>CM051234.1:542221638-542821638 GCA_027917425.1 Gastrophryne carolinensis
ATTCCATCATTTGCTATAGTAACCTTTTATGTATTAATGGCTAAAAAAGCAATAAAGGAAAAGCAACCTTTTTTCACTGGCACACGTAGAGAGGAGCTATAAAGCATCCGACAATTTCCTCAATTACCTCTCCCAATGATAAAACACGTTTTATGGAACGCAGGTGTAAAAATACAGAGCTGAGAAGATTTATCATATAATACATTGTGCAATGTCAATGAAGCAAGTCTGTGGGATTACCACATTTCCAGCTATGCAGAATCACATCCCTAAAATATGTATTTATAGCCCAGCACTGACAAAGTGGTTATGATTCACCTTTGCCTTTATTTAGAAAGGGTTTTTTTTTTAGAAGTTAAAGCAGACTGAAAGTCAAAAAAGCAAGTTCAGTAAATTGCACCCTAAAGCCTCATTCTGGAAATCAGTGACATAAACTATTTGAGAGGGATTAACTCTATGCAGATGTTATGGAATAGCAGGCAGATTCTATGCTGCATAACTGCATGGGAGAGGCCATTTTGCCTCATACATGAGTCCGGCTTATGAAAGCCCAATCCCACAGTCATAATGACCTCACATATCCATGCAATCCTCCTATATTTCTTGTAGAAAGCCATCAGCTGTGATGACTCATTGCTCTGCTGCACAACTGAATTAACTGTAACACCTTAGAGGATACATATTGTTGTAAACTGACTAAATTAGAGTAAATCCAGAATCTGCAGTGAACAGTGATAAAGAAACATTGTTGCAGGTTTATTATTCAGTGTATGTGTGTTTATATAACCTAACACATAAGCTGCCTGTGTTTCTGAGGCATTTATCACTCTGTTTGGTGTGGGCTGCGTCTGGCACAGCACTTCTTATGTGAATGACAAGATGGCCGCTCCCATGCAGTTATGCAGCAAATAATCGGCCTGTTATTCCAGAGCATTTTCATGGAGTTAAGCCCTCTCAAGTTTTTGCCAAAGGGGGCTTTAGGAAAGAAATTTAATACACTTTTTTTTTACTTTTGGTCCACTTTAACATAAGTAAACCAAATGTAGCTATCATTAAATCTCCCCCTCTCTCCTGTGATATATGTATCTATATATATATATAGTACCAGTCCATTCTGAGTCTTTTCACTTTCTGCATATAGGAAACGTCTACAAGCTAGAATTTGAAAATCTTGGGTTGCCGGCCATGTATGTATGTATTTCAGCTCTCTCCCTGATGCTTCTTGGTGTAAAAAGTCTCTTCATACCTTGAGTGTATTAATATTATTATTGTCCTGTGATCTCTGCTTTGGTGACATTCTTCGTTACTGTTCGGGCCTTTAGCCTTCCTAAACCTGTATCCTCAACCATTTTCTTTATAAGCCTTCTGTTTATTCAACCTGTACCTGCTTTGCTATTTGGGCTCTTGGTCTTCTAAGATTGAATTGAATAGAAGTTTTCCCATGTTTAGGCCTCTAGCATTCAAAGATTTTTCTCTTTACATTTTGTTTTTCATATATTAATCTTTTTTAATATGAGCCTGTACCTGTCTCATCTTTTATGTCTGTGATTGTCTCTTGTTGACTTTCTTCCCTCTACCCCAGGGTCATGCTTCAGGAACCCTGTGGAAGAACAGAGTGGCTGACCAGCAACGCCTATACATAGGTCTGTTGGGTAAGTTCCTGCTGTCCCTGTGTTTCTGTTCACTGTTTTTGTGATTGTTCCTGTAAGGGCTGTGTTGGAAGCCAAAGTCCTGAGTTTGACGCCTCGATTTCATCCGGCACAGACTCCGACTTCATAAATGGCTAATAATTATTGATAACATATTTGAAGTAGTAAAACTGGTAACATCTGACTTTTTATCACCATTATAAAAGTAACCAGGCTAACTAAATAAAACATAACGCATATTTATTGGAATACAATCTCTGACCAAATAATCTAAAGTTCCTGTCTGAGCTTTAAAATGAAAAAGTATATACTCAACTTTTGTCCACGCAGCTCATCCATAAAACTCAAGCATCTTCATACTTACCAAATGAGGCAGAAAAAATTATTCTTTCTTCCATCATCAGGCAGACATGGAGGTGCCCTTTAACACAGCTTAATGTCCCCTAACATATCTACTTCATTTCAATGAAGTACATGCTGAAGCAAGGAGTGCTGGAGTAGGCATATGGGGCTGTAAACAAGGCTCTATGATGCCACCATGAGAGGCTGCTGGTGCTGGAATCACTGGCTCTCCACCATTGGTTAGTATGAAGAAGCTGGCTTCCACCTGGACAATCAGCTTGAACTAAACATGTACTGTACAGTAGACTGCTAGACCACTGGAAAAAAATAGGTGGCGCTGTATGGACTTAAGTCTTTATACAGCCTACCATACTATTGTGGTAGGGAAAACAGGGGCTAATTGAAAGCAGTGGGTAAGTATTTTTGGGGAATTGTCCAGTAAATTGGAACCATGGTTGCTTTTCCACAGTTTGGACACTAGAGTGTACTGGGATTAACGGACCACAAATGAGAGAAGAGGAATTGTATTCAAGTTCAGAATTATAGCTCAGTGTTCCCCTTTGGGATGGGTGAGGGGGCATAAGATACATTTGGAGAACAGGAAACTGCTGAGATTGATTGCTTTTTGGAGGAAAGACTGTCGGTAACATTGTACTGAGCATAGATTTTATAAGAGAAAGTCAGAGGGACATACCGAGAGATCATCCATAACCATACTAAGGGGAAGACTGGTTCAGAGGCCCCTGTCTGAGAACTCTGACCTGTGGTGACTATTGTGTGAGGGAGAAGCTGTTTTGTTGGGGGATGGTAGGATCCGTACACCTGATGAATTTCCAACTGGTAGCACAGCTGGGGGATAGCTGGTATACAATACTGCCTATCCCCTTTGCTGAAAGCAAGAGTTCCTGTGTTTTATTTCTAAAACACGTACCTGTGTTCTATTTCTGATGGACACAGGTCTATTTAATCCTTTCAATGAATTGTCCTTATGTAGCAAATGTGCCTGTGTTGGCTTTTCTACAAGCTATGCAAGTGTATTTGGCCTGTGAACTGTGTATTTGGCCGTGACATTGATTAAAATATTAAACCTTTCTTTTCATAACCCTGCAACAATAAAACAAGATAATGCTTTCACCTATCTTGTTTGCTATTGAGTGTCTGTCTGCTGAGATACCATCTTGTCATCTCTCCCATGCTGCAACCCCAACCCTTATCCTCGTCTACCGCTATGCATCCCCAGCTCCAAGGTCCCTTTTGAAGAAGTGGAGGCTGTCAAGTTTCCTAAGCATGGGACTGTTTCTTTGTTTCTGTAACTCATTCCTGGCATGTGCATCTGGTGTCTAATCCTGCTTTCCAGCAACGTTCTGTGCTTCTACTACCTATTCTCGCTCTGTTTTAGCTACCTGTTTCTGTTACCTCTTCAAGGGCTGTGTTACTGTTAACCATGTTTGGTCTTTTTTTTAACTGTTTTTACGTTGGACTGTCTACTTGCATTAGACTTGATTGCCTTCATGCCACTGAGCTTGTCTATGGACTTGGCTATTGCTAGGGCTAACTTTTGTGTTACAGTATGCTTTGACACTTCAGACAATGTCACCTATGGCCTAACTGGATCCGATTACGACCCCTGGAGATTCCCAACTACTTTTTTCTAGTATGATGTTGATAGTGTCTTCATACTTTACTATGTATTTTCATTTAGAAGGGTTCCTCCAGGAATGGCAAGCATCTTTGCACCTCACCAGTAAACCTTATCTATTGAAAAAGCCAACCAGGTGTTGGAGATGAATATATTTTTTGCTTCTCTAAACTGTGTGGGAATGGTTATCAAAACTCTTATCCACATATCCACATATCCACTAGCAACAAAACAAGCTCTCTAAAATGTGAAGCAAATTTTAATAAATCATTCCCCTTAGTGTCATTAAGTGGTGCTTTGTATAACTTTGGCTTCTATGTCTTTTTTAACAAAGAAAAATGCAGGGACATCAGAGAATTATATAACTTATATGCGGTTAGTTACTGCAGTGCTTTTTAGAAAGTCTGTTAGGATGCAGTTTCTGTGTATTATGGACTTGCATTAATTCTGTTTAATGAAAAACACAAGGAAACATGTCAATTTACCGAAATGCAATGCACCGAAGCTCATACATTTTGCTCTAAATGCAGACTAATATGCAGAAGATGAAAGGCAAGGGGCCAATTTATCTGAACAAAAGCCGTCAGAAGCAAATGCGTCATTAAGTGTCGCTCTACACAAATTAATCAGAACAACTAGCAGCAGGAATTTGTGCCGAGCTCTCTGGTTTGCCTTTCACCTTCCCCATGCTATGCCTCTGCAATTGTTAAAATGACAAAATTATTTATGTCAATATTAAGTACATAACACAAGTCACATTTCTGGGTTATTATACACTTCACATTTCTATCATTATCATGGCTTATTGAATACACAAATTATACTTTTCTTCCATAATTATACAAATATATGAACAGGATTAAATTAGAAGACTTCATTTTCATATTGTTTCATAGCATCTTTGGATTTACGGTACATTCCATTTACATATTTTATGAGTAAGCAATTTATGCCTCTTGTACTGTTTTCCCCACTGTGGCAAATATTACAAAACAGGCTCAGTCCTAATGAAGAACCTTTAATAATTATGTTTGGAAATTCGGTCTCTTTGGGATTTCAGAGTTTGATTACTGTACATGAGAGGAGTTGAGGCCCATCGGATAAGATTTCATTATCAAAATACATTTTTGGACTTCTTTCACACAAAGGCACTTGTTATAGAAAATGCTGCAACGTCTAATTAAAACTAAGATCAATACATCAAACAACTTGTATAATCTCCAAACTTCATTTGCTTTATTCTGTATGCTTTTTATGCTTTTATCCATATCTGCACAAAATGTGTTGCCATATGAGCGCAGGATTCCATCAGAGACTATTCCTGGCAGGCTGATTCATGACTAGTGCCAGGTATCGGCAGATGAGTGTCTGTACAGCGGCGCTAAGAGTGACCGCTAGTGGTGGCTCTGATCGGCCGTGAGTTGCTATTACAGAGCACCTTAGTCGCTGTAGTAACATGGCCGGCATTGATGAATTTGATGCGTGAGTTGCTATAACATCAGTACAGCGTTATATGGGAGCGAACGGTAGCGACTGGTCAGTGTGAGTGACTCAAACCATATTCATCAAAAAAACAGCCTCACACAGCACCGGCACTCAAAATTGTGTCGCTGCAGCCCAGAGAGCCAGAATAAAGTATGTTTTTGAACACATATCCACGAGTAACAAAGCTAAAACACATGGAATTACATTGTTATTACATTGTGACATTAATATTTAATGACAATTCTGCATAAAAATATAAAAAATCTAAAAAGTTTTCTAAAATGACCAGGAGAGGTGACACAATGGTTTGATTAAAAAAAGATAAAAAAAATAAAAAGAAAACGCTGTTTAAAGTGAAGAAAAGTAACATCCATTGAAATGTATGGGAGAGCGACAGGTAGCGCCAGGTAATACCAGGCGCTCTGGAAGGCAGAGCATCGGCGGTATATGCTGAGCCGTCTGTGATGATGAATTGGACGCTACATGGCGCTGTTAGAGTCGCTCACCGGAATCGCTTTGATAAATGTGGTTTTGCATACAGCGCCCGGTGTCACCATTCGCTACCTGTCGCTACGAGCCACTACCTGCCGCTATCCCTTGATGAATAAACCCCTTAATATAAACAAGTTATAAATCCACATTTAGGTATTTAGTAATTTCGAATAGTCAAAAATAGCCCTAATCAGTGCCAGATAAAAAGAGGGAGGGGGGCAATAAACTAGGGTCCAATACCAGGGCCTCCACCTCTTGGGGGCCTCCAGCACTTGTTAACCAGAGCAGCACCTGGGGCCCCAGCAACATGGCCCTGCTGTGTTCTTTTTTTAGATCACTGGGGTTTCAGTGAATGCCTACAGCATGGAGCTATAGATCCTTCGCAACACAGAGATTGCACAGATGTTCTGATTAACTGCTGAGTCATTAGTAGCAACCCAATCCCTCCACCGGTGCTGGCAGCAGTTTTATATGCAATACTTTTTTCCCACACTAGCTGTGTGTGAGGCTACTCCTGCAAAGAATACGTCCCTGACTACTTTGGTCATAAAAGGAAAGAAACTCCCCTAACCTCAACCTTATTGAGAACCTTTGGAGCATCCTCAAGCAAAAGGTATATAATGGTGGGAAGCAGTCCATATGAAAACAGCAAATCTGGGAGGCTTGCCTGACATCCTAGAAAGAAATTCAAACAGAAACTGTCCAATAATTCAAATGCTGAACAGATGCAAAAATTGTGTAGAGGATCCGTTGTACCTTGATATCAGACACAGAAACTCTGGCACAGCCCTCCTTTGCATGCCAGGACTTGAAATGTCCCCTCTATTGCAGTCAATGGAGGGGGCATGCCAGACTTACTGTGACGGGGGGGGGGCGGCTCCGCTTCAAAAACGAGAAAGCAATGGGCGATCACAATGGGCGATCAGGATGAGCGGCGCAGTAGCAATCATCTGTTAGAGACAAAAGGTGAGATGTTAGCTTAGACAATTACTAAAAAATACAGATAGTAGTAGCAGGCCTCAAAAGGCAATAAATAAACAAATGTGGCAGAAAAGGCTCTGGCAGAACAGAGGCATCCCAAATTGCATATACTTTACACAGCAAATTTACCCCTTCTCTGATGCTGAGCCATGACCTAGCCCCATGTGAACATCAGCTGCCAGTTGCATTTGCTGGAGGCGGGGGTGCACATCAATGTGCGGCCTACTGGCCTGGAAATGTGATCAGCTTCCAGCAGTTACTCAGGGCAAGGTCCCGGACATCAGAAAACTGGAAGCCGGAAAAGCTAATAATCAGGACGAGCGAGCAGGTTTACCCCAGGGACTTTTCCTCCTCACTGGGACATCCCAATTCGGGATGCACCGCTGTGTGAAATCCCCTGGATCGATTTACTCACCTAGCCCACAATCCCTTGGCACATACACATGCTCTCCTTCAATGAGTGTCTAGTGCTACATTCAGATGTCAGAGCAGCTTAGTAAAGCTAAATGGAGTTCTGCTTCCCTTCAGCTGGGTATACCTGCGCCAGCCACTAGGAAATGCCTAGCGCGGGTGCGCATATAAGCTAGAGATGCTGCCATGGCCCATACATGCAGCTTGGGATTGTTGGCAAGGTGAATTTACTAGGTGATCTGAGGGTTTTCACACAGCGAGGCATCTAAAATCAGGATGCCCCAGAGATAGGGAATCAGCAGGTCCTGGAGAGCCAAAGAGGCTATTGTTTCTTATTAGAACATTATTTACGAAGTGCACCATTAGGGCCATTTAGCTCATTTTTGATCACCAGCATTTAATTATATATCGGCGCTGTTATTTTTACAGAAAGTCACAATGTCCGATGATAAATAATTGGCTTAGATTCGGGCACTAGGTGTTGACCTGCCTGTGTCAGCTTCTGTTGGATCCTCATGTTGATAATAACAGTGTCAGTGGGCGCCACTCTGTATCACCACACACAACGTATTTAACCATTTTTGGCAGACTCAAAAGATTGTTGCTGTATTTAACAGGCACTGGTCAAGAACAGGATGTCATTGCTGTGAACAAAGGGGACAAACATTACAGTGCGTTTAGGTTGTATTTTAGTTGTTGTGCTCCTAAGCACACATTTGTAAGAAGGACAAGCCATGATAAAAGATTTTACGAGAAAATAATAGTGACATCACTCCCTGAGTTTCCATTATTGACAAGTCACCAACGCAAGTTCTGTACAAATAAGTCTGTAATATTATTTACAAGCAAGAGACAACTTACTACAGTTCTGCCCATTGTGGTCTATAGGATCTTAACCTACAGCACCACTATGAACTGGCACAGCTTTAAAGTGGACCAACACCCAGGATTTTCACTATCCTGGGTTTTGGTCTACTTCCGCGGGGCACCTCGATCGGGGGTGCCCAGCTGTGTGAAACCCCCCAGAACGCCCAGATCAACTCACCTCACCCTGCTCCTATGGCGCTTGCGCGTCAGCTTGTCCAATCAGCGAGCTCGGAGCTGCTGTGGTATGCGCATCAAATCACATCGGCTCTGAGCACGCTGGCTGCCGCATCTCTAACAGGGAGCGCGCCGACGCCGGTCATTCACAAATGCCTTGCTAGAGAGAAGCGCGAGATGCGGCCGAGCCCCGCGCATGCGCCGTTGGACCGGAAGTAAGGTAAGGTTAGCGGGCGTCCTGGGGGGTTTCACACAGCGGTGCATCCCGATTTTGGATGCCCCGCGGGGAGGGATCGGATCGGCCTGGGAATCTTATAGATTCCCGGGCCGATCAAGGAGGGTGTTGGTCCACTTTAGGCAGAACACTGCTCACAATGAACTATATGGCGGCAGTGGTAAATTAGACGCAGCCTGTCAGACACATCAACGCTGTTTTTTGTTTGTTAAAGCGCACCCTAAGTGCCGCTGAGGCTAAATATTGATGCTGAGTGGCATTGACTGGCACTTATGCTTAATAAATGAGGCTACCCAAGCTTTTATGGTACAAAAATAATGGTAAAAACAGGGGTGTAACTACAGGGGTTGCAGACCGCATTGTTGCCTATGAGGTCACAGGGCCCCACCATTGTTTCTCCCCCACCTTATTTATCAGATTTGTGCTCACATGGCATCATGTCCAGAAAGGAAGCCCCATTCATCTCGGCTGTTACAGTCTTTAGTATTCCAGGTGTATCTCGATCTGTTAAGAACATCCCAAAAATATCACTGTATGAGCCATGACAGGGTCCCATGTAATATTTGCACCAGGGCCCAAGCATATTAAGTTAGGCCACTGGGAGAAATTGTACAAATACTGTCAATGTAAGACAAAGCAAGATGTAGGCCAAAAGCATGATAAAATAGTATTTTATTTATCTTCCCTGCTGTTATTTCTGCACCTGTTCTGTTGCATTCACTATAAATAAATTATTAAGAGTTTAATTTATTGATAAATAATAATGTTAGATTTACTAAACGATACCTATAAAACGGCACAATACTTTTTTCATCTATGCATTGTTTTTCCTTTTCCCTTACCACTATTATGTGGAATACATTTTTTGTTCAAATGTAGATATTTGCATTATTTAAACTATTTTTACATTTGCATGCTTCCAGTAATTGCATTTGCTATCGATTTGCTGAGCTGTGCAGTCAATTTGGAGTTGTAAAAAGTCAGTTTTCCTCTGCCTGAATTGTGTCACGTAGAGAACTTGAGCAAGAGCACCCGCATAAAAAGTAACTATCCATATTCCGAAATCAATGGAACTAGCGATAACTGCAATACTTCTAACTCTGCACGGTGCCATCTCATTCTAATTGTACTTCCTGTGGCCCGGTCATTCTTTACACCCTCATGACATGTTATTAATGGCCTGCCTCAGGTGCATTGGAAATTCAGGATCAAAGTATTCTTAGAGGGAGTAACACTTATAAGGGATTAGGCTACAATGAGAAATAGGCCAGATTTTAAAGACTGTAAACTTAAATAAAAAAACAGATTCTTACCTAATCTCCCCCAAATCAGATCTTTACTGGTTTGCTGTTTGGAAACTTTCTGGTTTCCGAGAACAAGGTGTGGTGTGTGCACCCCAGAATTTCTTGGCCCTGCTATGCTGCGTCAGTGACAGTGCCTGTGCACTGCCCTCTCCATTAATTGCAATAGAATGGGCCCTGTGACTGACATAAGGGATGGGAGCAGCAGGGAAAGACATGGGAGCCCGGAGGGTTCTGTTTGTATTTTTCACTGGGCTTGGAGTCCCTTTAGCTACATTTTTGTTGTGCTACAATACTAAAGACATTGCCCAGAAAATGCAGATGCAAGGATAATAATGTGTTTAACAGTGAATGTACATGTGCCCAGCAACAACAGCGCCCAGAATGGAGTTGGGGGTTAGGTGCCCTGCTCAAGAGCACTAAAGCTGTACACAAAATGGGTCTTGGTCGGTGCGCCTTTGCCCCTCTGCACATTAACATGTAGAATCTACTTAGCTGCCTCTCCAACCATTAAGTGCCAGCTACATATATTCTACGTAGCTGGCATTTCCCCCTGTTTGCGTGCTAAAATAGAAAAAAATGTTCACCTCGGCCCTGGATCAAGTGCAGAGGGTCCCCTCTTCACCCAGGGGGCATCCAAACCGCCGCTGGGGTCTGCAATGGTGCAGATAATGCCTTTTCCTTGCCCCATGCACCAGCTTTTGGCATCTCACTTGCCATCACAAGGTGGGGCCTTTTATATGACATCATCTCGTTCTATAAAAGGCTTCCACCGGCAACTGGAGAGCTGTCGAAGCAAGGGATCGGTGAGGGCAGGGGACAAGTGCTCTAACATTGTTTTGAGTGAGCTCCCTCACCTCAGCAGCCACAGCAGCAGTGTTCTGTGTGTACAAGTCTCCCATCTCTCTTGTGTACTACTGCTGAGAGGTTCCAGCAGAAAGAATAGAAGAAGGGAGTTCACTGGGAGGTATTAGGAAATGTAAGGCTGAATGAAGGTTGAAAGATGCACCCCCTGAGAGCCAGCACAGGGAGAACAGAAAGCAGGCTAATTTAACCCTTTGCCTGGAATGTTTCTAAAATTTTAAAGTATGGCTCACATTGGGAAATTAGGTAGCAAAGCAGCTATATCACAAACCTTAACAAAAAATAAAATGCCTGAATGTATGAAAGATCTGCACCTACAGATACCCAGCCAGAACAAAGCAAATATTAGAAAGATAATTAGGAAGAGTTAGGGACCACTGGCCATCTAGCAGTAACATATGGCATGCAGGACAAAAGATGAGCTGGGACATTTAAATACTGGGCACTTTGAGAGGGCAATGTTAAAGGCAAAAGATCACTGTGTAGTCAAGGGGTATCCCAGTTTCTGCAGTCTTATTTCTTCCATGCACTTAAATCACATGAGTTACATTTCTAAGTGGCCCTGTAATGTTCTATAGAGTTTTTTTTTAGTCGCATAACATACTTGTGACTAACATTTGGAGGCCGATTCATTAAAAGTAGCAGGTAGCGACAGTTGAGCGACTGTAGCGGCATTTTCAGAGCGCCCGCTAGTAGTCGCTGTGCTTGGCCGTTGTTCGGTAGTTGATAGCGACTTGGTTTGCCGTAATGTTGAATATTGGGTGAGGAGTCGCTATTTGACAGGTTCCGCACTGTATGGGAGCGCATTAGAGCGACCGGCTCCCACCATATTCATTAAAAAATCACGCTCAAAAAATTCTCGCGCTGTAAAATGCATGTTTAAACCCCAGAGCGCTGGCGGCGATGGGTTAAAAGTCGTTTTTTTACCCCCAAACAACCATATTTTTGGAAACCAAAAAAAAACAAGTTTTTTAAATAATTTTGTAATATGAATACATTAATATCAGACCTGTAATATCAATTCTGTGCAATTTTTTTTTATTTTTTTTACCTTAAAAAAATTATCTAAAATGGCAGAAGTGGTCACAGAATTTTTGACATTAAAAAAAAAAAAAAAAAAATCAAAACAATTAATTAGGAATATTTAAAGATTGTTCCATTGAAATACATTGGAGAGCGCCAGGTAGCGAGAGGTCATACCTGTCGCTGTTCAAGGTCGGACGCTGGAATAATGATGAATGATTGGCTATCTGGCGCTATCTCAGTTGCTAAGCAGGATTGGCTTGATAAATGTGTGATTGTGGTGGGGAGCCGGAGTTCTTGTGGCGGGGCCCGTCATTATCGGCCGCTCACCAGTCGCTACCTGTCGCTATTCCTTCATAAATAAGGGCCTTAGTCACACTAAACCTGATGATCTGTAAGGAGAAGGCAAGCAGGTACAAAGTTAGGAAGTACAGTACAAAGTTAGGAAGTCAATAGAGTAAGGAATAGGGCTTCCTCCATATTCACCATAACAACAAATACTGTATTTTACACTATAAAATGCACAAGGATATAAGACTCAGATTCAGGGTTTAGAGGAGGACACAAAGAAAAAAAATGTTTTGAACCAAATGGTGTGCAGAATGCCTCCTCCAATCATCCATAACAACCAGCTTGCAGAATATCACCAACCACCCCCATTATAGGCAGTGTGATAGAATACCCCCATTCCTCTTTTATAGGCAGTGTTGCAGAATTTGCCCACCAAATCCACCCCTCCCATCATAGGCAGTATGTCAGAATATCCCCGCAAATCCCCCAATTATAGATATAAGTTTTAATTCCATTTCTCCACGACCACTTAAAAAAGTGGTCTAGCAGCCACTCTGTCCTTTGGTGCTCTCATCGTGAACGAGCACAGTAAGCCATAGTGGTCCCGCAGCAATCTCTGACCACACATGTCATAAAGCCCCACCATCGCATGCTGTTCCCAGCTAAACCCCAACCATGAAGCAAAGAAATTGGCTTTCCTTGCAATACATAAGGCATTTACATATAACCTGAGATTTCGAGATGCCTAACATTGTTATTTGCTTCTCTATACCAGTTTTTACTACTAATAGGTTCTACTAGACATTTTTACAATGTTCCAGTATTAATATTACCTTGAGCAAAGGGGCCCTTTAGCAGATGCTGACCAGCTATGGTTTGTTTCTTTAGCAGACAGTAATATTGCTAGATTCACTGGGAAACTTTTAGTAATAGTATACGCATCAGGTTTTCAAATATTTGGGGGCTTTTTGCATTTCTGCTCTACACTATGCATTTGTTAAAATGTATGTGTTTGTGTATTAGATTTGGGTGACAGATTGCTGGATGTGGTTTAGGATGATGACATCATGACTGTGTCTCCTGAATAGAAATGTCCCATTACTATCGAAACACTATAACAAATTGCTTTAATATATAACATCAACATAAGCTTCCAGGGTGCATATAAAACCTCAGAAGGAAAAATGAATTTTAAGTTTTTATCTGGAATCAATAAATAAGCTATATTTATATAAATGGAAAATCAAATAGTTTAATTAATGGCACAATAGAAACTATTAACTTAATTTAGCAGCAGAAGGCTGTGGTTACTATCTAGTAAATGATAGATTACTTTATATTGCTAAGTATCTACTGGAGCCCAGTATTCCCATAAATTTATTATTTTAAGATAAATGAATGATGTTTATTGCAACATCAATTTTATTAAAAGTCCACAGTCCCAATACAGACTAAAAATGCCAGCCACTAACTCGTACAATGCAATTATGGGGCCTGATGGCTTTACTAAGTACAAGGACACTGCAAGGATGATACTCCCCGAAATACTTCAAGGATAAGGTGGTAATATGACTAACTATGAGGTCCAGGTTTAAACTCCTGCACTGACCTTATGGATGCTATTTAAAGGGATACAGCAGGCAAAGGCAATTTTTAGACTCCTATGTTGGGCTACGTTTGGCACTGTCCTAAACTGTTTTGCCATTTTTAAATTGAAGATGAAATGCCCGAGATATCGAGGTTTAAAGTGTCACCTTATGATTTCTCTTCTGAAGCATGTGGGCGTGGCCCTTGGCTCTGTGATGCCGCATAATAATCAGCATTATGGACGGGTCTGTAAGACAGGCCCTTTCATCACCCTGGCTGTTCTGTAGTGTGTCACTACTTTTTATCTTGTTTCTACTTTCTGAAGCAGCTGTGTTCTTACAGAAAGGGGGAGCACAGCCAGGATAAGGTGAGCTGCTGAATAACAGTTTATGCACTTTGCCTACAGAGTCCCTTTAATAGATATTCAATACATTTTGGACCTTTCATGGAAGAGTGTGGACTTTCCTGCTAAGTTCCAACCATCGGCTCTGATGCCAGGCTCATCAAACTCCCTCAAATCAAAGACTTAAAGGAGCAGCAGCACTCAACCCTGTTAGCCTGCAGACCAACCTATAATCTGTCTCTAAATCTGGTAAAAACAGAGGCTTGGTCACACACATCTGCAGAAGTATGCTAAGCTGCACCACCGCGCCAAGGTGCCTCTATGGGTGCAGTCCTAACTCTAATCTATGAGAGCCCCATTTGGGACATGCAATGCAATGCATAAAAAGGGAGCAGCTTACCTGAGGTTGCCCTAAACCTCATGTGCAAGCCATGGGGTGGAAGGGTCAAGACCTTGCAATACAGCCTAGACCCCACACCCCATGTGCTTGCACAAAGTCTTTAGTAATCTAATTGCCCTGCTGACTTGCACCTCCCAGGTTAGTTATAAAATGGTCTGAGCAGCTGCCACTCCCCCTTTGTTCATTTTGAATTTGTGCAAGCACATGGGGTGTGGGGTCTAGGCTGTATCGCAAGGTCTTGACCCTTCCACCCCATGGCTTGCACATGAGGTTTAGGGCAACCTCAGGTAAGCTGCTCCCTTTTTATCTCTTGCATTCTATGTCCCAAATGGGGCTCTCATAGATTAGAGTTAGAACTGCACCCATAGAGGCACCTTGGCGCTTGGTGGTGCAGCTTAGCATACTTCTGCAGATGTGTGTGACCAAGCCTCTGTTTTTACCAGATTTAGAGACAGATTATAGGTTGGTCTGCAAGCTAACAGGGTTGAGTGCTGCGGCTCCTTTAAGTCTTTAGTAACCTAACTGCCCTGCTGACTTGCACCTCCCAGGTTAGTTATAAAATGGTCTGAGCAGCTGCCACTCCCCCTTTGTTCCCTCAAATCAAACCACTGATTTACTTTGGTTTGCCATGTGACCTTATCACCGAAACACTTAGGCTTGATACAGGGTAACACATGTACCTGAAACGTGCCACCTACGATTGGGGCGGTATGGCTACGCACCTTTTACAATTTTGTTTTTGATTTTAATGGATCCAGTAAAAGTGCATTTTTTAACTTTATCACAAAAGTAGCACTGGCGACTATTTCTTTTAAATTTGCAATATGACCTGTCAGTGATTAAGTAGTGCAGGATTAACTCTACTGTTGGTGGGGTCACATTGGCAGCTCTCTCTGGATAATGGAGGATTACAGCGGCATAAACCCAGGATTTTCACTATGATGAGTTTTGATCCTTGCCCTGGGGGAATCCCAATTTGGGATGCCCTGCTAATTGAAAACCCCCAGATCACCCATAAAAACGTACCTTTTCCCAGTTCACGGACACATGCCTGGGCTCTCGTCCAATCAGCTCCATATGCTGTGCATATTAATGATCGCATGTGGCTCTGTGAACATGCATAGCTCTGCAGGAGGGAGCAGGTGCAGATGCACCTAAGACCTTTAGATGAGCGCTGCTCCTGTCCCCATCTGAATGGCTGGACACGGGAGCGAGCCTCAGCCCAGAGATGCTGGGCATGTGTCCGCCGATGTTTACCTCACCATGGTAGCCAGGGCAAAAGTGAGTTTTGTGGTGACCTGGGGGTTATCACACATCGAGGCAGCCCAATTTGGAGTGCCCAGATGAGGTCCGGATATATATATAGATATATATTTATTTTTTTGGACTCCTCCGCTGCTGGCCTCATTTACATGTTTGTTTTGCCTGTCTCGTCTGATTCATTTATTTTACATGGTTTTAACGTGTTTTTGGTGTTTGTGTTTTTTTCATAATAAAGATGTAATTCTATTTTTATACACTGGTGTGCCTCCCTATGGAATTTAAAAGTATATGCATGGGAGCGGCACCCGGTGATGTTACATGTAGGGTGATAATATCTGGGGTTTGTGCAGGCTGGGCTCTCTTCAGGAACCTTTTATACTCCTGGGCCAGCCATCAAGTGTTTTGTTCCACTTTAAGTAAATGGAACCCAGATATGGTTGAAGGTTGTTCTGCTGGGTGGGTTGTCATCAGAGAAGCTGCCTCCTAGAGCTGGATTTAAATGCTAGAGTTTATTGGCTTTATGTCAAGGGCCAACAAAATGAACAATAATCTAATTTTTCCCTGGTCTTGGTGTTACCCTATTAATTGTGGCACCCTAGACACGGGGCTTCAAGTGCCTAATCAGAGATACAGTACAGGGTTTTATAAAACACAATAAAAAAATCTATAGGTATATTTTTCACTTGACAACAACCTGTTAATTGCATATCCAATTCTGAACCGTGACGCCAGTTATATTCCTTATGTTATTCAGTCTCTGGCAATCCACTGGAGCCTCAGGTACAGCTACTCTTTAGTATTATTGCTCTTGGTATCAAATACAAGACAAAACATGCACTAAATTGTAAGCTTTCACCCTGCAGAGGAAGAGGCGCATGGGGAAAAGTAAGTATTGTTATCCAAATAATTATCCATTTAGGGTGTACTGCGCTAGCATCTTGCTAGCTCTCATTAAGCATTTATCAATTCCTTAGAAAGAGTACCTACTGTACAATGAAATCCCCATCAATATTTAATATGGCTTTGCCAGGAGCAGTTAATCGACTTCCTTATTGTGCTGAAGTTATATGTCTCGCATTTTCTTGATAGAAGGTCTTAGATAAATCTACTGCTTTTGTTTTTTTTTCCCTTTTCATCTACTTATATTTTATTTACCTCCACAGTTATTGGGGATCTATTGCTCAGTTCTTCTTCACCTTATTAAGTTTAAAAAGGAAAGCTGACACTATTGATTAAGGTGTTTGGCTCAGGCACTTAGAGAAACGCTGAACCTGCCAAAGACTCTCCATGATGGGATTCATTTGATGGGCATGCTTCCGTGTATGCCAGTCGTGTCAGTCGGTGACTTATTTTATTTTTATATTGTATAATAAAATAATCAGCTCGGGGTTTCTTCTCAGCATTTTATTTTTCGGTCTCTTGACTTCAGCTGTTTGAACCACATTATTCATTGAGAATGATACACTCGTTGCTTTCATTTTAGGCTTTATCCCTACTGGAGCTCGGAATGAATGTTTAGAGGACTGGAGACAGAGCTTTATGAGAAAATGTACACTTAACATTCAAAGGGCAGTTATCTCTACCGGGTCGATATCCGTCAGATTTCTATGACTTTTTTGTGGCAAATCTTCACCTGTTGCCTGTTGAACTGAGAATCCTTTGGGTTCCACCATGCATAATATATGATACATATGTACATTTTATATCTTTAATGGAGCACTGTCACAAAATTGTGTAGTATTCAAAATCCATATAAACATGTCAGCGAATGAGAGGAGGGGTCACTTATACACCCAAACTAAATAAAACTCCCTCCAAGCTTGTAGTTTATTCTGTCATGGTCGGAATAAAATCCAGGGGTGAGAGATTTAGTCTATCAGGGGTGGCTGAGCCTGTCACCCCTGATATCCACTTCCATCCACTAAGATAAAAAAAAAACAAAGCCTGGCTGGATATTTCCTGATGCTGGGTGTATCCTCCCCCCATCCAGCATATTTATATGGACTTTTCTCATTGAGCCCTTTTTCGAGATTGTGCTCCTTTAAGGAAGACTGGAATTCAAATCAATATTTGGCACATCCGTCCGCATAATCGCCCCATCCCCCAAAAAACCAACACCCTTTTTCAGCCTCCAGCTTGTTGGTAGCTGCACTGACTTGTTCCCTACACCTTTGGAGGCCAATAGATATGTTGGGCCGGCATGCATGAGCTGTGCAAAAGCTAAGCATACCATCCAGCAGTGGTGGACTGGCTAAAAATCAGCCTAGGAATTTACTAGCCCCTGGCCAACCCATTTTCAATCTGTTACACCCAATGTGCCTAGGTCCGTCATGCACGGGGTGGATATTGATGGTACTGAAGCACAGTATATTATAGTACATAGTACATAGTATTGTAGGGGCAGATAATCTGGCAGGAGTGAGTGTGGTCCACCCACAGCATTTTGGAGGCAGGGGTTTTCTTGGTTGGTGGTATAGTGGTACCCGGTATATAGGGGCTCGGTGGAGGTTGGATTGCATGTGGATGTTAGAAGCAGCGGTTCAAAAGAAGTGTGGCTTACTGGGAATTTTCCCAGGTCTCCCTATGGCCAGTGGTAATCATGTGGGATGTGAGAGGGAAATTAATGCATGGACCCAGTGATAAAAGGGGATTTTGTGCACCACAGGTCACTGTGTAAATGATGGGTATTGCATTGCTACTCAATGTAAGGCTCACCAGTTAGCAGGTCCATGTCAGTTAATAACCCCAAATCTCCACCGTTATCTTCACCTTTAGACAAGCCTCTGTTTTCTGGAATGCAAGAAGGCTTCACTGGTTGTCCCCAGGTCTTACAAACGTAAACGATATCAACTTAGAGCTGGAACTCTTTGGTTCACATTCTTTCCCTCGCCTTTCCTTTTCCATCCAACTCTTTTTTATATTCTCCTTGTATTTTACATATTCCTTCCATCTTATTTTTACACATCCATTTTCTGACATCTTCCCCCTTGTCTCTTATATACATTCGCCCATTTTTTTTGGCATCTTGCTTTCATGGTCCATATCCATATTCCCTCCTTCTCTTTTTCTTTTGCCCCTTTCCCCATCTCTCTTTTCCACATTCCCTCCTCATTTTCTTTTTACCCATTCCATAGATCTCTTTGTTGCACATACTTCCATTCTCTTCCTTTTCCATCCCCCTCTTTTTATTTTCTCATTGTATTTTACATCTTCCCACCATCTCTCTTTTAGGCATCCCTTCTTTCTTTTTTAACACCTTTCCTATCTCATTTACACATTCCTCATTCTGCTTTTTAATACCTTAACACCTCTCTTTCTCATTCCCTCCTTCGCTTTTCTTTTGACACCTTCTTTCCATCATCCTTTTCCACATCATCTCCTTCTATTTTTTTATTTTTATTTGGAGTGTATGGTGTTATTATCTTACATTGTTCTACATACTCTGTAACTTGCCAAATAGGATTCCTTGGGCATCTTTGATGCACTTAGCAAAAAAGATGTTTCCCCCACTAAATTAATAAATACATACAGTTATTATTTATTATGCAGGTTCAGTATATACTCTTTTTTTAACTTCATTAATAATTCTGTGTTATACTTTTGCTAACCTCTTAGTCCTGGACTACTTTTTCTTGCTGTGATATAAGAAGGAGGTATCCGAGTACCCAGAGGTAGCCAACTAGGCTCATGTAATAATACCAGTCTTAGTGAGGGCATATTTAGATGCTGAAAGATCAATTAAAAGACAGAGAAATCCCTGCATTTAAAATCCAGTGCACTGCTGTGCTAATTACACAGTGTCCCACTAACCTAATAATACTCTAAAGTGAAAACATACAAATGACAATTGGTTACCTGTGGGGCCAGGCAATAACGACTAAAGTATGCTCACATATGCCAAGCAATTAAAAACATTATTTATGATATTGCACATAACCCCACACTCAAAAACTGTACAGAATTCCCAAAACATTAAATACACAACGTTGTGTTACTAAAAAGAAGCTGACGAAGATCCTGTGGGCGGAGCGAAATGCGCGTCAGCGGCCGGCCCCACCTCGCTTGCATCCTCTCACCATGCGCTAAGACTGGCCGAAAGCCCCTCTGTGTGACACGGACATGCTGCGCTCTTGTGTGTGCTGCTAATTTGGAGCTGCGTATAAGGAGCTGGCCAAGCTAAGTACTTTAAATGCATTTGCACTTTGATGGGCCGTGACCTGTGATTGGGGGTGACGAGCCTGGCAGCTACTAAGCCTGTGTTTCAGGTATTGTGCATTAACTATGGGCTAGCCCAGCTGAAAGATTTCTGAGGACTCGCTGCACTTTAAAATATTTTAGAGCATGTCCTTGTTTCAAATCTGGATGACAATGAAGCTGTGAAAGTTTTTCTTGGAGAAGACATGACAGTTTTTCTGACGTTTTATCTATTGGCCATTTTTCTCTCAGTTCAATAGCATGGATGGGTGTGGATGCATGTGTGGTTGCATGGGTGTATGGGGGAGCCCCCATTTTCTTTTTAGCAACACAATGTTGTGTTTTTAATGTTTTGGGAATTCTGTACAGTCTTTGAGTGTGGGTTTATGTGCAACAGTGCCAGAAATGGGATGAGTGTTACCACTAAGTACCCTACAGTGCCAGATTAGACCAGGGCTTACCCTGCACTGTGTGGCCTTATCCCATACATTTCAGTGAGCTGGCATGGTTAAAGTTATTTTGGATACTTTTGTTAATTTCTTTTGGCTGGTGCATGTGCCACAGGATCCCTGGGCTGTTTGGAATTGTTTTTGAAAGTTTTTTTTTACTTTTGTGTTGCGCTGCCACGAAAATGATGTGTCCTGTGACCTCAATGCAGTTCCCGGTGTTTGTTAATTTTTTATTGGGTTTTCTACAGGTACAGGGCACCTGAAATCCCCTTCTGACAGAACCCACCCAGGTGCTGTGCTTTATTTCTTCATAAAAGCTTCTGTTTTGCAGTTCTCCTAGCTGGCGCTAGGGGTTGCTGGGCTGGGAGGGGGTGCAGGCACTGCGCTGCCTCGCGTCCCGTTGCTGAGAAGTGCTGGCGCAGATAGCAACTCGTGCAAGCCGCTCATCTGGTGTCCGCATAAAAATAACATAAATAAAGCTCTTAATTTAATAAACATCTTGGAGCCCTTGCTTCAAGAAAATGGATTCCTTAGGCGTTTTTCCTTCTTGTGACCATTTATTGTATGAAAAAAGCTTACTGTTGGTTCGATGAACAAATGCCAATTGTAAAGCCTAGTTTACAGCTGACTGACAGTAAGCGGGCGTGCCTGATTATGATAGGACCTGGATACTGATGGAGTCTGACCTAATCTTGTCAATCAACCAAAAAAGCTGCCACAGAAACATATTTCATTCTCTAATGCTGGACCTGCTCTTTCTAACATTTTGGTTTACAAAACTCTGTTCTAGAAATGATTTACAAAAAGTGTTTGAAGTTTTAAAAATATTGCAGTTTGCACGATGGGTCACCTGTCCGTTTGCTTTCTACCAGGTTTTAGCTTGTACCATTATGGGGAATATCTGAGGCCGTGGTGTTCAACCTTTTGAAGTGCAAGGGATCCTTAGTGATTTGGTAACCAGTCGCAGGCAAGTATATGCAATATTGATTAACAAAACCAATTTTGCCCCCTCATACACCCCGGCGCTGATCCTAAAGTCATACCGCCAACTGACACCCACAACCCCTGCAAACACACACACACACACACACACACACACACACACACACTCTCACAGCACACTGACACTCTCACAGCAGCCCCCCCCCCCCCCCCCCCACATACACAAACAATCCTGACTTATAATATTATCAGACAAGCTCAAATGAATGAATTTTTACACTCATGTTTATTCAGTACATACAGTACGACCTGCTCCAAATAGAATACTTATACTTGGGTATTACTCCGTCAGATGGCGCTGGACTGCAGAGACATCGAAAACAGGCTCCTCCCGGTCCCTCAAATACCCAGAGACCTCCCACAAATCCCCAGATTTTCTCTGCAGTCTGGACTGCTAAGGATGAGAAATGGCTCTCTCTACTCGCAGGTGAGCGGGGCTTTTAGCCTGCGGCTCTGTAGGACTATTCCCACCTGTTCCATTAGTTATATGCCTCCCAGCCTTGGCTGCGCTGGTTGGGTGATGGTAGGCAGCACCGCTAGCAGGTGCTTAGGAGCGCTGCTCCACCGCAATCCCCCACCAAAGGCGATTCAGGCTTATGGTGAGCCTCTATGGGATGCCCCCCCGCAATATTGCCCCTTGCCCCTGCCCATCGGTGGGCCCTATTTATGTGGCCGCTGTCCCCCCTCATTCTCCTGGTAGCCTTCGGGGGAAAAAAGGGGGGGGGGTCGGTATGGATGCTTTGCATTTAAGTGTTTTAGACGTTTAATTTGTATTATTTTTTATTCATTGTCTTCTGCCAGCCGCCGTGCTGTCTCGCTTTACTTTTACTATGTTTAAAAGTACCGCCGCCGCCCCGCGCCATTTCTGTCACTATGCCCGCGCTTGGTGGCGGCGTTACCTCAGGCGCCGGTGCGTCGTCATTGGCTGCTTGTCATGTGCTGGCTTCACACTCTTCGGGGGGGCGGGGCCCGCCTATGGCGCTTTCCGTGTCATTGCTGTTACCGGCCCGCCCCTCGAGGTATACCGACGCCATCTTGTCCGCTTGGCTGGCTTATGCGCATCGGTCCCCTACCTACCGCGGTCTGTAAGTGCCCTCGCGGGCGATTTTTATTATCTAATTTTTTTTATACTGTCTGCTTACGGCCCCCTTTTTATTATGTCTTTCAGGCGGGCGAATCCATTGGCTTCTCCCGGCCCTCTTAGTTTGCAAATTTTTATAGGCCTAGTTGTATTTACTCCCACTCCCTAGCGGGCTATTGGGGCGTCCAGGGTTGTTTTATGGCGTTAATCCCTATCGGCCTATAGCGCTGCTATAATCACCATATGGAGGCATCTCAGGATAATGTGACCGGGGTTCCTTCGGGACAAGCCCGGCTGTGTGTAGCGTGTGGGCAGCCTCATGCTGACGCTGACAAGGCGCAGGTCTGTGTGCCCTGTGCTGAGCAGGTGCTTGCACTACAATCTGGCCTTCCCGTGGCTGGGTCTGCACTTCGTATCACTTCACCTACCCCCCCAAGCTTAAATCTCACTCCTACTGAGTTGCATACAAGTGGGGATTCTCAGCCTGATGTGTCTTCTAGACTGGCTACTGTTGAGAAGTTGATTGCTAATACCTTGGCGCGTAAGGCCCCTGCAAAAAAGCGTCACTTAACGCCCAATGTCACTCTTTTTCCTATGGAAGCTGAGGAGTTTTGGGATCTTTGTAGCTATACCGCTTCGGATGAAGGGAAGTTTTTCTCTGACACAGGGTCCTCTGATGAGAGACCAGGGGCCATGACGAGGCTGACACCTGGACCCCGGATGACACTGACAGATTGCTGACCCAGATTTTTGAGGTTCTGTCCATTTCTCCCCCTGTTGCGGCTCCCAGGCAAAGGGGAGAACTCTTCCATACAGCTAAATCACAATTTCCTGAGCAAGCACATTTCAATAACCTTGGTCTCAAGGAATGGGAGCGTCCCAGTAGACTTCCCGGGGTACCTAAAAGTTGGGATAGGAAGTATCCCTTTCCTGATGATGTTGTAAAATGTTGGTCATCCCCTCCCGAGGTGGATGCCCCGGTCCTAGGGCTATCTAATCTGTAATGCATTCCCCTGACTCTACTATCCTGCGGGATGCTGAGGACCGGCGCATTGACCAGCTGGCGTCCCATGCCTTTGCATGTGCGGGGACGGCGCTGCGCCCGGTCTGTGCTTCTGCCATTACCGTTGTGGCCACTAGAACCCTTCTCAGAAATATACTTGATGGTGCCCTTGATGATTTGCCTTGTGAAGTGTTCAATGCACTCTCCAGTTGTGATGTTTTTGTAAATTTTGTCCTCTCTGCCTTGCATGACACCATTAGAATGTGTGCCAGGACATCTGCCCTTGTGGTGGCTATACGCCGCTCGGTTTGGCTACTCCAGTGGGCCTGTTTGGGGACCGCCTGGATATTTTTGCTAAGGGAGGCAGGTTACCCCAGCGCTCGGCCCTTTTGGGGTCATGGCTCCTTCTCCTCCCCCTACCGTGGTGCTAGACAAGGGAGGGAGGTTTCCTTCACTGGAGGAGATTTCTGGGGTAGGGGCAGAGGACGTGGATGCCCTGGCTCCTCCTGGGGTCCCAAGGCAAAATCCTCTCCCAAGCCCCCTCAGGCATGATGGGGCACCCTCACCCATCTGGGTCGGGGGACGGCTTCAGCACTTCGCTCACGTCTGGAGGCTCCATGTCTCAGACCGGTGGATTCAGGAGGTAGTGTCCTCCGGTTACAAGATAGAGTTTGCTGCCTGGCCGCCCCCAAGATTCATCAGATCCCGGATTCCCCAGGACCCTGTGTCAGCTCAGGAGCAATTGCAGGCAGTGCAAGGCCAACTGGAGCTGGGGGTCATCTGCAAGGTCCCTTTAAGAGAAAAGGGCAAGGGCTTCTATTCCAATCTATTCACAGTTCCCAAAAAAGATGGTTCAGTCTGGCCCATCCTGGACTTGAAGATCCTCAACAAATTTGTCAAGAGCAGGCGCTATTGCATGGAAATTCTGCACTCTGCCATCAGTTCCCTGCACCCAGGGGATTTCATGACGTCTGTGGACATCAAGGATGCTTACCTTCATATTCCTGTATTTCCAGGTCATCAAAGGTTCCTCAGGTTCGCTCTGGAGGATCAACACTACCAATTTGTGGCATTGCCATTCGGTCTCACCTCAGCTCCCAGGGTGTTCACCAAGGTGCTGGCTGGCGTGATGTCTCTGCTCAGGTATCAGGGTGTCCGCGTGCTGCCTTATCTGGACGACATTCTCATCACCTCCCAATCTCTACATCAGGCCGAAGTGGATACTCGGCTGGTGGTGTCCACCCTGGAGTCATTTGGATGGGTAATCAACCACCCCAAGTCTTCACTGTCCGCCTCCTTGGTGACTCCATTCCTAAGAATGAATCTGGATACAGTGCAGGCAAGGATTTTCCTTCCTCAACAGAAGGTGGATGGTCTGATTGCACAGGTCCAGTTCCTGCTATCTTGTCATCATCCCTCCATCAGGCCGGGAATGCAGCTGGTGGGCCTGATGGTGGCGTTCTTCGAGGCGGTCCCTTATGCTCAGTTTCACATGAGACCTCTGCAACTCCACCTCTTGTCAGTATGGGACAAGGATCCTGCGTCCCTGGACCAGGTCCTTGTGCTTTCCCCCCTAGTCAGGCGGTCCCTCTCATGGTGGCTGGACTCCAGGAACCTGTTGGTGGGCAGATCCTTTCTGGCCCCTGCTGGGAGACGGTCACCACGGATGCCAGTCTGACGGGTTGGGGGGGTTTCTGGAAGTCCCTGCAGTTCCATGGGAGGTGGGGCCCACACATCTATCAACATTCTGGAACTGCGGGCGATCAGGTTAGTTCTGGCCCAGTTGATTACTCACCTTCGGGGCCGGCCTGTTCAGGTGCGCTCGGACAACCAGATGGCAGTTGCCTACATCAATCATCAGGGAGGGACCCAGAGCAAGGGGTCCCTCCAGGAAGTGTCTCTGATCCTGACCTGGGCGGAGATCAATGTTCCCTGCATATCAACTGTGTACATCCCGTGGGTGGAAAACCTCCTGGCAGACTCTCTGAGCAGGGGGACCTCTCGCCAGGGAGAATGGTCCCTATGCAGCAGGGTATTCCAATCTCTGTGTCGCAATTGGGGCCAACCAGATGTGGATCTGTTTGCGTCCCGTCACAATCACAAGCTACCGGCCTTTGTCTCCCTGTCCCAGGATCCCCTGGCCTTGACCACGGATGCTCTAGCAATGTCATGGCAGGACTTTCAGCTTCTGTATGTCTTCCCTCCATTCCCCCTGCTGGGCAGGGTGCTACGCAAGATTGCTCTGGAAGGGGTGCCAGTAATTCGGTGGCCCCTAGGTGGCCAAGAAGAGTGTGGTTCGCAGACGTGGTGCAGCTGGTGGTAGATCAGTACGCTCTGCCTCTGGTGCCAGATCTGCTCACCCAGGGCTCTCTACACCATCCCAATTTACAAACTCTGGCTTTGACGGCCTGGCTGCTGAAACCTCCATCTTGATGGAGAAAGGGCTGTCTACTTCTGTTGTTGATACCATGATTAAGGCTAGGAAGAAGTCTTCTTCTTCCATTTATTGCAGGGTTTGGCGTGCCTACATTGACTGGTGTGAGTCTAAGTCTCTTCCCTGTCGTGTCTTCTCTATCCCCAGGATTCTGGAGTTCCTGCAACATGGGTTGGAGATGGGGCTCCAACTTAGTACTCTAAAAGGTCAGGTTTCTGCCCTGTCTGTTTTCTTCCAGAAGTCCTTTGCTCAGCACTCTCTGATTAGGACTTTTTTCCAGGGGGTGACTCATGTGCGTCCCCCATGTAAGACTATGGTGCCTGTTTAGGATTTGAATCTGATTTTGTCAGCCTTGCAGGGTGCTCCTTTTGAACCTGTGCAGGATGCATCCCTGGCCATCCTTACTCTCAAGGTTGTTTTTCTGGTGGCTATCACTTCTGTTAGGCGTGTGTCTGAGTTGGCGGCGCTCTCCATTCAGCCCCCCTACTATGAGAGACACCAGGACAACATGGTGTTTCGTTTCAAGCCAGATTTTCTGCCTAAGGTAGTGTCTGCCTTTCATTTGAATAAGGACATTGTTCTCCCTTCATTGTGCCCTAATCCTAGTAATGCTAAGGAGAGGGTCTTACATTCTTTGGATGTAGTTAGGTGTCTGAAGTATTATCTGGTGGCTACTGCACCTTTCAGAAAAACTGGTGCTCTTTTTGTGGTCCCTTCTGGTCCTAGGAAGGGTTTGGCTCCTGCCAAGTCTACTATCAGCAAATGGATCCATCAGGCTGTGATTCAGGCCTATTCTGCTAAGGGGAAGAGTCCTCCCTTCCGCCTTACTGCTCATTCTACTCGTGCTATTGGTGCTTCTTGGGCTTTTCAGCACCAGGCTTCTGTTGAACAAGTTTGCAAGGCCGCTACTTGGTCCTCTGTTCATACCTTTTCAAAGTTTTACAAGGTTGATATTAGGGCCTCAGCTGATGCTGCTTTTGGCCGAAAGGTTTTGCAGGCGGCAGTGGTCTAAACTGTCTGCTGTTAGCTTTGGGGATCCCACCCTACTTTATGGACACTGCTATTGGATGTCCCAAGTGTAAGTATTCTATTTGGAGCAGGACGTACTGTATACTAAGAATAATACAATTCTGTGATTACTCACCTGTAGAATTGGTATTATGAGTATACAGTACGTCCTGCTCCACCCCACCCTTGGTTTTGCATTATCTTGGATCCCCTGTATGGTGATTGTCATTATTGTTATAGTTACTAGTTTGGGTTGTTTAATTCTCCCGGCTTCTCGTCTGCTTTTCAATGCTGGGGATTTGTGGGAGGTCCCTGGGTATTTGAGGGGCCGGGAGGAGCCTGTTTTCGATGTCTCTGCAGTCCAGCGCCATCTGGCGGAGTAATACCCAAGTGTAAGTATTCTATTTGGAGCAGGACGTACTGTATACTCATAATACCAATTCTACAGGTGAGTAATCACAGAATTGTATTTTTACCACACCACCCTATTGCTCCATTTATATGTAACAATCCTCAAATGCTACCAATAAACAAGTTTATTACCTTAGTTCCCCAAATAGACAGGTTCCATAATTATAGCCCTTTACCCAATAAGTCCCATATCCTAATATCCAATCCCCAACTCATCTAAACTCTCACCAATGTGAAGCATATAGAAAACAGGGGCTCTGGTGGTGTTGTACAAGAGGTTATCTGGGCTTGCCTTGGGACACTATCACCAGTCAATGTTGCTGTGTTTCTTCAAGCTGCCTCTGCCACCTCCATTTGCCAGTGCGTCCCTTCTAAAGCACACCACTTGCAAGCTCCCATCCTTACTTAGCATCTATTTAACTACCTTTATGTGGCAGTTCTATCTGTTTATACTGAAATCCAACCTTCACTTAGGTTTGAGTTTTTTCCCATGTGTTCCTAGGCCCCAGTGAGCCACGCTCCGCACCCACAGCCTTCTCAGTCTTCAGCCAAGCAAGCTCACCCAGCTCACACTGTCTGTGCACATCTGTGAGAAACTTTCAAATGGGTCATATGGTGGCCACTTGGGCCATGCTGGTTAATGTTCTCACACTCTCACAGAATTGATTCTTATTTTCTCCTGTGTTTATAGGCCTCACATCTGACATTACAGTAATGGAGCACAATCTTGAGGAGATTGCCAGCAGTGCCCTGATGCATTCTTCTGTTTGGTTAACATTGTAAAGGACCTGGCATCTTTTTACCACGGGCCACACTCTGAAAACACTTATACAGCTTTTGGGTATTTGTGGAGATGACTGCTTGACATATGTTGGACTACTTGCCCTGTGTGTTCCAATGTATATTACATTTTTATTGCCCTTTGTCTTGCATACTCAAGCGTGGTGCGATTTACCATCATCACTCGATCCCCAGCAGCAGCCACCACAGCAGCAGCTGTCCTAAGCATCAGTGGGTGATTCCACACAGGTATTGCTTCAATGATTATCTTTTAACAAGGTAACCATCTTAATAATATGTGGCCATCTTTGTGGCCTACTGGGCCTGAACATCTTTGGAAACAGTGTGTGTCTGTGGCCCCTAAACATATGAATCAGTATCTTGCGATGTTTCAGTCACCAGCTCACACTGTTTCTCAATTTGTGTTGGTGTTGCTTGGTTTTTCACTTAGCCAAACAGAAGTTCAATGAAAGTTTGCCATGTGCTTCTTAACAGGCGGAGGCAACAGGGTCGCAGCTTCCTGCCAGCCCATCTATAATGGGCCAACAGATGATCCTCCTACCCAGGCCTCAGTAGCCACCTTGGTGAGTTCAATGTTCCGCAACATTGACTAACCTAATCATACCTCCACTGCAATGTTGTATCTGAAGCACAATGCTGTGTACTTGTGTGGGCTACATGTTGTGCCTGCTTTGGCCCAAACACACATTTGCTAAGTTCATGCTTTAACAGCTGATCCTCAATATGGTCAGCCACACCATAACCAATCCTGGGGGTGAGCTTAGGGGTGAAACTAGAGGCAAACACAGACAGATGAGTGATGTTTATTTCTTCATTAATTTACAGGCTCCATTGGGGGTTGGTCGTTACCCAGAAAGGCGCCCCAGTAAAGCACAGCTCTATGAACTGGGAACCCAGATGTTGGCAGCCTACAACAATCTAAGGGTCAACTGGCAGAAAGAGTAGCATTTATGGAGAAGCAAATTAGAGACCTTCAAGCCCAACTCACCACAAGGGCAAAGAAGGATCAGCAGTCAGCACATGCCCAGGAGGAAACATCTGACCATTCTTTCAGCCATACAGGACAACAGGAGAGAAAAGAGTTAGCTGCTGCATGTCCTCAACCAGCAAGTCCAGCAACAAAATATTTTTTCCAGGCACTGTTTGAAAATGGACCTGTGGATTCAAACAACCCTCCTGATCCTAATAGCCAACCACCAGCCCCGCAACATCCAAATGTGGTTCCAGATGACCCACAACTGCAGGACCAACACCACGATGATGCCCCTTTTACATTAAACCCTGATTCAGGGAAATAATTTGGATTTTGAAGGTCATATGTTTTGTTTGCCAGATTCCAGTCAATAAATTTGCTTTGGAAGACTTCTCTGGGTCATCCTCAACCTCCTCCACTTTAGACCCTGGGTCCTCCACCCATGCATGGTGCAGGGAGGGAACTTATCTGTGGATACAAAAGGCATAAAACAGACATTTTATTGGGTCTATTGGGTCTGCATCTAACTCTAATTGGATAATTAACCTACGGGAGCTGTAGGCATCCTAAAGCCGGTAGACAGCCTCTGGATCTCAGCGCTTAAGATTCAACCATCTCTACAAATGGATTTTTACTTGCGCTTCACCTTGCAGTGCCAGTTCACTGTCTCCTGGAGCTCTTTCACGATGACCCCCTTTCGGAACTGGGGCTAGGCATAAACATACTCCACAAAACCAAAAACAAAGGACAAAAACACACTACAGAGAACCCAAAAAGACAAAACAAAACAAACTGCTGAGGCAGCAAACCAGATGTGCGCAATCAAATCCAATCACATGACCTCAAGATTGGTTCGGTACAGGAAATGCAATGTGAAAGACTGCTATGCAGGCAGCTGCCAAGGCGACATAGACGCTAAGAAATAACTGTGTAAAACAAGTGAGCAAAAGCACCTGGAAGTGCACAATATGAAGACTACAAGCAGCGCACACAACAAAATTGCAAATATTGTGAAAACAGCAACGCATAAACACAGAAACAAGTGTTAGGTCACATGGAGCATGTGCCCAATGTCAGCTCTCCAATGGTCTGGTGGTATCCATCTTTGTTGGGCATTCTGATTTGGCCCAGATGTTTAAAACTCACAGGATCACCATTAAACTCACCTCATGAAAGTCTATGATTGGCCCAGAATATACTATAGTGAAAATTTTGGATTTAGTTTCTCTTTAGTGACAGGCAGATATTTTGAATGAAGTACAGGAATTGGACTGCAGATTACCGGGGTAAAGTTACTTTCAGACTGTTAGGGAAATAGAAGAAAAGGTGCTACTGTGAGTCCTGTTTCATGCCAACAGTAAAGCATCTTAAGACCATTCATGTTAGGGTGCATTTCATCACACTCACGGTTCTGCCTAATAACACTACCATAAATAAGAAATGATATCTAAACATGCTCCAAGGGCAACCTCTCCCAATGATATGATTTAGGAGCAATCCAGTGGTAAACAATTCTTATTCTAGCATGATGCAGCACCATGTTACAAGACAACTAAGTGGCCCAGCCAACAAACTTTTTGGGTCCGTGAACTCATATCCCATTGAACATGTGGCCAATCCTCAAAAGGTGGATGGTCAAGCAAAAATACAAAAATTGTGATAAACTACAAGCAATGATTAGGCAAGAATGGGCTGCACAGCAGTCAATCAGCCTTCTTCCTTACCCTCCCTTCATTGGCCAGGAGGGACACGTGACCCCGCTGTGTAAAAGACGGAGGCTGATTAAGATGGGAAGAGGTTCCTGATACAGCAGTTTAGGTTAATAAAATGGCCCTTTTCAGGGAAAACTATAGTCAGTAGTTAGTGCTAGATTTGGGCCTGGAATCAATACTGCTGCACTAATGGGATCTTGGTGTTCCCTTATACCACAACTAGCTCTAAGCGCTGAAGTGAGTGTGTCCCCTTATACCAGATCTAGCTGTAAACCCTGGGGTGAGTGTGTGCGCCCTTAGACCACAACAAGCTGTAATCTCTTGGCTGAGTGTGCACCCTTATACCACAACTAGCTGTAAATGCTGGGGTGAGTGTGTGTCCTTATAACATAACTAGCTGTGAACAGTGGGTTGATACTTTCCCTTATGCCACAACTTGCTCTATGCACTGGGGTGAGTGAAAGCTGTTATACCACAACTTGGTCTAAGCACTGAGGTGACTGTATCCTGTTTACCACAACTTGCTCTAAGCACTGGGGTGAGTGTGTCCCCTTATACCACAACTAGCTGTAAATGCTAAGGTGAGTGTGTCCCCTTATACCACAACTAGCTGTAAAGACTGGTTTGAATGTGTCCCCTTCTACCACAGCTTGCTATAAGCAGTGGAGTGAGTGTTCACTCTTATATAACAGCTTGGTCTAAGCACTGGGGTGGCTGTATCCTGTTATACTACAACCTGCTCTAAGCAGTGGGGTGTACCCTGTTATATAACAACTTGGTCTAAGCACTGGGGTGTGTGTCAGTACTCCTCCTTAAAACTGTCAAGTTTTTGATGTTCTGCTCTTTCAGAATGTTTAAATGTAGTACTGACTACATATCCCAGAATCCTTCCACTGTAACAGGTGAGTACTTTAGCTGCTTTAGCTAAGTCAAGCAGCAGAAATGCCCCTTTAGCTAGAAACCCTTTAGCTACTAGAATACAATATTATTATCTTCCCTGTCTGAATAAGTTGAATTACAGCAGAATGGGTTAAATATGTCGTCTGTGTCTTAACCAATCAGACGATAAGCAGCTAGAGTGAGGAAGTCTTTGTATCTGTATAGCTTATTCACCAGCTGATGTACAACACTAAGATAAACACATTGTTGCTAAGAAAATTGTTTTCTTTTACAACACATAAAATAAAACAGTTCTCCATAGCAACAATTTGTTTACCTTAGAAACGTACATCAAAGTGGTATTCAGATGTATATTTCAGAAGCATCCTCATTCTGGCTTGCTAATCATCTGGTTGGCTGAGGCAGACATGACAAATTGACATATTTAGCCCCATCTGCATTATTTCAACCTCTTCAGATAGGGGGAAACCTGTCTTGTGTTCAAGAAGCTAAAGGGTTACTAGAAGCGTTATAAGGTGAAAAGGGTGATTGCTGCTGCCTTCTTTAGCCAAATCTGCTAATAAACACACCTGTTACAGTTGAAGGATTCTGGGATTAGGGATTGGGATACTAGGATCAAGAAAGCCACTCATACTTTACCAAGACAAATCCACTGGGATATAAGAAACTTGGACAAAGTATGCTGATAAGTTAATCGCAAGTTTGAGGGCACAATCCTAACACAAATGTTTATTTTACATGCCACAAGAGAAAAACAATAAGGCAGAACACCAAAAACCTTACAAATGGGAGTTCTCCTTTAAAGAATGCCGTTGAAAGTGGATTTAACTCCACTTTAATACTACTTGTTCAAAGCACTGGGGTTTAGCCTCTCTTTAAAACTACTTGTTCAATGCACTGGTGTTTAACTCCTTTTTAATACCAATTGTTCAGGGCACTTGCATGTCACTACTGTTTAATACCAAATGTTCGGGGCAATTGTGTGTAACTACTGATCAATACCAATTGTTCAGGTCATGTGTATGTCTACTGCTAACAAATAGTAATTGAGTAGCCACTGGTTCAAGCCACACCGGGCTCTATTTGGTTTAATTACAAATAGTCCACTGGTGCAGACACCTAGCTAGGGTGAGCGGTTGGCGTCAGTGAGGGACAGTTATGGAGCAACATCAGCTTGTTCTCATTGCTCCCTGAGGACAGGAAGATGCTGGAGCACATTTGGGCATTTACATCCGCTCATCTGTGGGCACCCATTGTATTCTGCTTACTGGGGCTTAGAAAAAGCTACTTCCTTTTTGGGGAGGTGAACATGGCAGTGTTGGTGGAAGAGATGGAGGTAGCCAATACTTCAATTGCTCACTCAGGTGCTGGAACAGCCAAGTCCTGTGGGATCCACTTTCAGTTTATCTTTACAAATATAAGGATGTCTACGTTAGCTGTGAATAGGTGGCTTCTCGGTTATGGCACCCCCTGTGGTGAACACACTTTCTGATAAGACACCTGACGCAGGGCAGGCCAGCACCTTCAAGGCATAGAGGGCAAGCTCTTGCCTACTGAGACTATTGCCTTCTGCTGTGACTCACACACCCTTTCCAACATACAGTATGTAAAGTGGAATTCCACCTGGTTGGTAACTCACAGGAGGTGGGTGGGAACGTCAAAGTTCCTCTGCGGTGCAGATAGTTAAGCAGCAGCAGGGTGTGAATGCCTAAAGTGTACACACATTGCTCCCACTTTATGCAGCAGCTCCGGCATGTCTGGATAATGGTCCAAGAAACTTTGCACCACCAAATTGAGAACACACGCCACCCAACAGATGTGCCTCAACCCAGCTCGTCCCAAGGCTGCTACTAGGTTCTGCTCATTGGTACACACCACCATGCTGGGTTTTAAGTGCAGCAGCAGTTACCACTCATCTGTCTGTTCCTGGATGGCAGTCCACAGCTCCTGGGCAATGTGTAGTCTTTCGCCCAGATAGATGATTTTCAGTAGCCGATGAGGAGTCAGGAAAGGAGGAAGCGGAGTAGAAGGCAACAGGAGGCAACAAGTGGTGTCCAGCAATCCTGGCTGGTGGAAGTTCTCCCCAGCTCGGGCCACTACTAAATTAAACTAGTGGGCAGTTGAATAGATGTAACATCCCTGCCCATGCTTAGTTGTTTGCATGTCAGTTGTGATGTGGACCTTGCAACATATAGCATCGCGCAGTGCACACGTCGTTGTCTACACAACCTGTTGGTGCAGGGCAGGGAATGGCTTGCCAAGAAAATTTGTGGTGACTGGGAATTAAGTATAATGGGGCATTTGCAGACATAAGATTTTTATAAGCACCATGCTCTAACTAACTGAGATAACCCCCCCCCCCCCCCGCCATAAGATTTTTTAAGCTCCAGTGGCCAGAATGGGAACATTTCAAAGGCAAGCAATTTAATCATGCTTAATAACTAATACTCTAATACTAACTAGGACTAATACAATTAACAAATGCTAACAACAGAAATACTAACAACTAAATAATACTGACTGTGTTTTTCTGGTTGCTTTGCATGTCCTTGGTGGTGAACGTCATGCACAGATTTCCCTAGCTTCAGTGACTGGTGGCAAAGCATGCAGATGAACTGTGTCATCCCCCTCCTCTTTGGCCTTGTGCCACCACTGAGCCCTCAAATTTAGCCGGGAACTCTGACAATAGTGTGTCCCCCAGAGTGTGCTTGTATTCTCATCTTTCTATCCTGCTCTAATGCTGGAAAAAAAGGAGGTGATGTTATCCTTATAGTGGGGATCTAGCAGGGTGGCCACCCAGTAATTAGCACTGTTGACTAGGCAGGTAACTCTGTGGTCAGTCTGCAGGCACTAGAGCATGTAGTGGATCTGCTGTGAGGCAAAATACTTCTCCAAAGCCTCCAAAACCATCCCTTGGCTGGCTGCTGTCGGTCCAACAACCCACCCTGCAAGCCAAGTGTGGCGTGGCCTGGCACCTGGGAAAAATGTTTTTTTTTTCATTATAATTTTTTGATATATATTTTTTTTAATACAATACAATACAATTTTATTAACAATAATAATAATAACAATGTTTTTTGACTTGCTTTGCAGGTGCCTGGCCATGGATGTGGAGCTAAGAACACATAAACACATGATTCTGTTCTATACATGTATCAGCTTTTAGATGACTATAAAGAAGGAGATCTTCATATCATGCCTGACTCTATTGATTCTACTCCAGCGGAAAAAGAGCCAGGAGAGGTTGTGGACAGCCTGTACTTCACCAAATTTAATGATGATTTTCAGTTTTAGGTCTATGATTTGGTGAAAGCCTACAAGAACACTGGTGCCTGTTTACACCAGAGAAAAAAAAGGGGGGAGGAGGAATGAAAAACAAGAAAAAAATATAATGATAATAATGCTAACAATGTTTTTCTGTTTGCTTTGCAGGTCCCTGGTGATGGACGTCGTTAAAATTTATGTTATAGTTATGCAGGTGGCTGGGCTCCATGCTCCTCCCATGTCCCCCCATGAAAATGGTGCATTCTCCACCCTGCTGTGGGAATCCTTCTCTGAAACCTCCAAAAGGAGGTTGACTGGCTGTTGTTGGTCCAGAAACCCACCCTGCAAGCTATGTGTGGAGTGGCCAGACAGCTTGGAAAATAGGGCTTCTTGCTTTTGAATTTTAATTATTTAATACTTTTTTATTTTTAATAATACTAATTTATTTGTTTACATTTTTTTGTTTGCTTTGCAGGTGCCTGGCCATGGATGTGGAGCAGAGATTATTACCGCTTTTCCCTTGCTTCAGGGACTGCGCCACATTGTGCAAATGACCCATGTCTTGTTGTCAGTACACTGCTTGAAAAAAATGCCACACTAAGTGCTTAGTGTCTGGGCAGGGTGGGCGGTAGCAGCAATGGGCTGACCGATGATGGTTGGCACTCTTCCCCTTCTTGTGCTGGCTGCCTGGCTAGCCCTTTCACTGAAATCTGATTGCCTTCAGTCCATGTTGGGTCTAGGACTTTATCATTATCCCTCGATTGTCTTTCAACCACTCCCCCCCCGCTACCCTCCTTCTCCACCTCCACATTGCTGAAAGCCATCATTACTTGGGTTTCATCCTTAGAGTATGTGTCCTGCAATGTTCGGATTCGTATTAGGGGCCCTGGACCCTAACTTTGGCAGCAAGTTCGGCCGAATTTGGCAAACCGAAATTCAACCGACACACTCATCAATAGTGAAAAACATTATTTGTGTCAGTTTCAAAAACTTTGGCCACAACTGTACAATGCTTTGCAGAGAAGAGCACACCTGACATGTAGGAACCAAGACAGGCTTGCTACTGAATGAACGGGTGATTTTATTAAATCAAACCTAACCGTGGATGCTGTATTTTTGAATAAATCCTTAATTTCCAGAAACAAATATTTATATTTAACCTGACCTGCAGTAGTACTAATTATAGTAATTTAGCTTAGCTATAGTAGGGGTCTAAAAATGAAATTTCTCCTGTTTAGGTGAAGATAAAGGTTCAAAGGAATAATAAAAATAATTTCGACCTTGTTATATAAAAGCCAGTAGAAACATATTCAGATATGGTTAATCAGTATCTTACAGCAAACAATTATTATATTTTTCTGAAATTTAAATGGAACTTTGCTAGCTTTTAAATAATCTAACACATTAGGAATCAACAGGAATCATCAATATTCTGGCAGATTTTTTTTCTGTGGTCTCCTATATTGTGCGATAAATCAAAGGAAATTGGAAGGGCCACCCTGAAATTCAATCTTAAATCAAACTTGCCAACAAATCTCTGCACTAATAAAGCATTCGAAAAGCTTGCTTTCTTATAGACCCTATCCAGCCTTTCATTGTTGCAACAGCTCACCAGAAATCAATTATAAAGATCCTCTTTCTGCTGTTTAAAATGTTCCAAATTTGAACAGTTGTTTTAAGTACTTAAAAAATGTCCCCTGAGGATGCTGTTAATTAAAGTAGGTGGATGTGAACTACTAGCCAGTAAAACGTTTGCTCGCCGCCGTATCTTTTATTAGAATTGCATTGCTGCTTTTACAGGAACATTTGCATCATCATTAAGGTAATAGTCTGCAAGAGTGCCAATAAAAATCAGCAAACAAAACTTGTATAAAAAAAGGTATACAGAATATGACCAGAGGTTGTCTGAAACAGTTGTGGTTTATTTTGCGGAAACTGGTACCAGCTTGGCAAAATACAAATACATAACAAAATTACGTTACAGAGACAACACTGTAAAGTGACCACTGAATAATAAGAAATAACATTTTAATTTCATTTCAGATGGTTGAGATTTAACAGATAGAATACATTAATAAAGCAATGAAAGTGGCAATATAGATACTACATTGTACAAAATAGATTAGTCATCATCACTACATGCAACAATAAGATACTCAAAATGATATACAAAGGATAAGGTCACTTTATATGCATCCCATATGGCTAATGGCGTTAAATAGAGGAGCAGCGAGCATAATGGTACACAAAAATAATCCATCAACCCAGCAAGCAAACCACCAAATTTTGTATTACGTTGCCCTACTGAATGGCAAGTAGACAATATAAAATTTAAAGCTAAAGATAAAAGAATATCAAGTTTATAAGGTAAGCAATAAATAGGATAGTAATGGAGTCAAAGGGGAACCGAGTGATAAAAACGGAAGGGGATGGGAGTAGGAAAGGCTGAGGTGAGAAAAAGGGGAGTTGGAGGGGACGAGGAGACAGCAGGGGGGAAAAAAGAAAAGGGGTTAAAAGGGGCTGAGGGTGTGGGGCATCATACAAGGTACTGGTTTAATGGAGAATGTCAGATGTGTGCACTGAGATGGGGTTTTTTTTTGGCCTCAAACAATGGTCTGCTACCCCTACCACAAGGACGTACACATGATTGACCTAATCTTCACTCACCTCTGCTTGTATCCAGTCTCTCTTCATTCCCACTTAGCCTATTTGATCACAACCACCTAACACTAACTCTTTCTTCCCTCACCGCTGCCCCCTCTGCACACAAACCTGTTATCTTGTGCAGGAACCTCGAAACTGAGACCTTCAAGCTCTCTCTAACTCTTTAAAACCCCTCCACACCCTGCCCTTATTCGCCAATGTAGACACTGCAGCCTCACACTGCCATAATATACTAACTTCTGCAATTGACTCTGTTGCTCCCCCTAACTATAGCCAGCCCCAGCCAAAAAAAGACAATCCTGGTTTAATACAAACACTGCTAAATTGTATCAGCATTCTCGAGTTCCTGAACAGCCAAGGAGGACTTCCTGCTATACAAGCAAGCCTCTAAGGATCTCCGGAATGTCCGGCTAAACAGGAATATTTCTCATCATTCATATCAGCACAGGCCACCGCCACCCCCTCCATCTTCCCAGCTAGCAACAATGTGCCACATTCTTTAAAGATAAAACAGACAAGATGAAGATTAAAGTGGTTTCCCCCCAAAAGAACACCTCTGTCCTCCCAACCTCTTCCCTGCCGCACTCATTAACTAATTTCTCTCAGTTAAGTGCACAAGATCTCTCCTCTCTAAGGCCCGCATGACCACCTGCTCCCTTGATCCCATTACATCCCACCTTATCCCTAAACTGACTTCATCTGACTCATCTAACTTTTGTTCCTCCTATAAGCATGCGGTTACAGCTCGACTTGAAAGTTATCAAAAAACCCTCTCTGGACCCCTTTGCCCTCCCCAGTTACTCGCTACTCCATTTCTCATCCAACCTGTCCTCACTATCTGTCTACAAACTCCCTCCTAGATCCCCTCCAGTCTGGTTTCCACCAAGTCATTCCACTGAAACTGCCCTCACCAAAGTCACCAATTATATAATTAACTACACATGGATAAATCTGATTGCTGTTAGGGGGTGGCAAGGAACTATTACTAATAATAAAGAAGAGTGCCTCATGCTTTTTTGGGGTTTCATGCTTTTTTCTTGCTTATTTAGAGCTTTATCTTTGCTTCTCTCTGTTTGGTTGAAAAAAATAGAAACATATATTTTTAATCTATATAACTATGTTGCTGTATGAGTGAGTTTGTAAAATGAAACATGATCAAAAGTTAAATGATAACACTTAAAGGCATAAACAAGGGTTCTTTAAAATGTGTTTTACTTAATAAACAGTTAACAAAAAGTCCTGAAACATTTTAGTTTTCAATAAGTTTTTATTGAAAATGTAGCAAAATATACAACATACAAGTAGTTTCGTATGATGTTATCAAACTGGTTCAAACTGGTACACTTACATCAAAGGCTCTTCGCACAATTCAAATATAGAAATGCAAAGCATAAAAATTGGGCCAACTAACCCTCACAAGTACCAGTAAAATAAAAGAAACCAGCAGAAAAGAAAATAAGACAGAAAAAGAAAGACAAAGAAAGATTTAACAGAAAGAGAAAAAGAAAACCTGAATGGGCTCAGCCTGCTAGTGTCCTGGGGATCTCCGTCCCACACCACGCAGAATGTCCATCCACATACTTCATTTCTTTTCAAACTGTGGAGATTTATCCAACAACAGACTCTTCATCTTCTCATTCACCATGATCTAACTGACCTTAATAAATTGGGGGTTAAAGTCTAATTTGCGGGATTTCCACTGACTCACTATGGGCATAGAACACCCATGTTCTTTCTGATTTAGAGAAACCCAAAGGGGGCTTATTGAGAAGAGCCAGTAGTGGCGACTTTGGGATCCAATGATAAAGAACCTTACTCACAAAAACACTATTCCAAAATTTTGTTGCCTTGGGACAAGTCCACCATGAAAACATGTGAACCCTTTGGCCACAACTCCGAAACCACAGGGGCAAAGCCAAAGGGAACATGGCCGCCAATCTACTAGGGAGCATATACCACTGATACAGCACTTTAAGATTAGCTTCTATCAAAATGATATTTAATGAGCCTTTTGAACTAATCATTGCCATCCGCTCCCATTCCCCCTTTTACATGGTCATTGCTAAATCCCCATCCCACATGACCATGACCAGTCTAGTTTCTCCTCAAGAGCTACTAGCAGGTTGTACAGAAGAGAAATCCATCCTTTCCCCCCATGGCCCTGTAAATTTATCTTTTCATAAATGGTAGCCTTAGTTTACAAAGCACCATCCTTCTGCTTCGATTGTATAAAATGTATAAATATCGGCCTATATTTGAATTCTTCCTGCCAAAGCAACTGTAATTTTTCCCTAAAATATTCAATCTTTCTCAAACCCTGATGAGAAAGAAATTCCGTTATGCAATAAAGACCTTTTTGGGTTCACCACTGCAGGTACACTGCTCCTTTCCCAGGCTTAAACTCCAGATTGCCACACAAAGAAGCTACTGGAATATGGATAGAAGACCATTTATGTTTTTTGTTGTTACTATTCCAATGAGTGCGACATACCTGGGTACATAACAGGGGGGTGAAATTTTTTCAGCACCCAACATAATAGTTTCTATTGAATGATCACTACATGCCAGTTTTTTTAATCTCCACCCACCCAGGAATTCCCCCTTTCACAAATATATGAGTTAATTGACTCTGGGTGACCACATAGTAACCATAAAAATCAGGGACACCCATTACAACCTGGTGCCTAGCCACAAAAAGCGTCAGACTACCAACTCTATTACCCTTCCCACCTCAGATAAAACACAAGACCCTTGATTGAAATTTTTGTAGGTCAGATCTCTGGATCATTACTGGAAGAGTCCTAAAAAGATATAATAAGCACGTGAGGAACAACATTTTAATGGTCCTAACTTTCCCCACCCATGACAACCTCAGACCAGACCAGGAGTCTAAATCTTGCAACAACTTGCGAAACATGGGCTTGAAGTTGCCTTTATATAATTAATAATAATGTGCTGTCAACCTCAAGCCCAAGTATGCCAAGCTCTGTATGCCAAGACTGTTGCAAGCCACCCACTTCAGAGCATAACAGTGTGAAGTTCAAAGCCTCTGATTTGGCATTATTCAATTTTAACCCCTAGATATCTGCAAATGTGCCCAAAAGCTTAATCAAACTGGGTAATGAGATGTGGGGGGATGAGATTATCAACCACCCATCATCTGCAAAAAGAGCACATTTATTGTCTCTCCCCCCACACCTCACCCAGTGGATATCCCCACAATCTCTAAGCACCCTAGCCAGGGGTTCTAATGATAGCACAAATAAAAGGGGAGACAAAGAACATCCCTGATGCATCCCCCTGCTGATCATGAGTACCTCTGACTCAAAGCCCCGAATCCCAACTACGGCCCTTGGGTCCCAATACAGATAAATAAGAATATTTTGAAAAGTCACCCCCCCAAGCCATGTTTCCTCAGGATGTAAAACATATAATTCCAAATCAGGGAATCAAACACTTTGTGAAGATCCAGGGAAAGGAGCATATTACACCTCGCCCCTTCCCTATCCCAGTTAGACTTGACCACTGATATATCAATTGCCCTCCTGCTCTGGTCTGAGGCCTGTCTAATGTTCAACCAACCTGGTCTGTATGCACATACTTAGCTAGAAAGGAGTTGAGCTGAGTTGCCAAAATCTTCGTGAAAGGTTTAACATCTAAATTGTAAGGGATATCGGCTTATAGTTATTACATTCACCTAGGTCCTTCCCAGGTTACAGTAAAACCCCTATTGTGCGCTCTATTCATTTTTCCCAAGACTAGCCCATCCTCTCTCATACTATTAAACCACAGCAACTCCAACAGCAAGTCTGGCACTATAAGATGTTGACATTTTTTAAAGTACAGCCCTGAAAGTCTTCCTGGCCCTGGGGCCTCTGATATTTTCACCTGAGCTATAGCCTGGATTATTTCCATCTCTATGAAGCACCCATCTATTCTATACTTGAATAGTGTGGCTTGTGAAGCCTATAATATAGGAAGAGGAACTTCTTGGAAAAATGGTCTGCCTTGTTCCTATCAAAAGGGGGGGGGGGGGAGACATCATACAGTTTTGAATAAAAATGAAAAAACCTTTACCAGATTGCAAGTATACACCCCAGAAGATAATCTAAGCTTAGGGAAAGTTACTATTTTTTCCCTGGGAGAAAGCCCTCTAGCCAATAAAGGACTCATTTTATCCCCCTGATTTATGCTCAACCCATCTTAGGGCTTTCTCAGCCCTAGTGCTCAACAGAAGCTTCAAATCCAATCTAGCCGAGTTGATCCTGCCCAATAACCCCCGAGTAGAAGAATGTTTGTGTATTTTACATAAATCCACCAATTCTGACTCCCTCTTTCTCAAAGGTTCACAATACGGCTTTTATCCCTTCTAGACAACTTTAACAGGGCCCCCCTTATAACCACTGTATGAGTAGCCCACTTGGTTGCCGCAAAAGTATCTGAGGCCTAATTAGCCACAAAGTAAGAGGCCAACTCACTCTCCACCTCAGTGGCCACCCTTGGGTCACTCAATAGGGACTCATTGAGTCTCCACCTAGAAAAAGGAGGTTTCACCCCTAATTTAGTAGTTTTCATCAAAACTGGGCAATAACCATAAAACTTCCTTAATCTAACTTCAAAGTACATTCAGGATAGTCCCAGATTTAGTGAAAATGTGGTCTATTCTAGAATAAATGGCATGAGCCTGGGAGAACAATGTGTAATCCTGGGTGCTCTGGTTAAACTCCCTCCAAAAATCAACCATATCCATTTAAGTTAAGCAGTTTAGCAATGTCCAGGGATATTTTAGAATCCCCATCCATTTTTAGAGTACCATCTGCCCTGTTCACTATGTCCCTAAATAGTTTCCTAAAAAAGCAAATCTGGTTTAAATTGGGTGCATAGTAAGACAAGAACGATACTAAAGCCTCTCACATTGTTCTCTTCACCAAAACATACCTCCCATCTGGGTCATTCAAAACCTCGGACATGACAAAAGGGATTCTACTCGGTATACAAACTGATGTCAAGGCCCTGTGAACATGCTTTTTCTCCTTAAACCTGATTCAAAGTTTCTCTACAAGTCAGCTGTTGAGAGCAGGTCCATCCCACCAAAAAACAGCTGGAGATCCCTCCAGCATCTAGGTTCTTTGATTGAGTTTCTACAGTGGTACTTATCACCCATATCACCAGCATTAAGCATGTCATGCTTTGAGAAATATTAAAGCTGGCATAAATCTTCACTGACAACTCCAGGTAGGGGCCAGGTCAGCCAGGACCCTAACCCACCTACCCCTGTGGCCTGTGAACCCCGGATTTATGAGATAGTTACCTTTCCCTAAACAAGCTCTGTATAGCTGGAGACCTTTTCATCATTGGATGGAGCTCTGCTAAGGGAAGGTGGGTATCGAATGCCAGACTCATTGCAGCATGAAAGGTAGGGCATGTTAGTTTAGTGCCCCTGTGGACCAGGACCCTCCCTGGCATAGAGCTGAAAGGGAGGGCTAGGTACAGATATAGCAGAGGGTTTTTGGTAGAAGTGATCCTTTAACTTAAATTAAATTATTTCCACCCCCTTTACCAACAACACTGTTACCTTTCTGGTAGAGAACAACAAAAGACAGTTTTCTGCTAACAGACCCTGCAAAATTAAAAAGCCTGCATTAAAAGTAACCATTCACAAATTCACTGTAAAATAAAGCAGATATAACAAGCCATCTAGGAGTCCAGCACCTGTACTGGTGTGAGTTATATGGTCATGGACTCTCTTATGGCCTTCTTTTGTTCTGTGCAGCATCTATTATTATTTATCCTCAAGCAATCTTTATACACTAGACTGGGGTTGTCAACCAGTGGTACCAGTACCACTCATGGTACTCAAGGTGCTATGAACTGGCTCTGAACATGTACTCCAAATTGGTCCACAACCAACTATACCTTGGCCACATCTGATTTGCACAAAACAGCCCCAAAACGTGATAAAACTATTTATGGTCCTTTTGTGCATTCCAAGCACTTTAAATGGAGAATTTAGGTGACACTTGAGTGTTACTTGAGTTAATAAGAAAGCGGACAGTGATACTTGACTGAAAAAAGGTTGGGAACCCCTTAATCTAGGACTAGCAGCAATCTATATAAAATATAGCTAATAATGTACTAGTTGGTAGACAGCAGTAATTTAACAAATGACTGGACGTTGGGATAAAAGGCACAGGAGACAAATTTTTAATTATATTTTGTAAACAAATAAAGCTTTAGATTCTAATTAGACAGTTTATGTACAACCTGTGGTCAATTGTTTTCTTAAAGAGAATACATTTTTAATTTGCCTGTTAGCTAAGTAAACAAAGTGTTTTTTGTTCAGACTAATTAGCAGGCAGTATTGTGAAGATCCAGCAGTCATTTAGACAAGTCTACCTCAAGTGCATCTGAGCCTGGCTGCTGATATTATATAAAGGTGTACTGGGGGGGGGGGGGGATTTCATTCCTATTATCTGTGTGTTTTGTGTATATAGTCTTTGCTTTCACTGGTGTTTACTATTTCTGTTCACTAGTGTTCTTTACCTTTACTTATCTTGTTACTAAGAGTCTGGCTCCACCCTAATTACCCTGTTTTTATCCTTAGGGTATATGTAGCACACTTACTATCCCTGCTCCATTACTGATGCAATGAATGTGTAACACACGGCTTGATTGCATAGTTGCAAGCTCTGTTATCTTAGGGCCTTATTTATGAATGTATAGCGCCAGGTAGTGGCAATTTATCGACAGGTAGCGAGAGGTATCGGCAAGAGAACGCCAGCCACAGCACGCAATTACACATTTATGAAGCCGATCCTGATGAGCGACTGGGATAACGCCATGTAGCGTTAGATTCATCATTATCCCAGTCTCAGTGTACAGCGTGTGCGTTCAAACTTTCACAACGCTACCTGCCGCTCTCCCATACATTTCAATGGACGATCCTCAAATCCCATTTTTTTTTAAACCTACAAATGTTTAATACATTATTCCTGAACTGTATGTATGTTTTTGAAGCTTTTTTTTATCCCAAAAATCAATTTTATAGTCTGCCATTAAAGTATTAAAGTCACACTCCTCCAACAATGTCATTCCAGTGTATTTTGCTTGCTTAATGTTGTTCTTGAAATCATTGTAATCAGACTATGACTGGCGCTATGTCCTCCATCCACACAATCTAGACCGACTGCGTTCGGTCGCTGTGCATTTGTGTTGAATACGGTAGAATTCGCAGAGATTTGGTCGCACTGAGCAGTCACTGTCATTCGCAGCATGCAGCGCTCAACAGTCGCTAAATCTGGATTTTGTGTGTGTGTCTCTAGTGGTGAACATTGGTATGCGTAAGCATTGTAAACTGTGTTTCATAGCGGTATCATTGGGTGTGTTAGCCTATTTTTAATGCGAGGAGTGTCCAAAGTTATGGAACTTCCGGTTTGCCACCTACGAGGATCCACTATGCGGCCTAGACGCCCAGCCAGACTTCGCCCCAGCTGCTCCTCCGATTCTTTTTTTTAAAAAACCTTGAAATGCAATGTTAGATTTAGATATTGCTATGGGAATGTGCAAATATTTTGTTTTGCTTAATGTTTTTTTTTTTGTGTTTTTGTTTTTATAGGATTTCTACATCAGAGAGTACGACTATGCCCTGAGTGCAAAAAGCAGCATAGTTATGGAGGTGCAAGCCACCATGTCCCGATGCTTTAAGACCAAGCTCACAAAAAGGGCCATAATTCAGAAGTGGTCCGATTTCAAGCGCCAGGACAATGAGAGCGTTTACAGGCTACGCATCAAGTTTTACATTACTACATACTTGTATTTACTATAATGTGGGATGAGTAAGGTATTTGTGTGTGATTTGACCCATTTTTCCTTTTGTTTCCTCTCCACAGATAAGCGTCCTCCCCTGGGGAAACATGGGAAGGGATTCCTCTCCTGCACCAGAGTGTTGGACTCGGATGAGTCTGCAGGGGAGGGTCCCTCTCTTAGATCTCACCTTGAGGACCCAGGGGAGGAAGGGGATGACGCCCCAGTGGAGCGTGCTGCTGGGGTGTGGGCAGTATGGAGCCTCAGCTCCTCACAGTCGGACAGCTGAGTCTCAAAACCCTTGTGGCCACTCTCAAGTGGGGAGTCCCAGTGGGGAGGAGGTGAGGGACTCGCTCACACTCCCTCGAGGATCAGGGAGTGAGAGGGAGGAGGGTGGCCCATCGGGTCTGGGATCTGCTGGGCCTATTGTGAGGAGTGGAGGCTCCACGCCTCCACCTCAGAGCCCTCCCTGGGATACCAGCATCAACTCATCCCCTGGTGAATGCATTTCTAATTGCTGTTTTTATGTTCCATGGTGATTTATCATTTACTAAAATATACCTTTCCAACATTACCGGTTTTACAGGGCATCATAGAGCTGGCACCTCCACCAACTATGCTGCAGATCTTGCACTTGGGCATAGTCGTGGTAAGTTTATTTAGAATCTGATTTACATGGTGAATTTAATGTAGATTTTCAATACATACAAATGTTTTATGCTACACAGCATTATATGGTGCCTGAGTTATCAAGCACTTTTGTCAGACAACGCCATTTCATTGCAAAGTAAAGTACAAAATAGTACAGTGCGAAATAAGATTGTTCTTTTAAGAAGCATGATGCAGCACTGCTACTGTTGCAGGAAATGTGCTTATTGTACTGTTGCAACATGTGCAAGTGTGATAAAATGTAACAAAGTTTGACCTACTATAATTTACACGACTGTGGCACTGTCTTGGCAAAATGCATGAAAAATCTAGCCAATGGTATTGAGTGGACCATGTGGACTAGTTGACAGAAACAGCTCAACTCATGAACCCCTAAATACCATGCAAATGTCCGAAAAACATCTGTTAAACCTTGTTGGACAAATTTCCAAAATGCCTGAGTAAATATTTATTAACATTGTTATTTATTAACATCTATTAACATATTTGAAAACTTTAAACAACAGGTGCTTGTTGAATAATAACATCCATTGTTCCAAACTTATGTTTTTTTCTGTTATGTTTTTTCCTAAACAGATGTTTACACACAGATGGAACCTGGTATCATACTCCCCACCCCTGCTCCAGGAAGCCCCAGCAGCATGGTCCCTAGCCACAGCTGCAATGGTGAGTATGATGCAATTTTCAATAAACATACATATCAACCATTTGTCTATATACATGACCAGGCATAAAGATTCCTGACATGATGGGGTTAATAATGAGACATGTAGATGATATTTTTATAACCAACAGCCATAATTGCATGTATGCATGCAAGATTGTTGGCTCTGCTTAGGTTAAGTTCAAATACATTATACATGCAGCCTGTGAGTGTGTGTGGTCACTAAACAAATCCTTCCCTAATAACGTGTAGACCTATAATTGTATTATAGGATTTGTTAGTACTATGGACATAAGTAATTAAAGTAAACAGGAAGTACACTCCTCCAAAGCTAAAGTAGCCATTCATTGTTTTCATAAGGTAAGTAAAATAGTAAGGCTAGGGTAGATGAAGGCAAATGGTAGGGCCAAAATGTAAAAAATTGTGTAAATTAAATCTATACACTAGCCTAATATTCTATATTCCCACAATTTAAAGCAATAAAAATAAAGCCAAAAAATTAATGACCTCTCATAGATGCATTTTCAAAAAAAGTGGCTTGATAGCGACTGAGACACATCATATTCACCATTAGAGGCCACTTTTCTCTTGCTTACAGAGTTCCCTCAGGGTTTTTTTCGCCAAGCAACTAGGTGGCAAGCTGTTTGAATGGTTTCTAAGTGATGTTATCCTGGGGTATCTCAGTGAAAGTGACCTTATCACTCCTTATTAGCATAAATTTATGAAGAATTGCTCCTGCCATACAAACCTGATCAGATTTTATGAGGAAGAAAGTTCAAGACTGGATCAGGGTTATTCATATATCTTGATATTTCAAAAGCATTGATACTGTGCCACATAAAAGACGGGTATAACATTTTAGAATGCTTGAGAAAATGTGAGTACATTAAGTAATTGGCCTCATGATAGGAAACAGAAGGTGGTTATCTAAATTGGATCACAGTTACTAGCATTAATATATATATTAATGATGTTAAGAATGGATTAAATAATAAAATATCAATCTTTGCAGATGATACTAAGCTGTGTAGAGTAATTAACAGAAAAGAGGACAGCTTGCAGCTACAAACAGATTCAGAGAATTTGGAAGTATTGGCAGAAAAAAGGTTTAAACACATAGGAAGGAGAAATGTATGCCACCTTTACACACTAAATAGGGAAACACTGGCTAAAACTAAAATGGAAAAGGACCTAGGGGTTTTAGTTAACAATGAAGTTAACTGCATTGCCTGACATTTGATCAATAGGGTTGATTCAGAGAGACAAAAAAAGACTTTCGTTTTTGTGCCGATCTGTTTTTAAATGTTCCCGCTCTCGTATGAGTGTACGAGTGATTCTATGCATGCATTGCTATCCTTCTGTAAAGTTTTCGTCCGTTTGTACTGCAGAGTATGAGGATGTCATTTTCCAGCGTGACTTTTCCGTTTCATTTTCTCATGTTACAACGTAGCCTTTCGTTTTTGCCCTTTTTCCATCGTCTCCTCCCACGAATCCTTTACGTATCCCGTTAGATTCTGTTTTCCTTTTTCAATAAATAATCGTCCGGACGTAAATCCTTACGATCTTGCACCTGCGCACTACAAACTTAACTCATTAAAGTGCTCGCCTACATATTTGGGTCACTCACTTCTGCTACAATGCTTAGCTAAATCACTTTGCGCTTTCCTACATCTTCCATGTTTGACCCCTAAAACTCATCCAAACCACTCCGCGGTTAGGTTCTTCTTCCATTATTCACCCCTAAAACTTACACAAATCACTTCACAGTCATGTGAATATTCATCTCTAAATATTTCTGGGCCCATTAGTTTTGTGTTAATGTATTTTGGAAATGAAATGAAACTGAAACTTTTATTTATTTATTTTTTTTTTAATACCAAATGCCATTTTTGTTTGGCCTTTTTTTGACATTTTTTTTTTTTTAAATGTAACATTTTTTTCTTCATAAAATATAAAATATTAAAATATTTACAAAATTTAAAATTGTTACAACTATAAAAAACTAAATACATAGCAATGGCAGGCCACAGAACATTATTCTTCATTTCTTCATCTGTGGTCCCCAACGAGTCACGCAGCTCCTGCATCTCGCCCACCAACTGAAGGACCCTGACACTCAGTTGTGCCACTCTGGCACGTGTGGTCCCTGTTAAAAATCGTAAATTAAATTATTGGTATAACCTTGTTGGGGTTCATACTGCAGTTCCCCCCCCCCCTTTTGGTCCAAACACCTAAATCTGGACTTCAAAAGCTCGAAGGCCCTCGCTACCACGGCCAGGGATTTGCATAGGGCCCGATTATAGAACTCCTGGCCCGCATTCTGCAGGCAAAGAACGGACATCAGGAGCAAGGGCCGGAGCAGATATCCAGAATCCCCTGAAAGAATTTAAAAATACTAACATAAAATACACATTCTAAGCAACAATATTGTTTAACATGTCATCAAGGGCTAAAAACAGCCATACGTTAAGACATGAGTCATCAACTATATTCATTGCCATACAGTAAATATGGATTGATGGAATGTTAGCAGACTTACCCAGGAGCCATCCACAAGATAATTCTCCTGACTCAAACTGACGAAATAAGCCGGAGCTCCGCAATATATAAGCATCATGGGATGACCCTGGATGCCCTGCAAGAACACTGAGGAATCGTATATCCGGACCAAACACTGCTTGTATGTTGTGCGAGTGGCACATCTTGCGGTTCCTGCAACCAAATATAAAACAATTACACAAAGCCAAGGTAAACAACTAAAACAATAACTCCTAAAACAAATTAAGATTCAAGTTCAACAATCCAAATATAATTCACAAAGGACATAAGTCTAAAAATATATAGCAATTATATGGATGTGTGGGAAAATAAAGGTTTACATGCTAAGGACTTATTATGGTCAGCATTAAAATGCTTCTATAAGGCATACATGAAATGTATTGATTCAGGTATTCAATGCTATACAATTTATGGCCTCGGCCATGCTGATACATGCAATGCCATGGAGCTAAAGGCGCGCAGACTTCTCCACATAGCCACAAAACATGTTCAACAATAGCAATCCGAGGCCTCAAAGGTCCCATAAGTGGATCGCAAATGAAATGGTTTAATAGGGTGGTGGTCCCTTGGCAATCAGCTCTCTGAATCAGACGCAAGCTCATCCCAACAACGTAAGTTGTCTGAACGAACGCAAAATATCAGATTTTGATGGGAAAATGATCCGAACTAACGCAAATGATCCGATTTAGCTTCGTTCTTCGGGAAGCGCATATACGCATTAGCCCGAACATTCGTACGAATGGAAAATGAATGAAAAAAACAAAGAAAATTACTAACACACAAAAACTTTCACAGACAGCTACGGAAGTCCAGACGAATGTGCCTCTGAATCGAGCCTAATGTCAGGCAACAGCTGCCAAGGCAAACAGGATCATGGGATGCATCAAATGGCAGGCAACTAAAAAAATGGAATAGGTTACTCCTTACTCCAAAGGAATGACAACATTGGGTTTGTTTAGTTTGGAAAAGAGATGCCTGAGGGGTGAGCTAATAGCTATGTATAAATATATCCGGGGTCAATACGAGAATCTTTCCCACAGTCTTTTATAACACGGGACATCTGCTACAGTTCAACCAACATAAGAAGGGATTCTTTACTGTTTGAGCACTAGAGCACTAGAGACTAAGGAACTCTCTGCCAGAGGAGGTAGTTGTGAGGAATACACTAAAGGAGTTCAAATGTGGCGTAGATGCCTGCCTTGCATGTAATAATATTATCAGCTATGGTTACTTGACCACTTGAAGGAGATACTCTCTTATACAAAAACTGAAATGGATTGACGGGACAGTCTTACATACTATGTTACTATTTCTACTTAAAGTGGGGGGGTTATATCACATCTGGTTCAGCAATCAGCAATAAGTCACCCCCCCAAAAAAAACATAATGAAACCTAGAAAACGCGCAATTCTTCTCACCCAGTTTACACTCTTGTGTTGCTCTTGCACCTCATGTGACCACCAGTAGCCCTCTGTTACAAGGAATTGTATGCCAATGGCATTCTAAATGTTCTAAATCTTGATGCCTGGGGGTAGAGCAAACAACAGTCAATGAGCCATGTTTGAGTTAGGTTCTTTTTTTATTAGGCAGCATAAAGAAGCACCACATATCTGCACTATAAGACGCACCTAGGGTTTAGACAAAGAAAATAAGAAAAAAGAATCTGAACCAAATGGTGTTCTAAAATCCCCTCTCCTAGAACCCAATAACATCAATTGTGCAGAATCCCCCCCAAACAGCCCCATAACAGGCAGTGTGCAGAATCCCCTAATCAGCCCATAAAAGGCAGCATACAGGACCCCTCCCCCAATCATCCCATAACAGGCAGCATGCAGAATGCCCCCAATCACCCCATAGCAGGCATTGTGCAGAACCTCCCCCATCACTTCATAACAAGCAATGTGCAGAATATCCCCCAAATCACCTATTAACATGCAGTGTGCAGAATCCTCCCCCAATCACCATATAACAGACAGTGTGCAGAATGCCCCAATCACCCTATAACAGGAAGTGTGGTAGAACCCCTGTAATCGCCCTATAACAGGCAGTGTGCAGAATCCTCCCATAACAAGCAGCATGTAGAATACCCACCAATCACCCCACAACAGGCAGTGTGCACAACCCCCTCTCAGAGCACTGGCACTCCCCACATTGCTGATCATCCTTATGCAGCTCTGGTTCTGGGTGGTGAGTAGGCGTGCTTCATGTCTACAGGCATTAGCCATTTTTTCAATTGACACCGGCTGTATACAGGCCATGGTCACCTGCTTGAACTAAAGTTGTGGGAGCACGATCAGCAATGCAGGGGCACCACTAATTTAATTGGACCTTTTTCTTTACAATACCCCCCCCCCCCCCCTTTGGGGGTAAAAATGTTTCTTATGCAGTGAAAAATACATTACATGGAAAACTTCCAACTGTACATTTTGCAAAATGTACAATTATTGATCAAAAAAAGATGTCTCGCTTTTCAACATTTAAGGTTAATTTGTTAAAACTTGTTCACACACAAGTAAATGTTCTGTCAGCATTGGTTACAAGTGCATGCCAGCTGGGTCCTAATTAATCAGCCATCTCACCTCACTGCCCATGTGTTTGAAGCATGTTTTTGCAATTGACACTACAGTAAAACACAGAGCAAATTGAGCAAACAGATGTGCTAAACTACACAAAAACAAACTAGCAAAAATAACAGTGCATGCCAGCAGATACAGAAGATATTAATGCAATCTCACCCCTGCAAGTGTAAAAAAGGAGGACACCAGAACATACCTCTTTCGTGCTCCTCTTGCAGGTTCAGAACCCATGTGACCTCAGAAGCCCAGTTGCAGGGATGACAACCTGACCCATTCAAGGATGATTTTTCTCCAGTCCTGTATTTTTAACATACCTGGACATAGATAATCAGAACTCCTATTAAGTGGCTGAGCCCAGGTGTGTTCAGGAACATGGTCAGTACTAAGTGCAGGACTGGAGAAACTTCTGTTTGCTCAACTTGCTCTGTGTTTTATCGTAATGGTAATTACAACAACATGCTTCAAACACATGGGCAGTGAGGTGAGATGGCTGATTAATTAGGACCCAGCTGGCATGCACTTGTAAGTTGCAATTTCTCTCCCTTGGAGGGCATAGCAGTTAGCCGCTGGCATTTACATGGATCCTGGACTGGCAACTGATGGAACCAGTCTTGGAAGAGGTGGGTATTAACGGTCTTGTAGATGCCACCCTCAGACATGATCAGCAGTACCACCTCACACTGCAGGGTGTGGGACTGCTTTAAGCAGTTTCAGGCAACCCTCATAGGGGAAGTGGGGGGGGGGGGGTAATCCAAACTATTTGGTGAAGTGAAGCTCACTTTGGGTGTGCCTTGCTAACTGCTTCCTGATACCTACAGTGAGCTTGGAGAGAACTTTACTCAGCACACAACAAAGTAAAAAAGAAAAACCTAATGTTTCCACAAAATCTCCTGCGTCTGTGATGGGGCAGCTCTACAGGTAGGTTGTAGAATTATTTGTATAGCTTATAAAATATCATAAAACAAGATCGCCCCCTCTGTATTTTTTCCCAAGTCTCAGCAAAAAGTGATGGATGTCACCAGAATTTACAGGGCTCAGCAGCTTGAGAGTGGAAGGAAACCCTATACTAGTATAAAGGGCAGGGATTGGCTTGCTGAATGCCCCTGCCTCATTACTCTCAATGGCCAAAAGGGTGCGTAAGGTCCCAGTGCATCTTGGCATGACGAAGCTCCGGTGGGCGGAGCGAAACGCGCGTCGGCGGACGGCCGGCCCTCTCCACGTGCTGGCCACCCTGCTTCCAGCTCTGCTTCTGCCTTAAGTCCCTCCGGTTTTGAAGTGTTGCGCAACACCGACGTTATGGCGCCAGTGCTCGGCAAAGGATAACTGCGTGTCTCAGCTAAGTACTAGCCTCGGCAAGGCGTTGTTACACATTGATTGTACAGTATTTATGCGAGCTTAGAGACCTGAAAATGCAGTGCTATGTTGATACATGATGGACTCATGATGCAAGATATCAAGCATTCTGCCATGCTGTGTGATAGTCGCACTTGAACCTTGGATGCTGCAGATCAAGAGATTCATTATATGATGACACTATCAGATGTTAAGTATTTTTCAGCTGGATACATTCATTGAGTCAACTTCTAGTGTGAGGATGCTGGCCACTGTCTCATGTTGACAACTTTGCTGGAGTAACAAGCTCTGAGTAGTGTGTCTAGCCCTTTCTTTAGGCAGAGTTCAGCAGCGCTGCTAGCGGGGTGGGCTGTATGAGTGCGTGGTAGCGTGTGTGTGTGCACGGTGGGCCCCCGTGATTTTAAAGCACTTTTGTTAGTTTTTTATCTGTAAGATTATGTCCCATGTGTGTGCTGAGATTGGTGCAATAAATTGATGTTTGCTCAGCTAATCCGTGCGCATAGCCTATTTGCCAGGCCTACCGTTAACCAGTTGTCTTTTTTGTTGTATTGAGCATCTTGGCATGAGCCTGCCGGCCCCTGGTCCTAGATATTACCTTATACCATTTGGCAGGGACACTAAGCTCTTCAGCAACCCCTGGCCATCGGGAGAGGATGTGTAATGACACTAGTATAGGGTTTTAGATGCCTTACTAAATACAAAGTAGTGATAAATAATAGGAGTTTACAACAAAAATATTTTTTTCTAATTACATTTGAATATACTTACCCGCCCTCCCCACACACATGCTCTGTGGCATGCTGGGTATTTTTCATTGATGCCAGAGGCGGCATCTTTTTCAAAGGACACAGCTCCCTCTCTTCCTTCCTTGGTATCCCGCTAAGGGTAATGAACAATGGGAGCACGGGGGGGGGGGGAGCTTTTATACGACAAAGCCTTATAGGAGCACCGTTGCGAAATTTTATAATATTAAAAATACATATAAACACGTTGAGCGGAAGGGTCACTTACACATTCGACCTAAATAAAACTCCTGCCAAGCTTGTGGGTTTTTTTTGCCTCTTTATAAGGCACCGGTGCGCCCTCAGCTGGAATATGCCATCCAGTTCTGGGCACCCAATCATAGAAAGGACGCTCTGACTATGGAAAGGGTGCAGAGGAGAGCCACCAAACTAATAAAGGGAATGAAAGATCTTAGTTATGAGGAAAGATTACGAGAATTAAATCTGTTTAGTCTTGAGAGGAGACGATTGAGGGGGGACATGATTAACTTGTATAAATATATAAATGGCCCATAAAAAAAATATGGGGGAACACTATTTCATGTAAAATACTCTCTAAAGACGAGGGGGCACTGCCTTCGATGGAAAAAAAGAAATTTAGTCTCTGGAGGCGACAATCTTTTTTTACCATAAGAACTATAAATCTATGGAATAGCCTCCCACAGAAGCTTGTTACAGCATCAACCACTGACAGCTTTAAAAAAGGATTAGATGCTTATTTAGAAGAAAATAACATACTATTAGTTACTATTAGCGGTTATCAGTAAAAAAATAAAACAAAAAATAAAATAAATAGCTTTCCCTATAAAATAAAAAATAACTATCGCTACCCCAACACCCTTGGTTGAACTTGATGGACATATGTCTTTTTTCAACCGTATTAACTATGTAACTATATTCTCTCATGGTAGAAATAAAATTCAGGGGTACAGGCTTAGTCTATAAGGGGTGACAGAACCTGTCACCCCAGATGTCCTTTTCCTTCCAGAAAAGGAAAGCAAGCCTGGTTGGATATTTCTTGATGTTGGGTGTATAAGTGACCCCTCCTCTCGCCATCCAAGGTATTTATATGATTTTATCATTGGGCCTCCTTTATGTTGAATATCCCCCTGTGGCTCTTATGTCACAGGAGGGGCATGGAGGGCAATACCCTAGGAAGCCAACCTGCATGTCCCTCTCCCTAAGTGATGTAGATAGTTCCATGGGGGGGATTCTACTATGCCTCTGCCTCCCTCCCTGGCAGCTTATATTACTCCTGGCTCGATGCCAGCATGGAAGGAGGGGGAAAATTTGTCACCCCTGTGCAATGGATGCTGATGGGGGCGTCTGCTTCAGATGCTTCCACTGGGATCATAGGACCCCAGCACTGTACCAGGAGGAAGCCCCTGACCTGGTGGCCCAGAACAGGACAGAATACAGAAGTTGCGAAATGGTGAGTACTGTTTAATTTAAAATATTCATATAATAATTGTGTTGTGTTGCACCTCTTTTTACTACTGTTTGGGAACTGATAAGGAGTCCAGAGGCCCCCTATACTAGTTCACAGGGTGGGGGGGCCAGCACCTCTGGGAGAGCACCGGACCTGTAACCTATGCCTGGTGCCTGGGCTGGTTGACACAAGGAGGGTGGGGAGAGGGGACACAAAAAAAAAAAAAAGACATGTTACACTACTGCATATCCTTTTCATTAAAAAAGCCAGTATTTGCAGGAACCTGCAAGCAAACATGCAAGAATTTTTTTCTGCTAAAGAATTTTTTTCTGCTACCCCCATAGGATGCTGTTGTTTACAGACTGTCACAAAATAGTTCTCACATGATTGAATAATAATATACCTCACCTGTAAAAATTCCCTATCACAGGGGTAGGGGAGTTTTTGGGAAATATTAGAAAATAAATGTTGTATAGAATTTGTTTGTTCAAGTACAGAACTTGTTTGTTCAAGTATAAAAGCTCACTCACAAGCTGAACTGATGTATACTTCAGTTCACACACGAAAGCACACCCAAAAGTAAACTTGCTGCACCAGATCTTCAGCATGACCTCGAATGGCTTACACTTCTTACACTTTGTGAACATTCACATCACTTAATTTTAAATTTAGCCACTTACTAAAACTTGCTCAATGACTTTTCAGTAATGCTCTGATTGTTACAAAGTTTTACATTCAGGTTATATTTATGACATTAGGATTTAATTCAGTGCATCCATAGGAAGCATTGTGTAGCATGCAGACATCCCGTGGCTCATTCCACAATCTTTCCATTTAGTGTTCCTATATGTCACTTCCACTTAGGCCCTTATTTAACAAGGGATAGCGACAGGTAGCAACTGGTGAGCGGCCGGTTATGACGGGCCCCGCCACGAGAACGCCGGCTCCCCACCACAATCACACATTTATCAAGCCAATCCTGCTTAGCGACTGAGATAGCGCCATATAGCCACTCATTCATCATTATTGCAGCCTCAGCCCACAGCGCCAGCGTCCGACCTTGAACAGCGACAGGTATGACTTCTCGCTACCTGGCGCTCTCCAATGCATTTCAATGGAACAATCTTTAAATATTCATAATTAATTGTTATGAATTTTTTTTATTTTTTTTTAAATGTGAAAAATTCTGTGACCACTTCTGCCATTTTAGATAATTTTTTAAGGTAAAAAAATAAAAATAAAAATTATTAATGTATTCATATTACAAAATTATTTAAAAAACTTGTTTTTTTTGTTTCCAAAAATATGGTTGTTTGGGGCTTAAAAAACTACTTTTAACCCACCGCCGCCAGCGCTCTGGGGTTTAAACATGCATTTTACAGCGCGAGAATTTTTTGAGCGTGATTTTTTAATGAATATGGTGGGAGCCGGTCGCTAGGGCCAGTCGCTATCATGCGCTCCCATACAGCGCTGAACCTGTCAAATAGCGACTCCTCACCCAATATTCAACATTACGGCAAACCGACTGAGTCGCTATCAACAGCCGAACAACGGCCAAGCACAGCGACTACTAGCGGGCGCGCTGAAAATGCCGCTACAGTCGCTCAACTGTCGCTACCTGCCGCTATTAATGAATCGGCCTCCCCGTCTCCGAGGTTGCCTAGCCAATTCCTGGATTTTGTATTTCTGTATTTCTAGTACTGTGGGCACTGACACATTCCTTACATTTTTTTTATATGTTTATTATTAATTTTTTTATGCATCTTTACATTTTTAATATTTCATATTTCAATTCATATCTCAGCCGTAGAATCTTATGTCTAGCATTTTAGAACAGACAGGTGTTTCCTCAATAATTCCCCTCACTAAAATGTCTTTCAAAGTTAAAAACATAGAAATTAGAAAGTAGGATTAAGTGTTTTCTTTTCCATCAGACCTAAATTCATTTGCATCTGCTCTTTTTTTAATTTGTTTCTGCCTACAGAGAGTTTTTATTTCGTAAAATTGTTTAATTGCTAAAAATGTAACGCAGGTGCACCTTCTAATAGCAAAGTGTCATACTAAGTTTTGTAAAACACATAGACGGGACCCAGACGTGTAAAATACAAATGCTAAACAGATTTATTGTCTTAAAATGTCCTTCTCAGCAGTGCACACACTGAGTAATGCTAATTACTCTAAGTGGCTAATATAATATCCTCAGCTGGAAGTCATTGAGTATACTTTTCACTAGTGACACAGCCTGCTAATTGTAGTAAGGTGAGCACTTAGCAGAAGTCTTCACCTATCAAACACTGGAATGTTGTAGTAGGATCTTAGTGCACAGAATGTTCTTCTTTGACCAATTACTTTCATTACATTGTTCACTGAAATATCAATAAACTATGCTACGGTTCCTTTAGATGCCCACACCAAGAGCTCAACATTTTTATAATGCAATGGTTTCAAAGAAATAACTACAAAAATCTGGCCTCGTAAGGAGCTTATATTTCTTGTGAATAAAATATGGGGTCAGATTCTTTACCTCCTCGAATGTAACTTACTCAGAAAGGAAATGTTATACAAAGTTAAAGGAGGGTCCCACAACCTAAATATAAAGTTTTGTAACAACTTGTTTCTTTGCACCGGATTTGATCACTAGTACCATTACCTAGGTTGCAGGTCTTTATTCACCCAAAAAAATGTTATGTAGGTTAGATTGAGGCCGATCTATCTCAATGAGTTAAAGTGTGCAAAAAAAAACCAAAATGTCTGCATAGTGTTAAACTGCCTAGTTAAAAACACCCTTGAGTGCGGTAGAATACTGACCCATTCAAGTGTCACAGTTACTGACCTGGGGGGAGAGCACTTCTGGCGGAGAATACTGGTTCCCACTGCTGAGGATGACGCACGGAGACTACTGCCAAGTACCCAAGCTCGACCCTGCAGGAAGGGAGTCTAAGTCACAAGCAGAGATGTAGGGTCCGACATGTAGGCCAAGGTCTAACGTGAGCGATATCCTGTGAGGGTAATCCGAGAGACCAGACCAGAAGTCATACACAGAAAGACAATCACTTGACAGTCACTTAATCCGAAAGTCCTGAAGAGTGTGAGAGAAAGCCATTTGAGAATCATCCTTTACATAAGAGGTTTTTTCCTTCTCATGTGAGAGTTTTTCATTTGACTCGCAAATGCTAGCATGTCTTTTTCTCCATCAAAAACACATGAATTATAGTTTTTTTATTACATTAATTTTAAATGCCCCCCCTCTTTTCTGAGGCAATCAGCCCAGGCACCAGGCATAGGGGCTAGTAACCTGACCAGTTCGCCCCTGGCCCTGCCGGTTTACTAGCCTTTGGCAAGGACCCTTATACAAGATGAAATGGCAGGTGGCTTGCCTAAGCCCCCTGGCTCATTACCTGCAATCCCAATGACCAGCCTGGGCCTATGTGCTCAGCACCAAACCTGTGCTGTAAGGAATAAGGGCTGGTAATAACTGGTGAGCATAACCCCATGCTGAGGGGCACTGAGCTGTTCCCCCCCCCCCCCCGGTCATTGTGATTGTGGGTAATGAGACAGGAAGGTAAGGCCTTTGAAATAGTATAGGGGCCCCCGGCATTCCTGGAAGAGCAACAGATCAATACCGGAGAGCATGGTGGCTGGTAAACAGGCAGGGCCTGGGGATGGATGTTTGACCCCTAAACCCGGGTTTACCAGCCTCTGTGCCTGGTGCTGGGGCTGGTTGGCTCTGATAGGGGTATACACTATTTTATTTACATTTTTTTTTTATTTTTAAAGAAAAAATACTCCTGCATATCATTTTTATTTGTGTGACAAAAGCTTGCCGGTTGGTTATGCAAGATATCGAAGAGAGGGTAGGTCTACGTTGCTAGGAATGAGAAAGGGATTCACCAATAAATTATAAACAAAAAGACAAAGTATAAAAATTGGCCTTATCTCCAGGTTCCGCCATTGTTTTCATAAACAGCTAAAGTGGCTTACAGTGATTATAATGATGATTGCACAAGGTTAGTACAGTCCATATGTTTGGATGTCTAGGTCCACAGCTGGTTTTTCTGTGCATTATGTTTTAAGAGTTCTGGGTGATAATGATCCCTGCCCTAGCTGTGTTTCGCCTGAGCTGGGTGTCATCAGAGGGCATACGGTGTAGGGGGTTCGGCAGTTCCAGGGATTGTCACTAGTTCTGGTAACCGTGTGAGATGTACTCAGGGGGAGGTGCTATTGCTTGCTTCAAAAGTACTGTGGGGCAAGTAGGTGTGTGGGTGAGTATCCAGGGATGCGGCAGATTTCAAAGTTTAGAGGTTCCCTGCTGGCTCGGTAAGCAAAAATTTGTATACCCGTGCAGTAATGGAGGTTGGGGTTTCCCTTGCTGAGAAATGGTGGTGGTAGGCATGTTGTCTTCAGGCAAGGGATAGAGCTGTCCCACAATATGGTGCCCAGTTCTGGTCAGATGCAGGACCGCAGAGTTAAGTGTTCACTTATTGGGTGGTCCCTGGGTGGGGGGTGGTCCCTGAAGTGGCGTACCCCTGGGGTTTAGCCACGGTGATACCAGCCTGTTAAAGTGCTGACCTCTGTGTGGAGGCAATTGCGCATGACCACGCTGCTGTTAAAAAGTTGGTAAAGCAGACATATTAATATTGCTCTTGGGGTAAAATTTCTGCACCAAAAAGCCTCTGCTCTTTCGAGAGATTTTCATGCGAGATTCTCCTCGGTTAAACCGGATCAATAACCTGGTACAATTGGGAAGGAAAACTCCCCCAAACTCCCTTGTCCCATCTGCATGCATGATACTGGATCATTGTCAGCACTTACACATGCTCCTGCATCCAAAGGAGTGTGATAGTGATAGCGGCCATTTTAGAGCTCCTTTACCAGCATCTCAGCCATTCTGCTGCCTGGATTAAACTGACAAACCAGACATTAATGCACAGTAACAGTGCCCAGTGCCCCTTCCTGTTTGTAGGAGGCTGCCATTTACCACAGCAGGAGTTAGAAAAAGGTAAATTAATTTTTATGTGCAGCAATCAAAATTTCCCTGGGGAGGGATGCATATGAGCACTGTTTGTAGTGTTGGTCCAGTTTAAGTCATTTTTGACTGTTGGTCCACTTTAAAGTCTGCTTAGATTAAATGCATCGGCGACAGGGAGAGGAAGCAATCCAGAGCCACATAGCCACCCCGAACCCTTGATTTGCTTGTTGGCCGCAAGTGAGACTGGGATTGGTGCCTTACTAGAGTTCTGTGTTTGACTTTGATATGCTTTGGTTAATGTGAGTGTAATACTTGGCCTTCAGTTATTAATGGAATTCCACTATGTGCTTTTCAACTTTTTATCTCCCCATTACCTTATGCGGGCAGGCTGATTCATTACTAACGCCAGGTAGCGACAGATGAGCGTATGTAGCGAGGATTTCAGAGCGAGCGCTAGTAGGCACTGTGCTCGGCCATGGTTCTTTGTTTCAGAGCGCCTCAGTCGCTGGCCGGCATTGTTGAATACGTTATGTGATTCGCAGTACTACCCTGTATGGGAGCGCCAGCTCAGTGCCTGACTCTGGTGCTGTGCTTCCTGCTCTGTCTGTCTCCTTAGTGAGGAAAATCACTCCCTCATTCACCTTTTAGTCCCCATCCCACTGATCCGGTCCATCAAGCAACTTTCAGTAGACCAAGAATCAGAAACACCCCCACTTCCTGGCCAGACATCCTGATTGGCTGCCTCTCTCTGCTACTCTAAAACCCCGCCTTGCTCTCTCCTCTCACACTCATCAGTGTGCTTACATCACCACATACACTGTTTCTCCTAATTTTTTCTCTGCATCTCCAATGCTCTAATACTTTAACAAATAAACAAAACCTTTTTAGGGTCTGTAAATAGGGCACAGCTCCAAGATATAAAATTATAAATTCTATTGTATTAGTTACAAACCATTAAAAGACACACAGCACCACAGCAAAACAAAGATCACCATCAAATCCCTAGATCCTGGTGTGAATGCACCAACCAATAATAAATTAATGCTCTGGGCAGTATCAAATTCAAATATATATACAAGGCGTGTCCCCTTTAAGAAAAACTCCTATAGGTTACCAAAGTAGATGTGCAATATAGATATCAATACATAAATAAATCAATATAACATGTGAATACACCAACCCAAATAGATTAACTTTCTGGGGCGTGTCCCTGTTAAGGAAATTTCCTATAGGTTTCCAAAATAGATGTGCTATATAGATATCAATAAATAAATAAGTCAATATAACATTCCATCAAAAACATGTACTTAACATTCCATTAAAAGAATACCTATAAAGTGAATAATTCTACATAATATAAAACAGTGCAAGTGCTACAGTAAAAAAAAATCAATGCTATAAACAATGTAATACATATATAGCCCCAGGCCCCAATGGGGCTTGATAAGCTTGTGCAACAAGGAAAAGCAGTACAAATCTGTAAGATAAATACTAGCAAGATAAACCTTAGATTCTAAGGGGGGTTATTCATGAAGGGATAGCGCCATGTAGTGCCTCGCAGCGGCAGGCAGTGAACGCTGGGCTCTGTAGGCAAAACCACATTTATGAAAGCGAATCTGGTGAGCGACTCTAACAGCGCCATGTAGCGTTCGATGTTTTATTACAGGCCACTTTAATCAAACAGCGTCTGCCGCTCTATGCTACAGTGACCAGATTTAGAGCGCCGACGCTCTGTGTGTGTCCTTTTTTGTTAAGTATGGTGTGGGGCGATGAGAGTCCGTCGCACTGAGCTGGTGCTACCTTTCGCTCCCTGCAGCGCTGTACTGGTGTTAGAGCACCCAGCATACATCACATTCATCAATGCCGGCCAGGTTACTACAGCGTCTGAGGCGCTCTGTTACAATGCCCGACACATGTTTACAGCGCCTACAAGCAGTCTCTCTTAGCGCCGCTATCCAGACACTCATCTGCCGATACCTGGCGTTAGTAATGAATTCGTCTCCACGTGCACAATAGATAGGAGATACTGCCTTTTCGAGTAATCCAGCAGATAATCTAGGGATGGGTGACCATATGTCCCCAAGCTTTCCACCGTGCTCCTATGGCTTCTCCAGGGGTTTAACAAATAACGTAGGAACTACGGGGTCTTTTTCAGACGGATTGAAGTGTAGGAGAGTGCAACGTGTAGCCCGAGACATTGAGACAACAATCGGGCTTGCCTTTAGTATAAGATGTCTTCAGTCTAAATAACTATGTGATATTATTCAACTAAAGTTACGCATTACCTCCAACAACTTAAAATTAAAAATATAGTTAAATATGTTAACTATTTTCAGTAGAATGTCTTCAAATACAAAGAAAAATATAAGCCCAACAAACTTCAGAAAGAATCCACGAGAGTAATTCCAGAGTTTTAGAGAACAGAAAGGGCACAAAGAAACTGGCGTGGATGATTAGAAGAAAGAGAACTTGACAATTTAATTTAGAAATAGTGTGGCTCAAGCATGCCTCACTATATTATGTTCCAAATATGGCAATTATAACGGCAGGTGGAAGCAATAGTCAAGCATCACCATATTTAAGTTATTAGGGCTCAAAAAGTCAAAGGCATGGGCCATCCTTTCACCTAAGAAAATGTACACCATCTGTAACATATTTGGGTGCCCTGACACAAGGCCTCTACACAGCGAGCATGTATTTTCTTTTTCTTGAATTGTATTTCTAGCTTTGAAAGTATTACATTCAGAAATAAATAGAATTTAGTACTCACGTCAAAAGAAAACTCTCTTTAATTAACCCAGCTCTGTATTATTTATTTAGAGAGACAGAATGTACTTCTCCGATCAGTAAGGTGAGCATGAATAAAATATACAAGAGGTGATAATTTGCGTTAATTTGGCTTAAGTTTAGTATATTTTCCAGGGGCTGGATGATGAAGGTGTGAGAATGTCAAGGACATTGGTAAGCCAGGAAGATGTGTTTAATTAATCTCCTGTACACCACGCCTTGTTTTATTTAATGAAAGCAGCATAAATACCTTATTGTTTTAATTTAACTTGTAGCCCTGAAGGATGTAATATGGCTTGGAAAAGTAATATAATTGCCATGGCCTTGATTAACTTTACATGTATATTTTCACTTGTCATCTCTATTTAAACAAGGTTTTTTTTCACATTTATTTAGAGCCTTCTTGTAAATTGTACAAATAGGTTAACCAAAAACCAGATATTTTAGTATTAGGACATCACTAAAAAGTTTTTACCTTTAGGATAGTTCTATGAAATATAGATTAGAAACACACTAATAAGCTTTGCATTAAAGGCCTTATTTATGATGTACACCTTATAGCATCATTTTTGTGTCTATAGCGTCAGCTTCAGAGTGCCGCATTTCCGTCTTATCTGGCGCTGTGCTATGTACTACATATTGGCGCTAGCAGTTGCTGCGCAGAACGCTACTAATTAGCTTTGATAGTTGCACTTAGGTATTGTCAGCGCCTGTTGGACCCGCCAGCCGATTATCCAAGCGCCAGTGAGCACCACTTTGTACTGCTGTTTTTCCGGCACTCCTCATCATATTTATGAATTTTTTCCTCCTTGAAATCTTTGGCGCAGTATTTTTCTGGCACTGACCATCGTTTTTTCATTACAGTTACACAAAATCTCTGCTGGGGACAAAGGGGGCAAAATTTACAGTTGCATTTTAGTTTTTGGTGTCCAAATTACACATTGTTAAACCGGACCGTCACCCTGAATAAGAGCCTATCTTGTATGGTTCCCTTCCCCCTGTACATACAGATTGCTCACATTAAAAATCATCCTACCTGCCCCTAGTGTATATTCTGAGCCTTTAAACATCCAAGATGGCGGCCCATGGAGCATCAGGCAGCCTGCAGACAGGAAGTGTCTTCTGACTATGCCACTCCACATTCTGGGATTGCTGCCCTATTCTTGACCCCAGCTTTGCTTGTGAAAAGCACAGCTATAACCTGCCCCTCTGCACTTTGCCCCACTCTCCTCTACTCAGTGTGTGTGATGCTTCTGAAGCAAGATGGCGGCGCCCATGTCCTAAAGTTCTGAACAGAGTTGCAGCCCAGTGGGGGAAAGAATAAAAAGTGACTAAAAGCATAAACGATATTAATTTTAGATGCTGGGGAATAGTTTTTAAGGGTTTGGGCTTTGACCTTGAACATCATTAAATGATGCTGAAGGTCTGGTTTAAGCAAAAGAAGCAATTCAAATCCACCTATAGCACCCATACAAAAACATTTTGGCCCTTCTAGACCCTGCGTTTCAATTATCCCAATGTGTTTAATATTGATTACGAGCATTACAATCTAGTTCTGCCCATTGTGCTCTATGGGATCTTGAACTACAGCGGCAGGTTTCATCTAGTGCTGCTTGAACCAGAGCACCCGACGCTGCATCATTTTCAGCTTTTCAGCTGAATTAGGACTCATGCCCTTCCTGTCCTGGCTGGGCCTATGGCCCTTCATTGCTCATGTCTTGCTGTGTGCTATTGCCTGTGCTGGGCCCACTGCCTTTTTGTTGTCCATGCTGTATTTGCTGAGCCCATACCCCTTCTGTTGTCTGTGTAGTCCATCTGAGTTAGGCTTGCAGCCCTTTCCGTGACTGTGCTGCTGTTCGTACTGGGCCCACAGGGCACCCAATGTCATTGCTACTATCTGCCCTAAGCCCATGGACCTTACCTGCACAGTCCTGCTGTTGTCGGCACTGGTGCCCGGCCCTGCCGTTGTCTGCACTGGGGCCCTGCCATTGTCTGCACTGGGGCCCAGCCCTGCCATTGTTTGCACTGGGGCCCGGGCGTGACACATCTACACAGTTTTTTGCGTTGAGCTCCAAGTTGTTTTTCATGCACCAAGTCACAAGCTTATCAATATTCTACCTATAATGAGACTCATCCCTACCTGAAATCAGTGTAGTAGACTGGATCTTGAGTTGTCCTATGCATTGAACCCATCCATGCAGTGAGACAAGCAGTGAGGACACACATCCCCAGAGTGATGGGCTGCCCTAAACACAGCACCTGGGGAGCAGTTGGGGGGTTAGGTGCCTAGCTCAAGAAGAACACTTCAGTTATGTCCCAGCTGGAAATTGGCCTGCACCATTTGCTAGTGAAGTCAGGTACATTCAGATGGGAGAGCTTCTCTTGAAACAGGGATGGGATTATGTTATTAAATGTGGACTTAAAGTCCACGAACAGGGTCCTGACATTGTTTCCAGGTAAGTCTAGGTTATGGTGAAGGACCATGTTTACAGCATTATCCTCAGATTTGTTAGATCTGTAGGTGAATTGGAGAGGGCCCAGTGGGTGTCTGGTATGGGTTTGAGTTAGTGAATCCCAAAGCTATCCCATTACTTCAATATAACAAATGTAAATATAAAACAAATAATAGAGGATTTGAAGCAGGCTGGAACATGGCATTTCTCTACTAAAGTAGTAACGAGGTCTATGAACACTGGGCATTTTGGTCAGCATAGTGCTCTAATGTAGAGCGAGATTATGAGTCTGATTCAACTAGTAGAATACTACTAGAGTAGCAAGGGTTTTGTTTTTAAAAACCTTTTTGACATTCATCCTCTGTATTATTAAAGCATGGAAAAATAGAACCATTGAGGCGAGCACCTGGAATGAATTCAACATGTCTCCCTGCTGTGAAGGAGAAGTTTAAGCTGGAGGCTGGAGCTAATAGCTAAAGACACAAGGGAAGGTGTCAAAGTTATCCATAAGTCTTTCAAATAAAATGCATATTTTATCTTTTATTCTGGCCATTTCGCTACTCCTAAATGCATGCTGTAGCTGTAAACTAGGCGTGTCATTTTTATACCATCCTGTTTTTTAAACAGTCCTTACCAAAGCTAATGCAAGGTGTCATTATGTATAATCAACCTGCTACTAGCAGACCCGACATATCCCGATATATTGGTCAGCCTATCCAGCCAAACTTGAAGATTCTCTGCTGCCCCACATATTTGTTGTCACACATTTGGAGAATTTGAATTTCTGCCTGTATGCTGAAATCTTGTGGACTATAGCCTGTATGCTGAAATCTTGTGGACTATAGCATAATTAGAGTATCCAGGGGCAGCACGGGGATGGTGTGGTAAGCATTGCTAGTCATGGTGTAGAATTCCCTTCTCTGAATTGTCTGTGTTTTGGAAGTTCCTGGCTTAGTTCCCAAGGACAATAACTATTGAGTCCAGATGTGATCAGCTAGCTTTCACTGCATAGTACAAGAAAGACATGCTCACAGGACAATTAAAATGGCTTGCGGTTGATAAAAAAATCTCAGCAAAGTCAAGTTTTAGTTGTAGTTGTAGTCAAGGTTGGTTGCAGGAATAATTCCTGATAATAAACACCTTAGGAACAGTGGAGATATTTGCAGTTTTCTGAAATAAAAGTCATATTCACATTCTTAATCCATTGATGGAGCAAATTCTATAAGTTATAGAGTATAGGAGACCAAAAATTCTGGTGTCATAAGGGTTGATTCAGCACCAGGTGAGAAAACTACTTTTTAGGAGAGAAAATTGCTGTTCCTTTTCATTGTCTACCTTGGGAGTGATTAAGCAACCAGATATAAAATTTCACCTGGTGCTGAATCAGCCCCAAGATAGACGGGGAGGCCAATTCATTAATAGCGCCAGGTAGCGACAGATGAGCGACTGTAGCGTGATTTTTACAGCGCCAGCCAGTATTCGCTGTGCTTGGCCGGCGTTTGCATGATGACAGCGACTCAGTCGGTGTGCGGTAATGTTGAATACGGGCTTAGGGGTCGCTGTTTCACAGGTTCAGCGTTGTATGTGAGCGCCTGACAACGAATGGCCAGAGCGAACGGCTTGCTTCATATTCATTAAAAAATCACGCTCCGAATTTGCTGGCGCTGTCCATTCCTTGTTTAAACCCCAGTGCGCTGGCGGCGATGTGTGTTAACTAGTTTTTAACCCCTAAACAACCATATTTTTTGATTGTAACATTATACATGTTTTTTGAATCATTTTGTAATATGAATACATTAATATCAGACATGTAAGATCAATTCTGCACCCATTTTTTTTTTTTTTTTTTTTTTTACTTTAAAGAAAAAACCGAACATTGCAGAAGTGGTCTCAGAATTTTTGACATTAAAAAAAAAAAAAAAAAATATTACCAATTAATTATGATTAATTAAACATTGCTCCATTGAAATGCATTGGACAATGCCAGGGAGCGACAGGTCATACCTGGCGCTGTGAAGGAATTTGCAGCGGCGCTGTTCGTTCCAGGCGGCTTCATGATGAATCCCGCGCTAGCTAACGCTCTCGCCGGCGCTAGCCTCATTTAGCTTGATAAATGCGTCATTGTGACCGCCGCTGGGTGTACTTGAGTCGGTAGCCGCCGATAGCTGGCGGTACCTGGCGCTCATCAGACACTACCTGGCGCTAGCCCGTGATAAATAAGGCCCAATGAAAGTGAATGACAGATTTCTCTCCTAAAAAGTAGGGGAGTATTCTCACCTGGTGCTGAATATACCCTACAATCTCATGGGATAGGAGATGGGAAAATGCAATAATAGTCCTTAGAAAGGTCTAAATTTCTTATGCCAAACCCTTCTTACTTCCTTAGGAGCAGCAACCAAGCAAAAAAACAAAAAACAAAATGCAAAACATTTTACATTTGCAAAAATCAAATCCCAGGTTGCAAAACTACAATTGGCCAATCTCACACGGGTCAACATTATTTTCCCAAAACGACCATCTGTGTATGGATTTAGGTCACCTCAATACGTAAATATATGGTCAATAACCACAGCGATAGAAATGCTGAATTCTGCCAAACCTAACAAATTCCATTGCATGTCCTTGTCACCTTTGGTTTGAAACCCTTTCCCAAATAACTCATCTCTGACCTTGTCTCATATCACCAAAATCACCAAATCTGAATCTGTAATGTGAATACTATAATTATTATTATTATTATTATTAATAATAATATAATTTGTATTATAAATGATAATAATTATAGAATACAAATGGACAAGGTGCTGGAACACAATACCCTAAACATTACCATTGTAAAACAAATGGTTTCAATGTGGAGGTACGAGGAGATAGCCGAGTTGACGAGACGCAACTCAAAAAGATACCAAGATACGTGGACCTGAAGATCGATGAACAGCTGCAGAGCATACTGGATGCTCTCCTAAAAAACCTCAGATGGCACTTTCATGAGCTTAGGAAGATCACGAAGGGAAATAAAATACGAAATCCTACTGATCTTGTGTTGTGTTTGTTTTTTCTTGTAGGTAAAGGAAATTATACACAAATAATTAATTATAATGATCTTCTTAAAATTAGTAATACATTGCAATTAAAAGGGAATCTAAGGCATCAAACCCCCCCCCCCAAAAAAAAAAAAATAATAAAATATATATATATATATATATATATATATAGAGAGAGAGAGAGAGAGAGAGAGAGAGAGAGAGAGAGAGAGAGAGAGAATGTAGCTCCCTTGCAGCAAATTGCTTCTCATATGCTCTTTCAAAACATACAGTACCTGTCCTGTGGATCGAGGCCTCGGTCTGTGATTATGTCCCTGCTGCTATGGCACTGTTGAAGCAGCAGGAGCATGCAGTGACCAGATAATTCAGAGGGGTCACGGCTGAAGACCAGGGCATCGATCTACAGAACAAGTATGCTTTTAAATTGCAGCCTAGGAACAAATGAAATTTAAGGTGCAAAAATTAAAATGAATATGTGATATGCAGTAATCTGCGTAACATAGTTTACTCACACACATACATTTCCACTAGTAAAAATAGACTTTCAATAAGGACTCACCTGACAACGCAGCACTAGACACTCTGCTACCATTAAGGCATAATGTTAATGCACAATAATGCAGCTTAGGCAATTCATAGCATTACACTTCAAATGAAGAGGGCTGTGATACCATTTTTACAAAATGATATTGCTCTCAGAAAACGTTCATGTTCACAGAGCCCTAACTAAAAATCAGGGCCCTGGTTAAAACGCTAAAGAGGCACCGATTTACATATCAGAGGAAAAAAAAATTGAAGTGGTGCTTCAAATACATCAACAAATTGATTGATGTGACCCTTTTATATGGAAATAAATGTATTGTACTTAATATAACATTTTGTGTAATTTCTACCCTGACGCTGCCTGGATCACCTGGATATGTTTTCAGTACTGAATTAAACCTTTTAAGTGGAAGTTCAATTTCAATTTACGCTAATGGACCAGACACTGACTAGAGCAGGCCGCCCTGTACATCCTGACCAAGATGTCTGCATTGATGGACACTGCTGGATGTCAGAGATCATGCAAGAGGTTTTATTTTTGGTAAGTCCTAATCCTACCTTAGTGCCTAATGGTTAAACCAATCAATCCTTGACACATTTTAAGTCTGGTCGCAATCTGAAACTCCAAACCCAGAACCCAGTCCAAGACACAAGACTGGCCACCTCCAGACAGGTACGTGACACAGGAATTGTCCTGACTAAGATGGCTGTGCTGATGTACAGTGCTGGATTGCAGAGGCAAGGTAAAGTGTTTTATTTTCTTCCCAATCCTACTTAGTGCTGGGGGAGGGGACTTCCACTTCAAATATGAGCCTAATGACTAAAACCCTAAATCCAACCCCTAACATTGAGAACAAAACGTAAACCAAACTTAAAGCTTAAAGTGATCCAATGCTGTGGGATTGCTTTACAAAGTTGAAACTACTGATGTTCGTGCTGGGAGGGGTATAGCCCCCCCCCCCCCCAAACCACAAAACCTGAATTCCAGAACTCACCCCTCCTGGGCTCCTTTTTCGGCAATTGCTGCCCCATAGATTTTTCTCACTGTGCTATGCTTCACCTGTTCCTGTCGTTTCCTAGCATCAGGCGACACAGTTTGAGTCTGGTCACCATCTGAAACTATGAACCCAAAATGCTAGACATTGCAAAACAATTTTGGGTGTTCCTGATGTTGGAGACTTATGAGACCCTGTCCTCCTCTCCAGTCCAAGACACAAGACAGGCCACCCACCAGAAGGGGTATGTGACACAGGCATTGCGCAATCAATCAGGTTTAATCACTGAAGCTGCCTTTTTTACATGATGATGTAGGCACATAGGGAGTTAACCAGTCAGAAGGTCAATCCTGACTCATTAGGCCAAGCTTTGCCCTGTGCCACAGAAAATTACATTGTACCCAAGGTCTTTGCCAGAACCATGTGTTCAGTGACACAACTATGATGGACATAATGAGCATTGCAAGCATCTCAAAAGTTCTGATAATTTATAAATATCGCATTTATTCTAAATGAAGCCAAAAGTTTTGCTTCCATTTCTGGGTGTAGGTGAGCTGGGAAAAACACGCCATGCTGCAACTTTGTCACTCCTGTGGTCAGAGCCTGCTGTTCGACCACTGTGGCTTGCTTGTGCTGGGAGCACTATGTGACAATGTGGCCTTGGTTGTGGATGATTTGAATGAAAAGAAGAGCCCTGCTATTGGTTCTACACTTCGATGGAGGAAATGGAGCAGAGGCACATGGACCAGGCTTCAGGTGAGTGCCTTGCTGCCTTATTATTGTCGTTGTCTGGACTGTCCCTTTAACATGAATGCATCCTTGCCTATATACAGCATTTACAATATTCCTTTACACTGTAATGGAAGGGGGTGTAGTCAAAAGTAGATGGAATTCTGAACGGCATCCTCATATTTTATCTGTGCACCATACATTCTTCTATTATATCATCAGTATATTCTTGAGAGCTGACTGACATCCCTGCCTGATATCTCAGTGAAGTGTTTTTCAATAGTCACATCCACAATATTAATGATGCCTCTGTTTTATGTACAGGATGTTACAAAGCATAAATTAAGGCAGATCAACTCATTTCTTGTTTAGACAACACATCAATTACGGTGTTACCTCCAGCACTAGAAGATAATACAAATGTTCTAATTAGTAAAGGAAGAACATACATCATACAGAAAGGAGCTAAAATGAATCCACGTAATATAGCTATAAATAATAATACTTTGGCTGCTAAGTTACAAGTTACCAGGGAAAGAGTGTATTCTCTGTAAATGTGGCCATACACTTACACTCAGATTGTTCAGTCTTACAAACAATACTTATACTGGCCAGTTGTTCAGTTAGCATTTATTTGTAAGGTTTATGTCCACTCTTCCCAAACCTCAGATCAGGGGTGTCATAGGGGTACAAGGCTCTCCTACCTTATCTGCCGTTACTGTGGCATCTGAACAGCCTCTGAGGACCTCAATGTCTGACGCTACTGTCACTGTCTACTGCATTTCCGGCTTTGTGTGGAGGGGGCATGTGTAGAGTACAAGGCCAGAGTGGAGTGCCCAATACTCTCAACAGGCACCCTGGCTGTGCTTACCACTGTAAATATAATGACTTCATACCAGTATGCAGTTTGCCTTTGCTGGATAGATAAATGATCATTTCTGCATTTCCACATCTAGTTTCTGAATTACATACACATACAAGGCTGAAAAATATAATTAAAGTGACCCTATAGAGTCCCATATTGTGCCAGGCCCCTCCCATTCCATTAACCGTGCCTGCCGCAATTTAGAAACTAAAACAAAAAAACTCATCTGGTCCCAGCTCGAAGCCCATTTCCACAATAGAAGCAGCTCTCGTAAGCCACTGCCGCTTCTATGATTGGGTGGTGAGACCAGGGGCTTAACTATAGAGAGTACAGGGGTTGCAACATTTATCAGATCCGTGCTCACTTGACATCATTTAGAGAAAGTAAGAACCATTTGTATCGGCTGTTTCAGTCTTTAGTCTTGACAGAGCCCCATTTAATTTTTACACCAGGGCCCAGTCAAATGTAGGGTTTCATTTAAAAAACGCTAACGCCTTGTAGCAACACGTAGTAGCAGGTGTTTTTAGTGAGCACCACCAGCAAGTCATATTTATGATGCAAAAAAATATTTAGCGCCGTGTAGCGTTCAATGTATCAAGAGCGCTGGGTGCTTTGTTTGCGCCGACGTTGTGTTCCCAACAGCACCACATAACATCAGCCGCTCAGTGTCTTTCACCCATTGACTTCAATTAGTCAGTCCCATTTTTTTGGACATCTGGTTAGCGTATTTTATTTTATTTTTTTTTTGCTCAGTCAAGTGACACAGGATCCATGGCCTGTTCAGAATGTTTTTATTGTTCATTAATGTACTTAGGTAACTTGCTGCTAACTTGTGTTTTCATGCCTGCCAATCAAGTGTCATATCATTTGTGTGTTTCCAATGTCATGTGTTTTTGCTTGGTCACTCTGCTGCCATCCCTAGTTAAAGCCGAACACTAACAGCGCAGTCTGCCTGTGGCTGGCATTTTGGCTGAGGCGCTAGTAGCATCTCTCCACAGACGCTCAAGTGCCGCTACGAGTCGCTAGGGATAAATTGGCCTCCAAGTGACACCACTAGGTGATACGGTTACTCAAAAATATCTCCAGTGGCTGGCAGACCAGAAACCAGGTCTGCAGTGCCATGCTCCTGTTGTGGGAGTGGGCAGAAGCTGGATTGAAGTGAATTCAGAACTTCTCCATCACCCACAGATATAATGGGGAGGGCTATCCACATTATTTTGAAGGCCTCTGAGTTTTGAAAGTTTGCAACTCTACATACAATAAAGTGGGAGGAAAATCTATTTTTCTAAGAAAATCTCCTGCATTCCTCATAGTGGGATGCCTTTTCCAAAAGTGTAAAACAAAAAAAACACACAATTTGAAACCCCCGTACAACTGCCCCTGCTGGAACAGAAGATTTTAAGAAATAATTTTGATTGTATGTTGATGTATGGAAAGTCTTTCAAAACCCAGCCCCTCTAAACTTGCAGAGGCTCTCAAAAATAAATTGGATAACCCCAGGTGTTCAATAGAGCAGTTGAGCCATCAGTTACCAAATATAGTATCAGGATTAGTGCTGGCTCTGCTCTGATGAAGCCTTGTCTATCTTTTTGGAACATTCTAGTTCAACAGCACCTGACTCGAGATAAGATTTACATTTTTTTGTTGACGGGAAATTCTAGCACTTATATACAGTGATCATAATGTATGGAAATTCTCTAATGTCTTTTCACTGTAACATTAAATGAATCATCTCGAGGAGATCGCTACTCTTATTTAAGGATCATTTTTGGCATTAAAGGGACTGTTAATTCTTCAGAAAAAAATTCACTCACACTCAAGTGTAACAGTAGTTAGAGGTTGGGGTTACCCAGCAGTAAGCTTAAATCCAAACCCAAAATTTAACCCAACGGTACAAAGCCAGAGGGTCACATAAAGGAGCACCACCAAGATAAATTCATACTCAATTTATTCAATTAATACAAAAACACATACATTTAAAAACCACAACTACAATACACAAACACAACTCTGGCTTTTGTCTTGAAAAGTCATGAAAAGAAAGGTCATGAAAAGAAAGGTTTAATGCTTCAATTCACAATTTGATCCTTGATCGAACAGCTCACAGTTCACAGGCCAAACAAACTTGCATATCTTGTAGAAAGCAAACAAAGGCACACTTGCTTTATAAGAATATTTCAGTGACAGGGTTAAATAGGCTTATGTCCATTAAGCATATAACACAGGTATTCTTACTTATCAGCACATTCAAGGCTCAACCACGCAACGTAAATCAGGCAAGGACGTAGGGTAAGAAGTGCTAGGGGAACTACCTCCACTATGCAGGTTTAGGATTTCCAATGGTCCCACTGGAAGTGAGCAAAGAATCAGGTCAGCATTCAGGGACAACACTCCCAGGGACAAGACTTCCCAGGAGCTTAAGGGTTTCCAACAGGGGCAGCACACCTTACCAGAGTCTAGTCTCGACTCGCACATTCCCATCCACAGGTGGTTTCTTCTCTGTTAGTTTCACACCTAAGGCACCGCCATGGGTCTCATGACAGGGTCCTCTCCAGGCACCCCGGAACCCAAGCCATCGTACCTTTCCTCTTTGTCCCTTACCAGACGACATCCTCTCTTTAGGCCTGCCTGGTCTTCTGATGCTGGCAATTGCTGCTTTAGTCCCCCTTTCCTCTACCTTAGCTTTCCAAGTCTTATGTCACTAGAGGGAAGAGACAACATGTTTGTTGATCCAAAAGCCTGTAATAGTGTGTATTACTGGAATTGTATGGAAGTGTATGGAACATACAAAGTGATTTGGCTTTAATGGATAAATGGTCAAAACAGTGTAAAATAGAGTTAAATGTCTCTGAGTGTAAAATCATGCATTTGGGTGAAAGGAATGGCCTCTCTGAGTATTGGATGGGCAGAACTGTGCCAGGGCTTCAGAAGAAAGAGCATTAGGGATACTGGTTACTGAAAGCTGCAAGACGAGTGGACAGTGTAGCCAGGAAGTGGGAAAAGCAAATATATATATATATATATATATTCTTTGCGGCAGATGCCGTTTGCCCCTCTTGTCCTGCACAATACAGATGTAGATGTTATAGGAGCGACAGGCTGCAAGCTGGATACCTTATGAGAGCTGGCATTGGTAAGACAATGCATAGGAAGACATTATCTTTACAATGGTATAATTTAAAGCCACCAGTGAAATCCTTTTCTCTTCAAATTGTTTTTCAAAAGGTTTGTCTTTAGCAATTTTCTCTGTTTCACATATTCACAGTCTTGTAATTCCAATATATTTTCCTGCAGCTCTGCCCATATCAGTGTTAACAAAATAGGATTTTGCGGAATGTAATGACAAAATATTAACTACCGTTGCTGAACTGAATACGTGTAGTGTAAGTAAAAAGAAAAAAGTTTTAGAAGTGCTTTTTTTTTAATTCGCCTAACAGAAAAGCCATAATAATCACAATTAAGCAATTTTCACTTGGGGACAATCACAGTTATTTGGATAAACACAAACTGTCAGAGCAGAAATAATAGATGTCATGGCCTTAGCAGCATTGGCCTCAGGATGGGCTGCGCATGGATGCTGTTACAAATGTTTTATAGTTAAGAACAACTGTTCAAGAAAGTAAAGAGAGAGTAAATAGGCCCGCAGAGTGCCCATCTTTAAAATATTAAACATATCGCACTATAACATAATAACATTATTTAATACTGTTAAAGGATCAGTCCAGGCAACAGCAGTAAACAGTTTACCTGATGCATGGAGGGGGAGCATCTGGATCTGCACCCAATGTGCATGCTGATATTTACCACTTCCACATTTCAGCGATGGCAGCCGTGACCATTCAGGCTCACTGGATCGGCATACTCATTACCACAAGCTGCCCCACCACTTGGGCATTCCAAATAGGTGTTCCCCCCTAGGGCAAGTCCCCCAAGGCAGGGTTTCAGTTCTATACTGTACACATTGTTTGCCACTACCCCTGTTTTCTCAGTGTCCATCTACTGTTATAGCATTACGCTAAGGATTGAAACCCCTCCTGTAAGCAAGTCTCTTGGCAGTTTAACCCTGCTGTAAATGTGTCAAACACATCAGCAGAGACGCCCATCTCAGCGTATATTTACAAATAATTCACACAGTGGAGAATCCTAAATTAGGATGCCCCCTGGGAAGGGCTTTGGCACAGCCCTGGAGCCTTTTAGAATCTATGAACAACAGCCTGGCACAGTTGGAAAAGAAAGGTATTTTGGAGCTTCCTCTCCCATCATCTCAGCCATGCTGCTGCCTGAATTAAACTAACATAACTGACAATGCACAGTAACAGGAAGCTCATCAGCACTTCCAGTTTGCAGGTGGCCTGCACATGAATGAGCTGCCACTTTGTTTCTAAAATTTACTACAGCAGAAGCTAGAAAAATTAAAATGAGATTTTATGTGCAGCAATCTAAATTACCCTGGGCAGGGATGCATGTGAGCACTGTTTGTTTTGTTGGTCTGGTTTAAGTCATTTTTGACTGTTGGTCCACTTTAAGACCCACCTATTTAGAGGAGCCTATAATCTGATTTAAACCACATATCCTCTTATCACTAGAAACACTGGGCACCTGTTTATTGTTGTATTATAAGTATTTACTTGTCTTATTTCTGTACTTATAATAATAATAATAATATTTATTTATATAGCGCCAACATATTCAGCAGTGCTTTACAATTAGAGGATTCATTTACAGACAGAATAAAACAATACATAGCAAAAAAGAAAAAAGGCTATCCATTGAATCAAAAGGAATGAGCACCCTGCTCGCTAGATTACAATCTAAGAGGAGAATGGGGGTGACACAAAAAGTAATAAATGCTTTGTGCTATGGCCCAGCCATCCAAGAAAAAATTACAGTATATACAATCTGTATGGGCCAGCCACAAGTTGATAAGTGCTTTTTGGGGGTAAAGGCTGTCATGCATCGGGTTCAAAAAGATAATGTAGAAGATTTATTTGACAGGAGGAGTTAGATTAGGGGATGTGGTAGGCTACCCTAAAAAGATTTTTAGGGAGCGCCTAAAGCTATTGATGGTTTGAATCAATCTAATTGTTGGGGGTAGAGCACTGGCGCAGCTCCGGAAAAGTCTTGTAGGCGGGAGTAGGAGGTTCGAACTGAGGTAAGTTATAATCATTAGCAGGTGCGGGTAGAATGCTAGACTGAGATTAGGGAAGACATGTAGGGGGTGTAGCACCATGGAGAGCTGGGTGGGTGAGATTGAGCAGTTTAAACTGAATCCTATACTGTATGAATAACCAATGCAATGACTGGCAGATGGTGGATGCGTCAGAGTAGTGGTTAGAAAGATAGATGAGCCAGACTGCTGAATTCAGGATGGATTGGGGGGGGGGAGAGAGTTTAGTAAGGGGGGGACCAGTTGAGTTACAGTAATCGAGACAAGAATGGATCAGGGCAACAATGAGAGTTTCTGTTGTTTCCACTGCGACAAAGGGACGAATTCTAAAGATGTTTCTGAGGTGCAGACGACATGAACGGGAAAGCAATGGACTATAGGGGGTGAATTATAGATCATAGTCGAGAGTACTGCTTTGAGTGCTTGAGTTATGATGATGCCACAATCTGAAAGGGAAATGTCATTTTGAGGTGGGTTGGTAGATGGTGAGAACACAAGTAGTTCTGTTTTAGAAAGGTTTAATTTCAGACTAAGAGAAACAGCAGATAGACAGTCACTGGTGTTATGCAGTAAGGCTGGGGTGAGGTTGCAGGCTGAAGTATATAGTTGGGTGTCATCAGCATATAGATGGTACTGAAAGTCAAATCTCTGATAGGGTCTGTGTAGAGAAAAAAGAGGAGAGGTCCTAGGACTGAACCCTGAGGAACTCCAACAGTAAGAGGGGAAGTAGAGGAGGTAGAGCAAGCAAAAGATACACTGAAGGAGCCTCCAGAAAGGTAGGAAGAAAACCAAGAGAGAGCAATGTCTTTAAGGACAATAGATCGGAGCATTCCAAGTAGGACATTGTGGTCTACTGTGTCAAATGCTGCTGAAAGTTCAAGCAAAATGAGCAGTGAGTATTCACTATTGCATTTGGCAGTTAGGAGGTCATTTGTTACTTTGGTGAAGGTTCTGTTGAGTGTTCCAGTAGTTTCGAGATAAAGGGAAGATTAGAGACAGGTCTATAGTTGGTTGTGCTGGATGGGTCAATGGTGGCTTTTTTTAGTAGAAGAATTATAACAGAATGTTTGAAAGTGGAAGGTAATATACCAGAAGAGATAGAAAGGTTAGGCGGGTAGTGACAGTGGGGGAAAAAGACTGGAGTAGATGTGAGGGGATGGGATCAGTGGTAGAGCGAGAAGAAGAGAGGAGTGAGGAGACTTCTTCTGTGACTTGGTTGAATAAGGAGAGTGAGCTAGGTGCAATAGGAAAGAGGGTCAATGACACTTGTTGGCTGAGAGCCAATTTCTTGCTGGACGTGTTCCATTTTCTCTTTGAAATAGGTGGCCAGATCTTCAAATGTCAGTGACTGATGTATCCACTTTTGAAGTGATTGAAAAGTTTTGTGAGCTTTTTGGATAATGAGTAGATACGGCTAGTAAAATAAGTCTGTTTAGCAAAGTGGAGGGCCAAATTATAAGTGGGGAGTTTGTGTTTTTCTCTATAGACATCGGTACCTCTGTAGGGGGTGCTAGTCCATCAAGGGTGCATCGGAGGGTGGTGTTATAGTGATTTGTAGCTAGCTCGGGATAAGAGAAGTGATTGGGGACAATGAGGACTTTTGTGTGCTGTGAAATGTCTGAGGGTCAATGGCCTTTAGATTTCTGAATAGTGTTATAGGTAAGAGTTTGCTGAGAAGCACTAAAGTTAATTATAGTGAAGGAGAGAAGGATGTGGTCAGAGAAGGGGAGACGAGAGTTAGTAAGGTTAGAGACTGAGCAAAGTGGGACAAAGATGAGGTCAAGAGTGTTTCCATCTTTGCGTATCTGTGAATTTGTAAGTTGTGTAAGGCCAAGGGAGGATGTTAGTGCTAGGAGTCTGAAGGCTGATGGGACCTAGGGTTGTCTATGGGGTTGCCACCTAAAATAAGGGTTGGTAGATCTGTGGACAGAAAATGTGGAAGCCAATCTGCAAGGTGATTCAGGAATTGGGCAAGTGAACCAGAAGGCCACTCTGAGGGAGAGTGGGTGAAAGAGTCTGAGGGTGTGGCTTTCAAAAGTTGGGGAAGACAGTGATGGTTCTGGGGGTATGACCTGGAAGGTGCATTGCTGGGAAAGTAGTAAGCTGACTTCATCACCATGTCTGTCATCAGGTCTAGGTGTATGTAAAAAAAAGTAACCCCCTTTAGGTCAAGGCAGCAGGGGAGGCAGTGTCACTTGCCTGAATCCAGGTTTCAGTAAGGGCCAGCAGGTTTAGTGAATTATAAAGAAAAAAGTAATGAATAAAGTTTATTGCAAGCAGAGCATGTTTTCCAAAGTGCACAGTTGAAAGCAGGAAGAGAAGGCATGTATTGGATACTAATGAAGTTAGCAGGGTTCCTACGTGGGTTTGGAATGGAGTCAGCATTAGCAACAAGTGGCCCCGGATTAGGACATATATTTCCAGATGATAAAATTTAAACAATTTTCAGTAAAAGCAAGTGATTTAGTGATTTCTGTGATTGTTTTGTATGCTGCACCCAATGACATGAGGGGTTAAGTTGTCTGAGGAATTTGAATAAATCATGTGAGCTGTACATAGGTGAGTGAAGGCGAGAGGGGCTGATGTGAATTGAAACTGGTGGAGGTAGTGTGTGGTGTTTGAATTGAAACAGCACATTGAATATTATAAACAGTAGGATTTGTGTACATTTTATTGATTTGAATGGCCTGCCATGTTAAACTGCATGACTGTAAAATTGACCGTAAAAGAGACCCCCATGCTTGTCCCCTGCCCCATAAACTGTGTATAAATTTATAGAGCAGTGGCTGCCGATAGCAGACCTAATCAGATTGTTACATCTAACAGACTACAAAGGTGTGATGTTCGGCAGGGAGGTTTCGGGAACATGTGACAATTGGAGGAGGTTTGCACAGGGTGTGATCTTGGGAGGGGGGGGGGACTTGCACAGGGCGTGAGGTTGTGCGGGCTCCATAAAAGAACTACTGCATACCATGAAAGCCTTTGTTCATGGTATGGACCCTGGACCCCCCTCCCCACACTCCCACTGACGTAAATGATATTCAGGATCGTTGCTGGTAAAAAAAAAAAAAAATCTTACAAAAAATTCAGCCAAACTTCATCAGAACAGGACGAAGGCATATTCCAGCAACACTAATCAGGCTTGTTATATAGCAGCAAATAGGACTGGTAACATGGCAGTGAGTAAACGCATCTTCGGAAATACAAATGACGCTTCTAGTGCAGTCTTGTGCTTTTGTAAATGACCTCTTTGCATTTTATAAAAAAACTCTGTAATTACTGACTGTTCCACAGGCTGGCAGGTAATCCTGGAGCTCGAAGCTTGTCATTAGTAGGTTAAGAGACATCTTTATTACTAAAACCGAGCAAATTAAATGATTTTGTGTTTATGCGGCACCTATTGAGATGTATTTTATAGCTACAGATTGCTTTACAGGCACAACAGGATGTACATTAAGCTAAGTTACTCTACAAAAGTTTCTGCTACAAAACCAACCTGAGGGGAGGAATGATTTCATTTATCGCACAGCTAGTCATGTGTGAAATGTTCCTTCCTGAAGGAGCAGCTCCAATTACAGCTTGACCACCTTGAAAACATCTCCCCACGTCACATAATTGTGTCCATTTGCAAATAAAACTACAGTACACAAACCATACTCATCATGAACTTTAGCTTGCCTCATATTTCTTGCCCTCCTTGATACTTGATGGTTATGTCCTGAAACTTTTGAGTGAATGGGGTTAGTGGCCCATAGTGGAGCACTATAAATGTAGGTGGGAGCTGTTATATATAAAATGCCAGGAGAGGAAAGTTTTTAGGCTGTTAACGTGTTCTAGTTTTGGAAACTTTTAAAATAGGAAATTTAAGAAGTACAATGTATCTTAAATGACCGTATTAGACAAGCGCCTTAAGAAGTTTAGTCACTGTTGCATAAAATCATGCTTCTGCACTTTTTAGTCTCACTCCTCATAGAGCCATCACTTTCACCCCTGTGAAATATTACAGGTTATGGACCCAAGAACTACAAACTCTGTGGGTTTCTGAGCACTTGGGGTAGCATAGAGAGGGAAAAGAGATGATTTGCATGGCTCTGCCTACTTGCTAAGAATAACAGGTCTAGCCAGTCTCTTTTTGCTCACTAAATAAATTCCAATATGGGTATCGCTTACTCCTCTGGTGTTGAAAATTCCTAATTATTTTGGATAACCACCTATAACTGTGCTATAGGCTATTAACTCTAGATGGCAAAAGGCCACTTAAATGACTTAAATATACTTCTTTTCTCTGCGTTACTGGGCAGGGGGACAAGGGTCTGAAGTCAATCATGATAGAGGCTTTCATGAGACAACCTAATTGTCACTATGACCCATATACCATGTATTTCTGCCCAGGTAAACCTAAGTAACACATAACCCCTGACCTGGGCAGCCCAGCAACTTGATGTTTAATATAATCAGATAGCACACCACCTGAGACAGTCGGCCTAATTCAGAGCCTCTCTCCCTTGCCTGCACTTGTGCGGAATTCAGAGACCTGATTTGTGGGTTTTTGGACCTGTAAACGTTGCAGGTTTCGGGTTCAAACTTACGCCATCTTTTTGCTAGCGGGAAAACATGAACGGTATTTTGTTGTGAGTAAAAATACAGCCTGCATCCTCCACACCTACGATGGAGCCCCTTGACGAGTTCTTTGAAGGGTACGAGTGCCTGCAGCAGTGGGCTGTACCTTCCAGAGCTTAGGCATATCTGCAGGCACCTGGATATAGATCACATAAATCAGCAGGTGTTCGAATTGAAATGACTGAACCGACTCTCTTGAGAAACTTTACTCAGAGTTGCGGCCATAGTTGGCCCCCGCCACGAGAAAGGACCATGCAATTGGAGGTATGACCAAATTGGTTGGCTGCCTTAAATGTTTAGCAAATGGCTCCTTCCAGGGGCTAGGGGCACTGTCAGTTTCATGTCCCAGCCTTCACTCAGCCGCGCCCTGACTAAATTTCTTGATGGCATGTCTGTCCAGCAGGGGAAATACATCTCTTTCCCTGACATGGCAGCCTGGTGGTGAGAATGTAGGGGGGCTGTGGTGGCACCTAAAGTGGCAGTAGCAAGCAAATCTGACCCTCAGATGTGTTCTTTTATACCTAATTGAGTGGGAAATTGTATTGGAAACTAGTTTATTTAACAGCCCCTCAAAGGCGCAAGCAACCTATAGGCTACATGTGTGTATGGACGCAAGTAGACTTCCAGGATCTGCCAGGACAAGTTGGTGCTTGTGCATCTTGGTGCAGCCGTGCATCATACAGACGACATCCAAAGAGATCCAACATGGCACCCACCGTGTTCACCCATGAGCAGCAGGAGGACATAATGATGGTAAGTCACACTTTCATTCTATTCATCTATGCATGTGTGCCACATTACACACCTGCCAAGGTGAAAACAGGTGACAGTGGGCGCAAAATATGAACGATAGACTGCTACTGTGGGATTGGAGAGCAGGCTTCACCTTGTTGCTGGCTGTGGTCTGCAAGCCCTATCTACCAGTAGGAGCGAAGTGGAGAGTTAGGTGCGCCTTTTGGCCTGAGTGCGTCTGCGCTTGGATTCCGCTACTATTGTTGGATGGGAGAGCTGGATTAGTTAGCATTGGCATACACTAGCATATACGAGACTTAGATGGTTGCAATGTCCCAGACATTTACTTAAAGGGGCAGAGGCATGCATGTGGAGCTAAGGGAGGCCCAAACAGAGGACATTAATTAATAATACCCATATGTTTGTTGTTTGCAGACTTTCATGGACCAACGGTACAACTTCAAGCCCAACACACATAAAAAAAGACATTGGCAGAGGAAGTGGCTGCATATGTGAGTGGCGAGGGGATGTCGGCTTACACCTTCACCCAAATAATGCAACACTGGTCAGACCTCAAACTAAAGTGGCCTTGGTGGGGAGGTTTTACAACCAGAACTTGGATGTACAACAGAGAAGGTGAGCTATCAGGGTTATGAGTTACATGTTTTGCAAAATTATATTTTCTTTTGTAGCTGGGGAGTTCTGGCTGTGGTTCAAGCCCACCCAGATGCAAGGGATCCAACCAGTGGGGCAAAGAAGACAGTGTGTGGGTGTAAGGTGGCAGCCCCGAACCCTGCAAACATCCTCTTTCTTCTCTGATGCAGCACCATCACCAGCCATGGAGCCCGCTGAACAGGGAGGGTGTGTTGGGCTCATGTGGGTGTGAAGCCAGTAAAGCAGAACAATACCCAAGCATTACACAAACAACAAAGTGCTAATGTATATTTTTTCTCTTTGCAGGTGTCATGTTGGTCCCAGATTTTTTTTTTAAATGTATAGTTGTTGCTAAGTATGTGCTAGGACATGCAGAGTATCATGGGATGCTTTAGATGCCAGCAGGGGGGAGAAGGTAAGTATGTGGTAGGACATGAAGACTACCATGGGATGCCCTAGATGCCAGCAGAGGGGAGGTGGTAAGTATGTTCATTGACAAGCAGACTACATGGGGTGCCCTAGATGCCAGCAGAGGGGAGGTGGTAAGTATGTGCAAAGACATGCAGACTACATGGGGTGCCCTAGATGCCAGCAGGGGGGACAAAGGTAAGTATGTGCTATTACATGCAGACTACAATGTGTACAGTGGCGGGGGATGACGGAAGCACATTAAAACAGCAGGTTACAACAAAAAAAAGGCCATGCAAGGACACGGCACATCGAGAACAATCGGCTCCACAGCAAGTTAAGTCTGAAAACAGGTAAAAACCAAGTTGCCAAAACTACTTCGGCTGCAAAGACCATAAATGCTTGCTAAACTGTTTGCATGCGCAAAGCAAATACGCCCACTTTAGCATGAACAAACTTTTCTCGGAATGCGGCTGTGAATGATACAAGCTTTCGCCAATCTCCCAGTTACCAGTAAGTTCTCGAGAGAAAACAAGCATTCACGGCCAGGCTCTGAATCAGGCCAAATAAATAGGCCCAACATCAATTTAAACAATCTTAAATGAGGTATGACGCAGGTCTAAAAGGCCTGATGATGATTGCAGAGGAGCCCAAACCCATTCTTCACTGGGACAAATGACTTATCAGCAAATCATCATCTGTCCCCAATCCCCCTGATAATTTTTGGCAATTCACAAACCTTTGCTATTTTTCATGTCTATCTATCTTTTGTCTTATCTGGCGCTGCACTATGGACTACATTGGCGCTAGCAATTTCTACGTAGAATGCTAATTAGCTTGTTTATATCAGCGCCTGTTGGACCTGGCTGCCAATTTTCCCATTGCCAGTTAGCCCCACTTTGTACTGCCATATTTCTGGCGCTCCTTGGCATATTTATGATTTTTTTTTCCAACTTGAAATCTTTGGCTCTGTATTTTTCTGGTGCTGGTCGGCATGGGGACAAATGTTACAGTGCGATTTTAGTTGTTGCTATCCAAATTACACGTTGTTAAAGTGGACCAAAACCCACGGCGATTGGCCCGGAAATCTATAAGAATCTATAAGATTCCCAGGCCGATTGATTCCCTCCCCCCTCAGGGCATCCAACATTGGGATGCCCCGCTGGGTGAAACCCCCCCAGGTCACCCAAACACTTCTTTTCCGGTCCTATGGCGAATGAGAAAGCCGTGGCCACATTCCCGCTATCCCTCTAGCAGGGAGTGTGCCTGCACCAGACATTTGTGAATGGCCGGTGCAGCCACGCTCCCTGTTAGAGGGAAGCGGGGGATGCGGCTCGGAGCCGGCTTGGACGAGCATCCTGCGTTTCCTTTACTGACAAGTCACAATGCAAGTTCTGTACAAATAAATGAGTGTAATATTAATTATAAGCATTAATCACTTCAATTCAGTTCTGCACATTGTATTTTTCGGATCCAAGTTTCATCTGGCGCTGCTTTAACCAGATCGCCTGCCACTGCAATGTCTTTGGCAATAGTGTAAAATAAGACGCTAGCTGGGGGCCGCATTGGCGCTGACGTTTTTTCTTTCTTAAATCGAACGCTGAGTGCCATGAGGCCAAAAAAGTGGCGCTGACACTTCTAAGATAAGACTCCGAAAGCATTTTGAAAGCCTGTATTTTCAATCTACTGGTTTATCCAGTAAATGATATACCTGTAATTTCAGATTTTCAGCTTATGTCATTGGCTACATGGTAGAAAAACTTACTTAAAGCAGACAAGATATTTGCTTCCTGGACACTTCATCCACTTCTTCGGATTTACTTCAGAACTAACATATGGTCTTATAACAACTCTAAGCTTTTGCATGGTGAGGTCAACCTAGCATGCTTGTTAAAATCTTAAATTACTTTTAGACAAAGACATTCGCTTTAATTATACAATGTTTTATAGACCTTTTCCCTGTTACATATGGAGACTAGAGTGGCATAATTTTGTAAACTTTGTGATCCTTAATACTTTGTCTTGATCAAGCAGCAACATTTCACTTTCTGAAACATTTATCTTTTATATGAAGACAGACCTGCTATCACAGCAAGACCTTTAGTGGCACGTAAAAAACGCAGTCTGACACATTTCTAGGAACCAGATAAAGAGTAGTTCTAATTGCATGATAGTGAAGGATCAGCACTATGTGCTATGTCTACCAGGCAACTTTTTGTGAAGTCCCTATTCATAAGCAGTACTACACAAGGTAATGGCAATCAAACTGTAATGTAATGGCTAATTAAAAAGAAATGCTGCTACAGTGCTGTGCTAAAGTTTTAGGCAAAATGCTTTTTTTTATTTTAATGTTTGTAAATAATTTGGAATGGCCTGTAGCAAAGCAATGCTGTATCTATAATGACCTCAAAGACACAGACAAGCATTTTGCATGGAATTGGAATTTAAATACTACTTGGCCAAACATTGTACTTTCTCTTAATTTCAGCACAAGTTTGCTTCTGTTTCTGTGCTGATCGTCCTGTGTGTATGTACGGGGAGGCCGATTCATCAATAGCGCCAGGTAGCGACAGATGAGCGACTGAAGTATGGCGCTATGAGCGCCGCTAGCGTCATCCGCGGGCGGTAGCGATTCGCTATAGCAGGCCTCCTCAGTCGCTACCTGGCGTTGTTGCGAACAACGCCTACATTGCTGAATGGGATGTTGGCCCTCAGCTTTGTAGGCGCTGTCAGTCAGTGTGACCACGCTATTCTACACAGCGCCTGTTAGCTTTGCTGTGTCCTGGCCATCCAGTACCTTCTGAATAAAACACATTGCCACATTTTTTCAAAAATTAAAGAGTTTTTATTTTGTGTTGAAAAGGAAATTAAATTAAACCAGATATTAGAATATAAATGCAAAATAAAACATAATTAAACACATAGCCACATTTTATTATTTTTTTTTTATTTTTTAAATAAAAAGGAAATACAATTAAACCACCAATGAGAAAGAAAATGAAAATTAAAAACAGAACAGAGAAAGAAATGGAAAATACAAAAAGAAAATAAAAACAGAACAGAGAAAGAAATGGAAAATAGAAAAAGAAAATAAAATCAGAAATGAGAAATGGAAAATAGAAAAAGAAAATAAAAACAGAAATGAGAAAGGAAAATAAGAAAATAAAAACAGAAATGAGAAATGGAAAATAGAAAAAGAAAATAAAAACAGAAATGAGAAAGGAAATTAAGAAAATAATAACAGAAATGAGAAATGGAAAATAGAAAAAGAAAATAAAAACAGAAATGAGAAAGGAAAATAGAAAAAGAAAATAAAAACAGAAATGTGAAAGGAAAATAGAAAAAGAAAATAAAAACAGAAATGAGAAAGGAAAATAGAAAAAGAAAATAAAAACAGAAATGTGAAAGGAAAATAGAAAAAGAAAATAAAAACAGAAATGAGAAAGGAAAATAGAAAAAGAAAATAAAAACAGAAATGAGAAAGGAAAATAGAAAAAGAAAATAAAAACAGAAATGAGAAATGGAAAATAGAAAAAGAAAATAAAAACAGAAATGAGAAAGGAAAATAAGAAAATAAAAACAGAAATGAGAAAGGAAAATAAGAAAATAAAAACAGAAATGAGAAAGGAAAATAAGAAAATAAAAACAGAAATGAGAAATGGAAAATAGAAAAAGAAAATAAAAACAGAAATGAGAAAGGAAAATAAGAAAATAAAAACAGAAATGAGAAATTGAAAATAGAAAAAGAAAATAAAAACAGAAATGTGAAAGGAAAATAGAAAAAGAAAATAAAAACAGAAATGAGAAAGGAAAATAGAAAAAGAAAATAAAAACAGAAATGTGAAAGGAAAATAGAAAAAGAAAATAAAAACAGAAATGAGAAAGGAAAATAGAAAAAGAAAATAAAAACAGAAATGAGAAAGGAAAATAGAAAAAGAAAATAAAAACAGAAATGAGAAAGGAAAATAGAAAAAGAAATTAAAAACAGAAGAGAGAAATAAAAGGAAAATGGGAAAGGGAAATAAAAACATAAATCAGAAAGAAAAAGAAAATTACAATAGGAAGTAGAATGCCAAGGAAACTTTCACCAGAATTAAACACATAGCCACATGTATCTATATATAGTAGATTTTTTTATTAAAATCTACATAAATTTAAAAATGAACACAAGAGAAAAGGAAAATAAAAATTCAAACAGAAAGGAAAAAGCAAAGTAAAGTCAAATAAAGTTTGGAAAGTCCTAAATATGGATCACGGTGCCTGTGTTTGTGCCTGAAAAAATAAGAAAAGTGCAGTTAGTATAGATCTTTAAAGTAGTATAGTTGTAGCAAATACAAAAATGCATTACTTCATAACCAACATTGGCGTCTTACAGCCCCCCTTAGAGTGGTTTGGGTCATCTTACACCCCCCTTAAAGTGGTTTGGGTCATCTTACACCCCCCTTAGAGTGGTTGGGCTCATCTTACACCCCCCTTAGAGTGGTTTGGGTCATCTTACACCCCCCTTAGAGTGGTTGGGCTCATCTTACACCCCCCTTAGAGTGGTTTGGGTCATCTTACACCCCCCTTAGAGTGGTTTGGGTCATCTTACACCCCCCTTAGAGTGGTTGGGCTCATCTTACACCCCCCTTAGAGTGGTTTGGGTCATCTTAACAGCCCCCTTAGAGTGGTTTGGGTCATCTTACACCCCCCTTAGAGTGGTTTGGGTCATCTTACACCCCCCTTAGAGTGGTTTGGGTCATCTTACACCCCCCTTAGAGTGGTTTGGGTCATCTTACACCCCCCTTAGAGTGGTTGGGCTCATCTTACACCCCCCTTAGAGTGGTTTGGGTCATCTTACACCCCCCTTAGAGTGGTTTGGGTCATCTTACACCCCCCTTAGAGTGGTTGGGCTCATCTTACACCCCCCTTAGAGTGGTTTGGGTCATCTTAACAGCCCCCTTAGAGTGGTTGGGCTCATCTTACACCCCCCTTAGAGTGGTTGGGCTCATCTTACACCCCCCTTAGAGTGGTTTGGGTCATCTTACACCCCCCTTAGAGTGGTTTGGGTCATCTTACACCCCCCTTAGAGTGGTTGGGCTCATCTTACACCCCCCTTAGAGTGGTTTGGGTCATCTTACACCCCCCTTAGAGTGGTTTGGGTCATCTTAACAGCCCCCTTAGAGTGGTTTGGGTCATCTTACACCCCCCTTAGAGTGGTTTGGGTCATCTTACACCCCCCTTAGAGTGGTTTGGGTCATCTTAACAGCCCCCTTAGAGTGGTTGGGCTCATCTTACACCCCCCTTAGAGTGGTTTGGGTCATCTTAACACCCCCCCTTAGAGTGGTTGGGCTCATCTTACACCCCCCTTAGAGTGTTTTTGGGCTCTTTTTGATGGTAGTTCTAATACATTTAGCCAGTAGTGCAGTACTTGCATTAGAGTGAAGGTTAGTTAGTTTACCGCAAAAAAAGAAGTGATCATCCTTTCCCTTAGCTCATCGCCAGTCTGGGTGTCCTCACTTCTTGCTGCGGGCATGTTGGGGATTTCTGGCACCAGTGCTGTCTCCTCGGGGGCTTGGATTCGGTGGGATATACAGATATTGTGTAACACACAGCAGGCAAGGATGATTTTGGAGACCTTCTGTGGGCTGTACAGCATCTCTCCTCCTGGCCGTGCCAAACAGAGAAAGCGTGCTTTCAGCAGGCCGATGGTTCTTTCCACAATGCTTCTGGTCTTGCGATGCGCTGCATTGTAGCGTTCATGGGCAGAGGTCCGTGGGTTCCTGACCGGAGTCATGACCCACGTTCTCTGCCCATATCCCTTATCCGCTGTAGAAAAAACACAAGGAGAGAGACAGCAATTAGTACTAGTACATGTTTTTTGGTGGTAGTTTGGTTAAATTTGGCTTACTAGGCCACATATTTGCAAAATACATTGACATGGTTAATTTATTACCCAGTAGCCAGCCAGCTGGCTTTTCGTTGTTATCAAACTTCCGGCACAGGACTGTCCGCTGCAAGACGTAAGAATCGTGGCATGAGCCGGGGAACCCCGATCTCACCGCCCGCAGCCTCATGTCTGGGTCACAGACAACCATCACATTAATTGAATGGAATTGCTTCCGGTTTCTGTAGGACAGCTCCTGTGCACGGGGAGGGCGGAAAGGGATATGTGTACCATCAACGCACCCTAGCACATTCGGGATCCCTCCCATCAGATAGAAAGTATGTTTTATTTTGGCAACCTCTTCCTCATCCTCAGGAAACCTGATGTAAATTGGGATTAAATCACAAATTGCCAGAACTACCTGGATTAGTATGCGGCTCATAGTAGCCTGGCTTATCCCGCTGAGGAGGGCTGAGGTTGCCTGGAAGGTCCCTCGTGCCAAAATATTGAGAGTGGCACACAGGCGTACTATGCCTGGAATGGAATGAGTGCGTTTGGTGGATGGCTCGATTTTGGTCTTAATCTGATCATATAGGGACTGTAGTGCAGCACGATTCAGACGGAAGCGGCTCCTGATCTGCTCGTCACTTAAGTCCCATACTGAAAGGCGGATTGCAAAGGAGCGGGGTGCCCTAAGCCTCACAACACCCCGCTCCCTTTCCTCCTGCTCTTTCAGCATACACATACATCCATCCACCCAGACACCATACATCACCCTCTTATCCATCACACACACTAAAGATATATACAAAACCAAAAATAAACAAAAAAAACCACTAACACACAACACACACACAAACAATCACACTCCACACACACCCGCTACAATGCAGCTCACCACAAAACCAGAACTATAGTGGTCCAAACCACCAGCCTGCTGAAAACCAGCTTTCTAAGTTAGGCACAACCAAGAGGGGAGTTGCTGCACAGCCCACAAAAGGCCCCAAAATCAAGCCTCACTTGCTGTATGCTACACAATATTTGCAGATGCCACCAAAACCAAGCTCCTAAAGAAACAGCACTGATGTCAGAAATCACCCAACAAGCCACAGAGAGTGAGGACAGAAACCAGACAGAGGCTCAAATGAGCTAAGGGAAGCGAGCACAGCACCACACCACAGCCTTTGCCACAGTGTAAGAATAGCAGAAGCTAGAAAATTCCTTCCTTTTATACTTCATTTTCAAAAGGGACAGGTCCGCTTTGCCGCCTTTTGCGTCGCTCTGCTATTTCCGGGCGCCAATTAGCCGACCCAGGTGTGCGTAAAACAGAGTGCGCACGCGCACGCTAGTAGCGCTACTAGCGTACTTGAGCCGTAACTTGCGTGCATTAACGGACATGGCCCAAAAATCAGTGGTGGACCAATGAAAGGTAAGCTGCTGTTTTTTTAAATAGCCGTTAGGCTAACCACATGTCACAAGGGTTTGAGATACATCAGTCCATTGTTGGATTTGGGTGTGTGTTGTTTGGTTAATGAGGTCTGTAATGAGTTAATTGGCTTACACACATGCTTCTGTCAGTGCAGTGGAGGTGTGCCTAGAAGGAACTGGCCTGTATGTGTGAATCAATTAAGTGGGCTGCTTTTGGATTGGCTGTTAGAGCACATAAAACCTGGCCAAGCCTAAGAGATTGCGATGCCATTCTGTAGTCTGCATGCGTGCTTGTTGGGTGTGTATTTGTGTGTGTGTGCAGCTACAGGATGGAGCCAAATTCAGGACATCTGCCGGCCACAGCAGGCCCGAGTAGGAGTTTGGTGGGTGCTGTGCGCAGACCTCCCTTACGGAAAAGGGCACAGCCTGAAGGTGGGGCAGCACCCCAGGCTAAGCGCCCAGGTGCCGAGAGGGAGCCGGAATTTAATTTGGCTGAGAATAATCATCTTGTGCGCCTTACACTTGCTAAATGGGAGCTGATATTTGGCTCCCAAAGCAAGTCCATAGGCAAACAAGAAAGAAGCAAACTGTGGGATGCCATTGGTGTGGAGCTTAGTAGCACTGCTCAACACCCACGTAGTGGCCCATCCTGCAGGAAACGCTTCTACACTTTGCGAGGGGCCCTTATGAAAAAGATGAATCACGATCTTGATGTGGACAGTGGGTTCATCCAGGCTCCAAAGAGTACCTACAGGCCGTATGAGGAGATGCTGAAGGCCAAAATCCCACTGGCTCGGCTGCAGGGTGTGGATCCTGGGGATGACACCACCGGTTGGACTGAAGGTACATATTTTCTGGCTTTTAGACTAACCTAATGTTAATGTATGTGATTTGCATTTTTACATTCTGACCAACTAACAGTAGGACCTGTGAAGTATTACATTAGAGCTCAAACATTTGTTACTTTTCTGTCTGTTGCTTTATGCATAGGTGCACATGCTGCTGTCCGGGATGTGCCTCAGGACACCCAAGCTCCTGCCCTTCCAGCAACCTCAAGGCTACCCCAGTCTGCCATTGAAGGTATTTACCCCTAATTTGGTTGCTGGTTGTTTGGTGAACAAATGGGTGTGGGAGCAGCTCAAACAATCAAGTTTTGCCCTGTTGAGTATTAATAATATGTGCCTGCGGCCTAATTGCACGCCCACTGTAACACTCACAGCAACTAACAAGGCCCTAACATGTGTAGATATGTTGGACGCCAGAGATGTGTAGCCATATATCGGCATATAAATGTGTGAGCCACACTGGCCTTGATTAGTGAATATTAGTGAAAGAGCTGCTCACACACCTTAATGCATGTTGGATTTTTGCACGCACATTAACTATGGCTCAATGTTGGCTTTATTTTTGCCTAGCTCCCATGCCCTTGGCCCCAGCATCTCCTCCGGATCCCACCTACTCTTTGGATGTCGGTAAGTGCATGTGTTCACCTTGCTTGATCCACTTTTACCCAAGTGCATGTGTCTCATTCCTCTTTTTTCTTGGTAGGCCAAGTGACTGGTTCATCTTTGGACCCCACTTCCGATGTTGCCGGTCAACAGGACCCTGTTGGTGTGTAGAGCAATACATAATGTATCCTTTATGCTGTTTATGTTACACTGGTTCAATTTGGTTAGTCTACTAAGCTACATGTTTGCTTGGTAAACTTGAAGATGCCTCTTGGGAGTGCTTGTTGCCTCCCCAGGGTCAGTCTATTAGTTATTGGAGTGATAGCAATGTATTTTGGCGGACATCTTTTTAGCCAAACATTCCCCGTAGTAGTTTGCTGATTATTTAGAGACATTCCTTTTTTTTTTTAGTTGACCCGAATATCGGAAGTGGCTGTCCAGAAAGGGCCCCTCAAGTTCCGGCTGCCAGAGATGAGGGTAAGTGGTTTTGCCTTGCTCTAGTCTGTATTTTGGCTCTACTTTTGTGGCACTTGCTTCTGGCAACTTGTGTGTCCACATGTATTTTCAAGGTCCAAGCTCGAGTGAGGACCCCACTCAAGACATCTGGGAGATTGCGGGTATGTGTAATTTAAGCAATGTTTCTGATGTGATTAGCCAAAATTATTGCCTCTTAGTCCTGTAACATACATGTTAACAATCTGAGTTTAACAGATACCTTTGGTCTAGTGTGTATTTTGGCACTTTTTAGAGGTATGGCCTCCATAGCCTAACCAGGTTACATTAGAGTTTGGCCCACAGACCTACTAACCTGATTTTCCTGTTTAGCATATGCCAACTTGCCGGACATCTCGGATGTTGAATTGCCACTCTCTGGCAGCGAAACCTCGAGCCTACCTGTGCCGGAGGACACGCAGGTAACATGGCTGATGTAGACGACCTCGAACCACATTGGCATCTTCGTGGGTAGTGGAAGAAGCAACATGTCACATTTCCTTTCATTGTTGTTTTTGCAGGAGGCGGAACCAGAACCCCAAGCTGGGACCTCTTCCCAAGTCCCATGTGGCCAAGCTTCCGAGGCTCAGACAAGGGTAAGTTGTATAGTGACTGTTTATGGGAATTATTTTGAGGGGCATACCTGCATTGGTTCTGTTTGACTAAAATGTGGTTTACTATTTGTTTAGCCTCAAACCACAGCAAGAGGAGGTGTGGCACCAACCAGTGCTGATTTCTATGAGCTAGGGGTCCGGATGCTGGAGGACTACAGTCGCCAACAGCCGCGTGATGGAACTAATGAGCGCATTGCGGCGTTGGAAAATCAGGTGCTGATGTGTCAGCAACAAAATGAGGCCCTGCAGCGCCAGATGGACCAGTTGATCCAAAACCAACTCCAGAACCAGGAACTTGGTCGGCTGGCAAATCTAATGGAGCAATCTCTACAGCGCCAGGAAGAAGCAATACAGCGCCAGGCAGAATGTCTCCAGCGGCAGGACCAAACTTTGTTGTTGCTACAACAGCTCATACAACAGCAGTCTATATTTTTTACTGCACTGTTGTCCCCCAACACCGCCCCTAGCAATGACTCCCAACCTCCCCGGCCACCCAGCCAAGAATATTAATTTTGTATATTTTTGGTTTTGTAAATATATTTGCTTCACCCACCTCTAAATTGTGTGTTTCCTAAGACCTCGCTAATAACACAGTCAGGGATGAGTTTCTTGATCTACATATGTCAATGTATTGGTCAATTTAGCCCACACATTGGAGACCATAGCTTACTATGGTTAACACCTGAAATGGCTCCAAAGGTATGGCTACATTGACCCACAAATGGTTTGGGAGACAGTTAAACTATGCTTTGCAATGCAACACACTGTAATGATGGTAATCAAAAAAATTTTAATCAAAAACATGGCCAACACGGCCAACCTTGGCCAACAACGGCCATCAAGAGGCCAGCCTTCCCCCCACCCTAACGACGCCGTCGGCGCCTCTTCCTGGCCAGCAGCATCAGCTTCAGGAGCCGGATCTCCCGCCACAGTCTGCGATGCTGGTTTTCACAAGCTGTAGAAATGTAGAAACAACAATTTTTTAATAAATTGGATGTGACCTCAACAGACACAGATGTAGCAATGTAATGTCAGTGTGTCCAATTAGGTGACACTCACATTAACATTGTTGACCACTGTGTGCTTATTGGTTAACATGATATGAGTACTATTGACTGGCAGGAATGTGAACAACACATCCCAAGCATACATTTTCTCTTAAAGTGTACCAACACCCACGGGTGATCGGCCCGGGAATCTATCAGATTCCCGGCCCGATCACCTCCCTCCCCGCGGGACATCCAAGATCGGGATGTCCCTGGGTGTGAAACCCCCCCAAACCCCAAAATACCTACCTCAGTTTCTGTGTGGCAGTGCCGCTGGGCCCTCCCTGGTGCCCCTCTAGACGTGTGCGTGCCTGCGCCGGCCGTCTGTGAATTGCCGGCGCAGGCACGCGCCCGTAAAAAGGGGCGCGGGGGAGGCGGAGGAGGAGGCAATTTGCAATGGCTTGTACGTTTGTTGGAGTCAAAGTGAGTTCAGGGGGTTGTCACACAGCGGTGACGATCAGGGGTGCACCACCGTAGTGGAACAACACCCAGGAAAGTCAAAATCCTGGTTGTTGTTCCAGTTTAACTCTTGGGAAGCAAAGAAGGTATAATTCCCTGTGTGTCCATTTTTGTGTTTAGTAACAGCCAAACATCAGGACCTAAGTCCGAACGAGTCCACAAGTTTTCCCTATAATGTTACAGGTCCAGACCTAATAGGGCCCATTTGGTTGTGTCTAACGCAAAAATAGTCTCTATGTGGCCTAATGAAGGATGTGAGCCAACAATCAAGCATGCAAACAGGCATGTTGGATTATTGTGCAAACACATTGAATAGAGATGTGTGTGAAATTAACACATAGGTAAATTTAAATTGGCTGCAGATGTGACTAGAAGACATAGGTTTCACAAGTCTTTAGGCATATGAAGTGGGATGTACTCACCATCGCAGCTGTGGCGGGGGCCCATGCTGCTGGCCGTCCCTGGAGCTGGGGTGGGGAGGAGGGTCTCTGGCTCCGTCTGCGTCGCAACATCTGTCAACATAAAGCAAAAGACAAAAACACAATTAGTGGGCAAATGACACCTGACTATTTGACATCCATCTGGTTATTGAGTCTGAAAATGCAAAGGCTTGCATGGTTACACACAGGTTGACCTAAATTAGCATATTTCCTGGACCATGAGTTAATGTCAATTTGTAAGGCTTCACACATGTATCCCTAAAGAGAATGTGCAAATAACATAGACAGTGCTATGTAAAGGAATCTTTTGCAGTTGTTTGGCTAATGTTAATAGTGGCCCACATGTTGGAGCGGGAACAACTTAACCCAAGAAAAGAAATGAGAACACCCATCATGGTGTTGGCAGAAACATAGGGGTGGTTGACAGTTGGCTAGCACTGTAGTAGGGTTGGTGAGGTTAGGGTACCTTATCAAACCAGCTGTGACAATGGACCAGGAAACATGTGTCTGTTACAAGTGGGCCTATACACAGGATTGCTGCTAATCTGGGTTTGGGTCCACTTTGGCCGAGCCACACAATTTGCATGAGCCAACGTACTCCGCGCCCGCTGCCTTCCACACATCACTCCTCGAGTGTGTGCGGACGCACAGGCCATTTGGAAAAAGAGCGCAGGCGCACACACATCTACAGTGTCACACAGGAGGCTTGGACGGTGGCTTTGCCAACCCCCAAAGAGGTAAGGAGTTTGGTGGTTTTTTTTGGGTGGGGGGGGCCCTGGGTGAGGGATGTGATTGGTCCTGGAAGCTTCCAGAAACCAAGCACCATCAATGTTTGGGGGTACACTTGAATGAATGTAATAACATTGGGAATGTGATGGCTAACCAAAAACACTTACCATGACTATGCCCGTGGAGAATCCTACGCCAAAATGCCATGGAGGTGCCGCCTATATGATGCCCTGCAAATTAGAGAGGAATGGCAAGGGCTAAGGACACATTGCAAGATGAAACCTGTCACAGACTAACAATTAAAAAATGTACACTCACCAGGGGATGAAGCGCCACTTGAAGCCCAGGGAGGGCTCTGAGGAGGAGGCGGGGAGCCTCGGCTCCTCACACTCTGGTCGGAAGATCCACCAGGCAAAGGGCCACCCTCCTCCCTCTCACTCCCTGCTTGAGAGTGGCCCCTTGCCTGGTGAGAGTCCTCACACTCAGAGTGTGAGGAGCTGAGGCTTGATCCAGCCAGCCCCCCAGCAGCACACTCCTCTGGGGTGTCATCCCCTTCCTCCCCTGGGTCCTCTAAATAGGACCCGCGGGAGGGACCCTCCCCCGATGACTCCCCCGAGTCCGCCTGCCTGGTTCGGGGGAGGAATCCCTTCCCACGTTTCCCCAGGGGAGGACGCTTATCTGTGTGGAGGGGGTGAAAGAAAATAATTAATCTAAAGAGCACAAATGGACACAGCTTAGCAGATGATTCGGCACAAAGGCTAAACATAACATAAGCTTTAACTTACCTGATGCGTAGGCATCATATAGGCGGTACACGCCTTCAGGGTCCCGGCGCTTGAAATCCGACCACTTTTGTTGTATGGAGCGGATGGTCAGCTCGGTCTGGAAGCGCCGGGACACTGTGGCCTTCACCTCCATGGCTATGCGTTTTTTGCCTCCACGGGCATAGTCATATTCGGCCAGGCAGAAGTCCTATGAAAAAAGAACAAACAAACTAAAATAAATACATGACATCAGAACACAGTCATAAACAGTTATACATAGACCAGATCAAAGTGGACCCACACCCAGGATTATCACTATTCTGGGTTTGTGTGCACTTTGGTGGGCCACACCAATTGTGGGTGGTCCGCTGTCTGCAACCCCCTTGGAAGGCCACAAATACACCACTGAGGACACTCCCACGTCACTCCCCAAGCCAAACACAGGGCTCGGTGCCGCTGTGGTATGCGCATACAAGGCCGTTGGGACGTGCATACCAGCTCAGCTGGGTCTGCACGGCAAAGTAGGCATGTGGCGTTTGACTCTAACAGGGAGTGCGCCTGCACCCAAAATTACAATATGTCTGGCGCAGGGGTACACCCTGCTAGAGGTAAGCGCAATAGGCATCCGCAGCTAACGCATGCACAGATGGGACGGGACTGAGGTAATATTTAGGGCCCTCCAGGGGGGGCATCCCAGCAGGACATCCACAATGGGGATGCCCCACGGGGATTGCTCAAATGTGTTATTAAAAGCAAAATTTGTCATAACCAATCCCCCCTGTGTGTTCTGCAACTTTTAAGCTAAAAAGACAAACCAAAAAATACTCACTTTTACCACCTGGCCATTGACTCTGCTATCCACCCGGGTGCGCTTTGGCTTACTAGGCCCAGGAGGGGAAGGGGTGGGAGGGGTGGTACTTGAGGAAGGTGAGGTAGGTTGGGGAGGTGGGGGAGGGGTGGTGGGGTCAGAGTCTGAGGAGGAGCTGGGGAGGCGCATGACTCTCCTTCTGGGCATCATATTGGAAACGCTAAGGAGGAAACAGGAACCGGAAATGACCCAAGCGACATTGGGAAAAAGTTAAAAAAAAAAAAACGCTCCGCGCACCAGCAACAAGCTATTCGCAGCTATGTGCAAGCTAAGTGGCGGAAAAACTAAAATGACGCTTGAAAACAAGCTAGTGGCATAAGCGCAAGACAGTTTTACCTTAAGGTGGCGTTGAAACGCAAAGGAGGATCCCGGAACCGGATATGACGCTAGCAACTGTGCTTCAAAATTCAAACACAAACATGCGCGCAACAGGGCCAAGCTAATATCAGCTATGTGCAAGCTAAGTGGCGGAAATACATTAAAATGACGCTGCAAAACAAGCTATTGGCATAAGCGCTAGACAGTTTTACCTTAAGGTGGCGTTGAAACGCAAAGGAGGATCCTGGAACCGGATATGACGCAAGCAACTGTGCTTCCAAATTCAAAAGCAAACATGCGCGCAACAGGGACAAGCTAATATCAGCTATGTACACGCTAAGTGGCGGAAATACATTAAAATGACGCTGCAAAACAAGCTAGGGCAAAAGGCGCCACGAATTATTAGCTTGATTTAGCAGGGGATTCTACATACTGTAATGCATAGGTCCTTCTAAAGCATACACCGTGGGCCTTAAATATACAAATCTGATTCCTTCAAAAAGTCAGCACACAATCAAAGTAGACAACTACCTGAAAATGTGGCACACATGAGAATGCATAACGGGTTGTTATGAGCTGGTACGACTGAATGTTAATCCTGCAATATGTGGCCAGGCACGCTCACAACTACAGTGTATTCATTAACAACGACTGGGGTCGCGGGAAGTGAATTCCTTGCAAATGGCAGAAGGGCACATGTATGAACAGCACAGCGCCGCACAACGCAGCGCAGCGAGGCACAGCGACGCTCGCGACGCCACATAGCGAATCTAAACAGCGACTGCACAAACACTGACCAACACAGATTCATCAAGGACAGGGCTGCCGAATAGCTTGGGCGCTGACAATTTCGAAGAGCGAACGTGACCGCCCAACCTGACAGGCTACAAAATAGCTTTACAAGCCACCATTGTGTGGAAAACCAGCGATTTGGATGCCAATGAGTTTGGGTGGAGGAGATGCAATTCCCATGTCACTCACAACATTACATTGTGAAAAAAAAAAAAAATTCTAATACATATAAATAACCAGCCACATTCATAAAACAGATCAATATAAACATGTGTTGAATTTTGAACCAAATAAAAAAACCCAAAAACAACAAAAAACAATCATTTCAGCGTCTGCCATTGAAATGTATGGGAGAGCGGCAGGTAGCGCCAGGTAATACGTGTCGCTGTGAAGGAATTTGCAGCGGCGCTGTTCGGTCAAGGCGGCTTCATGATGAATGCCGCGCTAGCCGTCGCTCTCGCCGGCGCTAGCCTCATTTAGCTTGATAAATGCGTCATTGTGACCGCCGCCGGGCGTACTTGAGTCGGTAGTCGCCGTTAGCTGCCGCTACCTGGCGCTCGTCAGACACTACCTGGCGCTATCGCTTGATGAATAAGGGCCTATGTCTGTGCTCAAGGTCCTGCATCCAGCTCCAAGTTTCTGTGTGCCAGCCTGGCTCCTTTATCATATCCAACCTTGCATTGCACAATTATATCTTATGTTAGCAACCATGATAATGTGTTCTGGTCTGGCTCCAAGATTCTGTGTTCCAGACTGTAATGTGCTGGGAGCATGGTCTTATGTCATATAACGTACAAGAAGGGGCTATATATTATGAACACCCGAACACAGGCTATGCAAAAATTACACACTTTTAATGAAAGACAAGTAGAAAGACAAGTGCATATGTACAGTATATGTAGTAGATAAGTAATGATAGCAACGATATGACCCACTGACAAACAGGCACTGTGTGACAATAGATTCAGGCTGACAGAGAAGCTTCTGGCTGTGCGTAAGTGGCAGGCCAGAAAGTGAGAATAGCATGGAGGTAAGTACACTGACCAGTTGCACTAAAGGTAGACATATTGCATAGGCATATGCAGTTCAAACACAGATAATGACAAGTTATAAGTCCATATCAAGGCAAATGGCAATATCAGGCAGTATACCTAAGCAGTGGATGGCACCTGAACACCTCAACGTTTCAGTAAAAACACCTTCGTCAGGAGGGAGAAGCCAGCATTGTCCTATGTCCCATCCTGGCTCATGTACCAGCTCTTTCTTCCTGTGCTCCACACTGAGATCTAAGGTTGGGGGCATAGTATTTGTCCAAATCTGAATCCTGTATCAGCTCCAAGATCCAGGCTTAGATCTTGTGTTAGGAGCCAAGGTCCTATGCCCCAGCTTGGCTCCTACACCAGTTCCACTTTCCTGTGTTCCAGGATGGAATGTGCTATGGGGGCATTGTCTTGTGTCCCAGTCTGGCTCCTATATCAGCTCCTTTCCTGGGTTCCAGACTGATGTCTTGTGTTAGGTTCCAATGTCATGTGTCCAAGCCTGTCCTGGTACTTCCTATGTGAGTTTCCATTAAAATTATGTGTTCTGCATGTTCCAGTCTGTGCATTTTAAAGCTGGCACAACACAGATGAGGAAGTGACCCTTTTTAGCTTCCTGTATATGCCATATTCCATTGAGGGGGCTCCTGTGAAAGCCTTGACCATTATGGGTACACACCAACCCACATGACATTGCCACAGTCTCCGACTTAGCTACCTTACTACCTGAATCTAGACTTTATGTAATGCTTGTGTTGTTCAATTAGCAAGTATTTTTTAACTCATTCAAAGTCATTTCACATTAACATACACTCTTTTTAGACAATGCATTACGTTACTTAAAATAATATCTAGCTGGTAACATGTCAGCATAAAGTAATGGGGTTGTAGAAAGTTTAATGCTTTACAGACATGTCATTTTTAACATATACTTGACACAGACAATTTAGTGCTGGGGACATAGCCATGATCTTTCTGAGTTATTAATGTTCCGTATTAGTTCAGAAGCATGCAAAAGCCATTCATAACAGAGAAATATATACCCATAGATTTGCAAATTGTGACAGAAAAGAAACACATGAGCATTGCACATATGGTGACCTTATCTAATATTCCCAGTGGTAACAGATCTCTATACATTAGAGTACTGACTAGGATCTTGACATTGAAGGCTCTTGGCCAGGATTTCTTTATTCAACCCCCCATTTCCGCTCTAGGGCTTGGCATGCTGGCAAAAAGTAAACGTTCCTCTCCAGAAATGAGGGCACTTTCCTTAGCATTTGGGTTTCTACCATCAGCCTTGGCCAGGTATCACAGGATCAAAAAGAAATTTAGTTAAATCATGGCTAAAACAGGTGCAGAACCTTTGTTTTCACAGATAGTACTTGAGAGAGAAAACTGATTAAAGGAGAACTCTCAATATTACAAAAAGTAGCCAGGACCAACCCTTCCATTCTGACATCACACCATTTTCTTTGTCTAGTACTGGAATAAAGCATGTAAGTTGTTAATCTTTGAAATATCGCAATTATATTAAGCTATATAAATTTGTAAAACTAAGTACACCTCACATTAGAGGTGCTTGCCTGCCTTTCTGCAATTGGCTTATGAGAAATTGTGTTGAGCACAGCTGGGGGGGGGGGGGGGGTAGTAACCAACAAACACCATGCCTAAGAGGTGCTTGCCTGCCTTGCTACAAGTGGCTTATGAGAAATTGTGTTGAGCACAGCTGGGGGGGGGGGGGGGGTTTGTAACCAACAGACACCATGCCTAAGAGGTGCTTGCCTGCCTTGCTACAAGTGGCTTATGAGAAATTGTGTTGAGCACAGCTGGGGGGTAGTAACCAACAGACACCATATGTAAGAGGTGCTTGTCTGCCTTGCTACGAGTGGCTTATAAGAAATGGTGTTCAGCACAGTTGGGGGTAGTAACCAACAGACACCATGCCTAAGAGGTGCTTGCCAACCTTGCTACAAGTGGTTAATGAGAAATGGTGTTCAGCACAGTTGGGGAGGGGGGGGGAAGTAACCAGCACATTCACATGTCTGCAGACAATAGACAAGCTTTTATTTCACCTGACAGAGCATACAGTAAATTTAGAAAATGGTGGTGGTGCTGCTGTCCATGTCACCTATATATTCCACACTACAGTGTATATGTATAACTTCAGAATATTAGATTAACAATAGTGGCCTACCAAGAAATTCCAGTGCTTGTATAAATTTATCTTAGATTAGATTCATTTTCCTTCATACAACACACCCTTTTCTCCTCCTCTTTCTGCCCCACTCCAATAAAAATATAATATTTGACTATGGAGCTAAAGCTTCTTTTTTATTAGGGCAATCACTGTAAGCGTTATCTGCCCTGTATTATAAGGCCTAACGAGTTTACCAAGAGACACCTCCATGAGAATTCTGTCTGTACACCTTTAGGAGACACCTGTTTGTACATTAAAGCATAAAGAAATGATACCCCACTATGAAACTCCCCAGCTCACCATGTCTGCTTACCTTATTCCCACTCCCACATTGACCAGTAAATTGTTTTGCTCTGCTGGTAGGTCACTATAAAAATAACATTGTTTTGTTTTGGTTTCCATGACATTTGTGCTAACTCTATGGGTACTGCACAGGTGCACATGTTAGAATAGACGCATCTGGAAATCATGAAAGAACTCACATACAGAGAAAATAACTTCATGAAATGTACTCACTAGATTTAGCAGCCGCATGCATTGTGAAGGCAGGCGTAGTGGTGGGAGAGATGATGAGTCTTGAAACATGGTGAGTCAGGTGAACATTATTTTTCTGTAATTTTTCATTAACAAAAGCTTGCTGTTGTGGAAGATACTTGATGCTTCCGTGCAGCCAGTGGGGATGCATGTAATCAGATGAGGGGTATCAACAAGTCACTCACCTAAATCACTTGAACTTGTATAGGGGGAATTTGGAACCCTTTACCAGTTTACAAATGATGTTAAAAAAATAACACATAACAACCTAAATCAGGACAAACACTGAGCCCATGCTGATGGACATATGGCTCGGCTGCACCCCCCAGGCCAGTGGAAATTTAGTTAATCCAGTTTGGATCCAGCAGATTGTTGAGGCTTAGAACCCATTGGAGAGATTTAAACATGGCTCTAAGGACACCTGAGACAATCATACTTTGTGCTGCCACCGGTAAGTAATAATAAAAATAACAACAATTTTTAGTCCTTTAGAACCAACATATTATATATTATACAAACAACAATAATTACATAACAAAATAGGTAAGCCATGAAAGAAAAGAAATTGGGCCTTTCTCACAAGCTTTCAATCAAAGAGGAGAATAGGGGTGAAACAAAATAATAATTATTATTACTTTGGGCCATGGTCCAGCCATCTTAGCAATAAATAAGAGTATATCCTATATATTTAAGCAAGCCACAAACTGATTTAGTGCTTTTTGGGTGCAAAGGGTGTGGTGCATAGTATTAAAGGTTCAGGAAATAATGTAGAAGATGGTTTAGAGAAGAAGAGTTAGATTAGGGGATGTGGTAGGCTACCCTAAAAAGATGCGCTTTAAGGGAGTCTAAAACTGCATTGAATTGACAGATATCACACAGATTCAGATATGCATTTAAAGAAGCTTTATTAAGCAGTTATTTTGATTTTTGATTGCATCCACCGTACCCAAAAGTTAAATGAACAAAAATTAGACACTTACATATAATGGCATAATCTCTGTGAATCCAGAGGAGGAAATCCAGAGGAGCCAGGTTTCTCAGACAGAGAATCCCTTTGGGTGGCAACCTCATCGCAAATGGCATCCTATTATGCTTGCATGAAGCTGCTGTCTGACACCGGAAGAGTCTCCAGTTTATATACCCCTTCTCTATCACAGATGAGAAATGTACACATTTTTGCCAGTGATGACAGCAACAGGTTAAAACCACTATGCCAGATGTCTTAACACCCAGTGTGGGAAACTTCTCAACAGAATAGAAATATCATAATCGGATACAGCATACCTTACTGTATCATTTCTTAGCAGATTAGTTGTTATGTGTCCTTCAGCAAAGCAAACTAAAAGCTCAGGACATTCAGCTTGATTCAAAGCCTTCCCATGATTGCTTGTTTTTTGCAGAATTGAACTCTTAAAGTGAGAATTTGTGAATGCTTGTATTATTTACAGCCGCGCCCCAAGAATTTCTTGGCCAGGCATACGCGATTGTAAGTGCTATGCGTACGTATACGGTTTAGCCAAGCAATTGTGGTTTTGCCCGAGTTTGTACCTGTTTTTAGCCATATGTTGTGGAGTCCTTCAATCTCGGTGTTCCTTGTCTTACTGGCATTCTGGCATACACATTCTGGTGTTTGTTTATTTGGAAACCTTGCTGCCCCGCTCCTTGGGGGCAACCCATGTTTGTGTTCCTCCCTGCAGTGTGACTTACCTTCCCCATGCTGGTTCCGTGAGTGGCATCCCATGCAGTGTGCATGGCGGCAATGACACTCTCCTTCTTTATCCTGTTTCTCCTGGTTCGTTGAGGGGCACCCCATGCAGTGTTTATGCCTGTATTGTAACTTACTTTCTCCCTGTCTGTTCCTGGCAGGGCATCCAATGTAGTGTTCATGCCTGTATTATGGCTTACCTTCTTCCTGTTTATTTCTGGCAGACCATCCCATTTATTGGCAGACTGAAGTCTCTGACACACCAAGGCAAAGTGATGCACCCAGCTTGCCCATCTGCCATTACTGGTGGATTGTAATGTATGAGGGCTTGCTCCTGTCTGATCCTGCCACAGTCTCACATACCCCTCTACCTACGCTCATCTGAGCCCCCCAGCTTCCCCTTCAAACAGGCAAGGGTGGTACATGTGACAGTGGCCATAGTTTATGCCTGGCAACATGTTCACTTTGGCACATGTGGGGTGGCACAATAATGGCGTCGGCCTGTTTCACATCTCGGCCTTCAACAGGCAGCCATGATTTGGTTCTGGCCTTTTTGGCACTCTCAAGTTGACCCAAAAGCTGTTTGTCTTTGAACCACAGTTCTCCGCCATTACTGTGCTGCCTTCGTTTATATGGCTGCGATCCACTGGCCAGTCTGTCAGCTGTCTGTCTGTTTGCCTGCTTGAAAAGTGGCAAACATGAGTAGGCGAAGCATGGCATAGCATGGGTACTCACAATCATGATGTATTCCTGCTGGTCACGGGTGAAGAGTGTTGGTGCCATGTTGTTCCTTCTCTTGAGTCTTCAATCTACGTGACGCACCCTTACGCTGACATGCCGCAGCGCCAACGGGCCCCAGCAGTTCCCGAAAGTGTGCTGGCCAACTTGCAGACGCCCATGATGTTGTAGCCTAAGAGCCGGAGCGTATGGGGACACTAGGGAAACTAGGTGCATGAGCACACAATTAGAGAGGGACCAACAGACAGACCAACCAACAGACAGTGCCCCAAGCTTCTGGAAGGAGCCAGTCGCAAAAAAATTGAAGGCAGCCAAGGAATTTGGTCATACCTCCAGTTGTATGCCCTTTTCTTGGGGCGGGAGCCAACCATGGCCGCACCTTTGAGTGAAGCTTCTCAAGAGAAAGGTGATTCAGTCGGGTCAATTTGAAGACCTATTGATTGGACATCTGATCAACATTCAGGTGATGGCGGGTATATCTAAGCTTCGGAAGGTAAATGGTCGCACTGCAGACACTCTAACTCTTCCAAGAACTCATCAAGGGGCTACATTAGTAACGCATATGCCAACCAGCTCACATTCCCACATTCAAAAAGTGGGCGTAATTTGGCACTGGAAACCTCCAGTTTATATAGGCCTGATAACAGTCAAATCAGGGCACATAATAACGCACAAGAGCACAAATTCTGTAAACGCATTCGAGAACATGAAAACTCGACCTGTATTAGCATGGTTAATACTTGGTTCTGTGTACGCAAATTGAAAAGTCACGGAAAAAAAGGCCAACTCGGACAAAAAAAACACCACCTTGAATAGTGCGAAATGGAAAGAGGCACAAACCGGGACTTTTGGGCAATTCTGGCATGCGGGAATGCATACAGCAGAGGCTCTGAATCACGCTTATAGTGTGCAAATAAAATCACGTAATGGGTCAGGCTAAGATGGCTATGAGCAGTAACTTTGTACCCGTCACCATTTTTACAGCAGAGGGATGTGCTTATTTATTTCATGCTATTTGTGAACTAGTAAAGCATCCCATGTGCCAGATGACTTGCAAATATTCCTTGCCTTATTTCTAGCCTATGGGGTATGGAGGATAGCACCCCCCTGTGCCTCTTACCACTACACTGGACAAAATGGTCGCATTTTACACTGACCCAGATCTAGAGTCCATCACTAGTGAGGATCATTTCTAGCAGAACATAAGCAAAACATTGTCCTGTAAACTCGACACACACAAGCTCCATTTTGTAATGGATATAACAAGTGCCAGTCATCTTTAAAGCTAAAATCAATCCCATGAAATTACAGGTTGTGTAGGGTAATCCAAGCATTCTACATTGACATTATTTTTCCACATGCTGTTCGGGTGGCAGACTAATAACTTCAGATTTTAGGAGTATGAAACAATTATGTATGTCTCCGTTTTTATATTTCACTTAGTCAGAAGTGAATGCTGTGATTCAAATTGAATACTCTAAGACTGTCTGTTTGAGATTAGTAATCATCACTCATTATAGGATTTCAATTGTGAATTTTCCCCATGAACAAATTTCAATTTTTCAACTTTTGTTTTCACCTGGCTCCTGTGCGCTCTTGGTTATATAATACAGTATTTTGTATTAAACGGATACTTCAACCTTTCGTTAATTTGCTGCTTGACTTCATGAAACTTTTTTCCCCAGCAAGATCAGACACGGCAAAACTGTTTATCTTGTGCTACGCAATGTATTGTTTGATGTTTCTACAATGTGTTTGTTGTTTTTATGGTATCATTTGCATGTCTGATCATCATGTATTTATTCTTTGCCAAAATGACTTTGACATTTTATTAGCTTTAAGGAAAACTCGCACAAACACAAATCTCAGTAATAAATATGTAAAGAGAAGCGATTTGCTTCTGTTTGCTTTTTGCTTTTAGATGTGCTGTTTATGGAAGACAATAAAGTTCCAGAATGCTTTAGGCCTGTAAGAAGCAAATTTAGCTGGGTAAGCAACGTCTGTTGCCCTTTTTCTTGACATGCTGGTGTAAAACTTACCGAGAGTGGACAACGAGCATCCTGCAAGTCTTCTCCAGTTCAAAATGGCAGCTGGCAGTCTATCACACCTCCGTACCACCACCAAGATTGCAAGGAATGGAATGGGCATGCTGCCAGCTGTAAACTGGGCTCAGGCCAGATAAGACAGCTGGAGTGCTCTCTCTATGCTTTTGGCAAGTTTCTACACAAGCGGGTCTGGCCGGTGGAGCAATGCTGGTATGGCTATTTTTTTCTCTTAATTAATTAGAAAAAACAAACAATCAAATACATACCAAAACATAACATAACAAAACTTTTATTAAAGAGGAACATCAGACTGAAAATAAAACGGGGCCGATTCCCAACCCATTGGTCCCTACTTACCTTTTGGATATCACCGCTGCCTGCTATGGTGACATTCGGCTGCTTCACGGCCCGATTGTTCCCCCCAGCTTTAGCCGTGCTCTTTAAAGTCCCACGCTGATCAGCGAAGTCTTGCGGGATTTCGGACAGCCCCATTGCATCCTATTTATGGGCACTGCGCAGACGGGAGATTCAGGGCTGCGCGCAGTGCCTTATGGGATGCTAGATGGCACTGTCCATCGGAAGGTTGCCTGGAAACCGAGGTACCTAGAAGATGGATCCCTTGGCAAGGTAAGTAAAGAATGCCCTAAGATAAAACTGGAGGGGGGAGCAGATTGGTGAGGCTTGGGAGATGTTTAACCTCCTACGAAGTTCCTCTTCAAATAATCACAGTTAAAAACATGCCAGGCACATACAGAAACGACCCCTAATCAGCACAAGGCAATAAATAATTAATTTACCTCCTATATAGTACTGTAAGAATATAATAAATTAATGCATAGTGCAACCCATAACGAGGCAGATGGTTACGCTCATGAAATAAAATAAATAGAAGAAAAATTTATACAAAGATCCGAACCAATACCTGCTAGTTCTTCTGTACACTCACAGTCTAGATGCTGCTTCCACTTGATACCCAGTTTAATGACTTTAATGTTACTTGTAGCTCAGGTGCTTTAAAATGGACCAAATGACCCACCTGCTGCTTTCCCCATTCACTAGCTATACTATGCTAAAGCTGCTCCAGGAGCCCATGACTGGGCTTTTGCACACTCTCATCCAGGGTTTGCATATAAACTGGTGGATAAGGCTCAATAAAACCGGCCTTAGTGTGCCTCCACTTTATAAAATGTGGCTTGCTCGAACAGATCTCAAGACATCAAGAAAGCTGCTGTGGAGAACAGAAGGTAAAGTGTAAGGTTTCTTTTTTCATTTTTTTTCCAAAAGAAACTTTTGTGGACTTCTCCTCAGACTGAAAACAATGGGCTCATCCGTACACAGAAGTTACTGGAGTACAGAGGCACCGATTTTTTTTCATGGGAGACAGCTGTGCACAGGCGACACCCGCCAGCCTGAAAGCGGAAGCGCAGCGGCCAGCTTTATGAAACTGGGCTGTGGGAAGGCGATCAGCAGCACAGGACTGGGGGTAAAATAACGGGATCCTCTAGTTACTACCAGAGTTGCCAAGCCCTGGCGTTTGAGAAAAGTCCACAGAAGTGGACATTTCCATTAAACTGGATCTTCAGTATCATGTAATGAAAAGCCCAAACCCTAAAAACTATTTCCCAGCATCTAAAATTAATACAATTTACAGTTTTAGTAGCTTACTTACTATTCTTTCCCCTGCTGGTCTGCAACTCTTTTCAGGGCACCAGGCCTCCATCTTGCTACTCCTTGTTCCTTTCCAGCATCACATGCTGAGGAGCAGAGAGAGGGGCCATTGCATGGGGGTGGGTTATAGCTGTGCTCTGCACATACAGAGCACAGCTGGGGGAAAAGGACAGCGATCCCAGAATGGAGATCGGCACAGTCAGAAGACACTTCCTTTCTGCAGGTAGCCTGAGTTTCTAAGGGCCACCATTTTGGATATTTCAAGGCTCAGAAAATGCTCTAGGTGCAGGTAGGGTGATTTTTAATGTGGGCAATCTGTATGTACGCGGTGGGGGGAGCATGCAAGCTCCTATTCAGAGAAACTGTTAATCTACATGAGATCAGGTTGTCTTTTTTGTTAATCATACAATGTTTTCTTGCTAATAATCCTGATAGCTTCATCCATGTATTTTGCTCTAAAATACATTACATCCATTAATATAAATACTTAGTAATAACTTGTGATAATTACTCTTTCCACACAGAAAGAAAACAATGTTAAAGGGCCTTTGCTGCAGGACTGAAAAGTGCTACACATAGTTATTATATCTTTTTATATTTGAAATTTCTTTTGTCACGCATTTATTGAATTGCCAGTGGCTTAATAAAAATGATTTGTGAATTGCATTAAACATTGAATGCGTGTCACAGGCTTCTGTATAGCAGGAGATATCTATTCGTAATGTAGCAATTACAAAGGCTCCTACTGACTGAACAGTGACAGCACATAAAGCAGTGGGACATTTCTGCAATTATTATTTATGTGTTATGCTTTAGGATTGTGCTGGATGAATTGGTTCTACGTTCTAACTCTTTAAGTAGTGGTATTAGCTTATGGAAAACATATGTTTTATGTGAATGTATGTCATTACATGTACATCATCTCATGAAACAGATTTCTTCTGCAGCTCCTATCAAAAGGGACTCTTGAAAGTGGCATAATAATGAGGACAAGTTGGGCATTTGGGTGAAAAGTCTTCTAAAAGATTCAGTGTCGGACTGGCCCACCAGAGTTCGGGCTTGTTTATGTTTTTTATGGTTATTTTGGTCAATAAACATCAGATTTTTTGTTTTTACAATCTAATTGTGTTGGGTCCCAAAGCTGACCTCTCTGGTGGCCTTTAAATAATTATTTTCTCTGACCGGTTCCAAAGATAATCTCCTCTGGTAGGCCCCAAGAATGGTTTCCTCTGGCAGGCACAAGGTGCTCCAGTCCAACCCTGCTGGGACTTCTCTTTATGGGAGCATGTGCTTCTCTGGTCATTTGTTGCTCCCGCACTTTAATGGCTGCCTCTTAACGGATAACCAAGCTGTTCATTATTTAGTGTATATATAGTATGTGCCCCATTTCACTTCCTTATAACAGAGTGGATTCTCCTATTGTTTGCTGTCTTCAATATGTGGCAATCCTCAGAAGCAAAGCACATTCATATAGACCCACATAGTGTAAGACAAGTCACTATATTACCACATATATTTAATATTCTACTCGCATAAATGATAAAAATCAAGCATTTTGGTTGTATTAGAGAAGCCTCGTTACGCATTAGTATGGAGTTCCTACCTCCAAATTTGCCCACGGAAGCTCCTGCAGCTCATACTACAAGGTGGACCCAAATATGCCGCTTCACCCGAACTTGTGCTCGAACTCGTGTGCATTTCACCCTCCTTGGTTCGTCCATTAGAGGCTCACTTTTAAATGGACCTATAAGTGTGCTTATGGTCTTTTAGAATCTAGGTCTAGCCAATTAACTTCCCGCAGCATCCTGATTTGAGATGCCCCAATGTGTGAAACCTCACCCCACAAACACTCACTTTCCAGTGATCCTTCGCCGTGTTCAGGGGACCCAGCAACTCATGGCTGAGGCGCATTCCCACAGCCCAGACATTCAAAAAAAAAAAAAGAAAAAAAGCTGTACTTACCTTTTGTCCCTCACAGCTATTCTGTCCTACTCATTTTAAATAACACTTACTAGATCCCCCAGATGAAGTCCTGCAGTGTACAGACCTGTCCTTCATTCTTTGGTGACTTCCAGGACAAGCGGCAGACCTCTGCGTCCAGAGCACTCCCACTTCAGTCATTTTACTGATGTGAGGGGCATCCAAGAGCTCCACTAGTAAAGGAAGGATAGGCCTGCACGCTATAGGACTCAATCTCAGCATTCAGTTTCATGCAACTGATGTAGGAGAGGGGATATAGAGGAGGGACAAGAGGTGAGTACAAGCTTTTTTTATGTTTCACTTGGACAGGTACCTTAACCATGGCTGTAAATCTTCCATGCATTACATGGCCACCATGTCATTTCCTCGGGTGAAGGTCAAACCTTTGTTTTTAAATGCCTTGTGTATATGTATTTTAATGGGCATAATAAAGCATTGATTTCTGAGCAATGTTCATTATTGGTGTGGCACCTGATTTTATGACTCTGACATATGGGCAACATTTTAGAGCTTGAAAAGATTTAATAATATGGTTATTTTTTATTTAGAGCTATTCATTGGTAGGCTAAACACATTTCAGTTTTCCCATTGCTATGACTGTGAATAATATGTCCCGCCATTACGATTTGTTTTAAATCTTTTGTGAAAAATCCAAAATAATACAGACAACGTAATTGGTTATGGAGAGACTATTTACATTGGCAATGTCACATCATCAGTAACATTGAACTGTCAGGGGGTTCCACGGCATTATGCAGATGTTGGATATAGCAGCCTATTTGGTAAACATATGGGCTTTAAAAAATCTTATTAAGCGTTACTCGCCTTGAAATTATTAGCAGTAAACATATTAAAACTGACACGTGCAATTTACTACAGAAAATGTAAAAAGGAAAAAAAAATTCCAAGTGTCACTTACGGAGCTCTAACTAGGCTTTGTATTTATGAAATGCGCGAACTTTGAGAAGTTCTGTTGTAAACAGTAATTGCAGCCCCAAAAAAGTACTCTCCCGGTGATAGTGACACGTTGAAGTACAGCGACTGCAGCTTATGACTAATTTACTTTCCACCACCAAAGACCAGAACTGTCATATAAGTATAGGAAATGATTTGCAGTGATTCAGAGGTGATTTGAAGGAAAATGAATTCGGAAATAGATGGTGGGCATGAAATATGGAACAGACAGATATTTTTTTTTATTTTGTAGATAGGATGTTTATCTGCTGAAAATTTTATTGGTGTTCTTTTATACTTTTTATTCCTTATACTGAGACAAAAGTTTACCGTTGGCTACGTTTCCGGATGAACAGTGTCCAAGCACGGATTATTTAAGAAATGGGTGTTATTCAAGAAGGGTGCCAGGTAGTGCTTCGTAGCGGCAGGCAGCGGCTGGTGAACGCCGGGCACTGTACGCAAAACCATATTTATGAAAGAGAATCTGGTGAGCGACTCTAACAGCGCCATGTAGCGTCACATGTATTATTACATGCGGCTCAGCATATAGCGCCCACGCTCTAGCTTCCACAGTGCCAGGTATTACCTTTCGCTCACTGTTGCTCTCCAATACATTTCAATGGCCATTCCTTTTTTTCTGTTTAAACGGCGTGTTTTTTTACATTTTTTGCTGAAATAATTGTGTGACCTCTCCTGGCTGCAACCAAACACATTTTTTGGACTTTTTATATTTTTATGCAGAAATGTATTTACGGGTCAGGCACTAAAGTGTCAGTGTCTTAGAATGGTGAGCGAACGGTAATGACGCTCACCGCCACGAGAACGCCGGCTCCCCTCCGCAATCACACATTTATCAAGCCGATCCTGCTTAGCGACTGACAGAGCGTCAGATAGCGAATCATTGATCATTATTCCAGCCTCACCCCACAGCGCCAGCGAGCGACCTTGAACAGCGACAGGTATGACCTCTCGCTACCTGGCGCTCTCCAATGCATTTCAATGGAGCAATCTTTAAATATTCATAATTAATTGCTATTAATTTTTTTTTTTTTTTTAAATGTCAAAAATTCTGTGACCACTTCTGCAATGTTAGATATTTTTTTTAAGGTAAAAAAAAAAAAAAAAAATTTGTGCAGAATTGATATTACAGGTCTGATATTAATGTATTCATATTACCAAATGTTTTGAAAAACATGTTTTTTTTTTCTTTCTAAAAATATGGTTTTTTGGGGGTTAAAAAACTACATTTAACCCATCGCCGCCAGCGCTCTGGGGTTTAAACAAGCATTTCACAGCGCGAGAATTTTTGGAGCGTGATTTGTTAATGAATATGGTGGGAGCCGTTCGCTATGGCCGTTCGCTGTCATGCACTCCCATACAGCGCGGAACCTGTCAAACAGCGACTCCTAACCCCGTATTCAACATTACCGCACACCGACTGAGTCGCTGTCAACAGCCGAACAACGGCCAAGCACAGCGAATACTAGCGGGCGCTGTGAAAATAACGCTACTGTCGCTCATCTGTCGCTACCTGGCGCTATTAATGAATCGGCCTCATAGTGTTAAAACAATGTCATTCCATGTGTTTTCCCTTTGTTACAGGTGTATATGTGTTCAAAAACAGACTTTGATCACACAGCATCTGGCACTCTATGCTACAGCGCCCAGCTTTAGAGCGCCGGCGCTGTGTGTGTGTAGTTTTTTGTTAAATATGGTGTGGAGCACTGAGTGTCGGGTGCACTGAGCTGGCGCTACCTCTCACTCCCTGCAGTGCTGTACTGTTGTTAGAGCGCCCAACACACACGCTCTGTTACAGCGCCCGATACCCGCTTACTGTGTCTACTAGCGATCGCTCTAAGTGCCGCTATACAGCCACTGATCTGGCAATACATGGCGCTAGTAGTGAATCAGCCTCCACATTGGAAGGCGCCCTGTACAAGACTGTGCCCCTCCTGGACAAAATACGAAAAACTACTTTTTGGGAGAGAAAATTGCCATTTACTTTCATTGTCTACCTTGGGAGTGATTCAGAAACCAGAGGTAAATTTTCACCTGGTGCTGAATTAGACCCAAGGAAGACAATAAAGGCGAATGGCAGCTTTCTCCCCTGGTGCTGAACTGGCCCTAATGTGTGTCCTTCAATGGCACCCAAAAAAAATAATTTAGCAGAGGTGGGCTTCCAATGCTTACCCCCTGAAAAGCAATCTGGCAGAGCCTGATTTGAGCAGGTGTTGCTCACTTAAAAAAAAAACCCTTGCCAAATAAGAAAAAAATATTGTAGGATGTTCTGGAAATGTTTTAGGAGTGATTTGCATGCCTTGCAAGTCACCTAAAACTGCCATGAAACCTGCATAAATCAGACAAAAATATTTTTTATCTACTTTAGTAATTCATTTTTTTTACTAAAGAAAAACAACAGACAGGCAAATTATAGATGGCAGAAGATCAGGTTGGGGTACAGGTCAGTCTGCAGACTTGTTCAGTACCACCTGATAGGAAGCCCTTTAACCCCCTTGGCGGCGATCCCGAGCGTGACTCGGGGTCAATTTGCGCAGTAAGTGGCGGTGACCCCGAGTCACGCTCGGGATCGATTTGGGAGCAAGAGCGGGCGGCGCAGCCTCCTTACCTTCTCCCTGCGATCCAGCGATGTCTCCGCCGCGATCGCAGGTGAGAGCCGCGGCTGCGGCGTCCCTCTCCGCTTCCGGGTTCCGTCTCTGTGAGCCGCAGAGGCTCATGGGGGCGGAGCCGTGCGTGAGAGACAAATGCAATGGCAACGCTTTCGTTGCCATTGCATTTGTCTATATCGCAACGCCAGGAAGGTTAAAGTGAACCAAAACCCAGGATTTTGACTTTCCTGGATTTTGGTCCTTACCCCCGGGGCACCCCTGTCGCCCCGCTGTGTGAAACCCCCCAGATCGCCGAAGAAATTCACCTCTTCCCAGTCCTACTGTGCATGCGCAGCCGCTTGTCCAATCAGCATGCTCAGAGGCGCTGATGTCACGTCATATAAGACAGCGTCTAAGGGCAGTGTCTCCGAGCATGCTGGTGACCACATCCCCCGCTTCCCTCTAACAGGGAGCGCGCCCTACTAGAGGGATAGCGCGGATGCCATTGCTTCGGTAAGTAAGGTAAGTGAACGACTGGGGGGTTTCACACAACGGGGCATCCCGATTTTGGATGCCCTGGGGGGAGGGAACGGATCAGCCCCAGAATCTATAAGATTTCAGGGCCGATCGAGCTGGGTTTTGGTCTATTTTAAGTGGATCGAATGTAAGAGCTGACAATAGGGTTGAATCATGCCCGTGAGTAAAAATGGAGTAAGAGTTCGGGAGTAAAAATGAAGTTCATGTGTAAATACACTCAAGGTATACTAGCTCAATTCATAAGCACTAATACACTAAACAAACAACGAAGGGAGGGTTATAGAGAACATCTGGGACAAAACATTCAGAAACACAACACTGTAGGTCAACAGGGATCAAGATAAAGTACACTACACATAAAAACAAGAACACATGCGCACAGGGAATACTCTCTAGAGTGGAGAATAGAGATTCACCTCAAACACAGTAGCAGGAGAAACAAATTTGGCACTAACAGTAAAGATGGGGAGAAACATGGGGGACATGGGGACCCCACTGACTGCCTTAGACCACACAATGCGCATTTAGCTTGGCCATTTCCGCATAAAAAGAGCTGCATTTCATGCGCAAGAATCGGTAGCTTCACATCGCACTCGATGCGCATGCACTTGAACCATTCGCACGGTGCCATGATTCGTGCATCGGAACGCAATCCCAATTTGGGATGCCCCAGGGAGAGGCAATTGGTCAGTCCTGGAGTCTTTTGGACTCCAAAAGAGTCCAAGGCCATTAAAACGAGTGTGGAAAAATACTTTAGGTCGCTTTTAACGATCTTGATTTGTGATGCCCCTGCAGTCAAAGATCTCTAGAAAGCCAAAATCAGGCATGGAAGTCTGTTTGATAGGCAAGTAGCTGTGTCTCCTACTGGAGGAGGTGTGGATTCCACACGTGTGTTTCACCTTTTCTTTTGCCCATTGAATGGCGCTCTGCTTGAAAAGTGGGAGTATCCATCTAATGCAGGACTCTCTAATGGTGGCTGGGGGTTGTTAGGTTGGGTTAGTGCCCCAATTAACCAGGACCCTCCTTGCCACAGAGTTTCATAGGATGGTGTAGGTCCGCGTACAACCTGCTTTAAAAAGGAAGAAAAGTAAAAGAAGATTTTACTTTCTATGACCCCTTCAGCATGGGCTTGATTTGGGATGCTCCCTGTGTATTGTTCCCAGAAAGTTTGACAATCAAGCAGTCAACTACTTCCACATTCCTTTGCAGAGCTGCCAATCATGTGACCACTGCGACCATTCATGTTTTCCAGATGGGCTTGCAAATTAGTGTATGCCCACCAACCAGGAAGAACTGAATGGTCACCACTGGTCACATGATTGGCTGCAATACGAGGTAGGTGATGAGTTTCAGCTACCCAGTATCGGGCTTATTGTGTAGAATGCCCCTATGGTATATTGATAAAAGCAATGACCGAAAACAACCTGAATGGTTATCACTGGCCACATGATTAGCTGCAATACAAGGGAAGTTGTGAGTATCGGCTACCCAGTATCGGGCTTATTGTGTAGAATGCCCCTATGGTATATTGATAAAAGCAATGACCAAAAACAACCTGAATGGTCATCACTGGCCACATGATTAGCTGCAATACGAGGGAGATTGTATCGGCTACCCAGTATCGGGCTTATTGTGTAGGATGCCCCTATGGTATATTGATAAAAGCAATGACCAAAAACAACCTGAATGGTCATCACTGGTCACATGATTGGCTGCAATACGAGGGAGGTGGTGAGTATCAGCTGCCCAGTATCGGGCTCATTGGGTAGGATGCCTTTATGGTATATTGATAAAAGCAATGACCAAAAACAACCTGAATGGTCATCACTGGTCACATGATTGGCTGCAATACGAGGTGGTGAGTATAAGCTGCCCAGTATCAGGCTTGTTGTGCAGGATGCCCCTATGGTATATTGATAAAAGCAATGCCCAAAAACAAAAGCAAAGACACTAACACCAGCTAATGCTACGTAGCGTCGGGTGAACGCTGGGCGCTGTATGTGAAAACCATATATATGAAAATCAATCTGGTCAGCGCCTCTAATAGCGCCATGTAGCGTTACATGTATTACTAGCAGCGGCTCAGTGTAAAGCGGCAATGCTTTATGTTCAGCAGCGCCATGTAGTACCTGTCGCTCAGTATCACTCTCCCATACATTTCAATGGAGCTTTATTTGGTTGTGTATAAATTGCGTTTTCCTAAGTAATGTTCTACATTTTGGTGCAAATCATTGTGTGGCCTCTCCTGCCCAGCAACCAAACACTTTTATTGTGTCTATTTTTTATTTATGCAGAATTGCGTGTGCAGGTCGGCCATTGCAGTGTCATTGTGACAGTGTTAAAACAATGTCACTCCATAGGTTTTTGCTCTGGTTCTGGTGTTTATGTGTTTAGAAATACTTTTATCACATAGCTACTAGCACCCAGTTTTAGAGCGCCGAAGTTTGTTGTGTGTAGCTTTTTCTTAAATATGGCCTTACGCACTTAACTGGCACTACCTATCACTCGCTGCAGCATTGTCCTGTTGTTAGATGTAGCGTAGTCTTGGGCACTTTGACCTTGGGACACCACCTAGCATTCGCGATTGGCTGTGCAGTGAATCAGGGAGAGCGCTTCTACAGCACCCTCCAGACATCACATTTATCAATGCTGAACGGGATAGTACAGCGTCACTTGTCCGCCCGCTACGCTAGGATAGCACCAGACACCCGCTTGCAGCAACCACTTGTGGAAGCTGTGAGCACCGCTACATAGATGCTCACATGGCAATATGTGGCGCTAGTCTTATATTAACCTCCCTATAGGTAGTGGGCCCTAGTTCAAAAAGAGGAGAAAGGTAATCTTCTATAGGTTACTATTTTGGGGGGAGGGAGCACATAGAGGACAGGGAAATTTAGCAGTCTTTTTATTTTTGGTGTATGAGTTAATCTGCCATAGCAAGTTATTTCATGATGAGGGTTATATGGACCTATATAATTATTTTATGCTGAGGTTTATAAAGACAATGCAATAAATAGCGTGCATATATTTTTATGGTTATTACAAACTGTAAGATGTATGTAGCCATTAACAAGTGTTAAAAAGCAAAATATTGTCCCAATCATCCTCACGCTGGGCCGGCGGTATTTCAGCATGGACGGATGGTATATAAAGGGAGCTGCTGTAAAGAGTCAGGGCAGGAATTACCAAATAGAATTATTTAGATGCTTTTTATGCTGGAAGCGGACTATTTTCTGCTCGAGGGCTATTTAACGACACTCTTTACATCACATTTCCAGGCTGCCAGCCAGCCAGAAATCAAACCATACTGTATATGTCTGCAAACTGCCCCTTGTTCTTTTAAACGTCATGAACAAAACTCCTTTTGGCCGCCCATAGACAGCTGGTAAATGAGCTTCAAACAAATGTCATGCGTTCTGACAATGTCTACAAATTGCTTCAGCTAATGTAGATGAATTGTCGTGCAATTATGTAAATCACGCAGTTATAGCAGCGAGTAAACAAAGCTGAGCGCTTACTGCAAAAGCGCGCTCCATGCAGGTATTTTATCCGCACCGACAAGATACTTCTTGGGCCCCATTATGAAAGCCTGAGAGGTAAAAGGGGGCTTTACTAAATCTCACAATTAGACGCAATTCATTAGTATTGATAAATATTTATAGCATTCAAATAAATGTAGAGTCTCAGTGGAGTCAGAACAAGCCTTTCTGCTTTGATTTTTAAACACATGATTAAATATAAATGCAAGGGGCTCCATGGATCTGTCTAATAATCATCTTTCTAAAAACATGTGAAGCAGACCAAAACCTAGGGCCTTATTCATGAAGGGATAGCGGCAGGTAGTGCCTGTACAGCGGCAGGTAGCGGCAGGTGAACACCGGAGACGGCACGTAATTACACATTTATGAAGCCGAATCTGGTGACGACTAGAACAACGCCATGTAGCGTTCGATTCATCATTATCCCAGCCTCAGCATACAGCGCCGGCGTTCAGCCTTGCAGAGCGCCACATCTTACCTCTCGCTACCTGGCACTCTCCCATACATTTCTATGGGCGATCCTTAAATCCCTTCCCCGATCCCAATTTTTTTTTTCCCTAAGAAAAAACAAAAACCTTCTGACATGTATCCTGGGCAAGAAAATAACATTTTTGAAAACTTTTTGGATTAATAATATTTTTATGCAGAATTGTCCTTACAGGTCTGGTATTAAAGTGTTCATGTTACAATGTTATAACAATGTAATTCCATATGTTTTCGCTTTGTTACTAGTGGATACATGTTCAAAAACAGCCTTTAATCACACAGCCTCTGGCGCTGTGGGCTACAATGACATGATTTTGAGCGCTGGCAATGTTTGTGACTGTTTTTTTGATGAGTCAGTCGCACTGAGCTGTCGTTACGGTTCGCTCACATACAGCGTAGTATAGCGACTCACATATCTTATTCATCAATGCCAGACAGTGACCGAGGCACTCTGAAACAATGATCCATGGCCGAGCACAGTGACTACTAGTGGGCGCTCCGAAATCCGCTCTACAGACGCTCATCTGTTGCTACCTGGCGTTAGTAATGAATCAGCCGGCTAGTTTTATTAAACAGAATAAAACAACCGCGCTAATGTTCAATTGTAAAAGCTCCACGTGCTGAAAAAAGTCCTTCTTCTTTAACCAATTAGTAAAAGCATGCAAATGCACAGAGCTTGAAATTTCAATTTAAGTGCAGGGATCTTAAATCCAAGAGTTCCAAAGCATAAGGGCCCGTCACCAGGTGTGGTAATCACACTCTTACCCTGATGGTGTGAAGGACTAATGCCTTAATATAACCTTATGGAACCGTTCTCAAGTCCTCACACTGTCAAAGATGGCAAAATCCGTCATGCAGCAGTCTCTCCACGCAGTACATGAAAAGCAATAAGAGAGATAGTGCAATACGTCCCAAAGTACCAAAAAATGTATTTAATCAAATGCACTCACACGATTAAAAGTATAAAACAGCGTTATCAATACAGGAGATAGCCAGCAATTCTCACCGCCGTTTCCCCGATCCAAACTTCCATAACCATGGGTCCAACTAATAGTGACCGAAAAGGACAGCCAATCCAAGGATAAAATGATGATAAACCAAGCGATCCTACGCGTTTCGTCGCCTGGGCGACTTCTGCTGGAAGCTGCTGCCGGCTAGTTTTATTGCCCCTCTTGGTTTTGGAATTGCTTAACAGGGGCATGTGGATTGTGTGTGAAACCCCTGGAGTGACGGATCTCTTACCTTTCTCTGTGCTCCCATGGTGCATGTGCAGGATTACAGACAATCAGAATAGATTGCATCACCCGGCAATCTATTCTGTATGAATGGATTGCTGTGGTGCCTCATGTCTGCTGTTCCCTTTGTAGCAGACATGGCCTGAGGGGTCAGCACTAGTGTGGGGAGTGATGGAGGGGTACATGCGAAAATGGAGTGCTGGCAGGCTTGACACATTCAATGCACAGGACACAAGTCTCTTAAAAGTAGTTACTCACTTTATTAGTTACTCCTGGTTACCATAATAAGAAACAGATATAATCCACGACAGCCACTTTCAACAACAGTTTACAAACACCGTTCCCCTTCGGTATGTAACTGACATATAACAAACCTCTACTAGGAGGCTTCTGGAAAACTCTTGTGTGTGTGTGTGTGGGCGGGGCCAGGCATGAGAGAGAGGCTGGTGCAGTCCTTCCTGCAGGCTATAAAAGGCACAGCACAGCTCTGAGAGACCAGAGTCTTTGAGGTGGGTCAGATGGAGAACTTCTGTGTTTATATGTGTTTGTTTCTGAGCCCACATAAATTATAGGGCCACAGTGACGTTTTTGGTTGAAAATAACACTCTCCTTATTTACCTCACTGCTGAACTGTGTGAGGGGTGTAAAGGCTTATTTTTTTTTTGTGTGTTATTGAAAGTGTGAAGCCTTCCTCGGAGCGCAAAGAAAGGGACTCGGTTGGAGGATGCCCTTGGTAATTTTATTTAGGAAAGTTTTTGAGGACGTCACCACTTGAAGAAAGAAATATCCAGAAAATATCTAAAGAAACAGCATCATTTTAGTCAGCAATAACAAGATTGTTTGGTCTAAGGATAAGTGAACTTTTCTCAGTCCTCCTCACTATTTACAGCATAGTTACAAATTTAGAGCATCAGCTACCTGAAGTTTATTATATAGAGTTATTCTTACATTTTAAACAGATTGTATGTGTATTGATAGATTGTTTGAATTACACAGAGCATACAGTGTGTTTTAAAGTTATCCAAATAGCCATATATGATAAAGTGACCTAGACACAAGTTTAGCCTTTGTTGAGATACCCCCCCCCCCCCCCCATATTCTTCAAAAGTAGAAATTCCACTAGATTCTTCTACAGTCATTTATTGCCTTAATCCATTGGCTACATTGATTATACACCAACTATTGTGTTCAATACTTTGCCTAAATTTCAACTGTTAAATTCTAAATTGGTTCTTATTTATCTGGTGTGGTGTGTTTTATTCCGTTATTCATTCTACTCCACAGGTAGACACAAGGCTGCAGCAGGCTTACTCCCTTTCAATGGTAGCTAGGGTCTTACTCCTCAAGCTCCAAGGGTGTTCCTCTCGCTCGTGTTCCACTTTGTAAGGCTAGACACAGGCTTTGGCTGGATTTCTCAGTCGATCTGGCTGCTATCTGCTTCCTGCACAAGTCTTGTCACTCCCGTTATTACATTGATGAGACTATGGGGGTTATTTAAGAAGGGATAGCGTCAAGTAGTGCCTCGTAGTGGCAGGCAGCGTCTGGTGAATGCCAGGCACTGTACGCAAAACCACACCAAGAAAGCGAATCTGGTGAGCTCCTCTAACAGTGCCACGTAGCGTCACATGTATTAATACAGGCGATTCATCGTATAGCACCATGTCGTACCTGTTGCTCAGTGTTGCTTTCCCATACATTTCAATGGGCTTTCATTAGTTGTGTATAAATAGCGAGTTTGGCAATTTTAATTTTTTTTTCCTCAAATCATTGTGTGACCTCTCCTGGCTGCAAACAAACACTTTTAGAAACTTTTTGGGACTTTTTATATTTTTATGCAGAATTGTAATTACAGGTCTGGCACTAAAGTGTTATTGTCCTAGTGTTACAACAATGTAATTCCATGTGTTTTTGCTTTGTTACTGCTGTATATGTGTTCTAAAACAGACTTTAATCACACAGCGTCTGGTGCTCTGTGTGTATAGTTTTTTATGGTGTGGAGCGATGAGAGCCAGTTGCACCTGTCGCTCGCTGCAGCGCTCTACTGGTGTTAGGATGCCCAAAACACATCACATTCATTAATGCAGGCCAGGTTACTAGAGCGACTGAGGCGCTCTGTTACAGCGCCCGATACCCGTTTACAGCATCTACTAGTGGTCACTCTAAGCGCCGCTATACAGACGCTCATCTGGCAAAACCTGGCGCTAGTAGTGAATCAGCCTCCACGTCTGATCAATAACTAATGTCCTAACTCTTATATAGTATGATATTAACTGAAGGTTAGAGTTCCTCCTAACTGTGAGTCAGATTGATGTATCCATCTCTTAACCGCCCCAGCAGGTGTCAGGATGTTTACAGGATCTGGACTGCTAATATTGTTACATTAAACCTATGTTCTTCCTCTGCCCTTCCACTGAACTAACTGTGGTTGAGCTTTTGGAAGTTAACACCTTTCTAAGTTGAACTGAACTGTGTAACAGTGTAAGCTCTTCTAAACTTAGGCCCTTTTTTATGAAGGAATAGCGCCAGGTAATGACTCTTTAGAGACAGGTAGCGAGAGGCATCGGCTAGGGATGAGCGAACCGGTTCGGACGAACCGGAATTCGCTCCGAATTTCAGGGAAAATTCGATTTGGCACGAACCCGAATTTTTTTTGGTTCACGCCAATCGAATTTTCCCTGAAATAAAAAAAAAATGCTGGCATGGTGGGAGCGGGCAGGCCGGCTATGCTGTCAGCGGGCGGCGGAAGCCGGCCCGCTGACAGCGCAGCCGGCCTGCCCGCTCCCACCATGCCGGCATTTTTTTAAAAAGCAAACACTTACTTGCATGGTCGGAGCGTGGAGGCCAGCGCCGCTCTCAGGCGCCCTCTGATGACGCGTCCTCTGATGACAGCTGAGAGCGGCGCCGGCCTCCACGCTTCGACCATGCAGGTAAGTGCTTTTTAAAAAAATGCCGGCATGGTGGGAGTGGGCAGGCCGGCTGCGCTGTCAGTGGGCCAGCTTCCGCCGCCCGCTGACAGCGTAGCCGGCCTGCCCGCTCCCACCATGCCGACATTTTTTTTTTCAGATGAGCGATTCTTGGGGAAATTTGGCGAATCGCCCGAATCGAACTTTCAAGAAGTTCGCTCATCTCTAGTATGGGCACGAGAACGCCGGCTCAAATATGCAATTACACATTTATGAAGCCGATCCTGTTTAGCGACTGGGAGAATGCCATGTAGCGTTAGATTCAACATGATCCCAGCCTCAGCAAACAGTGCCTGAGTTCAGCCTTGCCGAACGCCAGGTATTGCCTCTCGCTACCTGGCGCTCTCCCATACATTTCTATGGCAGAGAATCAAATGTATTTTTTGGGTATTATATATATATATTTTTTTTTCAAAATACAAATGTGTTAGACATTATTCCTGAAGTGAATGTAATGTTTCCAATGTTTTTTTTCATCGAAAAGTTAATTTGTAGTGTGCCACTTAAATTTTAAACTCACACCCCTACCCCAATGTCATTTCTGTTATTTTTCCAGTTTTTAACTTTTGTCTACACCACAAAAAATAACTTTAATCTAACCGTGTCTGGCGCTCTATGCCGCAAGTAAGCCAAAAAACAGCGCCCACTCTATTTCCTAGAAATTTCTTGTTGAATCTGGGTTATTGCGGTGAGGGCCAGTCGCTATGCCCAGTCGCTATGCCCAGTCGCTGGCTGTGGCGCTGTGCTGTTCATGCATGTGTTTTTTTTTTTGGACCATGAAATTCCTTGTAACGCCAAGAGTCGCTGTTGTTGAATAAGCGGCAAAGATTTTCGTGCATCTGAGTGCACTAGCATGACCTTGAAACCATAGTTAAAGTTAATATTAACCCATTAGTGATAACATTGTAAAACACATTGTTCCCCCTTACATTCTTGAAGCATTCAAATGTATCCCAACCTATTTCTGTATTCATGTTTTTAACACATTCACATATCTATATATAAAGAGGTCTTAATGTATGTGTTACTCTCTCTGTTATTACGTTGCAAAAAAGAATTACACAACATAAACCAAAATATGTAAGAAATACATTTTAGCTTGTGTGTATGGAGCGGCTGAGCTTGTTATGTTTATGCAATTTTAACCTTTGCATATCCTTGCGATATCATAGGCGTATGTTAGCGTATTATTAATGCGAGGAGTGTCAGATTTTTAGCTTTCGCTTTCGTTTTTTCTACTTCCGGTTTCCACCTACAAGGATCCATCATGCGGCTCAAATGCCCTGCCAGACGTCTCCCCAGTTATTCCTCCGATTCTGCCCCCCCCGTCCCCCCTGGCCCTTCAACATCCCCTGTTCCCCCCGCATGCTCCAAGACAACGCGCAAAAGGGTGGATCCTCGGGTAAATGGTCAGGTTGTTAAAGTGAGTATTTGTTATCTTTTTTTTTATGTGATAATGTTGCTTGGCATAAATGTGTTATCACTGATATGTACATGTATTGATTTGTGTTTTTTTTAATTGTTTTTTTAGGACTTTAGTGTAATGGAGTACTACTATGCCCGTGGTGCAAAAAGGCGCATAGTGTTGGAGGTGCAAGCCACCGTGTCCCGACGCCTTAAGGCGCATTTGACCCTCCGGTCCATAATACAGAAGTGGTCCGATTTCAAGCGCCGGGACAAAAGGGCGTTTATAGGCTCTATGATGCCTATGCCTCAGGTAAGTTTCACATTACAACATGTTAGTACTAAACCTAATGTAGTTGTATTTGGGATTTTATTTTGAGGTGTCCTTTTTTTTTGTTTTCCCTCAACACAGATAAGCGTCCTCCCCTGGGAAAACGCGGGAAGGGATACCTCTCGTCAGTCCCATCTCGAGGACCCAGGGGAGGAAGGGGATGGCGCCCCAGAGGAGCGTGCTGCTGGGGGGTGGGCAGTATGGAGCCTCAGCTCCTCACAGTCCGACTCAGCTGAGTCTCAAAACCCTTGTGGCCACTCTCAAATGGGGAGTCCAAGTGGGGAGGAGGACATGGACTCACCCACACGCCCTCAAGGATCAGGGAGTGAGAGGGAGGAGGGTGGCCCATCGGTTTTGGGATCTTCTGGGCCGATTGGGAGGAGTAGAGGCTCCACGCCTCCACCTCAGAGTCCTCCCTGGGATACCAGCGGCAGTTCATCCCCTGGTGAGTGCATTTCTAATTGTTGTTTGTCTGTTCCAGGTTGAATCTGTGCTGTGTTAAATATCCTGTGCCATCATTATCTGTTTTTCAGGGCATCATAGAGCCGGCACCTCCAGCAGCTATGCACCAGACCTTGCAATCGGGCATAGTCCTGGTAAGTGTTTTTGGTTATCAGTCACATGGTGTATGTAATGAGATTATAAAATACATACACATGTTTTATGCTACCTAGCATTATATTGTGTTGAAATGTTCAGACACTTCAGTAACACCACTCCAGTTCAATACAAATGCAAGCAAGGACAAATATAATTTTTAGTGATTACAGCATGATGCTGCATTGCAAATGTGTTAGCAAATGTACACTTTTTTTGCTACCACATGTGCCAGACTAAAATATAAATATGTTCATGTCAATTTAAATTCAGTAATTTGCATTGCACTGGGAATGTGTACCAAAAATGTATGTAAAAACAGGACAATGTTATTGAGTGCGCCAAGTGGCCTAATTACATTATACAGCTGACCTCATGAACCACTAAATACCATGCAAATGTCTTCTAAACATGTGTAAAACCTTGTTAGCATGATTTAGATCAGACAAAAAACAGGTGGATGTAGAAGAATAAGATTCAGGGACCAAGCTTATGATGTTTTTTAGATCAGAAAAAAAACAGGTGGATGTAGAAGAATAAGATTCAGGGACCAAGCTTATGACGTTTTTTTGTTGGGTTTTTGTCTACACAGATGTTTCCACGCAGACGGACCCTGTCACCATACTCACCACCCCAGCTCCAGGAACCCCCAGCAGCATGGTTCCTAGCCACAGCTGCGACGGTGAGTTAAACTACTTGTTTGCAAAACATACTTTTACAACATATGTCTTATATAAAATAACCACGCATAAGGGTTAATGTCATTATGGGGTTAATTAGCAGACATGTAGATGACATTTGGCTGAGGCACAATCGGAAATGCATGTATGCATGCTAGACTGTTGCCTCCCCTTTGTTTAAACGTAAACACATAATACATTCGGCCTGTGAGTGTGTTTGTTCAATAACAAACTCATTCAATATTAATTTTGTTAACTATAATAGGAATAGCAGAAGGATTGGTTTAGTTAGTACTATGGACATGAGTACTTTAGGCAAAGCGGAAAAACAATGTCCCCAATCTTACGTAGGCCTTCAATTCATAAAAGAGGTAATGTAAACATATAGGGTAGTGCGAAAAATTGCACATGTAAGCCAAAAAAATTTATGTCATGTTACCAGATATTCACAGAGTTTAGCATAATGTGAAGAATGTGGCAACATAATGAGTAACAACTATTAAATTGTAATTAATATGCTTATGTTTTGATCCATTTCACAACAATAATGAGCTTTTTTTCTCCCTACAGCTTGCAATAATGAGCATTGCAGACTGTGGCAGTACGTCCGCCGGACCCGCTATCTGCTGCTGAGAAAGAAAAAACAGCCGTAGGGTGGGGGGTATGGGTTTGGCAGCTCTGCAGAATTTTCAATTGGCCATGTTGGCCTTTTTGTTTAACAAAGTGTACCATTTTTTACATTAAATTGTGTGTTGACCTTGAAACCACAGTTAAAGTGAACATGAACCCATTAGTTATTTCAAGGCCTTACATTCTTGAAGCATTCTAATGTAGCCAAAATTATTACTGTAGTAATTTTTAAAAACATTCACGTATATAGATATTGAGAGGTGTTAATGTCTGGGTTAGTAGCTATGTAATTAGGTACAAAACACACATTAGTCAAGATATAGAAGAATTTATTAAATTAAATAAAGTCAAACCAAATTATAACAGCATTTGATTTGACCCCAAAAAAACAGTTAGTCCCTGGGTGGCCTTGGTGGTGCCGACTCATTGCTTGGGGCGGTGTTGGGGGCCAACAGTGCAGTAAAAAAAATAGACTGCTGCTGTATTTGCTGATGTAACAACAACAAAGTTTCTCCCTGGCGCTCTATAGATTGTTGGATGCCATGCATCATTTGTTGGATGGCATGCATCATTTTGGCCTGTGGTTGGTTTTCGCAAATCTCTAACTTCTTGCCTCAGTTCACAAATTTGTTGTTGGTCCACCAGCGATTGGGTTTCCAACTCCGCAATGCACTCCTGAGTTCCATCACGCGGCTGTTGGCGACTGTAGGCCTCCAGCAGGCTAAAACAGAAAGCAATATATTATTTTCAAGATTGTATTTAGCAAATAAAAAAAAAGGAATACATCTATGGTTAGATTAACATGTACCGTTGGTACTGCCTCTGTAGCCTGGCCACATGGGACTTGTGAGAAGGGCACATCCTGGGTTTGCGCCAAGGATTCCTGCTAAGATCAAAGTATGTTGTATGTTACATGTATTTACCTGAGTGTCCCCAAAACATGTAACCGTTGCTCAACGATAAACAACTCATCAATGGTACCTGAGTGTGCTCCTCCTCAAATAGTACAGGTGTCTGGCTGCCAAAAAGGGGCAAATCTTCATCCGAGAGTGGCGGCAACATCACATATGCTAAAGAGAAAAGTCATATTATTTGTTTGGCTGTTGTTATTGTGTGCCCACTTTTTTTAGCCAGTATAGAGTCAGTACATGTCCAAAGTTAGCCATTGGCCAACACACACACCCTTTACATTTAGAAGAAAGATTGCTGTTAAACAAACACCCTAAACTCATTGTGTTCACACAGATCATAATCACATATCTAAAAACACACATACCCGCCACCTCGGATAGGTCCAGACTTAGGCCATCACTAGAGCTTTGCCCTAAAAATACATGGTTCAGAGCAAATGTCAAGAGGCACACAACATTTCATGAAAAACAACATCCTTACCTTAACAAATTCAAACACATTCTTACCCTCATCCCTAGCAGCCGTGCGGTGAAGGGCCCTTTCAGGACCAGCACTTCCTGTATTCGGGCCTAACATAAAGCAGAATTGGTATTACTTTAAGCTGCCATAGTATTGTTAATGTAAATGTATTAGAATAGCAGCCTAATGCCAAAACATGTATTTTACATTTTCAGCAATTTAGAACTCGGAAATAGTATCCGTTTGCTGCACAAACATAACCAACTATACAGCTTGGAATGTGAGGTATCATGGTTTGCCATTTTGACATAGTAAAATCTACACATTCGATAACAAAATACACAAAGGATACAGTGTGCTTTGCAATACACACCAACAGGGTCCTGTAGGCCTGCAACACAGGAAGTGGGGTCCAAAGATGAAGCAGGGACTTGGCCTAGAAATTAAAAGCATGATTGAGATACATTCACATATTTAAATTATTAACAAAAGCCAGGTTGCCACATGCAATTACTGGCATCCAAAGAGTAGGTAGAGTAGACTCATGAGGAGTTAATGTTAATGTGTGCTCGAAAAAATAAACAGCAACAACAATATTATAAAATCACATTATCAAGACAATTTACCTTCAACCTTAGACTGGGTTAAGGTTGAGGCTGGGGGAAGGGCAGGATTCTGGGACCCCTCATCACCTGACTCCTGCGAGTCCTCATGTGCCACTATGCATAAACCAAGAGAAATTTGATTAAAAAAAATACATAGCTATAATATGATACTTACCCTGACCAACTTTTATTATGAAAAAGAGTTTGGTTACAGAAATGGGTCAACATTATTAACAACAATAATTTACAAGGTAAATCAAACTCCCCAACCGGTGGTGTCATCCCCAGCATCCACACCCTGCAGCCGACAGAGTGGAATCTTGCACTTCAGCATCTCCTCATATGGCCTGTATATACTCTTTGGACCCTGCTTCGTCCCGCTGTCTACAAGAAGATCATTCTTCATCTTTAGCATAAGGGCCCTTTGCAAAGTGTAGAAGCATTTCTTGCAGGCTGGGCCACTACGTGGGTATTGAGCAGTGCTAGTAACCTGCTCACCAATGGCATCCCACAATTTGCTCCTTTCTTGTTTGGCTAAATACTGACTTTGGGCGCCAAATAATAACTCCCATTTAGCCAGTGTCAGACGCACAAGAGTATTATTATCTGCCAAATTAAATTCAGGCTCCCTCTTGCCAAATGGACGCTTGGCCTTGGGTGGGGCTTCACCTTCAGGCTGTGCCCTTTTCCTTGAGGAAGGTCTGCGGCCACGACACACACCACTGGTACTGGGCCCACCAGGAGAGACAGCAGTGGCCGGCAGATGTCCAGAATTTGGCTCCATCCTGTAGCTGCACACACCACCAAACAACAACACACACAAGGATGCATGCAAACTACAGAATGGCAACAACTGCTGAATGTGTCTGCCAGAAGTTATGTGCTTTAGTAACCAATCACAAACAGGCCCAGTTAATTGATTGACACATACTGTGCAGATGTTTGGAGATACATCTTGACTACAATGACTGATGTTTCAGCCAAACATGTGTTGCAGTCAATAAACTAATTAATTATCTACTTACCAAGCCAGATAGACATTAGGAAGTAATGGGATCCATGTCTCTTAACAACATTGGAAATGGTGTGCCAAAAACGGCTATTTGAAATTTGAAAAGCTTACCTTGGATTGGGCAAAAGATGTCTGTGCAACCAGATCCACACAAGTACGCTATTATAGAAGCACTAGGAGTTTCCGCAACACCTGTAGTAAGCTAATTACAGCACGGAAACTGCTATCAAACGCAAGAGGCGGCTAAGCGGACCTGTCCTTTGGATAAGTTAAGTATAAATTCCAAATACTTTAATCATTCTTTTCTTGATACACTGGGACAAAGGCTGTGGTGTTTGTTGTTACTTTGCCCTAGCTTGCACAAAGTGGCTTGCTGTGTTTAGTGATTACTGTCTGTGGCTTTGTTGAGCTTTTCTGACATCAGTGCTGTTTCTTTGTGAGATTTGTTTTGGTGGCATCTGCAAATATTGTGTAGCATCCAGCAAGTGTGGATTGTTTTGGGGACCTTTTGTGGGTTGTGCAGCAACTCCCCTCTTGGTTGTGCCAAACTTTGAAAGCATACTTTCAGCACGCTGATGGTTCTAACCACTATACATCTGGTTTTGTTGTTAGCTGCATTTGTGTGATTGTGTGAGGATTGTGATTGTGTCTGAGGACTGGTTGTGTGTGTGTTGAGATTGTGTATTTTTTTGGGCCAGTGCATGAGCTATGGCCAGTGATTGTGAGATGGATGTGAGGGTGATGTTTGGGTTATGGATGTATTGTTGTGGGAGCGTACTACAGGAGGGTCAGGAGTCAAGGGAGGAGGGTGCTGTGAGGCTTAGGGCACCCCGATCCTTTGGCATCCGCCTCTCTGTATGGGATTTAAGTGACGAGCAGATCAGAAGTCGATTTCGTCTGAATGGTGCAGCACTACAGTCCCTAGATGATCAGATTAAGGCCAAAATCGATACATCCACCAGACGCACCCAATCCATCCCATCCCATAGTTCGCCTATGTCCCATGCTCATTATAGTGGCACAGGGGAATTACCAGGCAACCTCTGCCCTCCTCAGCGGGATCAGCCAGGCTACAATGAGCCGCATATTTTACAAGGTAGTCCTGGCTATTTGCGACCTTATCCCCGTTTATATCAAATTTCTTGAGGATGAGGAGGAGGTTGCCAATATAAAATGTGTGTTCTACTGCATGGGAGGGATCCCTAATGTGCTAGGGTGCGTGGATGGTACACATATCCCTTTCCTCCTCCCCGTGCACAGGAGCTGCATTATAGGAATAGGAAACATTTCCATTTTATGAACGTCATGGTAGTATGTGACCATGACATGAAGCTGCGGGCCGTGAGATCTGGCTTCCCCGGCTCATGCCATGATTCTTACGTGTTCCAGCAATCAGCCCTGTGCCGGAAGTTTGAGAACAATGAAATGCCCCCTGGCTGGCAACTGGGTAAATAATAATCCTTGACAAAATTTCAAGATTAATATGTGGACAAGTACATTTGAAAACTAAATCACAGAAGCTTTAATGTATACATTATGTTCATGGTACTTTACTAATTGCTCTCTCTCAATTTGTTTATTTAACAGCGGACAAGGGATATGGGCAGAAAACATGGCTAATGACTCCGGTCAAAAACCCACAGACCACTGCCCAAGTACGCTACAATGTAGCACATCGCAAAATCAGATGCATTGTGGAAACATTGGCCTGCTGAAAGCACGCTTTCTCTGTTTGGCACGCCTAGGAGGAGAGATGTTGTACAGTCCACAAAAGGTCTCCAAAATCATCCTCGCGTGCTGTGTCCTACACAATATTTGCATATGTCACCGAATTGAACCCCCCGAGGAAACAGCACTGGTGCCAGAAGTCCCCAACATGGCTGCAGACAGTAACGAGGACACCCAGACTGGGTTTGAGTGACGGCAAAGCATGATTAGCTCTTTTTTTTTGGTAAGCTAGGTCACCTTAACTATACTACAACTACTGTACTACAGGGCCCTTCTAAACATTACTTAAAAAATATGTGGGTGGTCTAAAATTAGTAAACAGAAAAATGTGTAGCTTAAATTAATAAAAAAAAAATATATGTGGGTGGTAGTTTATGTTGATAAATACAAAGTGCCTTGCTTTCAGTCTATAAAGTTCCAAGGTGTTTTGTATGTAATTAAATTCAACAACACCAAACAAAGGGGATTTTGGAAAATATATTTTTAAGCAACTACATTAACTAACTACAATTTTTTTCTCCATTTCAGGCACCATGAAGATGGCAACATCTGTTTTTTGAGTTTACAATTAAGATAATCTGCTTCTTTAAAAAAAAAAAAAAAATCTGGTTCCATGTGTTATTTGCATAATGTTATATCACATTTCCAAATTTTACAGATTGATTTCTATCCAACAGCAAAGAAACGCTCAGGCGCTGTACTGAATACGGTGTCACAACTCAACAGCGCCTCTAAAGCACATCTGAAACATCACATTCAACATTGGCAGCGTGATTACCAATAACGGCAGGTAGCGACTGAGGAGCCCTGTAATAGCGACTGACAGCTGATTGTGGTGGCCACTAGCGGTCGCTCATAGCGCCGCTATACAGACGCTCATCTGTCGCTACCTGACGTTAGTGATGAATCAGCCTGCCCATGTTAAAGTTATACCTAAAGGTTGTGCAATTTCATGCAAACCTACACTAATATTGAACTGTTTCATACCCACTACACCTTTACAGACTGCACATCAGCCAGAGCCTGGGAAGGGTGGGATCCCCCTGCTCCTCCCAGTTTGAGGTCCGTGTTAGGGGGTGGGTAGCCCTGCATGGCAGTGTCAGTCCCAGCGGGTAGCCCCCTTTCATCTCTACCACTGTCCTCCATGGTGACTGGTGGGAGGGATGGGAGGAGCTTCCCTTTAACAGAGGAACAAGTGGGCATAGTTAACTTTTATTTGACAAGTGGGTGGAGTTAGTATTTAACCAGAGAGCAGGTGTTTGGTTAAGAAGAGACCATAGTGGGTTAAGTTAGACTTTAGGCTAGAGGGAAGATAGTGGAGTTTAGCCCTGACAATGTAAAGGGGTGGAGTCTACATATATACTGGGTGGGTTTAATATGCGGGGCCCATGGTAGGTCACCCTTAAAAGCCCAGTTTTTTACCAGTCTGGAAGGTGGCGGGAACAGCTAACACAATGCAGGAGTACAAACAGCTTCGGGACGCAAGAGTTTCGGTACACCTGGAGAAGGACCTGCTCAGGAGAGCTAGAGAAAGCCTCGTAGGTGCCTGTAGCGTGGACGTGAAGCTGGTAAGATGCAGCTTCCTCTTTGTGGAAACCCTTAAGCCCCAGGGAAGTGTGGAACCCAGTTGGGAATGTTGTTTCTGTAGCGGATCTGAACCAAATAAGCCATAGGCCTTATAGCCTGCTTACTTTCGTGGATATGATATGAGCTTTTGTCTTGCCAACAAGTAAATAAAGAGGAACCCAATTGGTTAAGGAATTCAGTTGTGGTGTGAATGTCTGTCAGTCTGCTGTGAAAGTACCATGAAATACCTTGGCCTGTTGGATCCCTATTACCGTGATATCTGTTGCTGTGAGTGTAAGTGCTGGGCCCATGACATATACCTACTGAAGTTTATGAACTGTGCCTTTGACCATGACCTAGCTTGTAGACAACAAGTTCTATCTGGCCTTTATTTTACCTGTGCAGTTAGTGACCACCTGTGACCACAGGAAGCAGTATGATGTCCTAATGGCAGCTGTATGCTGATTCATTCAGTTACAAATAAACCTTCACATAATGGCAGTTAGGTTGCAGGTCTCAGCAATGCTGAGCTGTGTGTACTGTAACTGAATATGTCATCGCTGGAAAGCAGCAGGTGCGGGACTGCTCAGCCAGGGAGCAATATGGCTGAATGCATCCAGTTTGTGTTTTTATAAATATTGGGCAAAGGCTATAGTAAAAAAAACACAGGCTGTTTTGGACACTGGGCTGGGGATAGAAGGTGATGCCAGGTGAAGGTGACTTCCTTTCTGAGTATAGAGTCCCTTTAAAAATAATTGCCTATCATATTACCCAATGCAGTGTCAGCCGCATTGCTCCAGTGACAGAAACAAAAGGGAATTACTTTATCCTCTTCTGCTTCCCTGATCCAGACCACAAATACAATCCCTAGACTCGTGTCAAGTAGACACTCCCTCTGTTAATGGCAGGCTAGAAAGGAGCAAATGCAATGCACACATTGTGCTTATAAGCCTCATGAATTAAAACATTAATATACAATTACTCTAGATTGTTTTTAATAGGAAAAAAAGTGAACTTTTAGTGCCACATATAGCTCTACACAATGGGAACACTTTTAGTGTGCATGAACAATAATTTTAAAGCTCAGAATTTACCCCAGAACGAAAAGTCTGCCCTGATATCAATGCAGGTGTATAGATGAATTATTAGCGGCAGGCATTTTTAAGAAAGACAATGCCCTCCAGAATTGTACTTTGATTTGATTCCTTTTGGTGCCCTCATAACCTGATTATTCTTCTATGAATTATTAAAGCTGCTGTGATTTTTCTCATCTCGCTTTGCATAAGTATTGTGTGAAGCGTGTTGCTACGTTTTTCATTCTTAATATATATACAGAGGAAGTCGCTGCTGATATATCTTCCCTCTCATGAAATGGTCTAAATAATAATCATACAATAGACTATTGTAAACTATTGTGAGGCAGACAAGTGACTGAGGTAATGGAATGCCACAATATTCTATGAAACTGTGACTTATAGAATCGAAATGAAAAGTGCATTGTTCATGGTTTAGAAAAGTAGGTTACAGAGAGGTATCACTTCATGCAGAACAATAGCCCTGGAGGATCAGCATCCTCTTGGCTATTCTGAAACGTGTTACTACTAGATGAGAAGAGTTTCTTTAATTAAAGTCAAGTTAACAGAGGAGGAGACACTTAACACAACATTGCTCATTTGCAGAGAATTATGACATCCATATTAATTGCGTTTTTTGAAGGGTGCCAGGGGTACCCCGTAGAATAGCCAGGCTTATCTGGCCACCCAAAAGTGGGCAGCTTAACATACATTACTACAGTTTTAACTTAAACCGGACCTTCAGTATCATTTATTGAAAAGCCCAAACCCTTAAAAAACGATTCCCCAGCATCTAAAATGAATATATACTAAGGGCTTTATTCATGAAGAGATAGTGACAGGTAGTGCCTTATAAGTGACAGGTAGCCGCAGGTAGCGCCAGGTGAACGCCGGGCACGGCACGGAATTCCACATTTATGAAGCCGATTATGGTGAGCAACTGGAACAAGCCATGTATCGTACGATTCATCATTACCCAAGACTCAGCCTAGAGAGCCGGCGTTCAGGCTTGCAGAGCGGCAAGTATTACCTGTCACTACCTGTCGCTCTCCCATACATTTCTATGGACAATACTTTTCTTCACTTTAAACAGGGTTTTTTTATTTTGTTTTTTTTTTAATTATCAAATAATTGTGTGACCTCTCCTGGCCTATTTAAAGTCATTTTTGAAAACTTTTTTGATTTATAATATTTTTATGCAGAATTGTCCTTACATGTCAGGTATTAAAGTGTTCATGTTACAATGTAATAAGAGCAAAGGGGGTGGGAGTAGCTTCATCACTATTTATACAAAATCATCATCATTATTATTCAGGGCCTGGGAACCAATTTACCACCCAGTTTAACCCTCTCATTATCCAAGTATTAAGCACCAAACATTTCTAGCTATGTGGAAAGACAGATATTTGGTTGCACATATCTGCAGATACATTTGTAAGCCACACTGCCCCGGCAAGGCACTCTGTGTTTAGTGTGGTCCCTACTCTTATTTTTGAGTCCCCAAAGTTGGGACATGCAATGCAGCCAGAGCTACTCACCTGGGAAGCTGCCAGCCTCCCTTTAGAACACTCCATAGGGAGAGATCCATGGTGGCTGAATCCCTCCCTGTGTGTTCATGGCAATTCAAACTGAGCAAAGGGGGTGGGAGTAGCTCCATCACTATTATTTATACAAAAGTATCATCATTATTATTCAGGGCCTGGGAACCAATTTACCGCCCAGTTTAACCCTCTCTTCATCCAAGGCTTATGGAAGCCGCCATCTTATCAGGCAGCCTGCAAACAGAAAGTGCCTCCTGACTGTGCTGCTCTGCATTCTGGGACTGCTGACCTTTACCTGACCCCAGCTCTGCTCTGCATGTCCCAACTTTGGGGACTCAAAAATAAGAGTAGGGACCACACTAAACACAGAGTGCCTTGCCGGGGCAGTGTGGCTTCCACATGTATCTGCAGATATGTGCAACCAAATATCTGTCTTTCCACATAGCTAGACATGTTTGGTGCTTAATACTTGGATGATGAGAGGGTTAAACTGGGTGGTAAATTGGTTCCCAGGCCCTGAATAATAATAATAATGATGATGATTTTGTATAAATAATAGTGATGGAGCTACTCCCACCCCCTTTGCTCAGTTTCAATGTAATAACAATGTTATTCCATATGTTCTCACTTTGTTACTAGTGGATACATGTTCAAAAACAGACTTTAATCACACAGCGTCTGGCGCTCTGGGCTACAACTACACGATTATGAGCGCTGGTGCTGTGTGGGGCTATTTTTTTGATGAATGTGGTGAGTCGGTTGCACTGAGCTGGCGCTACCGTTCACTCCCATACAGCACTGTACTGGTGTTAGAGCGACTCACACAATATATTCATCAATGCCGGCCAGAGACTGAGACTCTCTGAAATAGCGAATCGTGGCTGAGCAAAGCGACTACTAGCGGTCTCTTTCAAAGCTTTGCTACAGACGCTCATCTGTCTGTACCTGGCGCTATTAATGAATCAGCCTGACGGTTTTTAGTCACTTACTTATTCTTTCTCCCACAAGCTGCAACTCTGTTCAGAACTCTAGGATACGGGCGCCACCATCTTGCCTCAGAAGCATCACATACTGAGGAGAGGAAGGGGGTGGGCAAGTGCAGGGGGCAGGGTTATAGCTGTGATTTGCACAGACAGAGCAGAGCTGAGGTCAGGAAAAGGTGAGCAATCCCAGAATGCAGAGCGGAATATTCAGAAGAGACTTCCTGTCTGAAAGCAGCCTGAAACTCCACAGGCCACCCTCTTGGATGTCAAAAGGTTAAAAATGCAATAGGTGCAGGTAGGATGATTTTTGTGATGTGGGCAATCTGTATGTACAGAGCTAGGGGAAACATGCAAGATAGGCTCTTATTCAGGGTGAAGATCCACTTGAAGCATAGAGTCAAAAAGTACTTAAAGGGGAACAATTCCCATTTATATATATGAGATAAAGTGATTCAGTTCACAAACAAAAATAAAAACAAACTTACTTACCTTTTGTCCCCCGCAGCTGATCGGTGCCAGATCGGCAATCAGGAACGCACCTGATCACTGGATCCAGGCCAGCGCCCAACCTGCACTTCCCACACCACCTAGACACGAACAGAGGACATAACTGATTGCATGCCAGGATCACGACCCACCATCAGTCACAGGAGCACGGCCAAACCCTCTCCATGTATTGCAACAGAGGGGGTGTGTGGAGGCATGACATGCCCCTCTGTTGAAGTTAATGGAGATGGTGTTGCCATCCCCTGTGACTGATGATGGGGGTCAGGATCCGGCGCAGAAGTGCTGGTAAAAGAAGGTTGCGCACCAGGTGTTGCAGGAAGTGGCGCGGGCTGGGATACAGAAATTAGGAAAATTGCTAATCAATGTTTGTGTGCAGAATCATTATAAATACATTATAGGGCCTAGGGATTCCTGGTTCGATTCCTGGCTGGGACATGACTGAAGTACTCTTGAGCAAAGCACCTGAAACCCGCCAACTGCTCACTAGACATTTTGGTTTGTGCAACCCATCGTTCTACGCACTTGTGCACTCACTGCTTGTCCCACTGCACTGATGGGTGCATAAACATACAATGACCATATATGCACCTTAATGAGTAGGTCATCTTAAACTGATCTTCCCATAGTGTGAAGCCCCCCTCCCCCTCTCCTGTATGTTCTCCTCAGGTCTCATACCCCTGGCGCAGGAGTGAGCATCTTGTTCAGCGAGACCAGTAGGCTTTCCTAAGAATCTTTGACGGAGACGAGCTCTTACTGGCTCCAATCTATAAGACTGAAAAGCCAGTTCTTTTTGGGGCATCCTGATGTTTAAAACCCCTGTGATCACTGTAAAGCCTACTTTTCCGGCAATCCCGTTGCGCATGTTTCAGCCACTGTAGCTTCCCGGGCATCCCTTCGCTGCTGTGCGTTCCCACGTCAGATCTATCTGAAGGGCAGGCGCAGATACACACAGCGGTGAGAAGTGCGGATGCCTGCTGCTCTCCCTCTATTAAACGTTCTATTTCTTCTTCTTATTAAAGTGAAAGTCCAGTGTTCGAATGACCCCTCATCTTATCTCCCTCCACCAATGCTGAAGCAGGGCAGGGGGGTTTGCAATGAAAAAATTTTTTACCTAGCCCAGTATACAGTGCAGCTCTCCTGGCAGTTTGGATCCTGGGAAGCTCCATCTTGGTCAGGAAGTACATAGCGTGATCCCCCGCTCTGTGCACTGCCCCGCCAGCCCATTATATTTGAATAGGCAGATGGGAGCCCACACAAAACAGGGGATGCTGCTGTGTGCACGGTCTGTGCAAAATGTTTCACTTGAGCTGGATAACTTTCTTGCTCTCTGAGTCTTTGAAGAAAGTAAAAGTATATATATCATTGTTCTGACAGTAGCTTTCATATCTTACTTTTGATGAATCCTCTAAATGATTAAACAGTGAATAGCTGGCTCAGCATTTTTATGATGTATGATAATGTATTTGTCACTTATTGTTACCTATCAATCAATACCTTGCAATTATTGAAACTCTAATGAAGGACTGATCACTTATTTGCTTTAAAGTGAAAGTCTCCACAAAGTCATTGCAGTCTATTCATCATGTCACATTTGGCAGTGTGTGAAGAATGACTAAACACCTAAATATTCTTCTATCACTGCTCTTCTATCATAACACTTAAAATCTAGTACCAGCATTGGGAAGTGAGTCTAAAGGATATAATATTAAAGAGGAAGTCCATGCTTTTTGTAACCCCCCCCCAGCTCTCCCCCTGTGCTAAGCCTGATTTGGGCATTAAATTTATAAAACAGCTCACCTGATCCTCCCATGATGCTGCGAGGGCTCTGCATGGCCATGGACTTAGGCGACAGAACAGTACAGTCACAGCCGGAGCCCTCTGGTTCTGACAGCTATCACCTGTGCAGCTTCCCTCATTGAATGGAAGCCGGGGTGCACCACATGATCGTCCACTATACACTATATACTATGAGGCTGATTCATTACTAGCGCCAGGTATCGGCAGATGAACCGTCTGTATAGCAGCGCTTAGAGCGACCTCTAGTAGACGCTGTGATCGGCTACCGGGGGCTGTAACAGATCGCCTCAGTCGCTGTAGTAACCTGGCCAGCATTGATGAATGAGATGTATATTGGATGCTCCAAAACCAGTACAGCATTGCAGGGAGTGAAAGGTAGTGCCAGCCCACTGCAACGAAAGCTCAGCGACACCATATTCAACAAAAAAACAGACACACATAGCATCAGCGCTTTGGATCTGGTCGCTATAGCATAGAGCGGCACATGCTGTGTGATTAAAGTCTGTTTTTGAACACATATCCACCAGTAACAAAGCGAAAACACATTGAATGACATTGTTGTAACATTGTGAAATTAATACTTTAATGCCAGACCTGTAATGACAATTCTGCATAAATATTTAAAAAGCCAAAAACTTTCTAAAAATGACTCTTTCTAGGCCAGGAGAGGTGGCACAATTATTTGAGAGAAAAAAAATAAATAAAAACAAAAAACCCTGTTTAAACAGAAGAAAAGGAACGTCCATTGAAATTTATGGGAGAGCGACAGGTAAAGCTAGAGCAACAGCACTATAGTCACCTTTAATGATGAATCGGGCGCTACATGGTGCTATTAGAGTCGCTCACCAGAATCGGTTCATAAATTTGTTTTGCGTACAGTGCCCGGTGTTCACCAGACGCTGCCTGACGCTATGAGGCACTACCTGACACTATCCCTTGATGAATAGCCTCCTATATATACTGATTATTAGGAGTGGGGGCTCAGAAGCTGTCAGGATCTTTCAGGAATGAGGTCATTTGGGAGCCAACAACAGAATAAGGCAGTAGAGTCAGGGAGCAGGGCTGCAAGACATAAATCATAGAGATATGGAATGCATATTTTTATTTTGAATGTCTTTTTTGGGTTAAAGAGGAACAAAACCCTGATTTTCACTCTCCTGTCCAGGGGCATCCTGCTATGTGTAAGCCTTTGAAAAGCCCAGTATTCTCACCTATTCTACAATCCCACGTTGCATGTGCAGGTTCTCCTCCAATCAGTGTTTTATACTGTACATATTAATGAGTGGCATAAAATACTGAATGGAAGAAGGGAATCAGACATCCCTGCAGCCGATTCTCTCCAGCAGTGCATACCCAAGGCTGGCATTCAGACAGACCTGGCATTGGAGCGTCCGGCAGCTGGAAGAATGCTGGTAAAGCTGTTGCGCCGTACAATCACCAGAAAATTTTACCGCAGTTCAGGGGCCTTCACACATGCATGCGTCTAGGTGCCTGATTCATGTTATGTGCGAGTGCATGGTGCATGCGAAGAGCAGCAAATGGCTTGCCATGCTGAGAGCTAGTAACATAGAAATGTTTTATCTGCATTCAATACATCCATGCAGTGAGACAGAAACAAGCAGTGAGGGCACACATGCCAGGAGCAGTGCTCCACTCTAACCATCTCGCATGGGAAGCAGTTGGACGTTATGTGCCTTGCTCAAGAGCACTTTAGTCATGTTCTGGCTGGGAATTGAACCTGCAACCATCCACTCACAGGCCACTCCCTTCAAGTGAATGTTTTATTTATTTTATTCACATTCAAGTGGCTGGAGGTTGGGGGTGTAATAACAGATAGGGTTATTCACAGGCCTTAGGGTTTCTTTAATTGCAGGATTTATCAGGGTGTCACAGACCAGGGCCTGAAATAACAAAAAAAAGTTTTAGGTCCTCTAAATTGAGATGGGATGCACCACAAGTTAAAAGTTACATGGAAGCCTGAAATCAGGTAAACTACTCTTCCATGGTTCTTTGGCCCCTGCACCCATGGACCACTTGATTCCTGTTGCACTAGCAAACAATCATCTGCTACTCAGTAATTATCTGCTGGCATTCACATGGGCCACAAGACCCCAGTAGGTAATTCTGGTCAATTACTGGCATCCATGTAACTTGTGGTGCATCCGAAATTAGGGAAGGGGGCTAGAACATGAACATTATCCTGCACATGATAGGGGCCTTATTTATGATGTGCGCCTTTTAGCATAACTTTCTGTGCCAGCTTCGGAGTGCCGGCATTCCCATCTTATCTGGCACTGTCCTGTGTACTACATTGGTGCTAGCAGTTGCTGCACAGAATGCTACTAATTAGCTTTGATTGTTGCACTGGTATTGCCTGGCCTATGTCAGCGCATGTTGGACCCGCCAGCTGATTATCCCAGCGCCAGTGAGCGCCACTTTGTATTGCCGCTTTTCCGACACTCCCCAGCATATTTATGAATTCCTACTTCAAATCTTTGGTGCTGTATTTTTCTGGCTCTTGTCAGCGTTTCTTCATTACAGTTACAATATATCATTGCTGGGGACAAACTTTACAGTGTGTTTAGCCTGCACTTTAGTTGTTGGTGTCCTAATTACACATTGTTAAGCAAAAGAAGCCATTAAAATCAATTTTAATAACCCCCAAAAAACATATTCTAAGGCCCTTATTTAACAAGGGATAGCGCCAGGTAGCGAATGGTGAGTGAACGGTAATGACGGTCACCGCCACGAGTACGCCGGCTCCCCTCCGCAATCAAGCCGATCCTGCTTAGCGACTGACAGAGCGCCAGATAGCGAATCATTCATCATTATTCCAGCCTCACCCCACAGCGTCAGCGAGCGACCTTGAACAGCGACAGGTATGACCTCTCGCTACCTGGCGCTCTCCAATGCATTTCAATGGAGCAATCTTTAAATATTCTTAATTAATTGCTATTAATGGTTTTTTTTTTTTTTTTTTTTTTAAATGTCAAAAATTCTGTGACCACTTCTGCAATGTTAGATTTTTTTTTTTAAGGTAAAAAAAAAAAAATAATAATTTGTGCAGAATTGATATTACAGGTCTGATATTAATGTATTCATATTACAAAATGTTTTGAAAAACATGTTTTTTTTTTTTTAAAAATATGGTTGTTTGGGGGTTAAAAAACTACTTTTAACCCATCGCCGCCAGCGCTCTGGGGTTTAAACAAGCATTTCACTGCGCGAGAATTTTTTGAGCGTGATTTGTTAATGAATATGCCGGGAGCCGTTCGCTATGGCCATTCGCTGTCATGCGCTCCCATACAGCGCAGAACCTGTCAAATAGCGACTCCTCACCCAATATTCAACATTACGGCAAACCGACTGAGTCGCTATCAACTACAGAACAACGGCCAAGCACAGCGACTACTAGCGGGCGCTCTGAAAATGCCGCTACTGTCGCTCATCTGTCGCTACCTGGGGCTATTAATGAAACGGCCCCTAAGTATACAGCACATTGAAGCACTGTGGTGCTGAGGAGCTAGGCTCCTACCGCAGGCCCTGCTCTAACAGGGTTGGCGGTTTAGGCTAATGGTGATCCTTTTGGGATGCCCCCACTGCCTCATGAGTTTTGCCAGGTTATCCTGTGCGGTAAACCCTATTCCTATTCCCCCTCCACCTTCACTCCTCATATTGGCCCCCGGGCGCCGTTTCCCTCAGGGTATTCTGTCGTTATCCTCCCTCACTCTCCCTTTGGGAGATCTCGGGGGGGGGGGGGGGGTGTAGTGTTTTATGACTTTAGACTTATTTGTGCTTGTAACTTTATTAAAACGCACCACCACGCGTTTGTACTGCGCTCCGCGGCTGGCAGCCCCATTCACCTCAGAGCTGCCGGGCCGCTACTGGCCGGCCAGATCACGTGGGCGCGCTTCGCGCTCTTCAGGGGGGCCGGGCTCTGTGGATGATGCAATTTACCTCATATCTCCAAGGCCTGCCCCTCGAGGTTGCGGACGCCATTTTGTCTTCTTCCTGTCGCTGCTGGCTCCTTGCGGTCTGTGAGTTCCCCCGGTGGGGTGAATTTTTCTCCATTTTTTCTTATGCTTATTCTCATGGGTATATTTGTTTTGTCTTTCAGGCGGATTAAAGCTTCGGTCCTGTGGCTTCTCCTGGCTCTCTCCCCTCATTATCTCCCACTTCCCTAGCGGTTTATTGGGGCATCCTGGATAGCTCTTTAGCATTAACCCCTACTGGCCTACTGTGCCTTTTCAAATCACCATATGGAGGCTTCTGGGGATAATGAGCCTGGGGTTTCTTCGGGACAAGCCCAGCTATGTATTGCGTGTGGGGTATGCCCATTCGGTGATGATGTCAGGGTATGTGTATCCTGCGCCCAGCAGACACTTGCACTGCAGTCTAGGTTGCCTGTTGCTGGGCCTGCACCCCCTCGGGCTTCGCCTACCCCCCCAAGCCTGCATCTGACTCCCTATGAGGAGCATACCAGCGGGGAGTCTCAGCCTGATTTGGCTGCATGGGTGGCCAGCATTGAGAAACATATTGCTGGGTCTGTCTCGTGTAAGGCTTCTGCTAAGAAGCGGCATTTATCTCCCGCCGTTTTCCCCGTTTCCTGTGGAAACTGAGGAAATTTTTTACACTACTGGTTATTTCCCCCTGGAGGAGGGGGAATTGTTCTCTGATTCAGAATCATCTGAGGAGCAGCCTATGGCTTATGGTGGTACAGGGTCTCCCTTTGGGGAAGATCTATGGTCCTCAGATGACACTGACAGGCTTCTGGCTCATATTTTTGAAGTGCTCTGTATCTCCCCTCCTGCCGTGGCTCCGCAGCAGCAGGGTGAGCTCTTTCATACGGTTAAACCACGTTTGGAATTCCCTGAGCAGTCTCACTTAAATAATCTGGTGCTCAAAGAATGGGGGCGGCCTAGCAAGCTGCCAGGGGTGCCCAAGAGTTGGGACAAAAGGTATCCCTTTCCTGCTGATGTGATTAAGCGTTGGTCATGTGCTCCTGAGGTGGACGTGCCCATTCTGGGGCTGTCCAATACATTTGTCATGCATTTTCCTGACACTACTACCCTGAGGGATGGTGAGGACCGGCGTATGGACCAACTGGCTTGCCATGCCTTCGCCTGTTTGGGGACTGCACTACGCACGGTTTGTGCATCTGCCATTACAGCTATTGCTATTAAGGGTTTGCTTAAGAGCCTCTTAGAAGGGGCTTCTGATGATGCGGGAGGAGAAGAGTATAGATCTCTCCTGCTTTGCTATGAATTTGTTGCATATGTCCTGTCTGCTATGGATGATGCCATTAGAATGTGTGGTAGAACTTCTGCCCTGTTGGTGGCTATACGCCGCTCTGTCTGGCTACGTCAGTGGGTAGCTGATAATGCTGCTAAGAAGGCTCTCACTGGTTTCCCTTTCAAGGGCCTGCACCTTTTTGGTGAACGCTTGGATTTGTTTGCCAAGGGCGGTAGGTTACCTCAATGTAGGAGGCCGTATCGGTCCTTTCGGGGAATGGGTGCCCTGCTCCTATCCTTCTGTGGTTCCAGACCTGGCCGAGGAGTCTCCCGGAGGAGACCACTGGGGAGGCCCACGGAGATCACTGGGGAAGGGGCAGAGGGCGTGGCCGTCCTGGCCTCTCCTGGGGTCCTAAGCCAGAATCCTCATCCAAGCCTCCTCAGGCATGAAGGGGTGTCCTCACCCATCTGGGTGGGGGGACGGCTTCGGCTCTTTGCTCCCGTCTGGAGGCTTCACGTCTCAGACCGGTGGATTCAGGAGGTAGTGTCCTCCGGTTACAAGATAGAGTTTGCAGCCTGGCCGCCCCCAAGATTCATCAAATCCCGGATGGCTATAAGCCCCCTGTCAGCTCAGGGTCTGTGCCCTGCTGTCCAAAACCTTCTGGAGTTGGGGGTTTTCTGCCAGGTGCCTTTGTGGGAAAGGAGCAGAGGCTATTATTGCAATCTTTTCACTGTTCCCAAAAAAGACGGGTCCATCAGACCTATCCTGGATTTTAAGTGCCTCAACAAATTTGTCAGATTCAAACCCTTTCGCATGGAGACTCTGCGCTCAGCTGTCAATTCACTATGCTCAGGGGACTTCTTGACCTCTGTAGACATCAAAGACGCTTACCTTCATGTACCAATCTTTCCAGGTCATCAGAGATTCCTCAGGTTTGCTCTGGAGGATCAGCACTATCAATTTGTGGCTCTGCCTTTTGGTATCACCTCGGCTCCCAGGGTATTCACCAAGGTACTGGCCGGCATACTGGCTCTGCTGAGATCTCAGGGCATTCGCATCCTTCCTTACTTAGACGACATTCTCATCATGTCTCAATCTCTCCAGCAGGCCGAGCTGGATACTCAGCTGGTGGTGTCCACACTGGAGTCCTTCGGCTGGGTGATCAACCACCCCAAGTCTTTCCTGTCACCGTCAATGGTGAGGTCCTTTCTGGGCATGACTCTGGATACATCTCAGGTCAAGATTTTTCTCCCTCAGCAGAAGGTGGAGAGTCTTCAGGCCCAAGCCAGGTTCCTTATGTCTTGCCCTCATCCCTCCATCTGGCAGGGGATGCAGCTGGTGGGCCTGATGGTGTCTTGCTTCGAGGCGGTTCCATACGCTCAGTTTTACATGAGACCTCTTCAACTTAACCTCTTATCAGTTTGGGATCGGGACCCTCGGTCCCTGGATCAGGTGTTGGTTCTGTCCCCTCTGGTCAGACGGTCTCTCTCGTGGTGGCTGGACTCAAGAAACCTGTTGGTGGGCAGATCCTTTCTGGCCCTGTGCTGGGAGACAGTCACCACAGATGCCAGTCTGACAGGCTGGGGAGCTTCTAGAAATCCCTGAAATTCCAGGGTCAGTGGGGCCCTCAGGAGGCCCACACCCCTATCAACATTCTGCAATTGAGGGAGATAAGGTTGGTTCTCGCCCAATTGACTCCACACCTTCAGGGTCGGGTGGTTCAGGTACGCTCCGACAACCAGACGGCGATTGCCTACATCAATCATCAAGGAGGGATCCGGAGCAAGAGGGCCCTCAAGGAAGTGTCCCTGATAATGTCTTGGGTGGAGGAGAATGTTCCCTGCATCCCGGGGTGGAGAATCTGGAGGCAGACTCCCTTAGCAGGGGGACCTCTCGTCTCGGAGAATGGTCCCTCAGCAGCAGGGTGTTTCGCTCCCTGTGCCACCGCTGGGGTCAGCCAGATCTGTTTGCGTCCCGTCACAATCACAAGCTTCCAGTCTTTGTCTCTCTGTCCCAGGACCCTCTGGCCTTGGCCATGGATGCACTAGCAATGTCTTGGAAGAGCTTTCAGCTTCTCTATGTGTTCCCTCCTTTTCCTCTGTTGGGCAAAGTGCTCCGCAAGATTGCTAAGGAAGGGGTGCCAACCATTCTGGTGGCCCCCTGTTGGCCAAGAAGTGTGTGGTTCGCAGACGTCGTGCAGTTGGCAGTAGATCAGTATGTTCTGCCCAAGGATCCAGACCTGCTCACTCAGGAGCAGCTACGCCATCCCAATTTACAAAGGCTGGCTTTGACGGCCTGGCTGGTGAAACCTCCATCTTGATGAAAAAAAGGGGCTGCCTGCCTCTGTTGTTAATACTATGATTCGGGCTAGGAAGAGGTCCTCGTCATCCCTCTACTATAGGGTCTGGCATGCTTACATTGACTGGTGTGAGTCTAAGTCGCTTCCCTGTAGGGTGTTTTCTGTCCCTAAGATTCTTTAATTCCTGAAACATGGTTTGGATTTGGGTCTTCAACTTAGTACCCTCAAAGGTCATGTTTCTGCTTTGACAATTTTCTTCCAAAGATCCTTTGCTCAGCATCGTCTGGTCAAGACTTTCTTTCAAGGGGTTACTCATGTGCGTCCTCCACGTAAGTCTATGTTACCAGTATGGGACTTGAACTTGGTCTTATCTGCCTCTTTGACTCTTAAAGTAGTCTTTTTGGTGGCTATCACTTCTGTTAGGCATGTTTCTGAGTTGGCGGCGCTTTCCATCAAACCCCCTTACTTTGAGAGACACCAGGACAAGGAGGTGTTTCGCTTTAAGCCAGATTTTCTGCCTAAGGTTGTGTCTGCCTTTCATCTCAATCAGGACATTAGGCCCGATTCAGAGAGACAAAAAAATACCTTCGTTTTAGTGCTGTTTAGTCTGTTTTTTTTTTTTAATGTTTCCGCTCTCGTATGAGTGTGCGAGCGATTCTATGCATGCATTGCAATCCTTCTGTAAAGTTTCCGTCCGTTCGTACGGCAGATTACGAATACGAGGATGTCATTTTCCAGCGTGACTTTTCCGTTTCATTTTCACATGTTACAACGTAGGCTTTCGTTTTTGCCCTTTCCCATCGTATCCTCCCACGAATCCTTTACGTTTCCCGTTAGTTTCTGTTTCCTATTTTTAAATAAATAATCGTCCAGATGGAAATCCTTACGATCTTGCGCATGCGCACTACAAACTTAACTCATTAAAGTGCTCGCCTACATATTTGCCACCCTCACTTCTACTACAATGTTTAGCTAAATCACTTAGCACTATCCTCCATCTTCCCTTTTGGACCCTTAAAGCTCACCCAAATCACTTTGCGGTTAGGTTCTTCTTCCATTTTAGCCCCCTAAAACGTATCCAAATCACTTCTCGGTCATGTGAATATTCATCTTTAAATATTTCTGGGCCCATTAGTTTTGTGTTAATGTATTTTGCAAATGAAATGACACTGAAACATTTTTTTTTATTCTATCATAAAATATAAAATCTTTAAAAAATTTGAAAATTTCAAATTTTTACAACTATAAAAAACAAAATACATAGCAATGGCAGGCCACGGAACATTATTCTTCATCTGTGGTCCCCAACGAGTCACACAGCTCCTGCATCTCGCCCACCAACTGAAGGACCCTGACACTCAGTTGTGCCACTCTGGCACGTGTTGTCCCTGTTAAAAAACGTAAATTAAAATATTGGTATAACCTTGTTGGGGTCATACTGCAGTGCCTCCCCCCCCCCCCCGTATGGTCCAAACACCTAAATCTAGACTTCAAAAGTCAGAGGGCCCTTGCCACCACGGCCCGGGTTTTGCATAGTGCCCGATTAGAGAACCCCTGGCCCGCATTCTGCAGGCAAAGAACGGGCATCAGGAGCAAGGGCAGGAGTGGATATCCAGAATCCCCTGAAAGAATTTAAAAATACTAACATAAAATACACATTCTAAGCTACAATATTGTTTAACATGTCATCAAGGGCTAAAAACAGCCATAGGTTAAGACATGAGTCATCAACTATATTCACTGCCATACAGTGAAAATGGATTGATGGAATGTGAGCAAACTTACCCAGGAGCCATCCACCAGATAATTCTCCTGACTCAAACCGACGAAATGAGCTGGAGCTCTGCAATATATAAGCATCATGGGACGACCCTGGATGCCCTGCAAGAACACTGAGGAATCGCATAGCTGGACCAAACACTGCTTGTATGTTGTGCGAGTGGCACATCTTGCGGTTCCTGCAATCAAATATAAAATAATTACACAAAGCAAAGGTAACCGACTAAAACAATAACTCCTACAACAAATTAAGATTCAAGTTCAACAATCCAAATATAATTCACAAAGGACATAAGTCTAAAAAAATATAGCAATTATATGGATGTGTGGGAAAATAAATGTTTACATGCTAAGGACTAATTAAAGTCAGCATTAAAATGCTTCTATAAGGCATACATGAAATGTATTGATTCAGGTATGCATTGCTATACAATTTATGGCCTCAGCCATGCTGATACATGCAATGCCTTGGTGCTAAAGGCGCGCAGACTCCTCCACACAGCCGCAAAACATGTTCAACAATAGCAATCCGAGCCCTCAAAGGTCCCATAAGTGGATCGGAAATGAAATGGATTTATAGGGTGGTGGTCCATTGGAAATCAGCTCTCTGAATCAGACGCAAGCCCATCCCAACAATGTAAGTTATCTGAACGAACAAAAAATATCAGATTTTGTTTGGAAAATGATCCGAACTAACGCAAATTATCCGATTTGCTTTCATTCATCGAAAACGCATATACACATATACACAGGCTTTTCAGCACCAAGCTTCTGTTGAACAATTTGCAAGGCTGCTACTTGGTCTTTTGTTCATACAAGGTTGATGTTAGGGCCTCAGCTGATGCTGCTTTTGGTCGCAAAGTTCTGCAGGCAGCAGTGGTTTAAACTGCCCGCTGTTACTTTTGGGATCCCACCCTACCTTACAGACACTGCTATTGGATGTCCCAAGTGTAAGGAATATTCTGGAACAGGACGTGCTGTATACTTGGAAAAATACAATTCTGTGATTACTCACCTGTAGAATTGGTATTATACGTATACAGCATGTCCTGTTCCATCCCACCCTTGTTATCATTATTCTTAGTTACCTCTGTATGGTGATTGTTTATATGTTCATTTTTGAATTCTGGTTATTATTGTTCTCCCGGCTTCTTGTTAACTGCATGTCAATACTGGGGAATTTGTGGGAGGTCCCTGGCTTATATAGGGCCGGGAGGGGCCACAAGCTGTTTTCTGCAGTCCAGCGCCATCTTGTGGATGTATTACCCAAGTGTAAGGAATATTCTGGAACAGGACGTGCTGTATACGTATAATACCAATTCTACAGGTGAGTAATTACAGAATTGAATTTTTCGCGACATCTAGATCCTGTGTTTCAATTACTGACAAGTCACAATGTAAATTCTGCACAAATAAATGTGTTTAATATTCATTATAAGCATAAAACGCTTCAATCCAGTTCTGCCCATTGTGCTTTATGGGATCTTGAGATACAGCACCATATTTCATTTAGCGCAGCTTCAACCAGAGAGCCCGGCGTTGCGACAGTTTAGGCGCTAGTGTTAAATAAGATGCTAGCTAGACGGCGTTAGCATTTTTTTAGTTGTTAAATCGTATGCTAAGTGCCACTGAGGCCAAAAAAGTGGCGCTGTGGGTGCTGACACTTCTTAAATAAGGCTGTATGTAAAAGCCAATGTTCACTTGGACAGAAGAGAAACAATCACTCCTTGCAGGTAGCAGTAAAATCTATCTGATGTTGAGTGCTGATTCTTTGGGGTAGTATCTGGCTGCATTACATTTGCTTATCACAGATGAACTTTCTGATGAAGTTTCAGGTCTCTGTAGCTCACTGCCACATCCTACCCTCCATCTTCCTACTATTGGTGATTGAAGATGTTTCAGAGGCTGTGCGCTGATCTCACTTTGTTGAGCCTTAATCCAGGGGCGACAGATCATTCTGATTGATAAACAGAGCAGGTGCTACAATTCTGTTCCACCGAGCACAGAGAACATGGTCACTGAAAGCTTACTTATGAGGCTTTTTGGGGATTTATCACATATCTGGTTGGAATTACAGCAAACAAAAATTAGTTCCCTACTGCTCACCTTGTAAAGGTGAAGATATAAAGAACGCTATTTGGGTGCTGCAGTGGAGAATGTCTAGCTTCATGTAAACCATAAATTTGAGCTGATAGCTAGTAGGCATTTGTGCTTTTCCATAAAGAAGCTAAGAATGAAATTCTATCTATACATTCGATTCATGTTGTGCGCCACATTTTTAGCCTGCATTTCTAAATTGCTCCCCCTATGAAGACCACCTTTTGGCAATTTCCACCGCTCCCACTTCATCATGCTCCATGCTAATACTGCCTTTTTTAGCCAGAAGTCCCGCCCTCTTGAATTATGAGTGACAGGTGATGTCATTGCTCCTATGGCACATCTTGAGGACTACAGGGAGCCTTGCAATGATGATGTAGGGGCCAGCCAAGAGATACAGCAAAAAGCATTGTTGCAGGACAATATCCTGTTATAGACTCTCAGAGTGGAGTATCATTAGGGGTTTTGGCAACACTTATTTTGTTCAGTATGTTTTGGTCATCTTTAAATGTTAACTAAACAAAAAAAAAAAAAACAACACTTACCTTACCTCATCTCCCGTGCAACAGCTCCCAGCCAGTGTGACACCCGAAAAACTCCTGATTTTTGAGAACAAGGGGCAAAGTAAGCATGCACCCCAGGAGAGAAGGCGAGTGCCTGTTTGTTTTTACTTTGGGTTTAGTGACCCTTTAAGGGATGTTTCACATTGCAGTGTAGTGTCTGAGCCTCTGGTTCAATGCTGTTTCCTGTCCATTGGCGATGGAACCTGGGTAGAAGCAGAACTTGAAGACCCCCTCAGACTTGAGACATTGTAGGCAGCAGAAGTCAACTGTAGGCTGATTACATAGTAATAACAAGTGTTTGTTATACAATCTACAATGTTAGAGGCAGGTTGAAGCACACTGTACATAGATATAGTATACTAGGAAAACCTGATATTAATAGTGAGATGTCAGAAAGGGGTTCAAATATTCCAAAGTACGTCCACTCCATACTTACCAATACAATATATAGATGCGAGGGAGGAAAATTGAATGCCCATAAGCGCTAATGCATTCAAAAAAGGATGATTTTAATGCTGGTGATAATATAGTTATAACAGTGTCAGTAATACTATGGCACATTGTCATTACAGTGTATATACAGAACAGATACAAACAGTGTTGATACACAATAATAAAGAAATAATGACAAAAAAAGAGTGGACCGCTTTGTTCAGTTAAGTAAAAGTACTGGTTCCTGCATATGGGGGACGACTGTCCATATCATATGCTCCTGTGGGCAAATCCAGTTCAGATATGTATAGCAATTTTGATTGAGATGGGATGAGAAGGGTGCAATTGTGGACTGGCCCCCAATTCATCCAGATTGATGTAAAGCACAGATAATATATAGTTGGAACTCAGCTTAAAAGTTCCAAAAATGAGCAATGGAAACAGGCTTACAGACTTGAACACTGGGTGGATAAGCAGTAGAACCCTCAACATTTCGGTTATTACAATAACTTTTAGGCTCTGGGAAGATGGGAATAAATCGGTCGATCAGGGTGGTTTCACACAGTGGGGCATTTGAATTTGAGATGCCCCATCAAGAGGCAGACTGCCCCAAGAGTCCTGTAGACTGGAGTTGGTGATTTCTCCTATTTGACACTGTTACCAGATTTTGTGGCCTTTCTGTACAATCTGGTGGCATTTAGCTACTTTTCGCAGGAACCAGAAAAACTCACCCTGAGTTTTTCCACGTAGCGATCCTATACCCAGATTTTAACTACTTCATCATTCATGAGTGGCTGTTAATTTGCCAATTACCAATCTTGATTTCCCACTGGGCTTGCACATCAAACCTTAATGGTTTCTGTTGGTCAACCTGATTAACTGCCATTTGGTGCGATACATCATGAATAAGTGGTGACTTGCGTTTAATGCAGTTTTAATAGGATTTGGAATAGGGTGATGCAGAACCAGAATATTGCAATATATTGTATCTTACTCAGATGAAAGAAGACCCTAGAGGAGGTAAGCAGTGTGCGGTTTGGATGGGACTTAAAGCCAAGTTGATGGCCCTCCTCCCCACACAGATATCAAGAATGAACTTTATTTTAAGGTCAGTGGTATTGCAGACATGGTCATATGATGCATTCATTCAGCCTGAGGATAAAATAATAAAACAAGGCGATCTTTTCCTTAACAGACACTAAACCCGTGTTATGATATGGAGTAAAACATGGTTGATCATCTGCCTTGAGTCTAGAAAGTAAACATTTTCAGGTGTATTTCAGAGATTAAAGAGCACTTAATTTGACTGAACAGGTAAAATAAAATAGTTACAATGAACGAGGGGTAAAAGGACAAATACTGTAACCTTTGCTTGACTTCTTTTATTTGTGCCAATGTTTATTTAAGGAGAAATGAGATACAGCTGTTGTTGTATGGAATGTATAGCGAATCATATGCTAAGCTCATCAGGAAGGGCACATCAACAATCAGAATCAACACAGACTGCAAGGCTATGAGACATGTCAACGTTCCTCCAACCAGCTGTTTAGGCTTCAAACACTTTCGATCTGTTTTAGTAATACAACTAGACCACTTTTATTTTATGATGCTTACATGTTTGTCTGAAAATGTGGACTTGGCAAGTTGGATCCTGGCTGCAATAAGTTATGGATCGAAGTAGGGTAGTGCTAGATATCCTTGCTCTGTTTCTCGTTCTTTTACCTTGCTTTTTTTAGCATTTCTTTAATTTTCTAAAACATGCTGATGTTGGGGACAGAGCATACTAACGCTAGCTGCACCCAGCCTCACCCCCAGTACCCTCAATTTGCATTGGAGTTGCAGGATGTACTACCAGTGGAATGGCCAGAAGTACTGGCTTTGGAGAACCAGGAAGTACTGGCACTCGAGTATCTGGAAGTACTCCCTTCGTAGTAGCAAGAAGTACTGGCTTTGGATTAGCAGGAAGTACTGGCATTTGAGTATCTGGAAGCAGGGCTGGCTCCTGGTATGTGGGGGCCCTTGGGCAAGAAATCTGAGTGGGCCCCAAGTAGTGTGTCACATGATGTCCCCTTTTTTAACTCCACTACCACAAATGGGTCATCTTCTGCTGCTGATCACCCTTCAGTCTTTATTACCTTCCCTATAGCCACCAATCATCCTCTAGACCTTTGTTGCATTCTTTACTACCACCAAGCACCCTTCAGCCCTTACTGCTTGCTCCGCTGCCACTAAAGACTCCATCATTGCTGTCAGTTGTCACCTGGTTCTTGCCACCTTCTGCGCTTCCATCAATTGCCCACCATTCCATTCTACGTTCTTTATTGTTGCTGATCAGCCCCTGTTGGTGAGGCCAGCCATGATCAGGTCTACACACAATATTCTGCATTCGATTGTTTGGGTCCACTGTAAATTAATAACATGGCCAAGTGAGAGCCTGAGTGGGCCCCCCGAAGATGCCAGGGGCCCTGGCAAGTGCTCAGGTTTGCCCTGTGCTGGCGCCGGCCCTGTCTGGAAGTACTCCCTTCAGAGTAGCAGGAAGTATTGTCACTGGAGTAGCAGAAAGTACTGACACTGAAGTAGCAAAATGTACTGAAATTGGAGTAGCTGGTAGTACTGGCTTTGGAGTAGCAGAAAGTACTGCGTTGAGGTAGCAGGAAGTACTAGCACTGGAGTAGCAGAAAGTACTGGCACTGGAGTAGCAGGAAGTACTGGCGTTGGAGTAGCAGGAAGTACTGGCACTGGAGTAGCAGGAAGTACTGGCACTGGAGTAGTAGGAAGTACTGGCTTTGGAGTAGCAGGAAGTACTGGCACTGGAGTAGCAGGAAGTACTGGCTTTGGAGTAGCAGGAAGTACTGGCTTTGGAGTAGCAGGAAGTACTGGCGTCGGGGTAGCAGGTAAGCTCTTCTGCAGTGAAGGGACTTGGCCTAAGTGTCTGGATGATGTCTGTAATAAGCACTTCAGCCTCAACAACAGCACGTCATTGTAAAGTAACAGTGTTGAGGCAAAGGTAATCATGTGGTATATATACCTACTCATAGCTGCCCCCTTTCTCACTTTCCAGTCAAAAACTGACCTTTAACCCTGATGAAGGTTCCCCCAAAACCAATGCATTTTGCATAATATATTTGTATCTATGGCCTTGATTCACTAAGAGTTCTCATGGTCGAAATCAATTGCATGAGAAAAAAGCCTGAGAATGTCACTTTTAGTGAATCGCTAGCTAGGAAGACAATGTAAGTCAATGACACTTTCTTTACTTCTGAGAAAAGTAGTGAACTTTTTACTCTGTAGCAAAAAGTGCCATTGACTTTCGTTGTCTTTATATCTGGCGATTCACTAAAAGTGACATTCTCAGGCTGTTTTCTCATGAATTGAATTTTTTACTACCATGAGAATTTTTTTCAACTCTTAGTGAATCAAGGCTAATGTCTGCAATTAATGTGGAATGTGGAAATAGAAATTGTGAGACTCCAGAATTCACTAACAAAGGGGAGACAATGCTCTACACAGCAAGTGACTTGTTATTTCAATAGAAGTGAATGGCCTTGGCAGCCACTGAGCGCTGTGATCAGATAGACTTCAAAGAGAAACAACACCCGTGAATTTCACTCTCCCGCGTGTTGTTACTTTCAGATGGAGCTTCCCCATTTGGGATGCCCCCACTGTGTGTGTCTCCATCTTTAGCCCAGTAAACTCACCTTCTCTGCGTTCCCATGATGTAGACGTGGGTGAAATCACGTACTCTGATTGGCTGAGCAGCCCACTCAGCTAATCAGCTTTCTCACTTTTTATGCTTGGCTCCATTCAGCTCTGCTATTGGCTAAGCAGGCTGAGCGGCTAAGCAGCGGGATGAAGCTAGGTGTCATCAATTAACTGTCGCCTGTTCACTTATAGATAAGTCCTGCAAGACAGAACTCACCTGGCTGAAGATAGAAGTTGCTCCCAGGTGCAAAGAATGGCATCTAAGGCTTTAAAGGCAGACGAAACAGAACAAAACAGGAGCCAAGGCAACACTGGAATGGTGGGAAGAAGCCGGGAAGAAGCAAAATGTGATCAGTGCTCCAAGTGTTTCAACTGAGGTTCATCCCTGCAAAAGCCCCATTGTGTAAAAACCACCTGTCCGCACCATATTCATCCCGATCCAGCACATTCACATGTATCCAGCTGCGTCCCCAGTGTGTAAACAAACCTGAATGGCTGCCAGCAGGCGCACACAGCCAGGAGGAATGAACTTGCCTCCAGATGCTGTGGCAATAATGAGCGCGCTCCAGCATGTTTATATGTTATTGATATCCTTTTTAGAAATATAGAAAAGGTTCTTAAGAAACAACTTGAGATAGCATTTGGTCAGATGGACCAATATCATCCAGTTGTACACACCTACATTTTTGGCAGGATGGGTGGGAGGTAAGTGGCGACACTCATTTATGCTCATTTATGCTTTCCTGGTTTGGGAGTGGAGCCTTCCTGGAAAATTATAGACAAGTTTGTTGTTGTACCAATAAAGCTGTTTTGTAAGTAGTTAGTTCAATCTTTAATGAACGATAGAAGGCGCTTTTGGTGCTATAAATTATAATTCTGATGCCACTGCCATAGCTTTGAACAGAGGTTTCGTTCACCTTAAACTGTGTTAATTAAACAAACCATGACATGAAGTGCCCATAATTGGTTTTCATTACCTTTTGGTGCATCTTGCATACCATCAGTGGTACCTCAGGTTGGCAACTCCTGATCTCCTTCCACCAATTCTAGGCATTACCCATGATAATCAACTTGGATTCATCTATTTAGCCACAGAGCTCTACAAAGCCAACTCTGGCTGGCTGGGGTGGCTGAAGGACCAGGCGGGGGAGACTGAGGGACTCAGTGGTAGAAGGACTCTGGCATTGGCAGAGCCCAGAGGAAGACGTATGGACCCAGCGGCAGAAAGGTGGCTGCAGCAAGAGCCTGTGAGAGTGGAGACTAATGACAGTAGTGGTGACTGGTGGCAATAGTGAGATTTACCTGCGCTGACCCAAATCAGTACTCCTATGTTATGGTAATTTATATTACTTAAATATTAATAATTAAAGCCAAATTAGAATGCGTGTACACATATTTTTCAGCATGTAAATATCTGTGTTTATGGATAGTCACATATCGCTGTCATCCTGCCTGTGCTTTCAAAGAGTTGAGCTCTGATTGGCCGTTGTAGGTTACTGTGCACATCTGCTGTGTTGTGCTGCTGTTAAATAAGCTCAGTAATATAAATGTGTCAGTTAAAATATGAATGTATGACAAATTGTTTAATGCAGTAAAGTAACTGAATGGAACTGACAAAGGAAGACCCTGAAGCATCAACCCATAACCTATTCTAGACAGTCTATTGTGAAGGCAAATGCACCATTTTTTGTGAAGTCTGCACACTAAAACTTTGATGAAATACAATTTTATATAGTTTTTGTTATCCTTAAAGGAAAGTGTCTTTTCCTAATATAACAGGGCTACACAGTCCAATGTGTAATTCGAATTTGGAGATCTATTTACTTTGCTGAATTTTGTGAATTTGTGAACTAGGAGCTACACTACCGGGTTCTGGCTAGTGGGAGGGTGTTGCCTCTGTACTGCCAAATCTCATTGAAAACAATGGGCTCCTCCATATGCAGAAGTTCCTGGTGTGGACTTTTTGGTTAATGTCCCTATCCAGACAAAAATAATAAACAACATATACTCACCTATAGTCCCGCACAGCTGTTCCGCCTGATACTGGTAGTTTGAAATTGACTTTGGCGGTCTTGTCCCTACCATCCCAGGGGCCCAGAGCTGAGTGTCCACCCCCCTTCTGTTGACTACAATGGAGGGGAAGTGGTTTATATTTTTTGCCTGGACAGTCCCTATAAAGCATACTTTAGGCCTGTATTTGGGATACCCCATTCTACCATATAAAAACGGAAGCCAGTGCTACAGGAATCCAGTGCTGCAGATATGTGCATCAGTTACTTCACCTCCATCTGTCTCCATCAGTCACATGCAGAGAGAAAGATGTGTCTCACTGCAGAGTTTGAGTGTACAGTGAAACACAGAAAGATAAAGCATTTTAGTGTGTACTGTTGCTTCCATTTTATTATTAGGATGTGGAGCCCAACAGGTGTTCCCACAGGTTGTACTATAGGCTGGCATTTCATGCCAAGACCCAGGGCTCCATGTTTATGCAGCCCCTTTAGCAAGAGCTTCTATTTGGCCCACTTTGTTGTGTCACATAATGTCACCCTTCAGTTCTCTACCCACCAATTAGTCCTCTTCTGCTGCTGGTAGCCTTCCAGTTCTCCAGTTTTCAGTGCCCTATCCACTGCCACCAACTGTTCTCTAGTCCAGTGATTCTCAACTTTTTTGAGCCAAGTACCCATTAGCGACAAGAAGTCCCAGCTGAATACCCCCCAAGGATGGGATCAATTATAAATGTTGCCAAAAGAAGTAGGTCACTGACCTTGTAGCACTTTTAAAGCAAGAAATAATAATGTTATACTGTGATGACATACATGTGCCTGTGCAACAGTGCACCAACGCTCATGTAAAAAAGCCAAGATGGTGACCGAAGGTCCTAAACTCTTGCCTTGTTTTTTCCCATTCTGGATACACCTATTCCTTTAATTGCTTTCCTATATGTTGACCTTTTCCTGTTCATTGATCACAATCTGAGCTGACTGCCCTCTGCCTGACTATGATTCTCATTTACGGTCAGCACAAACACTGGATATGCCCAGGCAAGTGCAGGGTTAGTCTGGGCTGCAGAATTATTCTACAGAGGGCCCCACCCACCAAATCGATTACCTGGGTCTCCCGTGTGCAGACCTGCCATCTGAGGCACCCTTCCGGGTAACATGGGGTGAAGTGACATGTGACGTGATGAACCACAGATAAGTCCACTAAGACTCGCTTGCCCAAGGGCCCTCATGAACCTACTCTCAGTCATCCCCTTCTTTTATCCTCCTGAAGCCTTGTCTTGTCTTGATTTGACACTAGTTTCCCAGCTTCACGACCCAAGTTCTCTCTTCACTGGCTGCCCACCCCTGCCTTCTGGGGAACGGGTGAAGGTACTTGCAGACTCCGGGCACTGGGATACCTGTGTGTACATCCTGCTGCACTGAGGCCAGCATCCCGGATTTAGAATGTGACTAGTACCTGTCCTGGCTTTCCAGGTGCTGATCTCGACCATAATTATGAAGCTCATAAGTGTTGACAAGTGTGTAGCACTAACGATGCAATTCTCTAAGCTATTAGCCAAAAGGCAGCACTGGAATGTTTGAAATATAATACAAATCTCTGTTGGAAAAGAAGGAAAACAAGTTTTTTTGATTACTTTGTATTACATGGCTTGTCCTGGGATTATATATATTCTATCTGTATTAATGCAAGGATAGCAGGGTAGACTTAACCCTTTAAGTGCCAGCCTTCCTAGAATTTTTGTCACCCTTTGTTGCCAGACCACTTTTAACTATTTTGCGCTACATATGTTCAACTTTGATTTTTGAAGGGATTTTCAGGGATTTTCCAGGAAAATTATATATTATTTTTTTAAGCAGAGTCTGGTCTTCAACATGACTTGTTTTGCCTTTTTTTGTGTATTCTCAATACATTTGGGTGAAATATGTGCAAAAAAAAAAAAAAAAAACGATTTTTTTGCAATTTGTAGTGTTTTTTGTAATAAAAAATGTAAGTTTGTCAATAAAATCTTATTGCGTTTAAAACCCAATTTCTCCCGGTTACAGCGGTACCACATATGTATTGGTGGACACCCTTTCCTGCCCAGGAGACTCCCCCAAACTGAAACAGAGCTTTAGGAGATTTTCAGATAAAATACTACTGTGATATGCGCTATGCGCACCTTGCAGATTTTCCAAAAAACAACCCTTTACATTTGAAATACCCCCAACAAACTATAGATTCTCTGGAAGTAAACACCTCAAGCTTTCTAGGCATACCAGGCTTGTTTATGTGGGTGTAGTTTTGTGGAAGTAATCCCTCAATCAATTCTTTGGTCGCACAGAGTTTCCCTAAAAAAGAATAAAAAAGAAGAATCTAAGCCACATTTTCCTAAAAAAAAACTATATGCAAACAAGAAAAAACAAGTAAAATCTAAAAAAGCAACATCCCCCGAACAGAACAATACCCAACATGCATAGCTACTGTCAAGGGAGGAGTTGGCAAACACCACAAAGTAAAGTATGTGAGTAACGGTAATTTTACTTGAAAATTTCAGCTCTGCAGACAAAGTGCGCACCTTGCAATTTTTCAACCAAAACAACCCTTTACATTTGGAATATCCCCCATAAACCATATATTGCCTGAAAGTACACATGTTAAGCTTTCTAAGAGTACCCTGCTTGTTGTAGTGGGCTCATCTTTCTGGAAGTAATCCCTTGAAGAATTCTTAGTTTGCACAGGGTTTCCCTAACAAAAATTATAAAAAAGCTGAATAAAAAACATGTTTTCCTAAAATATCAATATGCAGACAAGAAAAAACAAGCTAAATCTGATAGCGCAAGGTCCCTCGAGCAGAAAAATAAATAAATAAATAAAATAATATTTTTTAGACATTTGTCCCCTTTATTTTAAATAAAACATTTGTTTTATTAATGAAATGTGAAAGCCCCATTTCTCCTGATTACAACGGTACCACATATGTATCGGTAGCCCCCCCCCATTCTTGACCAGGAAACCCCCCAAACTGAAAAGAGCACTTTATAACATTTACAAATAGAATACTACTATCCACACTATAAACATGAGGGGTTAATTAAAAAAAATGACATAGGGACCCCATTTTTTTGGAATTTTAAGGGTTAAAAATGTGAGGTCCCCTTTACCCATCATAACCAGCCCGGGACCAGCTATGGGGGCTTGTAGGAACAGGGTGAAGGGGCCGGTTTTGGTGGCCCCCCGCCCTGCTGGCTACAAGCTCCGTGGGCTGGGCTCTTCTGCCCCTGGGGGTGCCGGGGGTTAATGGCCCAGGGGGGGACCCCATTTTTGGGGGGAGCCTGGGACCAGCTATGGGGGCTTGTAGGAACAGGGTGCAAGTGCCAGCTTTTGTGGCCCCCCGCCCTGCAGCCTACAAGCCCACATACCCTCTGTGGGCCCGGGCTCTTCTGCCTCCCCCTGGGCTTTGGGGAGGCAGGTAATGAGGGTGCTCGGGGTTAATGGCAAGTCACCCGCTAGCCGCAGGTGACTTGCCAGCCCCCAGCCTTGTGAACTGGTATAGGGGTCTCATGGACCTCTTACCCGTTCACAAAGGGTTAACAGTAAAAAAAAACACACCACACAAAAATGTCATTTATTAAAAAAAAATGTTTTTTTTTATTTACTCACCTCCGATTGTCAGCTCCTGTGTTGATCAGATTAAAGATGCCCTGGTGATCGCTGGCCAGAGGAGGGGGGGCAGGGGATTAGATCATCCCCAACCCCTCTACTGCTCTGTCCAGCGATCACCAGGGCATCTGACAGCTGAGCCGCGGGGAGCCAGGACAACACCCGGTGAGTGACGTCATAAACCCCGCCCCCAAGGGAAGCAGGGGGAGAGGGCATGTTGAGCCTTCTCCTGAAGCCTGTGGGTGAGTAAATGTAATTTTTTTTTTTTTTTTACAGTTAGCAGCTGCCGTTGCCGAAGGGGGGGTCACTATTTTGGGGCTTCCCCTGGTGCTATCCAAGCCCCCAGGGGGATCGGCTGGCACCAAATTAAAGAGGAGACCCGGACGGATCGATAGAGGGGTCAGGTAAGTATTTTTTTTTTTTTTTTTATTTTTTTAGCTAGCAGGGAGGGAATGTCAAGCTCGTAACACCTATGTGCTTGGCACTTAACGCTTGGACATGCCAGCACATAGGTGTTACGGGCTTGGCAACAAAAGGGTTGAAGGGCCATTTAAAATAATTATGTTTTTAAAATAGGCTAATTCATGAATTGGTAAACTTTTAACACTGGACAGCTATTAAAAATATAGAAAGTTGACGATAGAAGACCATGTGGTCCGTCTAGTCCGACCCCCACCTCATGTGCAAGACCCCCCCCCCCCCAAAGACTTACAAAGAAGGGGTGGAAATCGCTGAGACCAAGACTTTCAACCCTTCTCTCCCATGTGCTACACTAGAAGTATAAGGCAACTTTGGGCAGGCTGCTCACAACTTATCTATTGCATTGTATGTACCAAGGGGGTTCCAACAGATTAGAGTTAGGACTGCACCTACACAGAGGCATCTTGGTGTTTGATGGTGCAGGCTCAACATACTTCTGCAGATGTGAGCTAACTGAGACCTCTGTTTTTAACCAGATTTTAAAGCAGAGCAAAAACATTGCGTGATGCTGCCGGCTCGGCAGTGGCCCGATTTACAAAAAAATGGGGTTTTCTTCTGCTGCTGGTTTAAAAGAAATGTTTTTTTCTACTGCCGAAGCCACACATTTGGCAGTTTTGGGATCTCCGATTGGCTGGCTGCAACCCTAGCTTTCAGGTCGAGCGTGCATGCTCCCTCGCCCAGCCTATATGAATGGTTGGGCGCAGCTACAGACATGAGGCGGCTGGTGATCACAGTGTGGAGGGAGCTGCCGAAAAAAGGTTTGATGGGGGCAGGCTAGTGGCTAGTAGCTTTACGATTCCAGGATAGTCTTTACAATTCCAGGGCCGGCCGCAAGGGGTTTGGACAGATTATAGGATTGGTTGCTAGCTAACAGGGTTGAGTGCTCTGGCTGCCTTAAGGTTTGGCTGTCAATGCAGACCTGGAAGCTGGTTGTTTTATTGGCTCCACTAACTGCCATGTACAGTACTTCAGGACAACTTTCAATATACTGTACAGTTCATTTTTTCATACCTTGAATCACGATCATTTATGAATAATACAATTCAAAAAGTGGTGTTTTTTAAGGTGAAAAGTACACACTTATAGAAAGGGATGAAAAAGTAATCTTAGAGAAAATCTAAACATTACAATTATTCATATACCATTCTCCAACCCTGAGCTCAGCTCCTGCTGCAGACTTTTAAAACACAAGTTCCCATTTGTATCAGTTTCTAAATAAAATTTACAGTTTTAATATGCGCTCGTGTCACCTGCTGTTTTCCTTTCAGCTGTACGGCGGCTGATATTTATTTTGCACTATCAGTATGTGACATATTTTCCTGAGCTTGTAAACTTACTTACAGATAAGTTGCAGAATGATGCAATGAAGTGTGACTTTAATTTTATTCAAGAAATGGATAGTGTGTTACTGTCAGAAGCAGTCATGTTTACAAGACGTGTATTCCAGTCAGGTACATCAGATATATTCATGTCAGCCATGGTTGTCATCACCGTGGTTGAGTTTATAATGGAAGACCAGAAAACAATTTCAAATTAAGGTTACCTTCAATATATAACAGATCAATCTTAAGATCTATAAAAAAAGTTTTGCACAAATAGATAATTAGAAAAGAGAAGTGAATGTTCATTTATCATGTGGAAGTCTTTGATTGTTGATTCAGTAGTCATCAACTTATATAACGAAATGATTCCTTGTTAATCATGTTGAGATAACATAATCATTTACTTCTCTGCTCAGAGAGTTCAGCAAAGTTTGGAATTGGAGCAGTCTATTGGGCTTCTTTTAGTAACACGTGATACCAAACGTACTCCTTTTTCCTTTTGCAGATTCGGAAGGTTTTTCATTTTTAGTCAATGGATGTGAAATTGGTTCATCATGGCCGTGGCTCGGAACACAAGATTTGTCCCTTTATGTTCAAAGTTAGATCTATCAACATTGTCATTGTCAAGGGTGTGCAATATCTCCATCGTTATTCTCCCTTTACACAAATGACTGCACTTCATCCAGAGATTCAGTTGCCCTTTTAAAATTTGCTGATGGTGAAATCATACCAGGGTGAATGTGGTGGACTTTCAGAAGGTCCCACCTGCAGCTCTGCCTATTAAGATATATGGGGAAGAGGTGAGCATGGTAACAGAAACAACATTGGAATAAACATCACTGAAGACAAAAAGTGGGATTAGCACATTGATAATGTGCAGAGGAAGGCACAGCAGAGACTATATTTTCCAAGACAACTCAGAGGATATGGGCTGTCACAATATCCGCTGACCATATCCTTTAATGCAATCATTGGATCTGCCCTATGCAAAGCTTCAACAGTATTGTCTAGAGGCACCACCTTGAGACAAAATGAGGCTTCAGAAGATCAGTACAGCCGAAATGATTATTGGTTTACTTCTGCCAGCTAAGCATTTCCCTTCTAAGAACAAATTGGAAGCAAGGGCACCCTTATTTTCACTTCTCCACAGCTACACAATGTCTTAGTGGCCAGCTAGGACAAGGAGATGGAGTGAGGAAGGTCGGTATATTAGGGGTGAGGTTCACATTCTCACCATAATTGTGTTGAAGCTTTCTAGATGAAGTGCAAAAGGCTTCCAAAGGTTGAGAATGTTTCCACAAAGAGTTTAAATAAGAAAGTCCCATTATGGGGTATTAAATAAAGCATTAAACTGGACCAACAGCCTGGCACAGTTGGAAAAATAAACTCCCCAAAACTCACTTGTCCCATCGTCATGCATGATATTGAAGATTTGTTGGTACTTACATTTGCTCTTGCACCCCCTGAAAGCTGTAACGCCTCCTCACCAATTTCCTAGTGGTAACAGCCATTTTATTTTGGAGCTTCTTTTCCCAGCATCTCAGCCATGCCTCTGCCTGGATTCATCTGAAATAACTGACAATGTACAGTAACAGGAAACCCAGCAGCACTACCTGTTTGCAGGCAGCCTGCAGATCCATGAGCCACACCACACCGCAGGAACTAGGTAAATTCATTTTATGTGCAGCCATGCCCTGGGGTGGGATGCATATGAGCACTGTTGTGTTGGTCCGGTTTAAGTCATTTTGACTGTTGGTCTACTTTAAGACCTCTCCATATGGCACAACAAGCTCATCACATTAAGAAGCGAGTTCTTTCACATGAGCTCATTACATTTTGAATAATGACTACCCTACAGCAATCACCTGACTATTAATACTCCCCAGACCACACTTCAAAAACTACTGTTTTATAGTTCATGATTCACTAAACTTTGCAAGCTGACGGTGTTTACACACATATTTTAAGCTTGTAATTGTAATTTTTATTTATTTGTTATTCATTTTTTATTTCTAAAATAGTTGTGCAACAAACCTTGAAAGCTGAATTGAGTTAGAGCAGGGGTGGGGCCATCATTTAGATGGGCAGGCTGATTCATCACTAACGCCAGGTAGCAACATATGAGCGTCTGTAGCAGGCATTTTCAGAGCGCCTGCTAGTAGTCACTGTGCTCGGCCGTGGGTCGCTAATTCATAGCGACTCAGTCGCTGTGCAGCAATGATGAATACATTGTGAGGAGTCGCTATTTGACCAGTACAACGCTGTATGGGAGCGCATGTTAGCGACTGGTCAGTGCGACCGACTCACAACATATTCATTAAAAAAACATCCTCACAAAACTCCAGCGCTCAAAAATGCTTCTCTGAAGCCCAGAGCGACAGAGGCTGTTTGAATAAAGTCTGTTTTTTAGAATGTATCCACCAGTAACAAAGCTAAAACATATGGAATTACATTGTTATCACATTGTAACATGAACACATTAATGCCAGACCTGTAATGTCAATTCTGCATAAATATCTAAAACATGAAAAACATTTGAAAAAATGCCCTTTTCTAGGCCAGAAGAGGTCACAATATTATTTGAGTTTAAAAAAAAAAAAAAATACTATTTAAAAAGAAAATGAAAAGTATGGGAGAGCGACAGGTAGCGAGAGGTCATAACTGGCGCTCTGCAAGGCTGAACACCGGCCCTGTACGCTGAGGCTGGGATAATGATGAATCGGACGCTGCATGGCGTTATCCCAGTCGCTCAACAGATTCTGCTTGATAAATGTGTAATTGCGTGTCCGGCGTTCACCTGTAGCTACCTGTCGCTACCTCTGATTTACAAGGCACTACCTGACGCTATCCCTTCATGAATAAGGCCCTTAGTGATTTTCCACCTATTAAACTGAATACAAGTTTTTCTACCATAAAAGTTGGAAGTGTATTTTCTTGCCTAGGTGCTCCCTGTATTTGATCCCACAGATCTGAAGATCAGACTAAAGAGCTATTAAAGAAGAAGTTCAGCCCCTTCTTCCCCCTGGCTCTCCCTCCCTCCCTCTGCACCAATCCTAATTCAGACAATAAAATAATAATAAAAAAGAAATTCTCACCTGATTACCTCTATCCTGCCAGCCTGGACCCTGAGTGACAGGTCAATCACCCCATCCCAGCAGTAAGTGTGGCCGCAGTGGGTGACTGGCATATACAGTAAGCTTCAGCTTCCATAGCAGAGTGCCCCCCCCCCCTCCAGATGAGAATGATCAGTGATCAAGTGAGTTTTTTTATATTATTGCCTGAATCCCACTGGGGGAGGAAGATACGTAACCAGCAGAAGTACCAGGTAGTCTGTCACCAGCTCACTAGCTAAATCTTCCGCCCATTGGATACTTAAAGGGACTAGGGCAAACATATACATAGAAACATAGAAGGTTGATGGCAGAAGGAGACCGTGTGGTCCATCTAGTCTGCCCTTATGTGTATACTGTATGTAAAAAGGTAGATACTCACCAATAGTCCCACACAGTTGATCAGCGCTTTACCAGAGGTTTCATACTCACCCTCACGCTATCTTCACTCATGACCATGGCCTGTGATCGCCTTGCTGCCTCCTCAAATAAGTCACACATTTCAATGGAGGGTGTGTGCTGGGGGTGGGCACATCCCCTCCATTGTAGTAAATAAAGCAGCCATTGCTAGTCACATGATGCTCACTCTGCTCTGAGTTGCTGAAATGCGGGACAAGATCCCTAATGTTGCTATGAAACTCACTATAGGGCAAATCAGCTATTGGTGAGTATCCACCTTTTTTTCTTTTTGTCTGGACTTTTAACTGTAAGCACCTGGTTAACGAAATATTAAGCAGCTTAATTCCCCATCATGCCCTTATTTAAAGAGGAACTCTAAGCTTATTAAAATTAAACAATAATTATAATAAACAACTCATCTGATCACCAAACTTTTCCCATGATTACGGTGGGGGATGGGAATCTGAATGGCAGCTGTAGACCTGAGTGACAGTTGGAGTTGAGTGAATGACCTGTACAGTCACACTGCTGCATGGGATTGGTTTTGATAGACCTGCCACCTCATTCTCTCCAAGGCCCAGATCCTGAGTTGCTGGGAAAAAGGCACTGGATCCTGGGCGGGGAAAGGCAATCATTTTTTTTTGTAACCCCTCTGTCCTGTCTGCCTGGCTGCACAAGAGGAGGGAGGCAGGGGGGCTTACATAGAGGCTGGAGTATAAAGGAGTGTGTCCAGGCAGTTAAAAAAATGAGCCTCACTTACTTGCCAGATAAAAACATGCTATTAACTGACTCCAGGCTTGCATCTGAGCATCCACCGATGATAGCACATCAGCAGCAGGCACTCACATGATGCACTCCAATCAAGGGAGCCTGCTTACTTGTAACTGGCAGCGGGAACATGTACCAGGGCCAGCCAGGGAACATGCTGCCTGCACTATGCACCACTGTACTGATGATAGCACATCAGCAGTGGACACTCACATGATGCACTCCAATCAATGAGGGAGCCTGCTTACTTGTAACTGGCAGCAGGCACATGTACCAGGGCCAGCCAGGGAGAATGCTGTCTGCACCATAGCTGATAGTGTTGAAACCGGACAGCCGCAGCTGGCAGGTTTGTTTTTTCATTGCCTGGACATGTACTTTAAATGTAATAGGTGGATTTGCCCTTTAATACACTACATGTAAAAACTTAGTTTGCCAAATAGGTATTTAAGGCAAGTAAACCCTAAGGATTTAACCTTAAAACTAAAGACCAGTAGGTAAGCAGGGACTTACTGAGGGTTACTGAGCCATGACAAAGCATTCCCTTCCCCAGATTTAAATTGTTCTGAGAATGGAGAGCCAGTTGTTTTGAAATTAAATGGGGGGGGAGCAATTTACTATGATTATGTAAGATGTACATAATGGTATAATTGCGGTTATTTTCAGAGGTTGTGTGGGATTGCTCCTTGAAGTATTTTCATTATTGTAGCCACATGATGAAAACATAATACAGCTGAGAGGAAAATAAGGCAGAGAGATGATGTCAATCACCATAGAAAAATAAATCACAGAAAAGTGTTCAGATCCCATATTTAGCTGTTGATATGCACATAAATACATTGACTGAAATGAATAACTTTATTGTCTGAAGCTTTAAAGAAGCAACGTAATATGCTTCCATATTGGGCCTGCTGTACAGCCATAAAACTAGAACGTGTTTATAATATTTTGCATTATTTTGCCCGAGTTAACAGACTAACAGCGCTGAAGATTTCCCGAGCAATTCGTCCGGCAGGCGGTTTTCTTCACACGTAAGTTAATGAGAAAAAAAATCTGTTTTTCTTTGAAGATTCTTCTTCAAAGGACCAAAACCCACCCTGGAGTCTCATAGAGCATACTCGCTCCCCCCGGGGCCCCCTAATTGGGGGTGCCCCGCTGTGTGAAATCCCCAGGTCTGTCCCGGTCCAAAGGCACATGTGTGAGCCACATCCCCGCTATCCCTTTAGGGATGTCCGGTGACGGGGGCGGATGACGCGGCGTGCGGCCCGCGCCGACGAGTACAAAGGAGGCCAGCAGAGATCATCTGGCACCCCAATCAGAAGCCGTCGGGAACGGCGGAGCGTGCGGGGCTTGCTGTGGTCTCCTGTTACTTCACTTGCATGGGCGGTATTTACTCATACGTTATGTTGTGTTCATGATTGGTATTCATTTTTTCACTTGGCACTTTGCAACACTGTAGTTACTTGTTACTTAGGGTTTTAGCCCTTGTGTTCATATGTATGCAATGTATTATTAAGCACCTTATCCTGCGGACAGCAGGTATTTACTTTTACTTTCTCACAATTTCCAGTCTAGCAGCGTGGTGTATCATCATTCAGTTTTGAGATACGCCCGTGGCTACACTTATCTATATACTACGGGAGAGGGATATTATATGCTGGATTTGGTTTTTGTTCATATCTTTTTGGGGATCAAAATAGGGACTAAAATAGGGATTGTCTACAGTGTTATTATATGTATATAATTTACTATCTTTCACATATTGCACATTATTATTAACACTTACCGCCCTTATTTGGAATTATCCTTTTATGCATTGTATTTAGGACTTATGTAAATTCCTGTATTGATCCAGCCCAGCAACCTTGATTGCTAGTGCTGAGGGTTACACCCATCATTACTATATACTACCAGGAGACCTCTGTTTTTAATGTGTCTTGTCTTGTGTATAGTTTTTAACTTCATATGTGATTAATAAATACATTTTGTATATTACTACTTATCTGTTGGAGTGCCCATTTTTATGAATTCCACTTTTTTTGTTTTTTCTTTGGGTCACAATTTATGAAGTTGTGGAATTCTAGGAGCACCCAAGTAGCTTCTTATTACATTTAATAATAGTAGTGCTCCCCACCAGCTATTTTTTGTATCCCTTTAGCAGGGCGTGTGTCTGGACCAGGCATTTCTGAATGGCTGACATAGGCACGCTCCCTGTTGGGGGGTGGGGGATGCGGCCACCAGCTTGCTCGGATCCACTCGGATTAGATGAGCTCCTGGAAGAAGGGACTTGAGCAGATCTGAGTGCGCTAATTGGACAAGCGGCCGTGCATGTGTCGTAGGACCGGGAAGAGTTGAGTTTGTTTGGGCGACCTGGGGGGTTTCACACAATGGGGTGACCCGGGGGCAAGGACCAAAACCCAGGATAGCATCAGCCTGTTCCTCACCTTAGACAGGGATGTGATTTTCTCTCAGAAACTGTTACTTTGCTTTAGTGAAACTTATACTAAAAGATATAGATTGTGGCCTACATAATAAGAATGTTATTTCACCATACACTCACCTAACATTGCATTAATGGAATTTTTGTTCAATTAATTTTCTGCACTGAAAAACATATAGCTCACCAATGCTAGGCTGAAAATGGTCATACAGGCTTTTCTGCTGAATCAGCCGTTGATTAGCGTCAATAATTTATTGAGCGAGAATCTTGGGGACGGCCTATCCTGGGGCATACTGATTTAGGATGACCCGCTGTGTGAAATCCTGGAAATCCCCTAGTTGGCAAGAAAATGGTGCATGTGCTGGCCATGGCCACATCCCCTGCTATACCTTTAGCTAGAGATGTACCAGTAGCAGTGAATGACTGATGCTGGTGTGCTCCACAGCTAGAGGTGAGCGGGGAAGCAGCCGGTAGCACACTCAGCTCTATACAGCACACTTGACGCACTGACAGCAGAAGCAGGTTTATAAGAAGGTGAGCGATAGTCAGCGATCCGTGAAGATACACACAGTGACGTACCCCAAATCTGGATGCTCACGAAAGAGGAACACCAACTAGGAGAGTAAACATCTCAGGTGTTGTTTCTCTTTAAACAAGAATTATATAAATGCTTAAATAGTCCTATTTTGGATTTTAGAACCACCAAAGTGCCTCCATCTGGGACATGCTAATTTGAGAGTCTAATAGTATATTATACTGTCTCTATGTTAGGGCGAGTGCTGCACGCCCATCTCGCAGCACTTCACTTACCTCCATGGCTGCATCCAGCTGTCGTCCATCTCACAGCACTTCCCTCACCTCCATGGCTGCTCCCAGCCATTTCCCTTCCCCCCATGCTTCCTACTCGCATGGTCAGGTGCGCGCACGTCCCTGTCCACTAGAGGGCGAGCGCACTGGATTCCTGAGATTTAAAGGGCCTGTACAGCACTGATTGCTGCCTGCTCATCCAATCCTGCATCCACTTCCCCTATTTAAAGAGGCACTTCCTTTCCTTCAGTGCCGGATCTTGGTCTTTCCATGCCAGTTGTAAATCAGTTGCTTTTGGATTGCTCACCCGTGTACCGACCTCTGCCTGTCCCCTACGCTGAACCTTTGCCGCCTGCCCTGACCTTGGCTACTCACCTTTACTACGAACCTCTGCTGCCTGCCCTGACCTCTGCCTGTGTGTACTACGCCTTTTGCCTGCCTCTTGTGTACCCCGCTGAGCCTCAGCTAGTCGTGGGACTGGGCTGCTGTTGGGGGGTAGCGACCTGGGGGTCACTCGCCGCACAAGACCAACCTGCCTTGCGGTGGGCTCTGGTGGCCTCTTAGACTCCGCTCCCCTGAAGCGGTACCTGCCATCTGTTCCACAGTTAAAGTGGATCCACACCCGAGTCCGCTCCACCCGGTCCATGACAGTAAGATCCGGCCATGGTGAGGTGCCGCTGCCGGATGCCACTGTATTGCCTGCTATTGTGGCTAAGCAGTCCCGCCAAATTAATCAGCTCTTGGCTATGATGCAGCAGTTACTATCGATTCAGCAACAGCAAGTGCCACCACCGGCTCCAGCTTTGCCGCCACAGACTCCTGTAGCATCTACAGCTAGAATCCGTCCCTCCTTGACGGCTAAATATGATGGGGATGCCAAGTTATGCCAAGGCTTCCTTGCCCAGTGCTCTCTACATTTAGAGTTGTTGGCGGATCAATTCCCCACTGAACGAGCTCAGGTGGCCTTTGTCATTAGTTTACTTTCTGGAAAGGCCTTGGCCTGGGCCACTCCTTTGTGGGATCGCAACGACCCTGTCACTTCTAGTATTCACACCTTTGTTTCAGAATTTCACCAGGTCTTTGAGGAGCCTGCCCGGGCTTCATCTGTTGAATCGGCTCTATTGAACTTGGTCCAGGGTGAATTGTCCGTTGGTGAATACGCCATCCGGTTCCGTACCTTAGCATCCGAACTGTCTTGGAATAATGAGGCCTTGTGTGCCTGCTTCAAGAAAGGACTTTCTAGTAAAATTAAAGATGCTCTAGCTGCACGTGAGTTGCCTTCGTCTCTCACTGATCTCATCCATCTGGCCACATGCATTGATGTGCGTTGTATTGAAAGGTGTGAGGAATTCTGCCAAGAAAGAGATACTCAGCACCCTAGGAGGGCATCCCGTCTGGCCCCTGTGTTTCAACACACTTTGTCCGCGCATGTACCTCCCAGTGAGGAGGCCATGCAGGTCGACCGATCCCGCCTGACCCAGTTGGAGAGAACTCGTAGAAGGAATGAGAATCTTTGTTTGTACTGTGCTGGCTCTGAGTATTTTTTGAAAGACTGTCCTATTCGCCCTCCTCGTCAGGGAAACGGGCGCACCTAGTGGATGTGGGAGAGGCGTCCCTGGGTGTATGTGCTTCCTCTCCACGTCTCACGGTTTCTGTGCAACTTACCATCGCACCTACCACCTCTTTGAATTTGTCCCCCTTTTTGGATTCGGGCTCTGCAGGAAACTTTATATAGGCCTCCTTGATTAATAAATATAATATCTCTGTGAACCGCCTCGCAAAGCCCTTATTTATCGCCTCAGTCAATGGTGACAGGCTGGACTGTACCGTGCGTTATTGCACTATTCCCCTTCTTCTATAGGTTGGACTTTTCCATCAAGAGAGTATTGAGTTCTACGTCCTCCCTAATTGTACATCTCAGATTCTTCTCGGCTTACCTTGGCTTTGACGTCATGATCCCACGCTTGATTGGAACACCGGCGACATCAAGACTTGGGGTGCGGCATGCTTTAAGAGGTGTTTGAGGTCCGTTCCTGTTCGACCTATTCCTGCTTTAGCTCCATTACTTGGCCTGCCTGAGATCTACCAGTCTTTTTCCGATGTATTCTGCAAAAAACAAGCGGAGGTACTTCCGCCTCATCGTCCTTACGATTGCCCTATAGACCTCTTGCCGGGTACCACTCCACCTCGTGGTCGTATTTACCCCCTCTCGGCTCCGGAGACACAAGCTATGTCGGAGTATATTCAAGAAAATCTGCAAAGAGGGTTTATACGGAAGACTTCCTCTCCAGCAGGCGCGGGTTTCTTCTTCGTGGCAAAAAAAGATGGCTCTTGACCCCTGTATTGATTACCGTGGCCTCAATAAGATTACTGTCAAAAATCGTTACCCTTTGCCTTTGATTGCTGAATTATTTGACCGTCTGCGTGGGGCCAAGGTTTTCACCAAACTTGATCTGCGAGGGGCCTATAATTTGATACGTATACACGAGGGCGATGAATGGAAGACAGCCTTCAATACCCGTGATGGCCACTTCGAATATTTAGTGATGCCCTTTGGTCTTTGCAATGCACCAGCTGCATTCCAGGAATACGTAAATTACATTTTTCGGGACTTGCTTTACTCCTGTGTAGTTGTATATTTGGATGATATACTCATCTTTTCATCTAATCTGGAAGAACATCACAGTCACGTCTGGCAAGTTCTGTCTCGCCTCCGTCAACACCACCTTTACGCCAAGTTGGAGAAGTGTCTTTTTGATCAAACCACCTTACCCTTTCTTTGATATATTGTCTCTGCTCGTGGTCTCCAGATGGACCCCAGAAAATTGAAAGCAGTTTTGGACTGGCCACGTCCTATTGGCATACGGGCTATTCAACGCTTCCTGGGCTTTGCCAATTACTATCGACAGTTTATTCCCCACTTTTCTACTGTCGTGGCGCCCATTGTGGATCTCACGAAGAAGAACGCCAATTCTAAGTCTTGGCCTCCTCAGGCGGAAGAGACCTTCATTGCCTTAAAAAAAGCCTTCTCCTCTGCTTCGGTGCTGTCTAGGCCAGATCCATCTAGGCCTTTTGCCCTTGAAGTAGATGCCTCCTCCATTGGAGCCGGAGCTGTGCTCACTCAAAAATCTTCTACTGGCAGAATTCTCACCTGCGGGTTCTTTTCAAAGACCTTTTCTCCGGCTGAAAGAAATTACTCCATTGGAGATCGGGAGTTACTAGCCATCAAGTTGGCATTGAAGGAGTGGAGACATCTCTTAGAAGGTTCCGAACATCAGGTGTCCATCTATACTGACCATAAAAATCTGTCTTATTTAGAAACTGCCCAGCGACTGAACCCACGACAAGCTCGTTGGTCGTTGTTTTTCGCCCGTTTCAACTTTCAAATCCACTTCCGGCCAGCCGCCAAGAACATCAGGGCGGACGCCCTTTATCGCTCCTCAGACATCTCTGGTGTTGAATCCACTCCACAACATATTATCTCGCCTGAATGCCTTGTCCACTCCGCACCCGCTGCCTTTGTACAGGCACCGCCGGGAAAGACGTCGCAAAATATTAAGATGGGGCCATTCCTCACATGTAGCCGGCCATGCCAGCGTCAGAAAAACTATCATTTCTAGATGTTATTGGTGGCCTTCCTTAGAAACGGATGTGACAGAATTCATTCAGGCCGGTACCATCTGTGCACGTGACAAGACTCCTCGCCAAAGACCTGCTGGCCTACTCCTCCCTCTGCCTATTCCAGATACCCCATGGACACACATTGCTATGGACTTTATTACTGTTATTTGGGTGGTAGTGGATAGGATTTCTAATGCTATTTCCCATGCTTCCTCCTCGCATGGTCAGGTGCGCGCACGTCCCTGTCCACTAGAGGGCGAGCGCACTGGATTCCTGAGATTTAAAGGACCTGTACAGCACTGATTGGTGCCTGCTCATCCAATCCTGCATCCACTTCCCCTATTTAAAGAGGCACTTCCTTTCCTTCAGTGCCGGATCTTGGTCTTTCCATGCCAGTTGTAAATCAGTTGCTTTTGGATTGCTCACCCGTGTACCGACCTCTGCCTGTCCCCGACGCTGAACCTTTGCCACCTTCCCTGACCTTGGCTACTCACCTTTACTACGAACTTCTGCTGCCTGCCCTGACCTCTGCCTGTGTGTACTACGCCTTTTGCCTGCCTCTTGTGTACCCCGCTGAGCCTCAGCTAGCCGTGGGACTGGGCTGCTGTTGGGGGTAGCGACCTGGGGGTCACTCGCCGCACAAGACCAACCTGCCTTGCGGTGGGCTCTGGTGAATACCGGTGTCCACTTACACTCCGCTCCCCTGATGCGGTACCTGCCATCTGTCCGCTCCACCCGGTCCGTGACACTCTAAATCAGGGGTACCTAGAAGGAGTGTATGATGTCCTAGAGGTACCCCAGAGGCAGCATCCAGTTGGACCAATCGTACCTAAAACCTGCTTCCAGCCCGTCAGGGAGCAGATACTTAATCAGAGAGTGGTGTGGCTTCCTGGCAGGAAGGAGAGAAAGAAGTATAGCTCCCAGTGGTACTGGAGGGTGTTCTTCAGCCTTCCAGAGAGGTGCATATTGTTAAATTTTAAAGCGGATGTAAATCTATTGTTACACCTCCAGGGCCCCCATTCTGATCCACCCCTCCCTCCACCACAGTACCTCGGGCGCTGATGTTAGCTCAACGGTGGCTCGGTTTTCAAATAACACCATCCTTTTCCACCGCCAAAGCCACTCCCAGCGGCACTTTTGAGTTCGCTGATTCGCTGATCTCAAAGCTGTTGCTGCACCCTCGCAACCCTGCTCGCTCGCGCGTGCACGACCAGCCGTTCTGAAAGGCTGGGCGCAGGAGAGTGCACATCTACAGGGAAGCCTGGGATGTGCCCCCCCCGACAAGCCCATTGTTGTGGAAGTTGCCCAGTAAAGGTGAGTTTACCAGTTCACACAGTGGGGCATCCTGCTCTAGGATGCCCAGGGGGGCAGGCTAGCGGCCAGCCCTGGAATCCTCCTGCTTCTAAAGTGCACTTTTCAGTCAACCCAGAAACCTGCCATAAACCTGTTATACACATTATGATTTCCGATCATCAGGGAATAGGGATTTTTTTTTCTGTTCAGATTTTGGGTAGATTCAGAGGGTCTTCCTTCATCTGTCACCAAACAGGAAGCTGATCTGTCAAAAGAGCAAGAAGTATTACAGGTTCAGGGTGTGTTCCTGGCACAGAAACCTTATAACATATAAGGGCATTATGGGAAGGTATGTTGAATGGCAAAGGAAGCTCTGGGATGGGATCCTTGGCTAATAATTTGCATGCTGCCTAGAAATTTCTGATGCTGGTTCCTGGTCACGTAGTCAGCCATTAAATAAATAGCAGCATGTACACATGCTGGTTCCTTGTCACACATTCAGCCATTAAATAAATAGCAGCATGTACACCTATGCTAAAGTGACCCTTATGAAGATCCCATCATCCTCTGTGTTCACAAGTTTCCTCACTTCTTAAGTAGGCCACAACTTTAGCTGAATTCTCCTTCAATAAATCTTTACTCTGCATCCTCTTTGTGGGGAGATTTCTAATCATGGTTGCAGGATGATAGCTGCAGCAAGCAAACTTATTAAGATCTGTGGGGCCGTTGTCCAGATCTGTCATAAGAATATTCTTTCCACAGCTAGACATCCAGGTAACAAATAGTTGTGGATGATATTCCAAATTTAATCAGAGTGCAAAGTATTCATCTTAAAAATCATTTCAGGCAAGGGACCCTTATGTGCCATCCATCTAAAGTAAGGAAGACGACCCCAAAGATGGCGAGGAAGAGCACACTTTCCAGGTGTTCCTCCCTACATTGTTTATTATAATATAGATATATCTGATCCATTGCTGATCATGTGGACATTCAAGGGGACATTTTTTACAAACAAGACCCTCCACTTCAACACACAATAAATAATATTATAATCTCCGGAATAGGATTAGGAGAGTTTTTTACAGGTGAGGTGCCAAAGTTTTCCACTGAAGGAAAGACATGTTCTTAGAGTTAGGAAACAAAACTCCAGTTTTTGGGAGATGAATCAAGTTCTCCATATTCTAATGAATAGACATATATGGCTTGATGCAGAGCCTCCCCGTTCAGCTATCCCGTGCATTTCCCCGTTGGTTTTGGGCTTTGATCGGGTCAGGAAAGGGTGCTACGTTGATTTTAGTGTGCGTTTATGCGCTCAGCCGCCTTTCCGATTGTCGGCTCGCACGAGGCTGTTTCCCAGGAAAACGGACGCCTCATTCATTGGTCCGTTTTTTTCAGTGATGCAGAGCCTTGATTTCCAATTGAAATCACCCTAATAAAACGGGGCCGCCGAGCCTTCACTTACGGCAAGTCTGACCAGCCGTATTGGAGCTCTGTGCTATTTGGGAATGCATTCCTCTGTGGGCCAACATCAAAGGCGCCACGCCGTCTTATAGTTCTGAGTATGGCAGAAACCAGGCTGCAGCGCACGCCTTTGGACATCGATGGCATGAGTGACGTTGACCTATTCGAGCTCACCCGCCTTAACCGTGTTTCTCTCCATGCCTTGTATAGCGAGCTGCGGCCATGGTTAGCCCCCACCACAAGAAAGGGGCATGCAATTGCAGGTATGACCAAATTGGTTGGCTGCCTGCAATTTTTGGCGAACGGCTCGTTCCAGAGACTGGGTGCCTTCTCCCTGGGGATGTCCCAGTCTACGCTGAGCCGCAGCCTAACCAAGTTTTTGGATGGCATGGCTACCCTGGCACAGAATTACATTTTTTTCCCTCAAACAGGGGAAGCCTGGAATGCGGTTAAGTTGGGCTTTTATAACATAGCCGACATGCCCAACGTCCTTGGTGCAATCGATTGCACACATGTCTCGCTCATCCCCCCTGCGGACCAGGAATATCTGTTCAGGTATGTGGTTTGGGTCTGCTTTTTTTCTGGTTATCACACATTTTTTATGGCTCACACTAATTACACTTGTGTTTTGCTTGGTGCAGGAACAGGAAGATGGGCCATTCCATCAATGTTCAGGCAGTGGCGGGCCCTGATCTTCAATTTTTCAGTCTGTTTGCTGGCTTTCCTGGGTCCACGCATGATGCGCACATTTTGAGGAACTCCAGCCTCTATCAACGGTTTCAATCTGGAGATATTTCTGGAGGATGGTTACTGGGTATGTGTATTAAAGTTGTATTTCTTGGCCCCCAGGTTTGAATGTGGATTTGCCACTACCCCACTAATCTGTGAGACCTTTCCTGGAATCTTGAAAAGGTTTTTGGTTTAATTAATGGGTGAAAGTATTCTCCACTATTGGCTTATGTTCTGGCCCTCTTATCTCAGTAGCATTACGCAGACATTTTTAAGGAGTGTACAGGTTGCATGTGTTTGTAGGCTCAGTAAAAATGTCAATTCCTCCCACCATACCTAGCTCACCTATTTGTCCCTGTGTACTAATGTTTCTATGCACACCTAAACCTTTTTTTAGGCATCCACCTTATGTTTGTCTTTAGTATTTTGGCAGGTGACTCAGGCTATCCCTTGTTACCATGGCTGCTCACACCCATCCTGCACCCATCTTCCCAGGCACAGGAGCGCTACAACACAGCCCATAGGAGGTCTCGCTCTGTGGTGGAACGTGCCTTTGGGTTGTGGAAGATGCGTTTCCGATGTCTGGATCACAGTGGGGGTTCTCTTCAGTATCAGCCTGGCAAGGTTATCAAAATAATTATTGCTTGTGGGGTCCTGCACAACCTTGCCATTAGAAGCAGGATTGCTCGATATACTGACCTGGGTGCAGAACCTTTCCCTATTTCTGACGAGCAGACCCCTCCTTACACTGGTACACCAAGTGGGCCAGCACACACAATCCGTGCTGACCTTGTGGCCAATGTATTTTCTTGAAACCACCCCCTGTCTGCAGGCTGGGGAAGATTAAATCACACCTAATAAGTGTTACATGCTGGTCACAAAGCGACTCTAAATGCATTTGGGCTTTACCTCTGCTGCCGGCGCATGTCCATTTTTGGCCAACTATATGATTTCAGGTCCACAACTGTCCGCTTGATTTGTTCAGTATCTCGATGGACAGAACACCATAATGTACCCAAACAGCATTGGCAACAGCCATGCTTTGTGCTTAGCAAAAACGGCCTGTTAGGGACCCACGGCATGGTTATCGCCCACATGGGTGTGTGTTGTCCCCTGCATCACTTGAAATAGATGGTTGGCTATCTGGGGAGTCGTGTGTGGTTTTTTGGGCCGGTGGTTGAGAATGGGTTAATGTCTCCTTGCTCCTGCGTTTTGGGGAATGTGCCTGTGTCTGTGGAGTCCCCACCGTTTTAGTTGGTGCATGTTCTACATGTGTCTTGTGCCTGCTTTTGTGTTTTATTTAGGATGAGGCATGTGTGCGGCTGGCTCTTTGTGCTCCCTTTAGGTCTGCCCATATTGATATGGTATCCCACACCAAGCGGAGTGCCTTGAACTTTAAATATTTTTACAACTGCGGTTGCGCGCCTGCGCGCACGCACGCACGTCACCGTGGGGGAACGTCAGAGCTAGAATTGTAAAAAGAAGCCAAGATGTCCCCCGCCGTCTTTACAACGGAGCAGGACGAGCTCATCATGGATGTGAGTATGCAAGCGAGCGAGCGTGCGTTTATGTGCGCGCACACATTCCTTGTAATAAAAAAAGAAAAAACGCAAGAATAGTCTGAAACAACTTAGTTTGTCACCTTACAGACCAGCCCACCTTAGTTTAACCCATGTACGCAGCTACAAACTAGCCTACATGCAGATAGCAGAACTAGGGCAATGTGAGGCAGCAAGAGGTTAATAAAGTGACTTGATTTAGGCCAGGAAACTTGTTAATGTATTTTGTGGATTAATGGTGTGTCCTTGTCTCTTTTTCTAACAGATGATGCTGAGGAATCGCTACGACTTCCTGCCGTTTGATTATGCCAAACGGACGTTGGCCCTGGAGGTGGTGTAGGCGATAGAACGCCGAACCCAAACCACCTATACCTTCACCCAGATCGCCCAACACTGGTCTGATTTAAAAAGAAGGCATAAGCCCCGGGTGAGGCGGTACTTCAACCAACATTTTCCATGTAAGTGTAGAAAATGTAAATGCACCTATAACCCTGGCATCGCCTGGGCGTGGTTTAATGATTGTGTTTGTATTTCAGCCCATGAATGGAAACTACGGTTCCGCCCCACCCGGACCAGGACACGCAGCCCAGTGTTGGGCGAAACAGGTGAAGGTGTAGGTGGCCCACCGCCAGGGTCAATGGCCACCCCCTCCTCTGTAAGTGACTCGGAGGAGCCGCTGGACCTCAGCATGCAGGGGAGGGGGGGATCTGACGGCAGGGAGTCGACCATAACAGAGCCTCAACCGGACTCCGGTAAGGGAAATATAGTTAGATATGTGGAAATACATGCATTAAATACAGATACTCATGTGCACTATTGTTGTAGATTCAGACGTCGCTGGAACATCCCAAGGGATGAGTGAGGAAGGGGGCGAGGAGGAAGAGGTTGCTGGGGAAGGTGAGTAGATTGATACCTAGAAGCCTAACTTAATATTCTATTCATGAAAGAACAACAGTCTCTAATATCAGTGTGTTTGTCATCCATACAGATTCACAACAGCAACAGAGGGAGGCTGAAGGGAGACTCCGCCCCCGACGCAACGTGCGGCCCAAACCTTGTAAGTGGTGTTTATTTAAACTAAAGAAAATGAGCAAACAATTACATTTGAAAACTAAAATTCAGAAACATTTCCAAATTATTTTTTTTAAAAAAAGCACTTAAAGCGGACCTTAACTCTGAATAAGAGTCTATCTTAAATATTTCCCACACCCTGTACATACAGATTGTCCACCTTACAAATCATCTTACCAACCTTTTCCAGAGCACAGCTCTGCTCTGTGTGAGCAAAGCACAGCTATAACCCACCCCCTGTACCTTATCCCACTCTCCTCTCCTCAGTAAGTGTGATGCTTCAGAGTCAAGATGGCGGCGCACGTATCCTAAATTCCTGAACTGAGTTGCAGCCCAGTGGGGGAAATAATAATAATTAATTGACTAAAAACTTACTATATATTATTTTAAGATGCTGCGAAATCTTTTAAAAATAGTTTGTGCTTTTCATGAAATCACGCAGAAGGTTCGGTTGGATATGGGCCCCAAAAAAACCACGCCCAACCAAACCAAAAAAACAATGCTAAACTAATGTTGTTTTTCATTCACAGATCAAAGAAGACATCCCGAAGACCCCGAGGCATAATTTAAAAAAAATAAATAAAAAATGTAAATATTGGTTAATGTTTTACCCCCGCCCCCAAAAAAAACCTAAAAAATAACAACAAAACAAAAAAAAACTTTGAATAATAAAAAAAATTAACATATTTTGAGAGTTGGCTTTCCTGCAAAAGTACAATCACACAACATCAGCACACATTTCCATGACACCAAAGGTTTCGATATGGAACAATAATTCAGAAAAACGCACAAACAATTATGGTATGCATTAAGGACAAGGAAGAAGGAACAAGCAAGGAGATTAAGGTATGCATTAAGGACAAGGAAGAAGGAACAAGCAAGGAGATTAAGGTATGCATTAAGGACAAGGAACAAGCAAGGAGATTAAGGTATGCATTAAGGACAAGGAAGAAGGATCTACTAGATGATTAAGGTATGCATTAAGGACAAGGAAACACCCACAAAAAAACAAAAAAAAAAAAAGATGTGTGTCACATTTGCATTTGTGGCCATATGCATATTCCAAGGGAGTTTGAGGGATGTGCGCTTGCGTGTAGCCTGATTGGCAACTGAAGAGCCATGGAGATGTAAGTATACTTGCTAAAACCACCAAAATGGAAGGTCAAATACGACGGAAACCAAGCAGGTACGTTCAAAAAGGCAGGAAAAATCAGGGAAAAACGGGCCGCCCACGTGAACGTGAACGGGAGCCCCGATCAAATTGAAGGCACCCGAGAGAGCAAAAAAAGCTTTCCGAGTAAAGTGAAATTGACGGATCAGTTAGGGAGCCATTCCGACGGAGGCTCTGCATCACATTTGAGCCACGATTCAAACGGGAGCCCCGGACAATCGGAGGGTTTTAAGGGCAGTTCAGAGGAGGCTCTGCATCAGGCCCATAGACTCTGCATGGGAAGCCTGTCTTAATGAGTCCAGGTCGGCTTGTATCCCAGCCATAAGTACCTCCTCTGCTTTCAGAGCTCCGTTTGTCAGGGGACAGGAAGCTGCAATGTACAGCTTGTAGGACCGTATGTGTGTAGTATGATGTCTGGTCCCTGTCGAATAAACACTCCACAGGAGAAGAGCTGATAGCTCAATGCAGTTCTGGCGAATAGAGGGAAAGGGGTTTAAAGAGGAACAACACACATGAATTTGACTTTCCCATGTGTTGTTCCTCTCTCCGCTTCCTCTCTCCGGTTTGTGTACCCCCTAGGTCGCCCCGTTTCACTCAACTTCCTTCTGCTCCCACGGCGCAGACTCGGACGAGAGCGAGTGCGCTGATTGGCAGCTCGCCGAAGACGGCTAAGTCATCTGGGCGGCTAAGCAGCTGAGCAGCACCGAAGGGAGCCAAGCGGCGCCACCAGCCACATCCCCCGCCCACCTGGCAGCTGTGGCGTGACCGCGCTGCCCACTCAGGACAGTTGGGTGCACACTCAACTAGGGGTGAGCGGGGATGCAGCCCTAACACACAGACGGGACAAGGGCTCCGGAAGAGGGTGAGTGTTCCGGGGGTTCACACAGCGGGGCATCCCAATTTGGCCCAATGCCCTAAGGACTGGAACTTGGGAGGCCCTGGAGTCTTTTAGATTCCACCCATATAACGAGCCAACGGTGAGAACGGAGTCCCGCGATTGGCCGCCGGGCGGTCACGTGGGCACAGTCGCGCCCTCTGCGGTCAATCGCGGGACTCCGTTCTCGCCGCTGGCTCGTTATAAAGGTGAGTAAAACAAGCTTTTTATGTGGTTTGCTGCGAGGGGGGCTCCAGCATTCTGGATGCCCCCCCCCCTCACTTCTTACAATCACCACACAGCCGGACCAACACCCGTTAAGATAAAAACGGGTGTCGGTCCGGTTTAAGTGCCAGTGAAAAGTCTGACATAATCAAAGAGGAAGTCTAAGCTTTTTATATACCCCAGCCACTCTCCCCTACCTATGTGCTAAGCCAGATTCAGGTATTAAAATAAACAACTCACCTGATTGCTGCAATCCCACCCCCATGACAACAGGAAGTGTGGATCTGCCAGTCCCCCAATCAAGGGATCCATTCAGCCAGACTGTTCCATGGATTGGGTGACTGACCTGTCAATCAATGGCCCTGCTTCAGCTTCCATGCAGAGTGCTGACCCCCCAATGAGTTGCTCTGGCATGTTACATGGTGCTTGCTGTTTAAAACAGAAGTCCAGTCTACTATGATGCCCCGGGTGCTGAGATAGGACAGGGTGTTGGTGTTGGGGCAGCATCACTCTGCACGTACCCACCTGCCATCCACAGAGCAGAGGAAGCCACTCTGTACAGCCTTTCTGAGGTCACCACTGAAAGTGTGAGGAAAGAGCTGCATCACAGGAACAGGTAAGGTGTTTTATTAAATGCTGGTCCTGGTCAATGCCAAAGGAGAGGGGGGGATAATATTAGACTGGACCTCTGCTTTAATGAAGAGAGCTAAGCAGAGGAGCAGAATACATTTAGAAAGATATGCCGGATAGGGACTGAATGAAATATTAATTTTAATAAAGGTGATCTAAACGGTACATGCACATACACTTCCTCCTAGGTAGCAGGGTGTGGGTCCATTTTAAGCATAGGCAATGATCCTTCTCTGCACCACAGATATCTACACTCACTTGGTTCAGGATGGGTCTCTGGGAGAGGCACTGGCCGCAGCCAAATATGATGTGGCCTTCAGTCCCTTGTTTCATGAAGAGCCAGCCTGATATAGATAGTATTGCTAACTGCAGAGCTGGGGGGGGAGGGGTATATAATTATATAAAATCAGTTTATTCATTAAATATACATAAAAGGAGAGAGTGTCATCATCTATTCAGCAGTTGGATTGCCCTGGGGTAGAAGGCTGCTCATATCTGTGGGAATCGGGTTCTTCCCTAAATGGGCGTGCGGGTAATTGCCGGCAGGTGACAGGGCAGCCCCCTACTCTGTGAACTGGTATTGAAGTTCCTTGGAAAAATCACAGTTAAACATATGTAGCGCAAAATGCTTAAAGCAAAACTCTCTTTTTGTCAGGTGTTTGTTCTGCTTTATTGTTTTCTTCTTCTGGAATGTGAAATAAACATTTGTGTGAGAATTGTGCCCCCAGACCTGTGATTTACTTATCAGCTGCTGTTTCCAAATTTCTTATATTCCTGTGTGTCTGTCCTAAAGTAGGAGCGGCTTTGCTGGTCTTGAGTAAAAGTTAAGGACTACAAGTCCCAGCATCCCTCCGCTGTAACTGGCTAAATCACACAGCAGTGTGCCATTAACATTTCCACTAACCATTTAGCTTCTGGAATACAAGACTGTGATCTCCTTACCCACACAGTTTGAATTAGAGAACATGGGATTAAACCGGTGATCTATGTCTTAGCCAATCAGATGATTAGGAAGCTAGAGTCAGAAAGTCTCTGATAGACCACATTGGTGTACATTGTCAGTATAAACACATTGTTGGTACTAAGAGAACTGTTTTCTTTTATAACACAGAGTTGCAAACCGATAAAAAAAAACAGATAAGTTCAGCCCATTGAGCACAGTGGCACACAATCATGGAAACTTTTAAAAATGCCATCGAAAGTGTTAAAGACTCCAGGGTGTGCTGATTACCTATCACTGGGGTATGCCAATTTGGGATGCCCCACTATGTGCAACCCCTCCAATAGCTGTAAAAAAACCTTTCCAGTGACCAGCGATCCCACTGTTCATTCTGGTCCACGGCCACACTCTCACAGGCCCAAGGCGCGCTCTGGCAACCAGCCTGGGGGCTGGAGAGCACTGCAGACCGGATGTGGGGCTCTGTTTCCACACAGAGCTATATACTGTGCATGACATACTGTGCTGATTAGATGAGAGCCCATGCATGTGCCATGGGTCCATCAGAAAGGTGAGTTTTTACACTGATCTGGGCTGCACACAGTGGGGTATATGAATTTGGGATGACCCAGGACCAATCACCAGATAAGTCACTTTAAACTAAATTAAAAAAGGAATGAGGAAGCAACAAGAGATTAAAAAGTTTTGTCTCTCTAGTGAGTCTTTTAGATGTTCATACTTTTTTGCTTATTTTAACTATTGCTTTATTTAGTAATAAGGCCTAAAATGGTCCTCATTTCTTTTTGTTTTTTTAAACCGGACCTTCACCCTGAATAAGAGCATATCTTATATGTTTCCCCCACCCTGTACATACAGATTGCCCACATTAAAAATCATCCAACAATCCCCGGGGATGGGACCCACAGGGAGAATCTGGTTCATGTAGTAGCGGCACGTGGAGAGATATGACCTGGGCCTATTACGCCCCATATTCCTATGCCCCTTCCTTAAACCCCCCCCCCCTGTTTCTCGTACCCCCTTTACCCCAATCCCTCAAAAGCATTCGATGACCAGGTACATCAGCCCCCAACAGCGTAAGGTAATCAACAGAGCCGTAGCACATAGACAGAGAAGGTTAGAGCGGTTGCAGGCGGCTTGATAAGAGGTGGAGTTAGGTACCTGGGCCTTGGTTTCCCCAGGCAGTACCCACTTGGGGAAACTGGATAAATCACAGGTCACTATTTAGTAACCATGGTGGCATTGTAACAATGTAATTTAAGAGACATGTTGTTCTATAAGTGCAAATGCACTATGTTTTCTCTCACATAAGATTGTACCCCCTGGTCTCTGACGACCCCCCCCACACTTTGCTTGTTTGTTATATTTTTCTATATACTTCCTAAATAAAGAATATAAAAACAAAAAAAAACATCCAACCTGCACCTACTGCATTTTCTGAGACTTCAAACATCCAAGATGGCAGCCCATGGAGTTTCAGGCTGCATGCAAACAGAAAGCGTCTTCTGACTGTGCCGATCTGCGTTCTGGGATTGCTGACCTTTTCCTGACCCCAGCTCTACCCTGTCTGTGAAAAGCACAGCTATAACCCCGCCTCCCTGCACTTTTCACCCCTCTCCTCTCCTCAGTATTGGATGTTACTGAGTCAAGATGGTGGCGCCCATATCCTTGAGTGCTGAACAGAGTTTCAGGCCAGTGGGGGAAAGAATAAAAAGTAAGTTACTAAAAACGGTAAATATATTAATTTTGGATGCTGAGAAATAGTTTTTTAAGGGTTTGGGCTTTTCATTAAATGATGCTGAAGGTCCGCTTTAAGGAGTTTTTTTTTTGATTAAGGGGATGGTGTTTGCAAAGTGTGATATTATAGTTTATATTATTTCAAAACAATGTCATGCTCTTTTTGCTATGTTAAATACCTTGAAGCCAAATTATACTAATTCCTCATTGTCTTGCAGGGGACCAGAAGCCACAGTACAGACGGCAGCAGCCATCACTAAATGAGCGTTTACTTTATCTTCTTTTCATGCTGACCCCAGTTTGGACCAGGAATATTTGCCAGCGCTGTGTTTTTGTGGGATGTGGCAAGACTACAGATGCACTAATGTTACTTCCATTCCCAGGACCATTAAACGCTGCTGGATCAATCAGTCTCTTGGACTTGAGCAGGTTGACTGATGATTAATAAAATATTTCTCATATAGATTTTCCTAATGGGTGCAGCAGAAAAACAGTAACACATCAAACACTGCACCGGGAATGAGGACAAACATTGGCACAGAATATTCCCAAGGCAACAAGTTTTAAAGTTTGGAGTGCATAATAAAGTGATTTTTAAAGCAAAAGTCCACTTCTATGGACTTTTCCTAATAGTCCGGTGCTGGGCAGTCCAAGGGGTAACTATGAGATCAACTTACCTTACCGCTGCTCCCACCACCATCAATCATAATTGAAAACAACTGGCTCTTTTCAGGAGCCGTACACACAAAAGCCATGCCCACCCGCTAACCAGGACCCGAAAGCGTAGCTCTGGGCTTCACAAACCAGGGCTGCGGGGGACTGATCTGTGGAGCGTAGGTGGCAGTAAGGTAAGTGGATCTCCTAGTTACCCCTTGGACTGCCTCCCGCGAGCAGTGGACATTTCCTTTAAAGGACATCTTCAGGAAAGATAGATAAAAAATGTAGTTCTAAAAAGCCCCTTTAAACAGTTTATATTCTGTGCTTGCAAGAAAATGTTATTTAGGGGTTTATTCATCAAGGGATAGCAGCAGGTAGTGCCTCGTAGCGACAGGTAGCGAACACCGGGCGCTGTACGCAATGCCACATTTATCAAACCGATTCCGGTGAGCGACACTAACAGCGCCATGTAGGGTCCAATTCATCATTACAGACAGCTCATATACCACCGGCGCTCTGGCTTCCTTGTATTACCTGCGCCTTGTATTACCTGTCGCTCTCCCATACATTTCAATGGACAATATTTTTCTTCTCTTTATGTCATTACAGGTCTGGTATTAAAGTGTTTTTTATTAAAGTGTTACATTTTACAATGTAATTACAATGTAATTCCATATGTTTTTGCTTTGTTACTAGTGGATATGTGTTCAAAAAAGACTTTAATCACACAGCTTCTGGCGCTCTGGACTACAGTGACCAGATCCAGACCGCCAGCGCTGTGTGAGGCTGTATTTTGATGAATATGGTTTGAGTCGCTCACACTAACCAGTCACTACCGTTCGCTCTCATATAGCTCTGTACTGGTGTTATAGCGACTCACACATTAAATTTATCAATGCCGGCCAACGAATGAGCCGCTCTGTAACAGCGACCTATAGCCAATCACAGCGACTACTAGCGGTCGCTTTGAGCGCCTCTCTACAGACGCTCATCTGCCGATACCTGGCGCTAGAAATGAATCAGCCTGTTAGTTTCCTTAGCATTGCTTTTCCTCAAAAAACAAAACCCGCCCTTACTCCCTCCCCAATGTCAGGCATCATATTTACTTTCTCTTTGTTAAAAGCGCTCCAATATAACTTGCAGAGATCTACTGTAGACAATTTTATAATATGAACCCCACCATAATGGAAGACAATAGGCCTGATTCAGAGCCTCCTCAAAACCGTGGTGTATATGGCCCGTTCTGTGTATTATACTTTTTTTTTCGTATGCGTATGAGCTTATGCATGATTCAGAGGCTCCATCGGAAGCCTTCCGTTTACTGTTCATAGCAGCGTAAGCCAACGAGGATGGCATTTTCTGCCTCTTGTTGCGTCCTCGGCAGGACGAGGGTAACGTATACGTTACCCTGTAAACCTTGCATACTACCGTTTTTCAGCGTTTTTGAACCTAGCTTCCCACAAAGAATCTCCGTGTCCCGTTAGATTCAGCATGCATCTTCCTCCCAATATACGTCCAAACGGCATTTTCTGGGAAATCTGCTGTGTTTGTTTGCTTGTACGCATGCGCGCACATATTTACCTCATTCATGTCCCCGTCTCAACTATTCTCTCACTCAATTATGCTTCCATGCTTACCTCAACTCAACGGTTCCGGTTAACATGTTCTCTTGTGCTTAATGCTTACCTCAACTCACTCGCGGTCCCATCCTTCATGCTTACCTCAACTCACTCGCGGTTCCTGTATTGAAGTTATTCCGTCCTTAATGCTTACCTCAACTCACTCACGGTTCCACTTTTTATCATCTCCGGTCCTTCATGCTTACCTTAACTCACTGGCGGTTCCGGTTAACATGTTCTCCTGTGCTTAATGCTTACCTCAACTCACTCGCGGTCCCGTCCTTTATGCTTACCTCAACTCACTTGCGGTTCCACTTTAGATGTTCTCAGGGCATTCATGCTTACCTAATGTTCTTCATTCTCGTATTAGTTTTTGATTCCTTATTGATTTCTTCTTGTGTATGTTATTTTTTGGCTGTGTTCATGGCTAAAAAGTGTATAGCTTAACCTAAAATAAACACGAATCATAGTTAAGTTTAAATACATTTATTTTTGCAATAAATATATTTTTCAAATATAAATTTTATTTATTTATTTTTTGGGGCTAAATTGCACCTTTTTTTTTGCAAAAACCTTTTTTGGGTGCGTGTTTTTATTTAAATAACTTTTTTTTTTAAATATACAACAGTTTTAAAATTAAAAAAAAAATACAATATAAACAAATGTGGCAGACCCCAGGAATTTAGTCTTCACTGGTCCCCATTGGAGTAGCAAGCTCCTGGATGTCGCCCACCAGACGATACACCGTCGCGGTCAGCTGTTGTAGTCTCTCCTGTGGTGTTCCTGTGTAAAGGAAGCAATAATTATTTTTTTTGCAAATACATGTTTGCTAGCTGTGGAATTAAATATTATTAATGTTCCAGCAAAGGCATGAGGCCATAGTTCATTATACTAATGTATTAGGTTAGAGATGAGGCCATAGTTCATTATGCTAAGGTATTAGGCTAGGGATGAGGCCATAGGTCATTATAAGGTATTCGGCTAGGGATGAGGCCATAGGTCATTATGCTAAGGTATTAGGCTAGGGATCAGGCCATAGGTCATTATGCTAAGGTATTAGGCTAGGGATGAGGCCATAAGTCATTATGCTGAGGTATTAGGCTAGGGATCAGGCCATATGTCATTAGGCTAAGGTATTAGGCTAAAGTTGTTAGACCTTTGAATGAAGCGAAGCTATGTTATAGGTAATTAAATAAGTAGTCTTCAAACTTACCAGGCTGGTGGGCGAGCTGTGCTTGGGGGACCAGCATTCTCTCTGGGGCCTGCCAATGACCAGGATCTGAGGCTGTTGAGGAAGGAAAATATGTTTACTTCTAATGTTAGATTAGGTAAAGGCAACATTTGTTTCATAATGTGTGTGTGACAACACTCACCTTCGCCATGCACCTCAGGGGCAGATTCTTGTGCCCTCTCCAAAGCACGCTCCAGGCCATATGTCATTAGGCTAAGGTATTAGGCTAAAGTTGTTAAAGACCTTTGAACGAAGCAAAGCTATGTTATAGGTAATTAAATAAGTAGTCTTCAAACTTACCAGGCTGGTGGGCGAGCTGTGCTTGGGGGAACAGCATTCTCTCTGGGGCCTGCCAATGACCAGGATCTGAGGCTGTTGAGGAAGGAAAATATGTTTACTTCTAATGTTAGATTAGGTAAAGGCAACATTTGTTTCATAATGTGTGTGTGACAACACCCACCTTCGCCATGCACCTCAGGGGCAGATTCTTGTGCCCTCTCCAAAGCACGCTCTCCACCCCCACTGTTTGGGCCTGCACCGGCTAATCGCATATGCATGCATTTCGCCTGCAAATCAACATCAACCTGAACCCACACTTGAGAGGCATTATGGTATCCTGTTGCTCACGGGTGAAGAGCGTGGGTGCCATTTTGATAGCCTGGATCAGCAGATATGTTGCGCCCCAGCGGTTTCCGGGATGCGCACGTCCGGGCGCACGCTTACGCATAAGTGTCATACACAGTCACAAGTATTTAAAGGGTACTTGGAGAAACAGCTGAGTGTCTTTACAGATATCGGTATGCTTGCAAAGAATGGTAGCCGCAAGACCCCCAAGTCCCATGACCGCCATAAGCGTTGTGCCGAACGGCATGAAAAAACCTCCTCGACACCTGCAACTAGGTCCCACAAAACCACTGCCCTCTGCCGGCAGACCAGCATGGCCAGCAGCAGGAGACACAACCAAATGTCCCATGTGCTAGCTCTGCTGCAGAGGATTTGCCTACTACCTCTTCTAGGCCTAGACCTCCAGCATCTGCACGCGCCCAAACCTGGGGAAGTGGAGGACGCCCTCAGGCACGTCACCATGTCAGCCAGACGAGGCGTGTGCAGATGCTGGAGACAGCATAGCGGAATGACAACCACAACTTTCGGCAGTGAACCTAAGATTAAGAGAGGAGCTGGCAGCACATTTAGTAAACTTCAATAACAACTTCATCACCTTCTTGCTGAAATTAGGACTAGCAACAGGCAGAGGGAGGCTATGATTGAGCAGTGGCAGATGATGAATGCCACCCAAGCACAGATGTTGGCCATACTCCAAGCGCAACAAAAGCCTTAGAATGTCAATCCAGCAGATTTACATTTATCCTTGTATTTCATTCCACATCTTTCCACTGCATTCCCACACTATTGACCTGTCTGGTGATCTACACCCATAGTTGGGCATTTGTGCTTAGGCTGGTGGTTTAATAATTTCGCCCATAAAGCTCATGATAGTGCTCACAAACCCCACTTGCCAATGGCTTTTTTTTGGCTCAGTAAAGCGCCCGCTCAAGCTCAAATGCAGCAGGTTTATGCCTAATGAGATCCTGCCAACATCATCGTGGGTTGTTGGAATATTTGTTAACTTTCTTGGGTGACTAACACCCCATTAATAGCTCCAACTTGTGCTCTTAAAGTATTGTGTTGCAGTTGCTTGGGGGCTGGGTGTCATAGGCTGGCCTGTTAACTTCCAGCCGTTGAGCTGCATGGTGACTTAGGGCTGGCTACATTGTAATGCTGAAATAGGCCACAAGCTGGAAAGGGTGTGGTTTTTGGCCTAGGGATTCCTGCCCTTATGGTCCCCTTGCCCTTAATAATAGTGTTCCCTATGGGTCAGAATGTTGGTGTACGGGGAGCATTCTGCCTTGAGGAAGTGTTCTGGGACATCAAGGCTGTGTAAAATTTAGAGGGGCCCAGATTGTGGCCCAATGGATCCTTCCTTGGCCTACTGGATGCCCTCGTAGTCTGCGATTGTCCTTCAACACCTAATTTCTATATGAAATATGTTTGCTGTGACATCAAATATTTGCAGATTAAAATGCATTTCAGACAAATCTGAATGAAATTTTTTATGGCTACATTAGGATGTATGATAAGCAAATTTAGGTATACATGTCATATGTTGGTTTAGTGACAAATCTATACTAGATCTAATGACAACCACATAGATTTGTTTTTAGTTGTTTTTTGAATATAAAAAAAACCCAAATTTGGATAAAAAGAAAAAAAAAAAACAAAATGTGGGTTAAAAAAAAAACACATTTGGGTAAAAAAAAAAACAACATTTGGTTAAAAAAATAAAAATAAAACACATTTGGGTTAAAAAAAACAACCTTTGGGTAAAAAAAAAACATTTGGCACTAAAAACTCCCCAAAAAAACAAGAAAAAAATTACTCAAAAAAAGAAGAAATCAAATGATCCCGGACGGCTTGGCCAGAAGCACTCTGGATGCCCTCATACAATTCCACTGGAATGTCCGTGGTGGTTGGAGAGGGTGACTCGTCAACATACCGGGGGATCTGCTGCATTAACGCAAAGTTATGTAGGACACAGCAAGCCATTATGATCTTAATCACCTTGTTGGGGGTCATACTGCAGGGCACCCCCGGTATGGTCCAGGCATCTAAACCTGTTTTTAAGCAAGCCGAAGGCCCTCTCCACCACAGCCCTGGTCTTGCGATGGGCCCTGTTATAGACCTCCTGGGCCTGAGTCTGAGGGCGCAGGATGGGGGTCATCAGCCATGGCAGTAGTGGGTATCCCGAATCCCCTGAAAACACACAAAAAATAAAATAGGGTGCACTTGTTAGCTACATTGTATATCATGTCATCAGAGGAAAATAACATCCATATGTTGAGACAGGTTTATGGCAAAAAAATACATTGAAAGGCTAATGCAATTCTTTCACAAAACTTACCCAGTAGCCAGCCACCAGACAATTCTCCTGATTGAAAACAACCATAGAGGCTCGAATTTCTCAGGATATATGCATCGTGGGTGGATCCAGGAAAGCCAGCCATCACACTTAGGAAGCGAAGGTCCGGGCCAACCACAGCTTGGACGTTTATGGAATGGCCCAGCTTCCTGTTCCTGTAAGAGCAGAAATACAGGTAATTAGTAGACTAAAACAATCCCCACAATTAACTAAATACACAACTCAAAACCAGGTATTGTAAAAAGTTATTGTAAAAGTGTATATTGAACAGTTACAACCTAAATATATAGGATAGTTGTATTGTAAGGCATACATTGAAATGATTAGTTAAGGTATGCATGAAATAATTTATTTCAGGCATACATTGAAATGATTAGTTAAGGTATGCATGAAACAATTTATTGTGTTGTGTTGTGTCTATTGTGTTGCTTATATTTTGTTACAACTGTAAATACATTTGCATTAAATAGTCATTTATTCCTTATCTATCACTATCTATTCTTGTTATCATTATACATTTACTTTATCACAGTGCTGTATATACGTTTTTATACAAAGAAAACATGACAGCCAAGGAAAACAACAAAATTATATCAATGTACCATAAGAATACAATAAATATGTTGTTGACAGTAAATGCAATAAATACATCACAATTATCATATATCCCTTCTAGTGCCAGCTACGTGACTCTCACGTAGCTGCCTCTCCAACCGTTAAGTGCCAGCTACATGAGAGTCACGTAGCTGATTTTAGAGGCCCATAAAACAAAAAGTAAAAAACATACAGACTTACCTTACCCCTCATTTGAAAGGGCCAGCGATTCTGTACAAGAAACCGCTGTTAGATTTCCGCCCCCAGGCCTTTGATCTTCAGGAGGGGGCCCGGAATAGGCCCCCCCACCGGCGCCGACATCTGAAAAAAAAAAACAGTAAATGACATTTACTCACCTCGCAGCGCGATGGCTCTCCCCGGGTCTTCTCTTAACCAGGGGGGGGGGGGGGGCTCCGATCCCCCCCCCCCTGGGCTTTCCACGCTGCTTGTGAGGGCCCAGAAACGGGCCATCACCATCCTCTTCGGCCGGCGCTGGCCCCGCCCCTAGCCTCGCCCCTAACCCCGCCCACTTGATGACGTCATCCCGCTCCTCGGGTTACTGGCACCCGGGCTCCGATCTGTCAGTTGTCAGCAGCGATCGGAGCAGGGAGGGTGGCAGGCAGGGTGGCTCTGATCTCCCTGCCTGCCAACTTCCCTGCTCTGATCACTACCGACAACTGTCATCTGCAGCAGCGTGGGACACTGGATGGGAGGTAAGTATAAGTGAAAATAGAATAATAAAATATTTGTCTGGTGTCTTTTTTTTAACTTAACCCTTTGTGAACTGGTAAGGGGTCCATGAGACCCCTTATACCAGTTCACAAGGCTCTGGGTATGGCAGGTCACCTGCGGCAAGCGGGTGACTTGCCATAACCCCCAGCGCCCCATTACCTGCCTCCCCAACGGCCAGGGGGGGGGCAGAATGGCCCGGGCCACGTGGCTATGTGGGCTAGTAACCTGCAGGGCCAGAGGCCACCAACGCTGGCCCCTGCGCCCTGTTCTACAAGCCCCCATAGCTGGTCCGGGTTGGTAATGCTGGGTAAGGGGGACCCTATGTCATTTTTTTTTTTTTATTAACCCCTTACAACTATGCAATCATATTGCATAGTTGTATCCTATCTGGAATCTCCTAAACTGCTGTTTCAGGAAAGGGGGTATACCTATACATATGTGGTACCATTGTAACCGGGAGAAATAGGGCTTTCACACGCAATAATATTTTATTGACAAACTTACATTTTTTATTACAAAAAAAAAACACTACAAATTGTAAAAATAGGTTTTTTTCATTTTTTTGCACATATTTCACCCAAAAGTATTGAGAATACACAAAAAAAAGGAACAAGACATTTCATGTTGAAGCCCAGACTCTGCTGAAAAAACAATATATATTTTTCAATGAAATCCCTGGAAATCCCTTCAAAAATCAAGGTTGCACACGTGTAGCGCAAAAACGTGAAAAGTCGTCTGGCAACAGATTGTGACAAAAAATCTAGGTAGGCTGGCACTCAAAGGGATATATATATATATATATATATATATATATATATATATAATGTAATATACATATTATATATATTAAATAATACCCATTAAATTAAAAAAAAATTATATACGCATAAAGAGAAAGAGAGAGGAAAAAACTAAATGAGAGAGGAAAAAAGAAAAAAGTAAAGAAGAAAAAAAAGGGGGGGGAAGAAACAACCATTCTTCTATTGTCTCATCCCAAATTAGGAAGGTACCTGATTTAATTGTTTATTCCACCCCAGAAATTTATGAGCTTCTAGTTGAAATATCCATCAAGCCTCAGTTGCCAAAGTTATATTTTCAACGATGCCTCGATGTCTTTTATTCTCAATATATCACTCTGAGCACCTGGAAGCAAGATCATTATATTTTCCCCATAACGTTATATTACCATGCCCTGGTAATAGTGATCAATCGTTGTTTATGATTAGGGATGAGCGAATCGATCCGGACGAACCCGGATTCGATCCGAATTTCATGACAAATTCGATTCGGATCGAATCCGAATTTCCCTGCGATTCGATAGAGCGAAGTTTTTTTTACTAAAATCCATTTATTTCAATGACAGGCATTCTAGGATGGTCTACGTGACATGTCCAGACATGTAAGCTGGGGCAGTGTATGCTGGGACAGTCACATGCAGCCTATCAGCAGCCAGCAAGCCCGGTGACGTCACAGCGCTATATAAGGCGGCGGCCATCTTGCTTTTGCGCATTTGTCTATTGCATTCGTGAGAGCCAGGACTCAGGAGGACACTGCAGACTGTATTCAGGGAGAGATAGGTAGAGAGTTAGGGACAGCCAGTAGACAGCCAGTAGACAGGCGGGAGACAGGCAGGAAGTCAGGGAGAAGCAGGGAAAGGTAGGAAAAAAACGGATGCAGTGACAGGGATTTTTTTTTGTTTTCATGCCGCCTGAGTGTTACTGCCTGGGTCACTGGCTTTGTTAGCTGTTTCACCCTGGTTAACCACTGTTGCTTTGCATAGTACTACTGCTCCCAGGTGCACTGCTGTTGTGGCATCCCATTATGTGACTACACCAGCCTCTATTTACTATAACCCTTTGCACTTATTCTAAAAGTAATTTGGCCTGATAAAGACACTTTTGCTTTGCATAGTACTACTGCTCCCAGGTGCACTGCTGTTGTGGCATCCCATTCTGTGACTACACCAGCCTCTATTTACTATAACCCTTTGCACTTATTCTAAAAGTAATTTGGCCTAATAAAGACACTTTTGCTTTGCATAGTACTACTGCTCCCAGGTGCACTGCTGTTGTGGCATCCCATTCTGTGACTACACCAGCCTCTATTTACTATAACCCTTTGCACTTATTCTAAAAGTAACTTGGCCTGATAAAGACACTTTTGCTTTGCATAGTACTATTGCTCCCAGGTGCACTGCTGTTGTGGCATCCCATTCTGTGACTACACCAGCCTCTATTTACTATAACCCTTTGCACTTATTCTAAAAGTAATTTGGCCTGATAAAGACACTTTTGCTTTGCATAGTACTACTGCTCCCAGGTGCACTGCTGTTGTGGCATCCCATTCTGTGACTACACCAGCCTCTATTTACTATAACCCTTTGCACTTATTCTAAAAGTAATTTGGCCTGATAAAGACACTTTTGCTTTGCATAGTACTACTGCTCCCAGGTGCACTGCTGTTGTGGCATCCCATTCTGTGACTACACCAGCCTCTATTTACTATAACCCTTTGCACTTATTCTAAAAGTAATTTGGCCTGATAAAGACACTTTTGCTTTGCATAGTACTACTGCTCCCAGGTGCACTGCTGTTGTGGCATCCCATTCTGTGACTACACCAGCCTCTATTTACTATAACCCTTTGCACTTATTCTAAAAGTAATTTGGCCTGATAAAGACACTTTTGCTTTGCATAGTACTACTGCTCCCAGGTGCACTGCGGTTGGGGCATCCCATTCTGTGACTACACCAGCCTCTATTTACTATAACCCTTTGCACTTATTCTAAAAGTAATTTGGCCTGATAAAGACACTTTTGCTTTGCATAGTACTACTGCTCCCAGGTGCACTGCTGTTGTGGCATCCCATTCTGTGACTACACCAGCCTCTATTTACTATAACCCTTTGCACTTATTCTAAAAGTAATTTGGCCTGATAAAGACACTTTTGCTTTGCATAGTACTACTGCTCCCAGGTGCACTGCTGTTGTGGCATCCAATTCTGTGACTACACCAGCCTCTATTTACTATAATCCTTTGCACTTATTCTAAAAGTAATTTGGCCCGATAAAGACACTTTTGCTTTGCATAGTACTACTGCTCCCAGGTGCACTGCTGTTGTGGCATCCCATTCTGTGACTACACCAGCCTCTATTTACTATAACCCTTTGCACTTATTCTAAAAGTAATTTGGCCTGATAAAGACACTTTTGCTTTGCATAGTACTACTGCTCCCAGGTGCACTGCTGTTGTGGCATCCCATTCTCTGACTACACCAGCCTCTATTTACTATAACCCTTTGCACTTATTCTAAAAGTAATTTGGCCTGATAAAGACACTTTTGCTGTGCATAGTAGTACTGCTCCCAGGTGCTCTGCTGTTGGGGCATCCCATTCTGTGACTACACCAGCCTCTATTTACTATAACCCTTTGCACTTATTCTAAAAGTAATTTGGCCTGATAAAGACACTTTTGCTTTGCATAGTACTACTGCTCCCAGGTGCACTGCTGTTGGGGCATCCCATTCTGTGACTACACCAGCCTCTATTTACTATAACCCTTTGCACTTATTCTAAAAGTAATTTGGCCTGATAAAGACACTTTTGCTGTGCATAGTACTACTGCTCCCAGGTGCTCTGCTGTTGGGGCATCCCATTCTGTAACATACCATACCCCTCTTTATTTACACTAAGCAGCTCTCTTATTTACACTAAGCAGTGTTACTGCTAACTTTTGGTGTGCATTATATTCTGTTTCATATAGACCAACCGCTGCCTGGGGGTTCTTAAAATATCACCTACTACCACGCCAGTTAGACTATGTCGGGCAGACAAGTGCCTGGAAGTGAAAAGAGGAGTGGCAGAGGCCAAGATTCCGCAGGCAGAGGTCGCAGCAGACTGGGGGCCAGTAGCAGCAGGAGTCACGCTGAGAGACCTAATCTGCCAGTATCTGCTAGCGGTCGGGTCTCCACCAGTAACGCATCTGCCGTGGTAGATTGGTTAACGCGCTCATCAACAACATCATCACAACTTACGTCTGAGACCCCCAGTCTAGGATCGGTAGGTTCCTCTGACACAACCCTGAGTTGGCATGCCCCGAGAGCAGTCCCTGTCCTCCCATTGCCTCTGTCCTACGCCGTTCCCTCCCCCAGCAACGTATCCTATAATTTGGGTTCAGCTCCACTCTTTAGTGAGGAGGACGATCAGATAGAGGACAGTCAGCAGCTACTGCCCAGCCAAGAAATGGAGGTGGCTTCTTTAGCTAGGCAGACAAATAGTGGACAGTGTCGTGGGTGCTCCGAGCATTCCAGCTCCTGCGCCAGACACTGTTGACGAATCCACGAACATCAGTGACGTACAGCCACAACTCGGTGATAATGATGATGACGATGAAGCCGATCGCACTTGGGAGCCGGGTGATGAAGGGGCTTCATCGTCATCATCAGGAGAAGAGGGGCGCAGGTTGCCCCGGAGTCAGCAGCTCAGGCAGCAAGGTGTTAGCAGCATGGTTGGCAGGCAGCATGGGGGCACAATTGTAAAGCCTGGAGCCAAACGGGGCCGGGGCCGGGGTAGAGCACCTGCTGCGCGGCAGGCTACCTTATCGGGAGGTAGTGGGGCAGGGGTTCCTGGAGTTGGCGACAATAGCAGCGAATCAGTGAGGCCTGTTGGTGGGAAAAGTAGCTACTCGGCAGTGTGGCAGTTTTTCCTGAAGCATCCGCAGGAGGGTAACATGGCCACATGCAAGATATGTAGGCAGAAGGTGAAGCCTGGCCAGGGTCCAAATGTTGGCACCACGGCCCTGCGTCAACATATGCAGCGTCACCATAAAGCGGCCTGGGAGAACCTAGGCTCCGAGTGGCACGCCGCTCCCAATTTCTGCCAGCCAAGGCTCCAGCACCTCAGCCGAAGGCAGCTGTGCGTCATACCCATCCTCTGTCGCTCCTGCTCCTCCTCCTCCAAGTCATGCATCCCGCCAGCAATCCATCAGCAAAGCCATGTCCAAGAGACAGCAGTATGCGCCCACTCATCCTACGGCGCAGAAGCTGAATGTGCTCCTGTCCAAGTTGCTGGTGCTGCAGTCGCTCCCTTTTCAGGTGGTGGACTCTGCACCTTTCAGAGAACTGATGGCTTGTGCCGAGCCGAGGTGGAGAGTCCCAAGCCGTCATTTCTTTGCCAAGAAGGCAGTACCAGCGCTGCACACTTTTGTTGAACAGAAGGTGGGCCAGTCCTTGAGCCTGTCGGTGTGTAGCAAAGTGCATGGCAGCGCCGACGTCTGGAGCTGTAACTACAGTCAGGGACAGTACATGTCGTTTACGGACCACTGGGTGAATGTGGTCCCGTTGCAGCAGCAGCAACTTGGACAGGTCACGCCGCTTCAGCCTCCGCGTTCCCTGCCCGTTGGGCCTGTGACACTGTGCGACTCGGCCTCCTCATCCTCCGCCATCTCCTCACCCTCCACTGTAGGCTCAAGTCTCAGTGCCCCTCCAGTCTACCATGTGTGCAGGGCACGGAGGTGTCACGCAGTGCTTCACATGGTTTGTCTTGGCGAACGGAGTCACACAGGGGAGGAACTGCTTAAATGTATTCATCAGGAAATCCAAACATGGCTTACGTAAAATGGGAATCATGGTTACCGACAATGGGAAGAACATTTTGTCTGCGCTGCGCCAAGGAAGCCTGACCCATGCCCCCTGCATGGCTCACGTCTTCAATCTGGTTGTCAAGCGGTTTCTGAAGTGTTCCCCCCATCTGCAAGACATCTTAACAACTTCAAGGAAACTTTGCATGCACTTCAGCCACTCATACAATGCCAAACACACCCTTCTTGAGCTACAGCGTCAGAACGGTATCCCCCAACATAGTCTGATTTGCAATGTTTCCACCCATTGGAATTCCACCCTTCACATGTTGGACCGATTATATGAACAGAGAAAAGCCATCACGGATTTCCTGATTATCCAAGCAGATAGGGGGACTCCCCTGTGTAACTTCAATGTCAACCAGTGGCAGCTCATACGTGACACCTGGCGTTTGCTCAGGCCCTTTGAGGAAGCCACTTTATTTGTCAGTCTGCAGGATTACAGGATGAACGACGTGATTCCACTGCTTCATGTACTACAGCACATGTTGGAAACCATGGCTGGTCAGGGCACTGGAGACATGGCGTTTACATCTTACGGCCACATGAACCCCGTTGGAGCTGAACTGGAGGAGGAGGAGGAAGAGGAGGAGTTGCCCAGCGAAACACAGTTTAGGCTTGGCAAAATGGCTGGTTTATCTAGTCAGCGGACAGGAGAGGAGGAGCAGGAGCAGCCAGAGGAGCTAGAGGTTTTTGAGGAAGGCGAGACAGAGGACCCGGGCACCTGGCAGTATGCAGTGGAGATGGAGACAGGTAGTCCATCCGAGTCACTTGCGCAAATGGCACGAAGCATGCTCACGTGCTTGCGCAGTGACCCCAGAATTTTTTCCATCTGTCGGCGGGATGACTTCTGGCTGTCCACCTTATTGGACCCTCGCTTCCGGCACAAAATGGGGGCATTTTTTAAACCCACAGAGAGGGAGGACAAACTGAACTACTACAAAGACATTCTACGTAGGCAGTTGGCCGATGCCTATCTGCGCCATGGTCCATACTCTTGCAGGTCTGACTCGAGGGGACCTCTGCGCTCACCTTCCACTGTCATGGCTGCTGGGGGGGTTGGCAGGAGCAGCAGCTCCATCAGCAGCAGCCTCAGTCTTCAGTCGCTAATGAGTAGCTTTCTACACCCGCATAGTGAGGCTACTCATGAGCAGCAGGAAGACCTGGAGCAGGACCTCAACCAGCAGGTCATGTCATACTTTGACATGACCATGCCAACACACCTTGAGGATCCGCTGGACTTCTGGGCAGCCAAACTTGATTTGTGGCCGCAACTAGCAGAGTTTGCCCTGGAAAAGCTGTCCTGCCCGGCAAGTAGCGTGCCATCTGAGCGGGTGTTTAGTGCGGCGGGGGCCATAGTTACGGCGAGGAGAACTCGTCTGTCAACTAAAAATGTGGAGAGACTCACCTTTGTCAAAATGAATCAGGGATGGATCAGCCAGGATTTCCACCCACCAATGCCTGATGCATGCGACTAGATTCAGCATGGTGCCACGTTTTACACTTTCCAAATGGTGCAAAACATATTTATGTCTTTAGGCCAATTTTTGGGCTCCTGCTGATGCCAACTCCAGGGTGTGATTCATCCAATTTTTGGGCTCCTGAAGCCAACCCCAGTGTCTCTTTAAAGTAATGTTTGGGCTCCTGCTGCTGCTGCCAACTCCAGGGTGTGATTCATCCAATTTTTGGGCTCCTGCTGCCAACCACAGTGTCTCTTTAAAGTAATGTTTGGGCTCCTGCTGCTGCTGCTGCTGCTGCCAACTCCAGGGTGTGAATCATCCAATTTTTGGGCTCCTGAAGCCAACTCCAGTGTCTCTTTAAAGTAATGTTTGGGCTCCTGCTGCTGCTGCCAACTCCAGGGTGTGATTCATCCAATTTTTGGGCTCCTGAAGCCAACCCCAGTGTCTCTTTAAAGTAATGTTTTGGCTCCTGCTGCTGCCAACTCCAGTGTGTGATTCATCCAATTTTTGGGCTCCTGAAGCCAACCCCAGTGTCTCTTTAAAGTAATGTTTGGACTCCTGCTGCTGCTGCTGCTGCCAACTCCAGGGTGTGAATCATCCAATTTTTGGGCTCCTGAAGCCAACCCCAGTGTCTCTTTAAAGTAATGTTTGGGCTCCTGCTGCTGCTGCTTCCAACTCCAGGGTGTGAATCATCCAATTTTTGGGCTCCTGAAGCCAACTCCAGTGTCTCTTTAAAGTAATGTTTGGGCTCCTGCTGCTGCTGCTGCTTCTGCTGCCGCCAACTCCAGGGTGTGAATCATCCAATTTTTGGGCTCCTGAAGCCAACTCCAGTGTCTCTTTAAAGTAATGTTTGGGCTCCTGCTGCTGCTGCCAACTCCAGGGTGTGATTCATCCAATTTTTGGGCTCCTGAAGCCAACCCCAGTGTCTCTTTAAAGTAATGTTTTGGCTCCTGCTGCTGCCAACTCTAGGGTGTGATTCATCCAATTTTTGGGCTCCTGCTGCCAACCCCAGTGTCTCTTCAAAGTAATGTTTGGGCTCCTGCTGCTGCTGCCAACTCCAGGGTGTGAATCATCCAATTTTTGGGCTCCTGAAGCCAACCCCAGTGTCTCTTTAAAGTAATGTTTGGGCTCCTGCTGCTGCTGCTGCCAACTCCAGGGTGTGAATCATCCAATTTTTGGGCTCCTGATGCCAACTCCAGTGTCTATTTAAAGTAATGTTTGGGCTCCTGCTGCTGCCAACTCGAGGGTGTGATTCATCCAATTTTTGGGCTCCTGAAGCCAACCCCAGTGTCTCTTTAAAGTAATGTTTGGGCTCCTGCTGCTGCTGCCAACTCCAGGGTGTGATTCATCCAATCTTTGGGCTCCTGCTGCCAACCCCAGTGTCTCTTTAAAGTAATGTTTGGGCTGCTGCTGCCAACTCCAGGGTGTGATTCATCCAATTTTTGGGCTCCTGCTGCCAACCCCAGTGTCTCTTTAAAGTAATGTTTGGGCTCCTGCTGCTGCTGCTGCTGCCAACTCCAGGGTGTGATTCATCCAATTTTTGGGCTCCTGAAGCCAACTCCAGTGTCTCTTTAAAGTAATGTTTGGGCTCCTGCTGCTGCCAACTCCAGGGTGTGATTCATCCAATTTTTGGGCTCCTGTTGCCAACCCCAGTGTCTCTTTAAAGTAATGTTTGGGCTCCTGCTGCTGCTGCCAACTCCAGGGTGTGAATCATCCAATTTTTGGGCTCCTGAAGCCAACTCCAGTGTCTCTTTAAAGTAATGTTTGGGCTCCTGCTGCTGCCAACTCCAGGGTGTGATTCATCCAATTTTTGGGCTCCTGAAGCCAACCCCAGTGTCTCTTTAAAAGTAATGTTTGGGCTCCTGCTGCTGCTGCCAACTCGAGGGTGTGATTCATCCAATCTTTGGGCTCCTGCTGCCAACTCCAGTGTCTCTTTAAAGTAATGTTTGGGCTCCTGCTGCTGCTGCTGCCAACTCCAGGGTGTGATTCATCCAATTTTTGGGCTCCTGAAGCCAACTCCAGTGTCTCTTTAAAGTAATGTTTGGGCTCCTGCTGCTGCTGCTGCCAACTCCAGGGTGTGATTCATCCAATTTTTGGGCTCCTGAAGCCAACCCCAGTGTCTCTTTAAAGTAATGTTTGGGCTCCTGCTGCTGCTGCTGCCAACTCCAGGGTGTGATTCATCCAATTTTGGGCTCCTGCTGCCAAATCCAGTGTCTCTTTAAAGTAATGTTTGGGCTCCTGCTGCTGCTGCTTGCAACTGCAGGGTGTGATTCATCCAATTTTTGGGCTCCTGAAGCCAACTCCAGTGTCTCTTTAAAGTAATGTTTGGGCTCCTGCTGCTGCTGCCAACTCCAGGGTGTGATTCATCCAATTTTTGGGCTCCTGAAGCCAACCCCAGTGTCTCTTTAAAGTAATGTTTGGGCTCCTGCTGCTGCTGCTGCCAACTCCAGGGTGTGATTCATCCAATTTTGGGCTCCTGCTGCCAAATCCAGTGTCTCTTTAAAGTAATATTTGGGCTCCTGCTGCTGCTGCTTGCAACTGCAGGGTGTGATTCATCCAATCTTTGGGCTCCTGCAGCCAACTCCAGTGTCTCTTTCAAGATATGTTTGGGCTGCTGCTGCTTGAAACTCCAGGGTGTGTCAGTCAATTTTTGGGCTCCTGCTGCTGCCAACTCCAGTGTCTCTTTCAGCCAATGTTTGGGCTCCTGCTGCTGCTTGCAACTCCAGGGTGTGATTCATCCAATTTTTGGGCTCCTGCTGCTGCCAACTCCAGTGTCTCTTTAAAGCAATGTTTGGGCAACTGCCCCTCATAGTGATGCCACTTCAATTCTCTGCAATTGTGCCGCTCTGCGATTCTATTAGCGATGCCTCTGATCTGCATGTGATATTTATTTACAGTATTATTTAACTAACCCAGCACGCATCCTATGCGTGTTACAGCAAGGCAAAATGGTTTACAACCCTATTGAGGCTCTAGGAGGCTCAGAAATAGCCGTTTTTAATAGCGATTCGTCGCAAATAAATTCGGGTCGAAACGATTTTTGTCGGAAAATTCAGCGAATCAGTCGAATCGAATTTTTCAAAAGTTCGCTCATCTCTATTTATGATACAGGCTACTATGTCCTACTATGATTAAAAAGAATTATGTTGGCGTGCAATTGTGGAAATAGATTTTCATGTGTTTTTCTCTATTCTTAAAAGTCTGGGTGTTGTCAGTACACGGGATCTCCCAATTTTTTCTTTTTGTTTATATCCTACAAAAAATCCACCATAGGTGTATTTTGACTCAGACCTCAGACCAGATAATGCCAGAGAGCACAAGACTCCTCTCTGCGGGAGTCCCAGAGGGTTGTGGGTCTGTTCTTGGCACTGCATACCATACTTGCTCATTTTTAAGATGCGATTGAGGTTGGCGGGGGATCTCATAGTCACTAGTTAATATAGGCGATAGCTAATATCATTAAAGTTATCTGAAAACACTGAAATAAAAATGTAGCAAACTCTGAAGAGCGTTTTATACCATTTTAATTGTTGAGATTAGATGAACGCATTGGTGTGATGATGTGGAGGAAAATTGGACAATTGTAAAAGAATAGCATTTGCATTTGACATTTCTTTTCAACCTTGGTTTGTTATGGAACACTTCAAATCTTTTACCACCATTGTGCTCTATGTCATCTTAAACTTGAATGCTGCTTATCTAACTGCATCACTTTGCTCTATGAAGAAGGTACAAGTGATAAATTCATCTCTATCTGGCGCACACATTAACTCTGTCGGGAGCTTCTTAAACGTGATGCTACGATAAAACCATTGTCGTTAAATTGCTTTTAATGGCGCTGATGCTTTATAAATCAGGCTCATTATCTCATGTCTTATTTTGAAATAAAGCAGGACACAGTCCTATTTTAAGGCAAGATTACTTGATGTATTACGCATTAGGAAAATTATTATTATTATTAAAATCTAAAATTGTCTTTATTATCCATTCTGTATTTGGAAATGAAATAAATGAGATGAAAAAATACTTTCTCATGTCTGATAGAGTTCTTGTGTTCAACGCTTATCATGTCATTATATAATTTTCTTTTATTTAGAACGAAATATCTAGTAAAATACCGTTAACAAATTATTGACTAATGACCCAGGACTGCTATGGACTTCAAGCAACCATTCTGTACGCTATTACTAATCTATCATTACCACTGTTTCCTGCAGCCTCGGGGCCCCTTGCTAGAGGGTCTTTCAATGTTTAACCATTTGGAATTCTACTCATTTATTTCAAGTGTAATGGATTTTTTGACCTCTACTTTGCCCCTATTTTGTCCTTATCTCTCAGTTCTGCTGAATGGAATGGTAGAAATACAAAGTATATGTTTGTCTGACACCATAGATTTCTATGGTATTAAGTAATAATTCCCCCGCAGATAGCATCTGAGAGATTCCTCAGTCATGATCAGCCAACAGCAACAAAAAACTTCAGTACCTTCAGACAATTGTTATGTTTCTCTGCTGACTTTTAAACATGAAAACTATTGACCAAAGCTCTTCATGCATCACTGGCAGGAGGATATTGCAATGACAATTATTGAATTGCAACTGCTAATTAACAGGAGCAAAGACATATAATATGAAAGTAAGGTGGTATCAAATAAATGTCATATTTCAGAGAAATGACAAAAAATAGTCTATAGTAACCATTGAGCAAGGATTGTTATGTGACTGGGTCTCCACAAGTCATGTGGAGTTGCATCTACCAATGATTAGCAATTCCTACCAAATGCAGACCAATGAACTCAGTTGTGGCAAAAGGAACAGTGCTCTGCTCGCAGAGTGAGTTTATATTTCTAACGGCTCCCGCTGAATTGAATAGAGGGGCCCTAATAATAATATCTTCATAAAAATTGTGCTAGAACAAGTCCGGTAAGTAGCATGAAAACACAGAAACATGCCCACAGGAGCAATGAACACTGCTGGCAACCTAGTTGTGCAAAGCTCTTGGCATGCGCTTACCAGAAGATCTTCCGATGAGTTCAAATTCCTGATGTGACTTCTGTTGTGACTCCTTCTGCTTTCTTTCAATCCTTTGTTACAACACAGATATAAATGGCTACTTGCTGCGGTCATTGACCTGACTTCTGTTCCTGTCTGCAGCACCACGACTTTAAGCCCCATTTTCCCATATGTGTCTTAAACGGTCATCTTCTACACTCTGAGCCTAGGCCAGGTAATATTCAGATTGGAAAGTGAGCTCAGTAAGGTGCCAGGAAAATGAAATGATATAGATAACCATGGGCAGAAAATATCAGGAAAATACAAAGGGGATTGGAAAGATCAACAGTATGTTCTGTTAGGGTTGCAACCACCTACTAAAGAGACAGGGGAAAGACTCCTTCATAAGTCGAAAGACCTATCTAAGCCCGGGAAGGAGGAAACACCAGATGGACAGACAAGAAACACCCACGAAAGAGTAGGAATTGGACAATAGACTGGAAAACTAAGAGAGATATGAATAAATTACTAGGAAATTACTAGGGGGGTAAGAGATGACAATCTTTGGTAAACAAGAGACTGAATGCCAAATCTATGCAAGTAGTGCAATGATTGGTCAACAACTCACCTGGTCGCCAGATGAGATCCCACCCCGCCCAGAGCCTAAACAGCAGTTGCAGTGATTCTGTGTCCAGTTCATGGCCCCGCTATCAGTCACAGGAGTGCTACCACCACCTGTCCATTCAGGCTGCTCTTCAAAATATATCTAATTGCTGAATTGGCCAAAGGACTATTTCTATCTATTCTCCTTTAATGTGGTCTCTAAAATTATATCCAAGAAGCTGATGGTCTCTCCACAGAGAAGTCCTAAAAGACACTGAATGTATATCCAAATCCATATTAACACTTCAAGATGTCTACAAATTCAATGACACAGATGAAATTTGCCATAGTAACATTATGGGAAACACACAGATGCTATGTGAAGGGGATCTTTGAAAAAGAAAATACAATTAATTAATAAAAGGAAAACGAAAGCTACAGAAAAAGAAAAATCGCAAGTATCGCAATATAATATGTATAATATTAAAAATCCATATACACTTGCTGAATAATGAGAGGAGGGGGTCACACCCAAACTGAAAAAAAACCCCCGCCAAGCTTGTGGTTTTCTTCTCCTGGTAGGAAGTGACTGGTTTGAGTGTATCAGGGGGAACAGAACCTTTACCCCCGAATTCCACCCAAAAAAACAAGCCTGGCTTGCTATTTCTTGATGCCGAATGTAAAAGTGACCCCTCCTCCCACCATCAAGCATATTTATATGGATTTTTATCATTGGTCCATTTTTTGAGCCGCAGAAAACCTCACTTAAAGTGGACCAGTCAGCGTGCTCTCACATCATTAACCGCAGTCTTCTGCCGTGTCCGAGCTAGCTAATGACCAATGATCCCAGAGAGTCCCGTCTGCCCATAAGTCAAACAGTGAGGGACAGACTCTAGCTACAGGCTTACAGCTCTAAAAAAACTCTTAAATACACTACTGTATCAAAGAAGCGCCTTGGAGCCAAGAGGAGTTCCAAGATGAAAGAACTAGAAAAGCAAAAAAGAAAAAAACAGATAAGAGAAAAAGGGGACCTAGGGAAGGGAAGAGGAGAGGGGAAGGGGAGGGGGGGAAGCAACCAGACAGTGTCTGGCCACCCATATCCCAGGGCTAGTACCCCCACTGGGCCAAATCTACCCCTCCGTCTATATTGAGGAGACAAATGTTCTAAATTCGTGCGTATTGCGACCCATTGGGCATCCTGATTGCCCCGATGCCCGGGGGGGGGGGGGATTGATCAGCCCAGGAATCTTATAGGTTCAGGTATTAATATCAAAAGGCAAACCATGATGCAATACGAATCTCTAAACTCAAGGAGTATTGTGATGAAGCCTATTTAATACGAGTTTACGAGTACCATAATCTGGCCATTTGCCAATAAAGAAAAAAAAAACAGCAATGCGGGGTAGGGAATGGAGGCACGGACATGACGGCTGAGCCACCAATAAATGACTTAAAAACATCACAGTATGCAGGGGCACCACAATCTCCAGTGAGCAACTAATGAGAGAGTAAAAGAAAACTATTTAAAAAAAGTACCGTATTTGCCGGCGTATAAGACAACTTTTTCCCCCTGTAAAACATGCCTCCAAGTGGGGGGGTCGTCTTATACGCCGGGTGCACCTGGGTCACATATATATAAATGTACTTACCTTCACCAAGCTGGGCAGCACGATCATCCTCCTCCTCGTCCTGCAGAGCGATGCTCTTGCTCAGGCAGCACTAGTTGATCAGAGCAGGGAGAGACTGAGCAGGCCAGCAGGGTGAGTGCAGAGCAGATCAGCTTTCCTGCTCTCAGGCACTGTGTGGGCAGGCAGGGGCTGACTCCTGGCACGCACTCCTGACATCGCCCTCGCTGCTCTTCCCTTTGAAGGGGACTCTTCAGCATCTGATCTGAGGTGTGATTTATTTAAGATTTATTAAAAAAAAAAAAAAGGTTCTATGGGGCATCCCCCAGTGTAAAACCCCCAACTGGCCCCTTTCCCAGACCCCACACATTACACACTATGCTATTAGATGAGACACATTCTAAACAACCCAGGCATGTCCCCAGCTATAGGCGAGCAGGGATGTGGCCGCAGTGTAATGTGGTGTGGACTCTGGGAAACGGGGTCATTGGGGAAGTTTACACAGGGGGCACCCCAAGTTGGGGGAGTTTACACAGGGGGCACCCCAACTTGGGGGAGATTACACTCTCTACTGGGTTTTGTTCCCTGCATCAGGTGCAGCAAAATGGAATGCCCCCCTGTCTGAATCCCCCGTTTGGCCTTTTTCCCAGACTCCACACCACATTACACTGCGGCCACATTCCTGCTCGCCTTGAGTTGGGGCCTGTGCTGGCTATTCAGAATTAGTCCCATCTAAAGGCATAGTAGGGATGTGGCTGCAGTGTAATGTGGTTTGGGCTCTGGGAAAAGGGCCAGTTGGGGGGTTTCACACAGTAGAGGAAACCCAATTTGGCATGCCCCTGGAGTAGGGAACAATCCCACTGGGGCAATTCAATTCGGGATGCCCCACTGAAAAACCCTCTCTATTGGCCCTATTCCCAGAGCCAACACCACATTACCCTGCAGCTGCATCCCTACTATGCCTTTAGCTGGGACGCATTCTGAATAGCCAGCACAGGCACGTCCCCAACTAAAGGCGAGCAGGGATGCAGCTGCAGTGTAATCTGATGTGCGCTCTGGGAAAAAGGCCAGTCGGGGGTATTTCACACAGTGGGGCTTCCAAATTTGGGAGGTCCCACTGGGTTTCGTTCCCTACTCCAGGGGTATCCCAAATTGTGATCCTCCACTGTGTGAAACCCCCCATCTGGCCCTTTTCCCAGAGCCCAAACCACATTATACTGCAGCTGCATCCCTACTATGCCTTAGCTGGGACGCATTCTGAATAGCCAGTGTGGGCACATTCCAAACTAAAGGCGAGCAGGGATGCGGCTGCAGTGTAATCTGATGTTCTTTTACGTTTTATTCGGTGTGCGGAAGAGGGAGTAGTCTTATACGGCGAGTATATAAACTCTATATTTTGAGTGGAAATGTTGGTGGGTCGTCTTATACGCCGGCAAATACGGTATAAAAAAAACAGGTTGACTGCTGTTCCCTCTGCACTGCTACCTGAGGCAGTTGTCTTACATAGCCTCATTACAGGTGCACCCCTAAGTAGCAGTATGCATGGTATGTGCACCCCCATCCATGTAAAATCAGTTATTTTGCTCGATTTTGAGTACTGACTTAAGGTACTTTAATTCTAACATGTTCATGTAGTTAGTTAATGTGCTCAGTCCTTTTCACACTTTTATTAAATAAGTCTGGGCCATTTCTTCAATCATCATAAAACGTGATATAAAAACAAGGTAATTAGCTTAGTTTTCTTTGTAAAAACAGAAAACATTAATGTAATGCTTGAGGGTGTTGGCTTCAGAAATCCCTGTATCAGATTGTTCTAGTTTATGACATCAAGATTGCCACTTCCTACGTGTCCCTGCTGCTGGCCTGAGGGGGGAATTATGACAGGATATTTGCTAAAATCAATACATAATTCGATTGAGCTTTTTTGCTTTGGTGTCCAGATAAATACTTTGAATCAGCAATCATGGCCCATATATAATAATGACCTTTTTTTAAACGAAATAAAGAGAATATGATCTTGGTAACCAATCTGTAAAAGCCCTTTAATTTGTTAGCTTGCTTTTTTTTTACCAATTTAACACAATTTGCTTAGGGGCTCAATCTGCAAATGTGTTTCTGGATTCAAGTAACTATGATACGGTATTTTTACGCTGCTTGTAGGACAAGCACTGATAAAGAGCAGTAAACAGTAATAGGATATACACTAAAATGAGACTTTCTTCTGTAACGGCCATGCCGCGGCAAAAAGGCGGACTGTGAAAATATCTGTATACCCTGTTCATAAGCAAAGGTGTCTGAGGAAAGCTTTAACAAATTAATTAACGCACAGCTTTGTCCCAGGCTAGGTAGACCTGGAAGATTTTATTGGGCTCAGGACTATAAATTAATTAACCTCTAGCTTTTCAGTTACCTTGAGTACTTCTTAAGTGGGCAAGGTTCTCCTTACCTTGCTACTTATTGCGTCCCCCCTACCTTGTTACAAACAGGGTCATCCCCTGCTACCGACAGGGACACCAAATACACCTCTCCAAATCAAGGATCTGCAGGCTGACGTGATAAGTCCGCTTCCCTCTAATCTGAGGTGAATCTATCTGCATGGGACGCCAGGTTATGTGGCTGCGGGCCTCAAAAACACCCTTGGAAAGGTGAGTTTTGTGGGAAATCAACAGGGCTTCACACAGCAGCCGAGGGAGGGAAGCCAAGCATCTGGCCCTGGTTTTAAAATGATTTGTGATGGTTGTACAGTTACACAGTTGTATCCTCTTGGGCACGTGTCAAACACCAGGCCCAGGGGCCGGATGCATCCCACCGAGCCTTTTTATGTGGCCCTCTGACAACAACCACACAGTGGTGGCTGTGCCGAACCTTTTCTGGCCCAGTCATCCAATGCTTCTGACACCAGCAGCATGTCCTTGTTTAAGGTCCTGCAGAGTAAAGCACTGTTACGCTGCACCCCACCTCTAATCCCCGGTGTGGTGCCTAGAAAAGCAGCTGGTGTGCAACTTTATAATATATTGTTGGGGGGAGAAGAGAGTAGTGTCTGCAACTGTTCTGCCTAACCCACCAAACTAACTGTCACAGCAGAGACTGCTACATCTTTTGCAGGTGTTCTTGCCAAGTAGGGTGGGAAAAAATATTGAAGTTCTGCCCTGGGCAAAATAATTCTGCATCTGTCCTGGGTAAAAATAATTCCACATGTGCCCTGGGCAAAATAATTCTGAATCTGCCTTGGGTAAAATAATTCCATATCTGCATTGGGCAAAATAATTCCGCACCTGCCCTGGCCTAAATAACTAAATAATTCCATGTCTGCCCTAGGCAAAATAATTCTGCATCTGTTCTTGGGCAAAATAATTCTGTGTTACCATATTTTTGAACGGTCGTGCTTCCATTTTGTTTTTTTGTAATTAAACCAGACCAACACCCATTTTACAAAACATGGGTGTTGGTCCACTGCGGGGGGGGGGGGGGGCACCCCGATTGCCGCCCCCCCCCCCGGATCGAGTCTTGTAAAGCCTGCAAACTATACCTGAGAACTCGCTCCCTTAGGGAAATGCAGCCCGTGATCGGCAAGAGGCTGTCTCCTGTGCTCGGGTCTCCCCTTTGCTGGCCGCTTGCTAATTGTGGGGCAACATTTCCCTAAGGGAGCAAGTTGTCGGGGGGCCCTGGAAATCGGGGTGCCCCCGCGCAGTGGGCCATGGCCCATGTTTTGTAAAATGGGCGTTTGTCCAGTTTAACCGGCTCTTTGAAGGTGACCAGAATGCTGATGTTGCTCTCAGTGAAAATGAGTTTGACACCCCTGTTCTAGAGAGTTCACAGAGGCGCCACATAAGTCCAATGTACAGAAGAACCAGCACGACAATATTTGAATAATATATTGTAATCCAAACAGCAGCAGTATGTAGGATGAATCAGCAATATGCAGAATTATAATCCAGAAGCAGCAACGGTTAATTGCAGTACAGTCGACATTTCAGGGACCACAAGGACCCCTTTTTCCAGACCTGTATACAACCAGAGTTGGAGCAAAGCCAAACCCTAAATAGGGTTTGCAGTAGTGGGTGGTGGGGTGTGGGCAATGGTGGTGTGGGTGCAGACCCCGGCAGGGCTCACCTGGGAGATGTGATGCTGATCATGCAGCCCAGCCCCCATGTGACTTCTTGCTGGCCTGCACTGGCGGCCACTGTCCAATAGAATCAGCAGCCGCTGTGGCGCCAGCGGATGGCGGGTAGATTCCCCTGCCGATGATGCCGACTACAGCCTCCTTTGATTGGAGGAGGTGGTGCCCCAGGGTTGCCTAGGCCAGACAGCCAGGGTGGGTTTTGGTTTTTCAAGTTGCTAGGTTGTTTATTCTGTATTTTGACAGGGCCGTTGACATCACTAATGACGAAATTTGCGCTGCTGTCACAGTCTGTAGTTAATTCACTAATTTTAGGGTTTGGCTTTCCTCCAATTCTTGTTGCATGCAAGTCTTGAGAAAGAGGTCCTTGTGGTCCCTGAAAGGTAGGCAGTGCTGCAATTAATCATTAACCACCGTTTTACTGCTCCTGGATTATAATAGACTATTCTGCATATTGCTGATTTTGGATTATATATCTTTATCCTACATTTTGCTGCTTTTTGGATTACAATATATTATTTGCATATTGAAGTGCCGGTTCTTCTGTACATCGACCCTGATTTTAAACTGCCTTAAGGGATGCTGCATGCCCCACATCCAGGCCCTTCTCTGCTCTCAAATACCCCAGATTATTTACTAACCAGAAGATAAGAACACACTTGCAAAACTGCCAACACCAAAGTTTAATTTATGCTGCCTGGTGAAACCCCAACAACCATCCACTTAAACGCTGCTGGGGAACAGAGTAGCAGCTACTTAGCTCTGCCCTACGGGAGCTACAGTCCTGGTCTCAGCAGGTCCATGCAGATAGAGAACCATTCCTCTGCTGCATGTGTCTCACTAACATCAGCCTGGCAGTTATCTGGGACAGTGCTAGGTTAGCAAGGCTGCCACCAGGGCCTCCTTGCCGGGGACCCTCGGGCCCAGGATAACAGTCCTGCAGTTCCTCTAGTGACAATTCCAAATGTTTCTGATATGTAGCACTGAGAAAGTCCAAACAAACTTTTCTGTGAGTAATCAGATGCAATCATAGCAATAGTCTGCTTGTTCACAAACACCATGAAGCACTTATGGCCCATTTCCATGAACAGATAAATTGAATGTTTATTGAGCGCGGTATGTAATCAGATGACTTGCATATGGATATAGCAACCATTTCCACTGATCAAATTTCTTCTCAATGCATTATATTTAGGGATTATTCATTCACATGGAAATGGGCGATTAGCATCAAGTTAGTAAGGAATCATCCAACCTTTGTACTCTATAATCAATTAAAAAGAAAAAGCAGATCATAGACATAGAAACAGCACAAAATAGTGAAGAACATTCTATACATCAGCAAGCTGTACAAAAATCTTCTGGCTTCCAAGGGCAAACATTAGTGGCAACATACTGTATCGAGGCAGAATCCGAACACCCTGTATGAAACAATAGTTTTGTAAACTTTTTTTTATGTTTCTGATGATTAAAACTGGGTGGAGAGGCATCGGCCTGAACATTGTTTGTATCCTCATCACCACCCCTTGATGGGTATCTATAAGTTCTTTAGTTTTTAGGACCACACAAAGGTCAGGTCTTCATCAGAAGTCTCATGAAATTATCATTAATGCTCATATATGAGTTATGAGGCAAATGATTAGGTACCATTATAATGTATAGCTGCTATTAACATCCCCCATCCCACTTTCTGGAATGCAATGTGAGCTAAGCAGCCATGATTATTGTTTCTAGGAGATAAACAAGGAAAGCTACGTTACATTGTCTCTTTGAAAAGAAATGAGTGGGTGAGGGAGAAAGAGGATGTGAATTACAGTCAAGGGCTAAAATATGAAGTTATTATATCACAGTAAGCAATGTGACCTGCTGGAAACCAATGAAGTTTCACATAAATTAAAGTGGACCAACACCCAGGGCCCCTCTATAAGATTCCCGAGCCGATCAGATCCCTCCCCACGGGGCATCCGAAATCGGGATGTCCCGCGGGGTGAAACCCCCCAGGAAGCCCACAATCCTACCTTTTCCACGTTCCAGCGGCGCATGCGCGTCCGCCGCTGCCGCCTACCACGCGTCCCTCTAGCAGGGTGCGCTCCCTGTAAGAGGGACGCGCGGGAGGCGGCGGCGGTCGCGCTCTGCTTGTCCGGCGCTGCCTCTCGCTTGTCCGCCGGCGGGGATTGGCTGCAGAGGTCACGTGGGAGCGGGGAGAGGTGAGTTTTCGGGGCTTTCTGGTGGATTTCACACAGCGGGGTGCCCCACCGAAGTGGACCAAAACCCAGGATAGTCAAAATCCTGGGTGTTGGTCCACTTTAAGTTTCATAAAAGGTTACATGCCCAGAGATTGCAGACCAGCGTAACAAAACACGGGAATTTTACTTTTCCATGCTTTGTTACGTGTGGGGAAGCAAGATGCCCCGTCGCGTGAAACCCCCCAGGAAGCCGCAAAAGACTCACCTCTCCAATGACACATGCGCTGGCCGCCTGCCGCCTGCTAGGACAACATCATTCAGCTGACAGCTCTCATTCTAATCAATAGGAATGCGCACTGCTGCATCCCCAGCTGTGAGTTTGCGCCCACCCCAGCCTATAAGAATGGCTGGAGCGGGAGCATGCACACAATGCAGGGGATGCAGAGGAAACGGCAGTGTGAGCTCTTCATTGTAAACAACGAGAGCCGTCTGCCGAATGATGCTTTCATAGCAGATGGCTCTCATTGGGCGAGAGCCCGCGCATGCTCCGTTGGAGCTTGGCGGGTTGAGTTTTTTGGGGCAGATTTGGGATGCCCCAGAGAAAATCCAGTGGCCAGTTTTGTAATCTTTTAGATTCAAGGCCGGACGCTGCTGGGTTTTGTTCCGCTCTAAACTAGAAATCCCCTAAAGAGGGTATCCCAATCTTGTGTTCCAATAGCTAAAGGGTTACTGGCAGTGTTCTAAGCTGGAAGCACCATTACTGCTGTGTGAGCCAAATCTGCTCATGAATTCACCTGTTACAGTGAAAGCATTCTGGGATTTGTAGTCAGTACTTTTTACTCAAGGCCAGTAAAAACACTCCCACACACAGGAATATAGGAAACTTGGAAACAGCATGTTGATAAGCCAATCCTAAAACTAAGGTTTATTTTACATCCCAGAAGAGGAAAACAATAACACCAAAAACCCGACAAAAGGGGAGTTTTCCTATAAACCGAACCTTCACCCTGAATAAGAGTCTATATTATATGTTTCCCACACCCTGTACATACACATGATTAAAAATCATCCTACCTGCATCTACTGCATGTTATGAGCTTTTAAACATCCAAGATGGTGGAACATGGAGTCGCAGGCTGCCTGCAGACAGGAAGCGTCTTCTGTGTCGCTCTGCATTCTGGGATTGCTGTCCTTTTCCTGGCCCCAGCTCTGCTCTGTCTGTGGAAAGCACAGCTATAACCCCACCCCCTGTACTTTGCCTCCTCTCCTCAGTATGTGATACTTCTGAGGCAAGATGGCAGCACCCGTATCCTAGAGTCCTGAACAGAGTTGCAGCCCAGTGGGGTAAAGAATAAAAAGTAAGTGACTAAAAATGTAAAATATATTAATTTTTGATGCTGGGTGAATAGTTTTGGAAGAGTTTGGACTTTTCATTAAATGATACTGAAGGTCTGGTTTAAGGTGTTTTTAATTTATGCTGATTGGTGAAACCCCAACAACCATCCACTTAAACGCTGCTGGGGAACAGAGTAGCAACTACGTAGCTCTGCTCTATGGGAGCTACAGTCCTGGTCCCAGTGGGACCATGCAGATACAGAACCGTGCCTCTGCTGCGTGTGTCTCACTAACACAGGCATCACTGTCACGGCAGGCCCCCATCAGTTATGTATCTAAACCAGAGCAGTGCACATCCTGGCAGACCCAGAAGCTTTGTGAATAGCTTTAAAGTGGACCAAAACCCACCAAACTTGTGAAATGCATTCGGCCAACGCCCCTGCCAATACTTCCTTCTTATGGTGTAGTACTAAAAATAGATAGTTTTGCTTTTTGAATAATTCTGGAACACAGTTTTTTTTTGCTGTCCCTGGGTGCAAGATGTCAGGTGATCAGTCATTTCATAGGTATGGCAATGACATCATTACCATACACAACAATGGCAATGAATGGAGGAGGCAGAGCTTTACGGTTAGAACAAGCGCTATTATCTGGGATTAGAGTGAAGCAGGAGCACTTAAAATTGCCAAAAGTTGCTATTCATGGGGGGAGCAATTCGGGGGATGCTAGTTAAAAATGTGGGTTTTGGTCCACTTTAAGAGGTCAAAAGAGTTTATTTGCATTGGACCACCTACTGCAAGGGATTCTGGGAGAATACTGTTCCTGGCTTGTATGCCCCATTCAAATATTCAAGCTACTCTCTGTTATGTGTATGTTCTACATCATTAAACTATTGGGGAACTTCTTCTGTATCATCCCCAAATCCCATCTCCTGAGGCTCACACCCATTGTGTTAGATTTTTAAGAGAAAATTACCAAGGTCAAGCCTTTGAAACGTGAAGGCTGATACATTACTAAAGCTAGGTATCGGCAGATGAGCGTCTGTATAGCGGCGCTTAGAGCGACAGCTAGTAGATGATGTAAGCTGGCATTGGGCGCTGAAACAGAGTGCCTCAGTCACTGTAGTAACCTGGTCCACATTGATGAATGTAATGTATGTTGGGCGCTCTAACACCAGTACAACGCTGCAGGGAGCGAAAGGTAGCGCCAGCTCAGTGTGACCGACGTTTCACGTCATATTTCAAAAAAAGGACAAACAGCTTCGGCGCTCTAAAGCTGGTCGCTAAAACATAGAGCACCAGACGGTGTGTGATTAAAGTTTGTGTTTGAACACATATCAGTACCGGTAACAAAGTGAAAACACATGGAATGACATTGTTTGACACTGTGACAGTAACTCTTTAGTGCCAGAACTGTAATGACAATTCTGCATAAAAATATAAAAAGTCAAAAAAGTTTCTAAAAGTGTTTGTTTGCAGCCAGGAGAGGTCACGCAATGATTTGAGGAAAAAAAAAATGTCAAACACGCTGTTTAAACACAAGCAAATGAACAGCCATTGAAATGTATGGGAGAGCGACACTGAGCGAAAGGTAATACCTGGCGCTATGGAAGCTAGAGCGCAGGCGCTATACGCTGAGCCGCCTGTAATGATGAATCGTACGCTACATGGCGCTGTTAAGAGTCGCTCACCAGATTCACTTTCATAAATGTGGTTTTGCGCACAGCGCCCAGCGTTCACCAGACGCTGCCTGCCGCTACGAGGCGCTACCTGCCGCTATCCCTTCTTAAGTAACCCCCAAAGACATTACAGTTCATTCAATAGAAGGTCACACTTCACAGGAGGAATCTGGTTAGTCATTAGAACAAGGCCCTTATTTATGAAGGAATAGCGACAGGTAGCGACTGGTGAGCGAACGGTAATGACGGGCCCCACCACGAGAACGCCGGCTCCCCACCACAATCACACATTTATCAAGCCAATCCTGCTTAGCGACTGAGATAGCGCCATATAGCAACTCATTCATCATTATTCCAGCCTCAGCCCACAGCGCCAGCGTCCGACCTTGAACAGCGACAGGTATGACCTCTCGCCACCTGGCGCTCTCCAATGCATTTCAATGGAACAATCTTTAAATATTCATTCAATTAAATGTTATTAATTTTTTTTTTTTTTTAAATGTGAAAAATTCTGTGACCACTTTTGCCATTTTAGATAATTTTTTTAAGGGAAAAAAAATTTAAAAAAAATTGTACAGAATTGATATTACAGGTCTGATATTAATGTATTCATATTACTAAATTATTTAAAAAACTTGTTTTTTTGGTTTCCAAAAATATGGGAGTTTGGGGGTTAAAAAACTACTTTTAACACATCGCCTCCAGCGCTCTGAGGTTTAAACATGCATTTTACAGCGCGATAATTTTTTGAGCGTGATTTTTTAATGAATATGGTGGGAGCCGGTCGCTAGGGCCAGTCGCTATCATGCGCTCCCATACAGCGCATGATAGTGACTCCTCGCCCAATATTCAACATTACGGCAAACCGAGTCGCTATCAACTACCGAACAACGGTCAAGCACAGCGACTACTAGCGGGCGCTCTGAAAATGCCGCTACAGTCGCTCAACTGTCGCTACCTGCCGCTATTAATGAATCGGCCTCCCCATATCTTGTAACTAGTGCACAATAGCAGAGTTAGCCATTGATCATAATGAAGATTGATGTGTCAGACTGGGCACTGCTTATTTAAATAGAAAATAATCATTGCTCAGTATGATGTATGTATCCCCATTATGGTCAGCTCTGATATTTATAAGATATTATTGGTGATAACTCACTAGATCTCTCCTGCAGAGGAGAGGTTATTTCAGTGATGATGGTGTCAGCACTGAATACATTTATTATAATTATGGAAAGGTTTCCCTCAGTCATGGTTGGCAGGGAATGTGATGATGCTGCATTATAGAGAGGCTCAGCCGGCTGCGTTATATAGACTCAGGTAATTTGAGTATTATAAATGACTGCATATACAGTAATATTACTTACCAGACACTCATAGTCTAGTCAAGTTCCAGTTCTTCGGTCATAGTTCCGGTATCTTTGGTTCCCTATAACTCAGCTACAGGTGCTGTGTCTTTGTTTTTTCACCCCCTTGATATTTTGCCTCCTTGTCATTTATGGGGGTTATTTAAAGCAGCGAAAAAATGGACCAATGATAAAAATCCATATAAATATGCAGGATGGCGGGAAGACAGGTCACTTATACTCCTGACATCAAGAAATATCAAGCCAGGCTTGTTTCTTTTATTTTAATGGAAGGAAAAGGACAGCCGGGGTGACAGCCTCTGTCCCCCCTCATAGACTAAACCTGTCACCCCTGGATTTTGTTCCTACCATGTGAGAATAAACCACAAGCTTGGTGGGAGTTTTATTCAGTTCAGGTATATAAGTGACTTGTCCTCTCATTAACCAATGTGTTTATATGGATTTTTAACATTACACAATTTCACGATAGTGCTCCTTTAAGAATGGATAGCGCCAGGTAGTGCCTCGTAGTGGCAGGCAACATCTGGCGCTGTAGGCAAAACCACATTTATGAAAGCGATTCTGGTGAGTGACTCTAACAGCGCCATGTAGCGTCCGATATATTATTACAGGCAGCTCAGCATATAGCGCCGGCGCTCTAGCTTCCAGAGCGCCAGGTATTACCTTTCGATCACTGCCGTTCTACCATATATTTCAATGGCCGTTCATTTGCTTGTGTTTAAACAGCATGTTTGACTTTTTTTTTTTTTTTTTTTTTGCTCAAATCATTGTGTGACCTCTCCTGGCTGCAAACAAACATTTTTACAAAGTTTTTTGACTTTTCATATTTTTATGAAGAATTGTCATTGCAGGTCTGGCACTAACGTGTTACAGTATTAATACAATGTCATTCCTTGTGTTTTCGCTTTGTTACAGGTGCTCAAAAACAGCGTCTGGCGCTCTATGCTACAGCGACCAGATTTAGAGCGCCAACGCTGTGTGTGGGTCCTTTTTTGCTAAGTATGGTGTGGAACGCTGAGAGCCGGTCGCACTGAGCTGGCGCTACCTCTCACTCCCTGCAGCACCGTACTGGTGTTTGAGCGCCCAACATACATCACATTCATCAATCCCGGGCAGGTTACTACAGCAACTAAGGCGCTCTGTTACAGTGCCCGATATCCGCTTACAGTATCTACTAGCGCCGCTATACAGACGCTCATCTGCCGATACCTGGCGTTAGAAATGAATTAGTCTGTATGTCCTTTGCAATGATCTTGTCTGGTGTTCTATCGATGTTGTTTGATTAAAAAATTGGGTTTCCACAAAAAATATACACTTTTTAAAATCCTATCAAAAGTGGACTTACCCATTAAAAACATATACAAACTATATTATGTTAGAAAAAGGCGAGTGGAGCAATCACGTTGAGATCCCTGACTTAGAAACATAGGCCCATATTTATGAAGGAATAGCGACAGGTAGCGACTGGTGAGCGACCGGTAATGACGGGCACCGCCACGAGAACACTGGCTCCCCACCACAATCACACATTTATCAAGCCAATCCTGCTTAGCGACTGAGATAGCGCCATATTAGTCACTCATTCATCATTATTCCAGCCTCAGCCCACAGCGCCAGCGTCCGACCTTCAACAGCGACGCTCTCCAATGCATTTCAATGGAACAATCTTTAAATATTCATAATTAATTATTAATGTTTTTTATTTTTTTTAAATGTGAAAAATTCTGTGACCCCTTCTGCCATGTTAGTTAATTTTTTTAAGGTAAAAAAAAAATAAAAATTTGTGCAGAATTGATATTACAGGTCTGATATTATTGTATTCATATTACTAAATTCTTTCAAATTTTTTTTTTTTTTGGTTTCCAAAAATATGGTGGTTTGGGCGTTAAAAAAACTACTTTTAACACATCGCCGCCAGCGCTCTGGGGTTTAAACATGCATTTCACAGCGCGAAAATTTTTTGAGCGTGATTTTTTGATGAATGTGGTGGAAGCCGGTCGCTTTGACCAGTCGCTATCATGCGCACCCATACATCGCGGAACCTGTCAAATAGTGACTCGTCACCCCGTATTCAACATTACTGCACACCGACTCAGTCGCTATCAACAACCGAACAATGGCCAAGCACAGCGACTACTAGCGGGCGCTGTGAAAATTCTGCTACAGTCGCTCAACTGTCGCTACCTGCCGCTATTAATGAATCGGCCTCATAGAAACATAGAAGGTTGATGGCAGGAGGAGAGCATACCATCCATCTAGTCTGCCCTTATGTAACTGTATGTTCTCTTTATCTTAGGATAGATGTGTGCTTATCCAAGGCATGTTTGTTTACATATACTTACTGTGGATTTTTCAGCTACTTCTGCTGGACTTTTATTCCAAGCATCTACTACTCTTTCTGTAAAATAATATTCTAACATATCTCTAGCTTGAGGTTGTGCCCCCTTGTTATTTTATTAAGTTTCTTCTTAAAAACACTTCACCCCCTGAACCTTATTCAATCCTTTCACATATTAAAAGGTCTCAATCATGTCCCTTCTCTCCCTTCTTTCCTCCAGACTGTACAAATTAAGTTCTTTAAGTCTCTCCTGATAAGTTTTAAAGGAGCAGTATCGCAAAATTTGCATTAAAAAAGATAAATAATTAAATAGCCATACAATAGCTTATAACATGTGTATAAATAATCTGGCGATAGAAAAAGAAAAAAATATATGCCTCTCTTTTAAATTGTATAATTATAATAGCTCAGTCCATTTGCTGAATAGGGGGATCTGCTGGGTTTATATTTAGTGAGCTGCTTCATTTAGCCCACTGGTCTCCTAGCAACACTTTACCTCAGAGGCTGACACTGTAACGGCTGTGTGTGTGTGAGCTGCTGCTTTTGTTATGAGACCAGGTGACTCAAATGTGTAAAATCTATACAAAATAAACTAAACTGACTGAAAACGACTGAAATTCTTCTTTGAATAACTGTGAAGGAAAATCTAAAAGTATTAAAGTGGAACAAAACCCCATTCTAAATCAGGATGCCCACTGTGTGAAACGACCCCTGGATAACCACAGATCCCCCCATTTTTCTGGCGCGCTCACGCAGATAGTCATTTAGACAGGCCGGGCGGCCAGGAAGGTTACTGCTCAGGCTCCCCATCTGTGTGCAAACAGATCTGATTGGATGAGAGCCCGCGCATGCGCTGTGGGACAGGGAAAGGTACGTTTTCACAGGCGAACTTGGGGATTTCACATATCAGGGCATCCCAAGTCGGGATGCCCCTAGGGGCACAAAACAAAACTCCAGATAGTGAAAATCCTGGGTTGGGCTTTGCTCAAAACACACAAAGCTGAAAGAAAGATCATATGGAAAAAAAAAAGAGAAAATGGTAAACTGAACAATTTTGCAGCAGAGCCAACATGAAGGGAAAACTGTCAAAATCAGCTAAATGACTTCTAGAGCTTTTCTCTCTGTTTTAGATATAAGTTCTGGCCAGGCAATGTTGCAATGTTGTTATCTGATGCTGGATGGCTGCCAGCACTGAACAGCTGAGACTTTGATACATTCTCCTCAGCGTGGAACTGATACATTGTTGCACCCCTCTCCTCAGTGTGGAACAGGCCAGAGTGTCGGCGCCCGACACTGACAAGACATAAACATGAGCTATTAGTCTCCAGCTGCTCAACACACACATCATTTTTTTCTACATTTGTAATTCTTACTCCAACACTTATCTACATTCAAAGTACCATTTAAATATAAGTCACCAAGAAAAATTCGCGATACTGCTCCTTTAAGTAAGTCCTTCCACCATTTTCGTTGCCCGCCTTTGGACCCGTTCTATTTGAATAATGTCTTTTTGCAGGTAAGGTCCCCAGAACTGCACACAGTATTCTAGCTGTGGCCTTACCAGGGCTCTATACAGCGGCATCACAACCTCCCTCTTCCTACTGGTGATGCCTCGAGCTATGCAGCCGAGCATCCTGCTTGCTTTTCCCACTGCCTGGCTACACTGTCCACTCATCTTGCAGCTATCAGTAATCAGTATCCCTAAATCTCTCTCCTCCGAGGTCCTGGCTAACACAGTGCTGCCCATACGGTACTCAGAGCAGGGATTCCTTCTACCCAAGTGCATTACATTTAAAGACAATAAACTCTAGTTTCCACAGTTTTGACCATTTATGCAGTAAAGCTAAATCATTTTCCATGTTGCAGACATCTCCAGGGGGCTTTGGTGCTGTTAAGTTACACTTTTGGGCCTCCAGCCACCTAAGGGCCTCAGGGACTTGTCAGGTACTTATCAGCTGCTGGGAACTTGAGAATTTTTTGAGTTAAAGCAGACCAGAACCCAATGAACTTGTGAAATAATTTAGACCAAAGCCCATACTCTCTTCTTAGGGTGTAGAACTAGAAGTTGATATTTTCTCTCATCATATTGTTCTTGAACACTGTTTTTTTGCATTGTAGGATTGCAGTTGATCAGTCATTGCATAGGTGTGGCAATGATATCATTGGCACACACAACAGCGGCAATGAATGGAGGAGGCGGATCTTTACGGGTAAAACAGCTGCCATTATCTGGAATTAGAGTGAAGCGGGAGCAGTATAAATAGGCAAAAGTTGCTATTCGTGGGGGGAGCAATTCAGGGAATGCTGGTTAAAATGGGGGTTTTGGTCGGCTTTAAATCCTCCATTGCAGCCCTGTGTCAAGTAGAGGTCTGGTTTACTGAGCCCCGCATTAGACTAATACCCACCTTTTTCTAGTTGAGCTTTCTTACATGGGGGAAGGAAACATTCCATTCCTCTATACAGATCTCCTTGCCTGAGGATTCCTAGGAATTTTTAATTGAAGGGGAATTCCAAAGCCGAGATGTTGTTTTTAACTTTATACCTTCATTAAAAAAATGTTACTGTGTGTTAGTGCAGTTATTGGCTGAGGACATAAAACTTTCCCACACAAAGAAATATTAGTTTATATTAATATATTAAATATTAGTATAATATAATATTAGTATAAATTCGTTTTTAGAACATACCAGCTACCTATTGGGTTATACAAGGGGTTATCGTGTTCTTGGTTGTAAAAAAGTATAAATGATCGGTTTTGCTAAATTTCATCCTGAAAAGACATTTTGAAGCTAACTATTCTTTTGTTTTTATCGTGGACAGAACATGGCTCTGCAGTCAGACACAATAACCAGACCAAGCTATTCAGTAATGGATTTTCAGCCATGAAAGTAATTGTACTAATAAATAATGGAAATAGTCAAATAATTAAGCTTTGCAGCATTTTAGGTAATTTTCTATGAGAACAAAGAAGGATTCCCATTATAACAGTCACAGTAATGGGAATATCTGTGATCAGATACTAATACCTTGAATTATCTACAGATTACAATAGAATAAGTGAATTAAAAAGTATTTGTGCAGCAGAACTTAAAAGATAAAAAAATACCATGTTAAAGGCCAACCCTAATCCAAGCCTTTTATTTTCGCTTTAGATATCAGTGCTTTTTTTGATGTCTATGATCCTACTTGAAATACTTTACTTACATTTTGGTCAATGATAGTGTTGGACGAAGCCAAACATGGACTTTAGTCAGAAACTGGATGATGGGCTGCTGCATCAACCAGCTTCTACCCTACCCCCCCCCCCAAGTCAAACAGGTCGGCCAGCCCCTCCAACTAATCAGCAAGGGGAGTAGGTAGGGCCAGCAAGCAGGCGAGCTCACGCAGGGCTCTGTCTGCTATAGGGGGTGATGGGGGGCTCTTTCACAGTCTGCTATGGAGGATGATGAGGGTTGTTCTGCCAAACAGTCTGCTATGTGGATGATGTGGGTTGTTCTGTCACACAGTCTGCTATGGGGATGATGAGGGTTGTTCTGCCAAACAGTCAATAATAGAGATGATGAGGGTTGTTCTGTGCTATATTTGCGGAGGATGATGAGGGTTGTTCTGCCAAACAGTCTGCTATGGGGATGATGTGGGTTGTTCTGTCACACAGTCTGCTATAAGGATGATGGGGGTTGTTCTGCCACACAGTCTGCTATAGAGACGATGGGGATGTCCTGTCATACAGTCTGCATGGGGATGATGGGGTTGTTCTGCCACACAGTAAGCTGTGGGGTGATGGGAGATGTTCTGTCACACAGTCTGCTATGGAGATGATGTGGGTTGTTCTGCCACACAGTCAGCTGTGGGATGATGGGAGATGTTCTGTCACACAGTCAGCTGTGGGATGATGGGAGATGTTCTGTCACACAGTCTGCTATGGAGATGATGAGGGTTGTTCTGTCACACAGTCAGCTGTGGGATGATGGGAGATGTTCTGTCGCACAGTCTGCTATGGAGATGATGAGGGTTGTTCTGCCAAACAGTCTGCTATAGAGATGATGGGGGTTGTTCTGCCACACAGTCAGCTGTGGGATGATGGGAGATGTTCTGTTACACAGTCAGCTGTGGGATGATGGGAGATGTTCTGTCACACAGTCAGCTGTGGGATGATGGGAGATGTTCTGTTACACAGTCTGCTATGGAGATGATGGGGTTGTTCTGTCACACAGTCAGCTGTGGGATGATGGGAGATGTTCTGTCGCACAGTCTGCTATGGAGATGATGAGGGTTGTTCTGCCAAACAGTCTGCTATAGAGATGATGGGGGTTGTTCTGCCACACAGTCAGCTGTGGGATGATGGGAGATGTTCTGTCACACAGTCAGCTGTGGGATGATGGGAGATGTTCTGTCACACAGTCAGCTGTGGGATGATGGGAGATGTTCTGTCACACAGTCAGCTGTGGGATGATGGGAGATGTTCTGTTACACAGTCTTCTATGGAGATGATGGGGTTGTTCTGTCACATAGTCAGCTGTGGGATGATGGGAGATGTTCTGTCGCACAGTCTGCTATGGAGATGATGAGGGCTGTTCTGCCAAACAGTCTGCTATAGAGATGATGGGGGTTGTTCTGCCACACAGTCAGCTGTGGGATGATTGGAGATGTTCTGTCACACAGTCAGCTGTGGGATGATGGGAGATGTTCTGTCACACAGTCAGCTGTGGGATGATGGGAGATGTTCTGTCACACAGTCAGCTGTGGGATGATGGGAGATGTTCTGTCACACAGTCTGCTATGGAGATGATGGGGTTGTTCTGCTACACAGTCAGCTGTGGGGTGATGGTGGATTCTGCCAAAGAGTCTGCTATAGGAATGATAATGGGGGTTGTTCTGCTACACAGTCTGTGGTGGGGATGATGGGGGGGGGGGGGTTCTGCCACACAGTCTGCTATAGCGATGGTGGGGGATTATGTTGTTTTCTTTTATTTATGTATTTTGTGTGTGTGTGATTATTTAGGGTACATTCCCTACCCCATTTGGTGCAGGGTCCATCACCCCGGTGTTACCCCCCATTTGGCCTCGGGGGGTTCACCCATCACTAGTCAACAAAGACAAGAAGTTTAACAGAAAATCCTTTGGTAACATCTGGAACAATAGGTATCACCTTTAGGGGGGTTGGAAGTACAGTAATCATCCAGATAATGTTTGCTGTGCTCTATAATGGAATGAGGACTATGTAGGGCAGAAATGTGTAGTCTATGGTTCCCGGATATAGGTCCTTTTATGCAACATCTAAGCCCCTTTCATTAATATTTTCCTGAAAATAAAAGAATTTCTCATGGGTAGATATGGATCTGCAATTGGCCTGTTGCTGCCAGAATCTAGCACCGCTCATAAAAAAAAAAATTCCTGCCATACCTCTGAAAAAACACCCTCATTAGAGCTAATGTGGGTGCCTGCCTTCTGCTAGAGGCATAATAGGAAAGGATGGCCTGTTATGTATCATGAATCTTCCCATTTGGTAACAGGCACAGTATACTTCTGCTGCACATCTGCCACACGATGCTTGCCAGTCATTCAACTGGTTTTCTCAATCCAAAAGCTCTAATCCTCACCCTCTATCTACAATAAAACAAAAAGACAATAGCTAGACAGTAGACAGGGGACTGCAACACCTATTTTCTGCCAATTAAAATGCTGCATTAACACCTCATCCAAAGCAGCTTAAAGTGGACCAAAACCCAAGTCCCCTAAAAAAAACCTACCAATGGTACATGCGCAAGCTGCGACCGCCGTCAGAGTGTGAGCTGTTAGCGGGGATACAGCCGCGGGCAGTCTTGGTTCCTTTCAAATAGACTTGGCCCTTAGCCGAGTCTTAGCCAATACTGATGAGTGCAGCCGATCGTGCTGATTGGACGAGAGCCTGCGCATGTGTTGCAGCACCAGGGAAAAGGTGAGTTTCACTGTGCGACCTAGGGTGTTTCACAAAGCAGGGCATCCTGAATCAGGGTGCCCCAGGGCACCACCTCTGTAGTATGTACCCCCTGTTCAGACATACCCAGCCAGCTTTACTGCAGGATGCTCGTCTTCCTCATCAGAGTGCGCACACAGCACGTCCCCCTAGTCACCATTCACAACACGAAATGGTATGTGCTCTATGCATCTCCATTGCTACCAATGCATGCCACGGGTCTCCCTTGCCGCCGGCAGTGCTTTTCGTATGTCCCGGAGGGGCGGCCAATGGTAGAGTGTGGGTGCTTGGTGCAGTGGAGCAAGTCCAGATAGACATTTGTGGCGTAACGGGACCTGACTTTACTGGAACATGCAAGTTGTAAGAGAATGTCACCATAACTGGTGGCTAACACAGACAGGAAAAAAAGTAATAGAGCTGAATATACAGGAAATACAACAACACATCAGAAAAATGCATAGAGAAACTACAGTTAAGCACTGGTAACAACGACATCCAGTGTCCTAACTGTAAACTGCATTAAATCTTGCAAAAGTCACTCCAGCAATAGACTAAGTTAGAAGTTGTCGTAACTCCAACAGGGGGCCCCATCAGGGCTATGTACACCCCTGCCTAACTGTATTGTTATTTGGAACAGTTGGGAACTGTTTCTTGTTCTATAAGGAGTTTATGGCTTCTATAATCTGTTCACATTAAATGTGGCTCCTGCCATTTCTCAGTGCTGAATGTGGCTCACATCGTATGAAAGGCTGGTGACCTCTGCTGTATATGGTAGAAAGAAAATTGAAGCTACTACTTATTGCTGTTAGATTCCTGTGCTGTGGACCTTGCGAGGCTCTGTGAGTTGCAAACGCCAAGTGGATAGGTAGCATGGTATTACCCAGGGTGAATAACATAGAAAAATAAAGTTACATCCACACAACTATTGATGTGTAACATTAGCTTTTGCTCAGTCATTGTAAAGTTGTCAAGTTCTTAATGTACCATAAAATGTTCTTGTGATGTTTTGGTCTGAATGGATGGAGCAAAGGATTCACTCATACTTCAGATCTGCAAAGCTACTTCAAATACCTAAATTCATAGTATCCATAGTATAGTAGAATCCCACTGGGTTTGAATCAGCTCATTAGTTAACTGAATAGAGCATAAGAAAGAAGCCTGTCCCTCTGTTCCTCATAATGCTACAGGAGCATACATAATTATATAGACACAAGGAGGCTGATTCACTACTAACACCAGGTATTGCCAGATGGGCGGCCTTATAGTGGCGCTCAGAGTGACCGCTAGCAGACGCTGTAAGCAGGTATCGGGCACTGTAACAGAGCGTCTCGGCCGCTGTATTAACCTGGCCGGCATTGATGAATGTGATGTATGTTGGGCGCTGTAACAACAGTACAGCGCTGCAGCGAGCAAGAGGTAGCGACTGCTCAGTGCGCCCGGCACTCGGCGCTCCACACCATATTCAAGAAAACACTAGACACACACAGCGTCGGCGCTCTAAAGTTGGGCGCTGTAGCATAGAGCGGCAGACGCTGTGTGATCAAAGTCTGTTTTTAAACACATATCCACCTGTAACAAAGCAAAAACACATGGAATGACATTGTTTTAACACTGTGACATTAACACTTTAGTGCCAGACCTGTAATGACAATTCTGCATAAAAATTTTAAAAGTCAAAAAAGTTTCTAAAAGTGTTTGTTTGCAGCCAGGAGAGGTCACACAATGATTTGAGCAAAAAGAAACAAAAAAAGTTTTCAAACATGCTGTTTATACACTAATGAACTAATAAAGCCCCATTGAAATGTATGGGAGAGCGACAGGTACTACATGGCGCCGGCACTATACACTGAGCTGCCTGTAATAATACATCGGACGCAACATGGTGCTGTTACAGTCGCTCACAGTATTCGATTTCATAAATGTGGTTTTGCGTACAGCGCCCGGCGTTCACCAGACGCTGCCTGCCGCTACGAGGCACTTCCTGGCGCTATCCCTTCTTGAATAACCCCATAGTTTCTCCTTCATAGATATACATGTTCTCACATTTGTGGAAGCATTACTGCTCAGCAATCAGTAACAGTAAATAATAGAAATCCGCCTGCAAGATGGTCTGAAATGTCACTCTATTAAAGGCTTGGGATTTGAGAGCCGTTGGAGAACATATCGTCCCTTTGGGCTAAGCCTGGAGGTGGGTTGGGCTACATCTCTTGGGAGTCTTGGCGAAGTTTACTTAGGGTGCCAAGAACTTTCTGGTGTGGATGTTCTGTTAGTCCAGGGGTGTCAAGCCACCTCCTCAAAGGCCACCAACGGGTCATGTTTTGTGGCTCTACACATAGTTGGCTCTATTGCTCTGTCTGAGCAGTAATTATTTTACCTGGGCATCTGTGTGAATATCATAACCATAACATGGCTTGTTGGTGGCCCTTGATGAGATGGAAAAGCTGGCATTCTAGGACGCTCATCCAACAGGAAGACCATGGTGGTCAAGTCATCAAATCACTTGAATGCGGCTTCTTGGGATTGCTTGCAGAAGAGCGTGCACGACCAGGTCAGGTTAAGCACTTACAACATAAATCCTCTTTAGCCCTGCCTTTACACCAAGCATCAAAGACCAATAGGATAAAAGCAGGGCCTTATCACCTGGTTAGCATTGTGGTCTTTTATTGATACCAAGTCGTACATGTATATATTGGGTTTCATACGTACATAAACAAACAATTTAAATTTCGAGTCAGAGTCTAGAGATTACAATTCAATATTACATTACATTTGAGTACACAGAAAAAAACTACCCAGCATCTTAAATTGGTAATTTCAGGAAAGATGACGCGCTGTATAAGCGATAGCGGCTCACAGGTATGCACCTTTAAGTGTCTAAAGGTAGTTATAAAGGTCAGTGTTTCAGCTTTATTCCGGTTGTTAGGTAATAAAATGTATCTGTTTTAGCCCTCACGCGTTTTGCCTAAAGGTATCTTCAGAGGGTAAAACATGGTCATCCTGTCATATTGATGAATTAGCTGGATTTGTGCTGTGATTGGAGTAGCGTGTACCCCAGTATAATGGAGCGGTTTCAGTGGCCTTGACTATTAGAATAGCAGGCGTGGCTAAAGACAAAAATGGGGCTTAGAAAAGCTTATTACTGTGGTCTGTATCAGTATGTAACCCACACGCCACACCAGGGCCGGCTGACATGCGGGGCGAGCTGTCGCGAGTTCTTGGAATCTTGAGGGATGATTGGGATATGGCCAGGTGGAGTCACCACACACTGCAAATGTCTTTCCAAACTTTATTTGAAGCAACCACACTTCCATTTCAGCAACAGCAATAAGCAAAGTACTTCAGCATAAATAAGCAAACAGGCTCACAGGATCCCGGGGTCACTCTAGGGACTTGGGACTATGCTTCTGGTACCTTTGTCTGTCTGGTCCTCAGTACACTCCTCTCTGCTCCTCCTAGGCGCACACGGATGTCTCTCTGTCCTGCTCTGCACACTGTAGCTCCTTCTTGTGTAGTAGCTCTCCTTCTCAAAAGGGTCAGTAGGCTCCATTTTGTTCAGCTCACTACAGGGTCCTCTGCATGGCTATCTCCATGGTTCTCTCTCAGCAATCCACGTTCTCTCATCTCTCGACAACAGCTCTGCACAGTCTGATCCTTCTAGAAGGTGTCAGCTCTTATATAACCTCTGTTGATGATGTCACTCTCCCACAGCAGCCTCTAGTGGTTAACTCCGTCACTGCTGTTATGTATTATGCAGCTAGGCTGTGTTATGCAGGGTTTTCTATGAGAGATTAGGTAACCCCAGTTTTTACCTGGGCCACAAGTATAATGTGGTAACCCCAGTTTTTACCTGGGCCACAAGTATAATGTATCTCTGTGGGATGGAAGTTTAGTACATTATCCCCTTGGGGGGGGGAGGGTAGCAGTGGGAGCCCCATATGCAGTGTCATTTTTGGGTTGAGGTGCAATGTTGCTGAATGTCAGACTTTTACGCCCAGCCCGTAGAATCTCCATAGCCTCTTATTCAGCTGGTAAAGTGGACTCCAGGGACGGCTTATATCCTTCCCCTGGGGCATTCCAAAGTGGAATGCCCCACTATGCGAAACCCCCAGTTTGTCCGAAATTCTTACCTTTCCCCCTGGCCCACGACACATGTGCAGCTGGCACCAGCATCACTCACCTCCGTTCTCGGCTGTGCATGGTCAAGTCCACTGCAACTGAATGGAGGGAGCAATGCCGCCGATGTGTGTGTCTAGGGATTCCATCAGCTTCTCTAGCTGCACATTAATATGCATGGCGGGAGAAGCTGATTGGAAGAGCAGCCATGCCTGCACCATGGGGTCATTTGGCGACCTGTGGGTTTCACACAGTGGGGCACCCCAAACCAGGGAAGAACCAAAACCTGGGATAGTGAAAATCCTGTGTTTGGGTCCACTTTAAGTACCAGCTACATACCTGACATTTCCCCCAGTTTACAGGCAAAAAAAATAGCTCACCTCTGTGCAGTAGTAAAAAAATATATAAACTGGTAAAGAAATTATGTTATATGTGTGAAATTTGTTTAACTTAACCCTTTGTGAACTGATATAGGGGTCCTTGAAACCCATATACCAGTTCACAGGGCAGTTCACCAGTTTATTAAAGCCGGAAGGGTGGGGTTGCAAAGCAGCCCGGTGCACCTGGTACCCTTTAGGGCGGGAGGGCGGACACTCGGCCCCCCCTGGTCTACCAGCCCCCATAACTGGTGCCTGGGATGTTTTTCATTAAGATGGGGACCCCGCATCATAATAAAAAAAAGATTTTAAGGGTTCAACTCTTAAAGATAAAAAAAAATCGCCCCCTCCCAGAGAGGACATAATTTTAGCACACAATAATGGACACTTTTAAAAATGCCATTAAAAATAGACTTTACCCTTAAACAGGACCTTCACCCTGAATGAGAGTCTATCTTTTACGTTTCCCCCACCCTGTACATACAGATTGCCCACATCCAGTAAGTGGGCGGGTGCCAGACAACCACTAATCAGTTACTTGGCTGGATTATTATTTTAAAAGAAATAAAATACTGTATCTGAGGCCTCCACCAGATTTTGTGCCCAGGAACATCCACTGCCCTGGGGAAGACATAAGCTTATGGGTATAAATTTCTCTCCCTGCAGCAAGAAATGCACAGTGCCTGGTAGGGTGCAAGGCTATAACAATGGAAAACTTTAGTCCCCTTAAGCTCAAATGGCAGTGGGGTGGCTGCTTTGGCCACCGATGCTGGCAGAAAAGAGGACCACACACCAACACAAGGATAACGCTCAGCACCGGAGATCATAGTGGAGGTGAGTATAGCAAATATAAGTTTATTCAAACACTTTCTTCTTATGTTTCTGTGTGTTTTTGTTTTACAGTTAAACACATGTGATACCAGTTCAAAGGGCAGAGGGGCTGGGGAATCACCTATCAGCAGTGACACTGACCAGGGGGTGCATATGAACCCAATTCGCATCAGCATGGAGGCACAACTGGAAGAGACCTGAACTGAGCAGCGGAGGAGGTAGAGGATGCAGCGGCATGTCAGATTTTCTCCTATAGACGTTATGGTCTGCTGCGTGAAACCCCCCAGATTGCCTGAAGAAACACGCCTCTTCCCGGTCCAATGGCGCTTGCATGTCCCCTCGTCCCTTCAATGCGTTTGGAGCCACTGACATCACGCCATCTCAGACAGCGTCTAAGGCCAGCGGCTCCAAGCGTGCTAGCGGACGCATCCTGTGTTTCCCTCTAACAGGGAGCATGCCTGCGCTGGTATGGCTGGCGCAGGCATGCGCCCTGCTAGAAGGAATGGCAAGTGGTGCAGCTGCGGCCCGTGCATGCGCCTTTGGACCGGGAGGTGAAGTGAATGGGGCAAACTGGGGGGGTTTCACACAGTGGGGCATCACGATTTTGGATGCCCCGGGGGACGAGAATTGATCAGCCCGGGAATCTTATAGATTCCGGAGCCGATTGAACTGGGTTTTGGTCCACTTTAATGTATTCAGCTTCTGGTGTAAAGAAAAAATGAAAATCCTGACACGTGAGTTGCAAGAGGTGATGCTAAAAGGCTGGAGACTAGGAAACAAGTACAGGAAGATGGTTGTTCATCATTTGTATCCTATCTGCCCTTTGTGCCCAATTGAAGTTCTTGTGAAGCAGTAGAATTGCAGAGCAGCACAGGGCCATTACCAGTTCTGTACATTTTTGAGTATGGGGCACTAAGAAATTTCTCTCGAGGAACCCATAGGCCTTACCTGGCAGGGATTCTTTCTGTACAGCCCCTGTGCCTGGCCCACAGTCCATAACCACCCTTCTAAACTAATGGATCTGCCAAAATCCTGATCTGGCCCTGCTTTCAATGTATACTCTCTACTTTCAGCTTCAATGTATTTTGTATATTGTGGGCATGTAAGCGGTGGACCCAAATTTCCATTTTATAAAAAAAATGTATTAAATGGCAAAAATATGATTCCAATCCTGAGTTTTTATTAAAATAATTGCAGTACAAGGAGTGACCAGCAGAGGGCGCAAAGATTCTTTAAAAATTACAGAATGCAGTCAATCTGGATTATAGAAAGAAAGAATGTGAATGAAAATAACAATTTCTAATCTCTGTTTCAATGAACTTTTTATACTGTGCAATATATAAATTACATATTGAGGTTATTATTCGATTTTATTTTATTTCACACCAAAGAAACTGGTACAAATAATATATAACATATAGAATATTGCAAATGGCAATAAAAGTGCATTGATGACACATTAATTAAAAAATACATGGAAGGCTACAGGTTACAAACAATAATTAAATACACACAGGGTGGGTACACTGGGGAAACAGGGGGTTTCAAACAGTGGTACATTCCAAAATGTGGTGCTCATAGTGCAAGCTGTAACTCAGAAACTTTTAGACTACAGAGGCAGGTTATATAGGTTTTTGTCTTGCTCCTGATTGGTTGTTGTAACTGTAATTACAGGTAAGAGGCAGATTTCTTCCGGTAAGAATCATATTTAGGTACAAATGTAGAAATAGTAGCAACCAATTTAGAGGGCATCCCTATTAATGAAAAGTTTGACCCCATATGCAAATACCCCAAATGAATTTTCTACAGGTGCAGAAAAGTTAATGTGTTCAGTTAACATTTGACTGATTAGGTGATTAATTAACTAATTGAACAATTTAATGAAATGATTACACAATATACATATATACCAAAGAATTAACTGAACTACACTGACCGATTGACAACAGCCAGTCAAGTAACCCTCTAGGATGATAAATCCCTAGTTATATAGCTGTTGGTTATAGATTCCACATTCAAGCTGTTTCATCAGCGGTGAGACTTCTGTGCAGTGGAACCAGGTGGCCAGAGCCTGAAGAAGTAGGACTAGTATCCCATGGAACGCGTAGGGGAAAGTGTGATAGAGGTATACTGGTGCGAAGATACCTGTTTCATCTTTTCATTTTGCCCTTGTTTAGGGATAATTTGATAACGGACGTTATGGCTTGACACTGCATTGTGGCTTTTGTTGGCGGCCTTTTGGTTATTTGTACATATTTTGTTTATTTTCTATTTGATATTGGCACTTTATCGTAGAAATAAAAAATCTTTGTACAAGCACAGATGCATGGTATTACCTTATTGTTAGCAGGGCTTATAAGGGGTATTTCCTAGAGCTGCCCACCACTATAGTGCTCTGGATCATAAGTAGGATGTGTCAACTAATTTATTGTACATATACATATTGCTGATTGATCCTCCCACTCCCCTCACCTATAGCTGCTTTAGTGTGTCTTCTTTTAATGGATTTCTGGCTGTTTGTATTATGTTAAATAGTTTGTATATTATTTGTATTAATTTTTCTTGTTTGAATTGAATGCATTCATACCTTTTTTGTACATATTGTGCCTCCCATGAGTACCATTTTGTTCCTGTGTACAGTCTCCTGGAAGTTGTGTCTTTTGGGCACATGAACACTATATATTTTATTGTGCAAACAATTTTTGCATATAACTGACCTGTCATCAAAGTCCACCCCCCCCTGTGGGATTGGGAGCAATTGCAATTGCAGCAATCAGGTTGGTTGATTTGTATTGTATTGCCTGATTCAGGTAGGACATAGGGGGGAGGGGGATGGACAGGAGGTTGATATATGCTTGGACTTCCTCTTCAAAGAGGTAACAACCCCCATGACACAGGTGGTGTGCAAAAGTCCTTAAAGAGGAACAACACAAAGGAATTTCACTTTACTGTGTGTTGTTCCTCCATGCGGTGGCATCCCAAATTGGGATGCCCCACTGTGTGTATCCCCCCCCCCCAGGTGCTGATTGGCTGAGTGACACACTCGGCTCGGCGCTGCTCTTTCAGAAAGGCAGAGTGCGGACGTGCACACGGCGAAAGGTGAGTGGGGATGAGGTCTCAGCGTAGAAGTGCGACGAGGGCTCGGGATAAGGTCAGTGGTTCTAGGCATCTGGGGGGTTTCACACTGTGGGGAATCCCAATTCGGGAAGCCCCAAGGACAGGAACTCAGATGGCCCAGGAGTCTTTCCTCTATAAAGGTTACACTATGCCTGGCAGGTGCCAGACATCCCAGACCTGGGTCATCAGGACGCCAGAGCTACTAGGAAAACGTTATATCCAAACTGCAAAGCTAAATAGAAGACATATGCAATGAGAGCTGACTTTTTAAAACATCTTTTATTTTATCTTCTGTCCTATTTAATCAAAGCCATTGGGGTGAGAGTTAGAAAAGGTCTTGTATTAATAGTGAGATTGGTCACCTTGCCCCTTAACCCGCTCTTTATTAGCGAGACAAGTGACTGGCTGCCCTGTAATGTGCTGCTGGTGCCATGCCAGGGAGGTTATCATCCAGCCAAGCATGACAGCTTTGGCACCATTATATGTAAGATAATTATACAAAAAACCAAGAGCACAAAATGACTGCTCGCCTACATTAGCTAAAGGCACTGCGTATTGATTTTTCATTATAGTTCGGCAGAAATGGAATGTTTCTCCCCCCATCATAATGAAGGAAATTTAAATTAGACAAGTGAGTAGAGAGTGTCTGATGTGCCTATTAAAAAAGGGTCTACGGGACTACTCACTGCATCAGACGGGGGCTGATGTGTGCAAGCAAGTCTGAGTGATCAATAGCTGATTTACAAGCACCCAGAGAGGTTAGCGAGCTACCTGCTCCCTTCATCATAATATAGCGGCCAATGCTTTGGGTTCAATATGAAGCACAATAGTCAGGCCTGATAAAAAATGGACACACAATGAGGGTATGCATAAGTATTGCTGTTTGGGGTAAAGTTAAAAGGGTAATTCCACTTTCAATGGCATTTTTAAAAGTTCCCATTATTAGGGTCGATTCAAAGAAACATGTAACAGCTTTGATTTTGGTGCCGATCATCCTATTTTTCACGTCCGCTCGTGCGTTCGTATGAACTTGCGAGTGATTCTATAAGCAAATACGTTTCTATCCTAAAATGTACGTCCGTTCGTATGGCAGTTCGGGAATCAGACCTATGTCAGTTTCCATCCTGAATTTTCCGTTTCATTTCTCAGGTTGCAACATTGGTTTTGCCCTTTTTCCTTTTTTGTCTGGACGTAAATCCTTCTGATCTTGCGGCTGCGCACTACAAACTTACCTCATTAAAGTGCATTCTAAATATTTGGTCTTTTATTTTTCTTTATTTCATTCAATTTGTAGTAACCAACCATTAATGAATGCATTTGCATAAGTAAATCTTACTTTGTTTAATTTTTAGTTAACTTGCATTTTTTACTTGTGGATTTAATTTTAATATTTTGGCTTCAAATGGTACAACTTAAAATTTTGTGTGTGGTTACCCACACCCTCTACATACAGATTGCTCTCAAATATAAAAAAACACCCAGCAACTTCTGCATGTTATGAGCCTAGAAACAGCCAAGATGGCGGCTCAGGTATTATCGGGCAGCCTGCAAACAGAAAGGGCCTTGTGACTGTGTTGCTCTGGATTCTTTGATTTCTGACCTTTCCGTGCCCCCAGCTCTGCTGTGTCTGTGCAAAATACAGCAGTAACCCACATCCTGCACTTTATCCCGCTCTCCTCTCCTCAGTAAGTGTGATGCATCTGACCAAAGATGTGCTTAAATAATAAACAAAGCAAAGGTAAACAACTACACCAATAAATGCAATCTAAAAATATTATTCTAGTACATCAATTTAAAAATAAATACCAAAGGACATAAGTTTCTTTAATTAACGCAAATATATTGCAAAATAAAGGTTCACATGCAAAGGACTAATTAAGGTCCACATTAAAATGCTTTTATAAGGCATACATGAATCAGGTATGCATTGCCATACAATTTAGGGCCTCGGCCATGCTGATACATGCAGTTCATTGGAGCTCAAGACGCGCAGACTCCTCCACATAGCCAAAAAACCTGTTCAAGAACAGCAATACGACTGCTAAAAGGTGTCGGCAGTGGCTTTCTTTTAAAACGGATTTAGAGGTTTGAAAACTGTTCTCTGAATCACACCGAAACACATCCGATTATCCTAAGTTTTACGTTTTGATCCTAAGTTTTAGGATTTGATCCTAAAATTTAGGAACGAACTTGCGATGATCGTAAGAGCATATACGCATTCGAACGTAGGCTCGTGCGAGTCGGAAATGGCCAAAAAAACAGGAAAAAATGACTAACACCCACCCAAACTTACGATTCTCGATCCGAAATCAATTAACTTTTGCTCTTTGAATCGAGGGGATTGTGTGCCAAAATGATGTGCTCAAGGTGCTGATTAGAGAGTGAACTTCCAAAAAAATTTAATTCGGGTGATTTGGTGAATTGCTACAAGAAATTCGGGTTCGTCCAAGTCTAACCTTTGAAAATCGCTCATCTCTAGTGGAATACACACAGCACGGTGGGAGGTCGGCTGCACTGTCAGCTGTGCAAGTCAGCTTCCGCCGCTGGCTGACAGTGCGACCAGCCTTCCCCGCTCCCACCATGCTGTGTGTATCGCACAGACGCTTACCTACATGCCGGCTTCCCCGTCGTTCTGGTGCAGCGGCTGTCTGCGGGCACAAGTTGGTTGGCAAGCCAACTTGCGCCCGCAGCCAGCCGCTGGGCCTGAACGACGGGGAACCCGGCATGTCACACAGCACGGTAGGAGTGGGGGAGGCCGGCCGTACTGTCAGCTGTGCAAGTCGGCTTCAAAGCAGGGCACTGGAACAAGGATGTTGGTGTGTTTTCTTTTTTACCTACCGCCCGAGGTGTCTGGGAAAATTCAGTCAGCACGAACCCCCAAAAATTCGGTTTCGTGCCAAATCAAATTTTTCCTGAAATTCAGAGCGAACTTGGGTTCTGATGAACCAGTTCGCTCATCTCTAGTGTTGAGCTTACCTGATAAGATAAGATTTTTCTTTTTATTTGTTTGCAAACAGTTTCCTCTAGAAACAAGGTGTTTACCTTAGCAACGTACACCGAATGGTGTGTTGGTGTATGTGGCAGAGAATTCCTCTGGCTTGCTAATCATCTGATTGGCTAAGGCAGAGACAATGCTTCACATTCCTGAGCTCCCAGGTCTAACCCCTCCTGCTGTAATTCAGCTTCTTCAGATGAGGAAATCACAATCTTGTATTTCAGAAGCGAAATAGTTGCTGGCAACCGGGGTGTAGCTAAGGGGGAGCAGGGGGGGGCACTTTCCCCAGATACAGCAGGTCAGAGGGGCGTCGAAGGGGGCGTGAGCATAGGTGGAGCGCCATTTCGAATCCTTGCCCCAGGTGCAGCAGGTCAGAGAGGCACCAAAGGGGGGCCTGAGCATAGGTGGGGGCACCATTTCGAATCTTCGCCCCGGGTGCCAGAAAGCCTAGATAATCCACTGGCTGGCAGCATTCTTACCTGGAAAGGTGGGGGGTTTGGATTCAGAGACTATACTAAGAGCTTTATTCAAGGCCAAAAAAGTGCTCCCACTTTAGCAATGCATGGCCACGCGAATATAAGAAACTTGGAAACAGCATGCTGATAAGTATATCACAGGCAATGGGACACAAATGTTTGTTTTACATTCCAAAAGATGAAAAAAATAAAGCAAAACACCACCAACCTGACAAAAGGGCACTGTATAAGCAAAACTTAAAGAAAAATAATTCTCACCTTCCCCCAATCCCCCCCCCCCCCCCCCGACACACACACAGCCTCCTCCTGGTCCAGCGCTCAGAATTGTCTTAGTTCCTGAGAACAAATCCTGTGGCATGCATGCATCTCATATATCTCTGGGAGCCTAACTAACATACATATAGGGCACATTCGTTCGACCCAGTGCCCCACGTCACAGTAACCGAAGCAGTGCCTGGCCTCCCCTCAGTGGTGAACAGAGCTGGCATCCACAGTCATTGTGACTGATTTGGGGAGGGTGGGGGGTGGCAGAAGCCCGTGAGGACATGGTGTACCAATTCTCAGAAAAAAGCGAGGAGAACTCACTGCAGGGGAGAAAGGGTGAGTACTATTTTTCTTTAGAGTTACTAAAGACAATCCTCAGTTATGGCTACCCCAAGAGACTGTGCTCTGCCAAGCTGCAGCCACTGTGATTCAGTGATAGTGAGGTTGTCAGGGGCTAAAAGATGAGAAGCCGGGACTGCGGTGTGGAGCTCCCAGCATGGGGACTAGGTTTTTTTATATCCTGCTGTGGTTGAGTAAAGGGGGGGGGGGGGGTGCTCAGGAAAATTTGAATGACCAGTGATGCCAAAAATACTTTAGTCACTTCCCAATGAAGTGGGTCAAAGAAAAAAAAATCCCTGTCGTGGGGAGCAAGTATCAAGGTGAGTTTTTACTTTATTTGGAGTGTGTGGATCTAAGAGGAGGGATGGATGAGTGGCGCTAGAACGCATTTTTGTCTATATGGACCCGACTTATGGCTCATGGCAAAATGGCTCACAGTGAACCAACAGTTAAAAAGGACTTAAACTGGACCAACACAACAAACAGTGCTCATATGAATCCCTTCCCAGGACAATTAAGATATAAATGTATGCCATATCGGCATAATGTATGAAAAACAAAAAAATGCATGGACATGGCATACATTTATTATTTAATGCTTTAATGCATGTTTGCTATGTCATCCATGACGCCAGGCGGGAATGTTTCTCTCCCCCCTCTCTATTTAACTCTTTATGGAATGGTCATCTGTTTGCTCCACGGCCCTGAGGAAGGGGGACTGTGCAACCCCCGAAATGTCGGCCATGATTCAACTTGTTTGAGAGACGTGGATTTGTGCGTTTACCTGGTTAATTCGTGAATAATGAAGATTTAGCAACTTAAACCCCTGGGGTGCTGGTTATTTTTTAAATAATTGTGCAGGCAATAAAAATCATCTTGTTAATGTGGATGTTTGGTATAGTTGGGAGTTGTGTTCTGTGTACTGAGGCTACAGCATTGCAGGGGGTTATAGCGGGTCAAGTATATGGGGGAGGGGTTAGATTTGGGAGGCAGGCAGTGCAGAGGGTTGTTGGAAAAGGAATCCATGAATTCCAGCACAGGCTGTGGGCGAGGTGGACTACATACTTGGGGCCATGACTAGCTGGACTCAAAGCAGTGGCGCCCCCTGCAAATTATCTCTGTGCTCTGTAGGAACATTCTGCACTTACCTGCAATCAAAATGAGCCCTTACCAGACATGACATTCTAAGGTTTTAATCGCTTAACCCAAAACTTTGTTAGCTTTAGCAGCTGCTGCTTGGCAGTGGGTGCTGCAACTTACAGTAGCTTGTGTACAAAAAGAAAATACCATTGTATGCTGCATGTTTTTTATTCTCTTTATATCTGTTTTCCTTCTAGCCGGTGAATAATACTTTAAAAGTTGAGTGTTGCCTATATGTATAAACCTCTATGAACCTTCTAGGAAACAGATCATTTTGTGAAAGTATAAGAAAAGGGGAACTGTTGCAGCGTGCAGGAGTGGTAGCTATAAACAACCAACACTCCTTTTGCCATCTTATTGTTACATAACATTACTTTATTGTTTAAATCAATTCTAATAACTGCATTGCTTAATAATTTAATGCAAATATTTATATTAATTTATGTGGTAGCCATTTATATATCATTTGTCTCATTTGCCCTATAAGATGCACTTATTTTTCCCCAAAAGTGTGTATGTGGGGGGATGGGGGGAGCAGGATGTCAGCGCATCTTATCTGGTGAATGCAAAAAAAGAAAACAAAAATAAAGTTCATTCCCAGCTCCCACACCTCAGCAGCCGTCTCCCGCTGACATAAAAACACACACAGATATACATTACCGGATTCCTCTGCCTCCGATGGCCGCCGCCTCAGCAGTTGTGCCCATAGCTGCCCCAAGTGCCCAGAGACCCGGTTCAGGCAAATGGGTGGGATGTGGCCTGTGACTCCTGCCAGCATTCAATGACTCTGGCAGGAGTAACAGGCCACGCCCACCCAGAAGTCAGAATCAGCGGAAGCTTGAGGATGAAGGCAGCGGTGGCTACGGGGACAGGGAGGTGGCGGCAATCACAGAAGCAGCGGATGCCAGTAATAAGAGAGTGAGGGAGAAAGAGAGTGTGTATGAGACGGCTGCTGGGCAATGTGTTTTTTTTTGGGGGGGGGGGCATGCTGCACACTGTATTTGGGATGCCCGCACACTACCTGTAATTGGGATGCTTGCACACTGCCTGTAATTGGGATGCCCACAGCCTGTCTGTATTTAGGATGCTCGCACACTGCCTGCGATAGGGATGCCCGCACAGTACCTGTAATTGGGATGCCCGCACATTACCTGTAATTGGGATGCGTGCACACTGCCTGTAATTCGGATGCCCACAGCCTGTCTGTATTTAGGATGCTCGCACACTGCCTGCGATAGGGATGCCCGCACAGTACCTGTAATTGGGATGCCCGCACATTACCTGTAATTGGGATGCGTGCACACTGCCTGTAATTCGGATGCCCACAGCCTGTCTGTATTTAAAATGCTCGAACACTGCCTGCGATAGGGATGCCCGCACAGTACCTGTAATTGGGATGCTTACACACTGCCTGTAATTGGGATGCCCACAGCCTGTCTGTATTTAGGATGCTCGAACACTGCCTGCGATAGGGATGCCCGCACAGTACCTGTAATTGGGATGCCCACAGCCTGTCTGTATTTAGGATGCTCGAACACTGCCTGCGATAGGGATGCCCGCACAGTACCTGTAATTGGGATGCCCACAGCCTGTCTGTATTAAGGATGTTCGCACACTGGCTGCGATAGGGATGCCCGCACACTGCCTGCGATAGGGATGCCTGCACACTGTATTGTAATTGGGATGCTTGCACACTGTCTGTATTTGGGATGCCCGCACACTGCCTGCGATAGGGATGCCTGCACACTGTATTGTAATTGGGATGCTTGCACACTGTCTGTATTTGGGATGCCCGCACACTGCCTGCGATAGGGATGCCTGCACACTGTATTGTAATTGGGATGCTTGCACACTGTCTGTATTTGGGATGCCCACACACTGCCTGTAATTGGGATGCCCCTCACTGTCTGTGATGTAGGATACTGCTCACTGCCTATAATGTGGGATGCCCCTAGCTGCCTGTAAAAATAATCCACAAAAAAAAAACTCCCTGTTGCTCCTTCTTTTATCTGTCAGATAAAAGTGGCAAGGGTAAGTTCTTTTTTACCGGTTTTTGAACAGGTAAGGGATCCCTATAGCAGCTCACAAGGTAGTGATGGGCAGCATCCGCTGGTGGCATGCCAGATAATTTGACCCGGATCCTAGAATGGGGCAAATCGATATGAGCTGGGTTCGAATTTAGCTTCCAGAGCACTACAGACCATTTCTAGCGACCTTAGTAAATAACCTCACGAAAAGGAGAATGAATTTCCCTTAAGGGGAGAATGAACTGAGTACATAGCAAATATATATATTTCCACGTTTGCCCTGACATGCCGGCAAATCTACATGAGTGGAATAAAAATGATGATTACATTTAGTGAAATGTCAGCTTAATCGGCTTTCCTAGAAAGATTCAATTACCCATAAAGGAGGGAAGAGAAATCACAGCTTTTGTGTTTGCATGATGTTAGCGCTGAATCCGCTTGCCACTAGCGCAGGTCCAGGGAGTTCAGGACTAGCAGCTCGGCTCTTTGACTAATGATGGCTCCATAATTATCCTATAGACAATGCGCTCAACAAAAACAATCTCTGTCTGCTTCTGGAGGTCTTATCACTGGAGGAGATGAAGGGAAATTGTCAGAATCTCAATGAGTTTATACTTAGCCTGGAAAAGGAGATCAGCATATACTATATACTCGCCGTGCTAAAATCCCAAACTGGAGCCTTGCAAATGTCCGTCTGCTCCAGATAGACCATCACTGCTCAGTTAGGCCCAGACACTGCGGCCTGATCTTCAGAAGACACCTAGTGAGCTCAAGGGGCCACCCTGTACCCGGGCATAATGTCATTGAACAACATTTACATTGTTTGAAGTGAACCAAAACCCATGTGCCGTTTGACCGGGAAGCAAGGTAAGTGTACGGACCTGAGGGTTTTCACACAGCGGGGCATCACTTTTTTGGGTGCCCGGGGGGGGGGGGGGGGGTTTGGGGGAAATCGATCAGCTGGGTTTTGGTTCACTTTAAAATGGATCCGACCCATGTAACCTTGCTGTGGAGTCTAAAAGATTCAAGGGCTGGGTTACAGCATCCTCTGTCACCCCTGATAGACTAAACCTGTCACCCCTGGATTTTATTCCTACCAGGAGAGAATAAATCACAAGCTTAGCAGGAGTTTGATTCGGTTTGGGTGTATGTGACCCCTCCTCTCATTAGCCGATGTATTTATATGGATTTTTAATATTACACAATTGCTCCTTTAAACCGGACCAGCACCCGTGTTGGGACCAGTGTTGGTCCCACTGTCAGTAAACAACAACAAGCTCGGGGGCATCCAGAATGCGGAAGCCCTCCTCGAATGCCCGTAATGCTCCCCTTTAGTACAAGCCAGTGCCAGGGAAGGAGTCCGGCGATTGGCCGCTGGGCGGTCAGGTGGTCTAGAGGCCGTGCCAGTAGCCAGTGCTGAGGACGTGACTATGGCCCACGTGGGACTCCTTTCCTGGTGCTGGCTTGTACTGAAGGTGAGCAGTACGGGTGTTCAGGGGGCTTGCTGTTATTAACTGACACAGACGTTGGTCTGGTTTAAAGTCCCCAGAAAATAGTTTACCGTAAACTTACCTGAATCTGGTCATCACAGAAAGAATTTGATGCTGTGCATATAAATGAACGCCATACTATTTTTGTTGCAGGATTGTGCCCTCATACCTGGGATTTGCTTATCAGCACGCTGTTTCGAAGTTTCCTTTGTGTCTGATCTTAAAGTGGTAGCGGCTTTCCTGGTCCTGAGTAAAAACATACTTTTTACAAGTCCCAGGAATCTGTAACAGGTGAGCTTATCACCAGCAAAATCACACAGCAGTAATGGCCTGCCTAGGTGAGAACGCTGCCAGTAACCCTTTAGTTCATATTAAAGCAGGTGGATTTAAACCTGTTCTCTACTAAATCAGATTAGCAAGCCAGAGTCATGAAGTCTCTGATATGTACTCCAAAACACCACTGTACGTTGCTAATCTAAACACATTGTTGCTACAGAAAACAGTTTTCTTTAATAAGTTATATATGAGTTGCAAACAAACAAAAAATAAAAATACAAATAAGTTCAGCACATTGAGGACATCATTTTGGCACACAATAATGGAAACTTTCAAAAAGACCACTGAAAGTAGAATTGCCTTATATGTGATGTGTAAAACAAATCATGGGTGATTATTTGATGAAGAAAGATTAAAGAGACTGGCCAGGTAAAAATAAAAAAAACAATACATGCTTGATAATAGTCTTGTGCAGCTGATAGGCCAAGTCCATTTTATTTGAAGTTTCTAACATACTAGCAAACTGCTGCACACTTACCTATTCCCCTTACCTGACTGCTGGTTCCCAAAGCTTGCACGCCTGTGCCTCCATCTTGCTGCACCCAGAAGGTGTACAGTATGTATCCCACAATCCTCCCAGGTGCAGCCTCCTCACGCTCGGCAGCTATGGACTGGACATTGCGCAACACTCAATCCAGGAAGTGACGTTCTGGACCGTTGGGACTTTCCCTTTGCTTTAAAATTTACTTTCACCAAAAATACAGACCGCCCTATCCACGCTCATTACCATGGCGCCAGGCTGCCTCCTCACATCACTCATATGATATGGTCCACTTTGATGTTTGGGGAACATTCAGCTGACGGGTCATCACTGTACACACAGGGAATCTGGAAAAGGTGATGCCCACCCTGGAGGTGTAACAATAGCAGAGGTAGTGAGCGGTCATCACTGTACACACAGGGAATCTGGAGAAGGTGATGCCCACCCTGGAGGTGTAACAATAGCAGAGGGAGCGAGCGGTCATCACTGTACACATAGGGAATCTGGAGAAGGTGATGCCCACCCTGGAGGTGTAACAATAGCAGAGGGAGCGAGCGGTCATCACTGTACACATAGGGAATCTGGAGAAGGTGATGCCCACCCTAGAGGTGTAACAATAGCAGAGGTAGTGAGCGGTCATCACTGTACACACAGGGAATCTGGAGAAGGCGATGCCCACCCTGGAGGTGTAACAATAGCAGAGGGAGTGAGCGGTCATCACTGTACACATAGGGAATCTGGAGAAGGTGATGCCCACCCTGGAGGTGTAACAATAGCAGAGGGAGCGAGCGGTCATCACTGTACACATAGGGAATCTGGAGAAGGTGATGCCCACCCTGGAGGTGTAACAATAGCAGAGGGAGCGAGCGGTCATCACTGTACACACAGGAAATTTTAGAAATAGAGGTTCTCATGCAGGAGGTGTAACAATAGCTGATAGTGTGACCAGGTATCACTGTACACACAATCTGGCAAAGGCAACACTCATCCATGTGGCGTGTGTAAGAGGACAGATATGTGCATTGTGGCTAGTTGTGGTAAAGTAGTTCCCATGCAGCTGATGGTCACTATTGGTCTGTAGGCAGCTTTAGGGCAGTGGTGCTGGAGGCCTCTGTCTGGAGAGTAACAGGTCCATGATCTGATTTGTTACTAATATTCCAATTAGAATTGCTAATGTGATGCGGCTTCATAAAACAATGGAAATCATTATGCATGGCGGATATCCATCATGAAGTGGCGTCTGTCTCTACTGCATCAGTCAAACATGTCTCCTTATGCGACCGCGCAGCCACCTCTCTCATCCTCCATACAGTGATGTCATCTGTCACTTGCTCTCCCCTCCCCTGTCTGTGTGTCTATGCAGGTCTGTCAGTCACTTGCCCCTCTATGATTGCAGTCTGTCGCCTCATCTCGCCCTCTGTCACGCAGTGCAGGGGTCTGGTCACCTCCTGTCAGTCAGTGCCGGAGTCTGGTCACCTGCCCCTCTATGATTGTAGTGTGTCTCCTCCTCTTGTCCTCTGTCAATCAGTGTCAGAGTCTGGTCACCCACCCCTCTGATTGCAGTGTGCAGCCACCTCTCGCCCTCTGTCAGTCTATGCAGGTCTGTCAGTCAGTGGCGGGCTCTAGTCACCGGCCTCTCTCTCTATGATTGCAGAGTGCCGCCTCCTCTGTCAAACAGTGCCAGAGTCTGGTCACCTGCCCCTCTATGATTGCAGTGTGTCACCTTCTCTTGCCCTCTGTCAGTCAGTGCCGGACTCTGGTTACCTGCCCCTTTATGATTGCAGCGTGTCACCTCCTCTGGCCCTCTGTCGGTCTATGCAGGTTTGTCAGTCAGTGCCGGGATCTGGTCACTGACCTCTCTCTCTATGATTGCAGTCTGTTGCTTCCTATCTCCCTTGCTGATGTCTGGTTGATGGTTTGTGTGGGCTGCTTCCAGCACAGATACACAATGACACCAGAAGATACACACACACACACACACACACACACACACACACACACACACTTGTACCACTAGCTTCCACCACCACCTTGGTAATACAATCAGTCAGTGAAGCCCCCCAATCAAATTCTGTTACTGATCAATTGCAAATAACCAAAGTGAGGATTCCTCCCCACATACATGCTGCCACTGGGACTGCACACTGATTTTGTTACCCGCACTTAAAGATTCTGACTATCCCAGGTTATGTTCTCTGCCCTGGGAACATCCCGACTTGGGATGGCCCACTGTGTGAAACCTCCCACAATGCCCAGAAACACTCACCTTTCCCTGGTGCTATGGTGCATGTACGGGCTCTTGTCCAATTAGAGCTGTTTGCGGTGGATATTTAATGTTCGGCAAATGGTTATGTTTATGGCAATTGAGAGTGGGAGTGGCCACATTCCCAGCAGCGGGCCTATCTGAATGTCTGGGCACAGGAGCGCTCCACAGCCACAGGGAAGCTGGGGGTGCGGCCATCATAAAGACAGCCTTGTTGGAGCCACAGGACAGTAAGGCAGTAGGAGTCAGCATTTAACCAAACATAAAAGCTTGTTTTATCAAAAAAGGCAAAACAGAGGTTTAACCGGGCGATCATTACAGCAATGACCGCTCATTGAGCATTTAAACGAACGCACAACTCGTATCCGAGCAGACAACTTGCATTCAGATGCAGACGACTGGACGGCTAATTGTGTGACCAACTATAATTCGGTTTCCACATGCTGAAGTTATTCGACAAACAATACATTTATGACAGTAACTTGACAAACAAGAAACCCTATGCCAAAATGATACAATGATCGACCGACAAATTCTCATAAATCACTTAATCACAGCGCACATTTCCACGGATCATTATCATTTGTGTTCACTTTAGCGATTTTTTTTCACAAACCATCCTGTGGGAAATGGACCATGAGAGTCTGTATACTGACAGGTCTTTATTGTATACCTGTAAATGCTCAGGTAATCACATGGGATCTGATAGTCCAATCTCAGAATAATCAGAGCAATGGCTGAGCTTCTATTGGGTTGTATAATGAAGACACATTAGTTATCTACCAAAAAATTAAACTTGTTAAGCGGACAGGCGCCATCCACAGGGCGGTTCCCGAACAGTAACAGCAAAACGTTTTTTTTTCTCTTATTACAGCCCTGTACTGTGGCTCTTTAATGAAATAACCTTAGATAGCAATCACTGCCCTTCCTTCTGAGTCATTTGTCTGAATAAACTTCTTCATCTACTAACCGGACAAAGCTTCCGTTATTGGCAGTAACGCACAGGAGAGGCATGGCGGAGGGATGTGCCTGATCGCATCTTTTGTCTAGAAGCGATGGATCGATTGAGCTATATTACAGTCCATGGAGTGCTGAAAACAGCAGAGAGCAATGGCAGCACCTCCAGCTTCCAGGGGACATAGCAACAGAAACCTTTGTAATATCAGAAAGCCACATATCTGATCAAAGTAACCATCAGACCCATCATCAGGGTGACCAGCTGGGCTGGACATTCAGCCTCTATATGCCGTCTACTTTGTATCTGTTTCTCTCCTTCTCTCGCCTCAGAAGCCTGTCCCAGGGTGGCCGTGGGTCCACTTACACCGTAGGTAGATCCCCCTACCCCAACCAAGCAGTTCACTATTTTTTCCTGGTCCAGGATCGGTCTGTGCCCTGTGGGACCAGATGCTGCAGTACACAGTGCATCTACCAGGAACCTCCTCCCAAATGACGAAGGGTAGGTGCCGAGAAGAAGTCCATCACTGTGGGACAGGCTTCTCCCCGGCACCACTTGGGGGTAGGTGTGTTAGTTATTTCTGTCTCCCCATCATCTTTTTCCTATCTGAATCTTTTACCTACCTAATTGATTCAATCAATCTACCTAATCAAATCAAAATTACATTATCTACCTATCTAATGCAATCTACTTACCTTCCTAATCAAATCGATCTATACATATACCCACTCAATCAATCTATCTACCCACATAACTGAATCAATCTACCTAATCAAATCTATCCACCTACCTTACTGAATTTATCCTGATACCCACCTAATAGAACTAATCCACCTACCTAATTAAATGCATCCATCACCTACACAACCTACCTACCTAATTGATCTATTTACCAATCCAATCAAACAAATGACACAGTCATAGCATTCGGTTCTCATTGGAGGAGAGCCCACGCATGCATCATTGGAGTGGGGAAAGGTAAGTATATGGGGACTCTGGGGGGTCTCACACACCAGGCCATCTAAAAGATTCCCAGGCTGGCCTCTGGGGCATCCCAAATAGACATGCCCCACTATGCGATACCCCCCAGGCACTGGTAAACTCCCTCGCCGGTGAGCTGTATCGCAATCAACGCACATTTTGTGGAAAACGGGTGTTGCTCGCTTTAGAGTGGACCAAAATCAGCCCAAGAGTCTATCAGACTCTGGAATTGCCAGATTCCTTACCCCTAGGCATCCCAATTATGGATGGCCCGATGTGTAATTTGCTATTTACCTAGCCGGCAATCCCCTGGCTCATGAGCGGCATCCTCACAACCTCTGCTGCACACTCCTGCGGGTAGCACAGCTATCCTGTCATTCACATGCCTAGCTGTTCATTCGCATGCACATCTAGGAAACCCGATTGGAGGAAATACCGGTGATCTAAGAGGTTTGACCTAAATACACACCCCATCCCAAATCGGGATGCCCTACTGTCCGATTCCCCACCAGCTGACCCAAATTCTTACCTCGCCAGTGACCCCGTGGCGCATGCACAAGGTGTTCTGTGGCATTTGAGTGCGCAAGCCAAAGTCCCATTCAGTTTCTTTAGCTGCACATTAATATGCGCGTCCAAAAGAAGCAGACTGGAGCCAAGCTGCGTCTGAGCTGTGGGAGGACACAGGTGAGGCATGCATATGGGGTTTCACAAGGCAGGGCATCCCAAATTGGTGCAGATCAAAACCCACAAAAGTGATAACCCTGAATTTTGGTCCACTTTAAAGATTTTTAATATTCCAGCTTTTGGTCCACCCCCCTGGAGCACCCCACTGTGGGAAACCCTGCTGTTTCCTGAGTAAACTCACCTCTCCTCGGTCCAATGGCGCATGCGTGGCCGCCCATCCAATCAGCTTCTCCACCATGCATATTAACGTAAACCTGTGATTCTTCCTATACTGGGTTTTGGTCTGTCCCCGTGGGGCACCCAGATTTGGCTGCTCCGCTGTGTGAAACCCCCCCATGTCGCTGCACTTACTCTCCTCGTGGCCATGCTGTGGCTAGAGCAGCAGGAATTAATCCTAGCCGCATCTGCGAGCGGCTCCTCGCACAGCCATTCAGCTGCAGCAGACGGGGCCGTGCACAGCCATAAGGCAGGTGAGTGATACTGATGCCGGACACGCTTGTGTCATGGGCTCGGGGAAAATGTAAGATTTGCAGACAACTTTGGGAGTTTCAGGGAGAACAGTACATTCTAGTCTGAGTTGACAATTTTGATCCACTTTAAAGTGGACCAAAACCCAGGATTTTGAGTATCCTGGGTTTGGGGATGCCCCGCTGTGTGAAACCCCCCAGGATGCCGAGAACAGCTTACCTCTTCCCAGTCCTACGGCTGCTCGTCCAATCAGCGCGCTTGGAGGCTTCGTCTAACGCAAGCAGCTCCGAGCACGCTGGCGGCTGCATCTTCCGCTTCTCTCTAACAGGGAACGTGCCCGTGCCGGCCATTCACAAATGCCTGCTAGAGGGATAGCAGGATGCGGCCGCGACTCACACATGCGCCGGACGGGGAACAAAGGTAAATGAACGGGGCAACCTGGGGGGTTTCACATAGCGGGGCATCCCAATTTTGGATGCCCCGGGGGGAGGATTCCTGGGCCAATCTCGCTCGATTTTGGTCCACTTTAAGGGAGCGCACTGGCGGCTGCATGCCCCGCTAACTTCTAACAGGGATGTGCCCTGCTAGAGGGATAGCGGGATGCGGCTGCGACTTGCGCATGAGCCGGACAGGGAGCAAAGGTAAATGAACGGGGCGACCTGGGGTTTTTTTTTTTAACATAGCGGGGCATCCCAATTTTGGATGCCCCAGGGGGGGGGAGGATTCCCGGGCTGATCTTGCTAGGTTCTGGTCCACTTTAAAGCGGACCAACACCCTCCTTGATCAGCCCGGGAATCTATAAGATTCCTAGGCTGATCCAATCCCTCCCTGCGGGGCATCCAAAATCGGGATTCCCTGCTGTGTGAAACTCCCCAGGATGCCCTCTAACCTTACCTTACCCCCAATCCAACGGCGCGTGCGCGAGGCCGCATCTCGCACTTCTCTCTAGCAGGGCGCGTGCCCGCGCCGGCCATTCCATTAGATGGACTCGCGAGATGCAGCCACATCCCACAGCGGCTCCGAGCGCGCTGATTGGACAAGCTGCCGCGCATGCGCCGTAGAAGCAGGGTGAGGTGAATTTTGGGGGGTTTCACACAACGGGCCAAAACCCAGGATAGTGAAAATCCTGGGTGTTAGTCCACTTTAAGGGAGCGCACTGGTGTCTGCATGCCCCGCTACCTTCTAACAGGGATGCGGCGCGACTCACGCATGCGCCGGGCGGGGGTCAAAGGTAAATGAACAGGGCGACCTGGGGAGTTTCACATAGCAGGGCACCCCAATTTTGGATGCCCTGGGGGGGGGGGGATTCCCAGGCCGATACTGCTCGGTTTTGGTCCACTTTAATGGATGCAAGTGATACCAGCACTGACCATGTATGCAGTGTGGGCTCGTTGTACATGTACAGATATGGGGCAACTCGAGGGGCTTTCACATGACATTCTAGTCCCCCTCGAGTTGCTGATTTTGGTCCACTTTAATGTCTACACCAGAGCCTGGTCACATTTCATTATGAATCCGTTTCTAATGTCACCCATGAGGTAAATGGGGTCCCGCAGCTCGCCCCGTCCCAGGTGTGAGGCCCGGCATGGGTTAATATGTGGAGGCGGGCACGCTGGTATCAGTAGTGCGCTTCCATGCCATACAATTAGCCGGGCTTAGGGGGAAGGTGGGGATGTTTTTACCTCGCTGGGCTATAGCGAGAGAGCGAGCGACGCCTCTTTGTGTTGCGGCGCCATTGGTGTGTCGGTGAGAAAGAGAAGCAGGAGCGGCCGCCGAGTAACGCGCCTGAGCTGTTCCGTGCTGTCCGGGCGGGCGAGCTCTCGCGAGACGTCATCAGAGCCGGTACCTGGTGCCCCGCTGCGGGTGTGTAAGTGCCGGTGCTGTGCAGGCTGAGGAGCGGTGGCGCACGTTGTATACAGCCGGGCTCGGGCTTTATAAGGGGAGGGGGGAGATCCATGCTCCATGCTACACACCCCTCCCTTCCTGACTTTTAACCCTTCCCTCATTCCAGTTGCTGATGTGAAGTTTATTCCCCGGCTCGGGAGCAGCTGCAGTGGTTGAGAAGCCGGCTGGTGGCGGTGACGGCGGCAGTGGCGGCGTTTCATGCCAGTGATGTTGGATCTGGTGGCTCATTTTATTTATCTCAAACTGTTTCCTGTGCTCACAATCTGATCTCCTGGGGACTGGCCGGAAAAAAAAGGGAAAGCGGCGTCGGCGAGTGACTTTTCCCTCCTGTTGATGCCTACGGCAATGTGTGGAGCTCATCTTTATGCATGCGCCCGTTTCATGCCGGAGACTTGCATGCCTTTCCAGGACTTGCTTGTTTTTTTTCTTTTTTTTTGTTTGCTGCGTATTTTTGCCCCCATCTGAGACAATTTAATTTGCATCCCGTGCTTCGAGTTTGGATGTAAGACATCATACGGCTCAAAGGATTGTTCGATTTCTTTCTTTTTTTTTTTTTTTGCTTCTTACTTGGTGAGCATCACCCCTGCTCGAAAAAAGGAAGGACAAGGACAGAGGCGGAGGGTGAGGATACATAAAGTACCCCCAAAAACGCAGACACTTCACACACAGGAGCTTCGTCACTTTACTGATATAGAGCTTGGAAAAAGGAACTTCTCCACTTTACAGCATAAGCTTTGCCTTGTCTTGGAGAGCTTGGAAGAAGGACCTCCTTTAATTTACAGCATAAGCTTTGCCTTGTCTTGGAGAGCTTGGAAAAGGGAGCTTCTCCCCTTTACGGCACTAGCTTTGCCTTGTCTTGGAGAGCTTGGAAAAGGGAGCTTCTCCCCTTTACGGCACTAACTTTGCCTTGTCTTGGAGAGCTTAGAAGATATACCTACTTTAAGGCATAAGCTTTGCCTTGTCTTGGAGAGCTTGGAAGAAGGACCTCCTTTACTTTATGGCATAAGTTTTGCCTTGTCTTGGAGAATTTGGAAAAAGGACCTCCTTTACTTTACAGCATAAGCTTTGCCTTATCTTGGAGAGCTTGGAAGAAGGACCTCCTTTACTTTATGGCATAAACTTTGCCTTGTCTTGGAGAGCTTGGAAGAAGGACCTCCTTTACTTTAAGGCATAAGCTTTGCCTTGTCTTGGAGAGCTTGGAAGAAGGACTTCCTTTACTTTACGGCATAAGCTTTGCCTTGGACTGTTCCCTGTCTTGGAGATCTTGGAAAAAGGGCCTCAATACTTTACAGCTTAGACTGTTCCTGAGCTTGAATAGCTTGTACAAGGAGCTCTCCTAATTTAGGGCACTATTATTTTCTTATATTTAGCCTCCTGCAACCTTGTCCCTCAACGAGACATTAACTACAAGGCTGCCTCTCCTCTTTGGTAATGAAAAGCTGATACCCAACAGTAAGTGCCACCGAAAAAGCTGCCTGAATGCTTAGTAACTTTGTACTGAAGAAGAGGTTCTATATATCTACTCTGCTATGCTTAGGGTGCCAACCCTCTCTATGACACATCAAGTTCAATAACATTGCTTTGGAGTGGAAGTAAAGGCTGACATCTGGACCCATCCCCATTGTACAGACCCCCCATCACAAGAACTACCTTGTGCACATGTACATAAATTCTGAATCTGGACGCTAGCACGCCTGAGGTGCCCCCTGGGAATGTGTCCCTTGTTTTCCTACCCGGCTCCGTGTGCAGGGAGCACGGTGTGAATGTACACCGCCCTGTCAGTCGTGCTCTCAGTAGCAGTCACAGCAGCAGCAGCAGCAGCAGCCTTACGGCCTCCAGCACCTCCCTGAGCCAGGCTGTCTCTCTCGCTCTGCTGCAGCAGTGTCCCTGACACGTTCACGCAACCTTCTCTACTAACTGCCAGAACAAAGCAGCAGCCCTGTCATTGTACAATCGCAGCCTGCTCCGGCACTATTCCTTGGCTCTTTTTGTGTCCCCTCTTCTTTTTTTTTTTTTGGCCTGGAGTGATGTTGCACGTGGAGATGTTGACGCTTCTCTCTATGCTACTCTGGATGTGTGTTTGCAGCCAGGATCCTGGCTCCAAGGTGGTTGCTGATCGCTATGCGGTCTACTGGAACAGCACCAACCCCAGGTAAGGAGGAGAGAGGGGGAGGTTAAGAACTGACACACTGCTTTGTACTAAACACACGCTGTCCAGATTTGGCTGCAGCAGCATGGAGGCTGCGATGATCTAAGTGCTGTAGTCAGGTTCTAGAAAGTCTGTTTGATCAGCTTTGGAGCACCAGAGGCTTACTCGCGAAGTAATGTTAAAGTGCCTTTATAAGTGTCAGTAACCAACTGTTTTTGCTATCATTCTGTAACTATAGATAGACGATCCTAGGGCTTGCTATAGATTCTAGGATGTGGCTTGGCCAACTTACCCCCTTCTTTTTAAAGCACCTGTAATATATAGATGGCTCTGATGTATCTGTATTACAGATAAAATAGATCATTATCTTAACGATTTTAGGTTGATACAATTGGCCACATTGTGCTGTCTATGGACTGCCATCTAGCTTTGCAGGTAATACAAAGGCATAAAGAGAATTGGAGGATAAACAGGTGCTTTTGAAAGCTCCATAATCAATAAGGAAGACTAAGCATTAACAGTGACTCACCAGGGGTCGTGGTGAATATGTTATAGCTGTGCTGAGGTTTCCATTATGTCTACATCATACCCACCCGGTAGCTTCTATCATCGCTGCATCCAGTGCCATCATTTCCAACATTTTTTTGCACAGTCCGACTTAAAGGAGAATGCTGCATCATAGAAAGATTTTACTTGGCTTAAGGCAACATGTGCTAAAAGTTCTTTCAACTTTCCAGCTCATATCTTCCAGCTCTAAGCCCACACTGCATTAACTGTCTTGTATTATCATCATTCGATAGTGTAGCAGATAACCCCCAAACAAATATTAGCACATAGAGAGGACAGTCTTTTGCATTGCCGCTTTAAGAAAAAATCTAATTGAGGATTTGTTCATAGCAGTACTCCACTGTCCTTTTCCCGTACAAAATTGGTTGCCAGTGCATGCGTCAAAAAGTATAGCCGTAGTCAGGAAAAAAAACCTGCAGTCAACAGGGTGCTTCGACAGGTGGACAGTTCTCAGGGTCTTCAAGTGACCTGTTCCATTTTGATCAATGAAAGTTTTACCCTGGCACACCTACCTCTCTTACTGCCAGACATCCTTGTCCCATGTAAAAGTAAAATATAGCAGGTTAGTTAAGTTTGCCAGTGAGGCATTGCTTGGAACTAGAGAAAATGATCATAATTTTTGCTTCCATGCCACGTCTTGTTTTATTTCTGAAGAGTTCCTCGTTGACGGCTAAGCAGTATCAGTAGCCTTAATTGAACAAACAAACCCGTATTGATCTGTCAGACTCCACTAATGTTTCAATTCCTTTTGGAACCTGCTCCCCCATGTAGGCAGCACATTTCTTCGAAATATAAACACAAAGCCTTGAATCAAAATCCCTCAGTCATCTTGGTTACTAATTGACTCTACATAAACATGTTTTTTATTCTAGTGGTAGCAAGAACACCTTCAAGACGTGCACAAAGCATGCCAGCTGCTTTAAAAACAGAGAGATATGAGAATAGAAATTCATTTTAAACTTCAAGTTTAATTAAAACTGGCACAATGCCCATCAACATGGCTAAAGCGTATGCATGTGTTTGGTTAAGTTGAGGACATACTTGAGTAAAACTTTTATGGAGAGAACCCAAGAAGAACATATTGAGTTATGGAGGCTGATGTCTTTTTATTGTTTTGTTTTTTTATTTCCTTTAAGCTGCTTTGCTACGCTATCATAAAAATCCATGCCTTTTTTTTTTTTTTTCAAAATGTTGACCATATGTTCAGGAAAGTCACTTGGGTTCTATATTTTTGATTTGTGAAAACAGATGTGCTCCTAATCATTTTTTTTTTACCTTTCCCGTCAGGCTGAGGGCATCCTATCACAGGTTCTCTACGTCTTGTTGTCTGTGATACTGTTGTTTAGTTTGAGATTAGTACATTGATTTTTGTCACAGGCCATGTTTTTTAATAGATCAGAAATGCCCGCAGAAAACTCTCTCCAGACTTTTCACAGAACGGAGGAAAAAAAGTTAAAATGTGTAGAAGCAGCAGAGTTCAAAATCTGTGTAGAAGCTAAAGTTTAACCTGGTTTCATATAAGACCACCTCTCCCAAATAACAAGGGTTATAAAGTGAGGTCACTCAATAATGTTCAAAATGCATTTAAACTCAAACACTGCGAAAATCATGTTCTAAATACGAGTCCTAAATAAATAACATCCTGTTGAGCATCCTTTCGGGAGCACCACCATTTAACAACTGCTGAACTATCACATAATGTAGCAAAGTAGCAGCCTGGATGGGGCACATCAAGCAGTAATCTGGCAGTAAATTTAAGAGCAAGGCCAGAATGTGCTTTCAGTTTTCTTGCAAAATGCCACTCCACGTCTGGATCTTATTAAAGGCCTCTCAGACTACATTAATTGCACTGTAAAACATGCAAACAACTGATAAGAACATTTCTTTTGTTCTGTACCATCAAGACATGAATTAACGAGTGCAGTAGCTTTCTTCCTTTGTAGATGGAGCCCCCGTGTAATAAAACAGGAGTGCTAGTGAAAGTCTGAGAAAGGGAGCACTACTGTGGCTGCCAGGATTTATGTGATCTATAGTCAAGCTTAACTTTTTAAGAGCACTGATGCCTTCCACTGCTTCCTACAGACGGCCATACCTAAACATGCCCGGTGTAAAATATGACTTTATTCAAATGATTGACTGTCGGCATTTTTGGTGTTGCGAGTTATTTTCCTGGAAATATAATCCTGAAATATACGCCATAGAGTTCAGTCCGCAGTAACTTTTGGCAGCTATTATACATTATATTAACAACCTGATGAATTCTCTAAGTAGATTTTTTTTTAGATCAATATCCTTCCTATGGAGAAAATGTGTTTCAACAGCCCGCTCAACTTTTTATTTTGACTTTTGGCCAAAAAGCTGCTGCAATAATTAAAAATGTCTGCTCCTAAATGTGTCTGCCTGGAGTCCTGAAATATGGCACCCATAACAAGTCATTAAAGTTATGTCTACCTTGTCAATTAACAATATGCAAAAGCTCAGGCATTTGTCTTTCCAGAGTTGCAAAAAATGCATGTTATATCTGGAACATGCTAATGTGAATGGGATTGCTGTCCATAAGCTTACATAAGCTAGTTCTATAGCTAAATATATGTGGCAACAATCCGTAAATGCCTCTTAGTATATGCCCAGTGTAGTGCACAGCTACTAGCAATAAACTACTAAAACATTTGTAGGTTGCAGGGGTTAATTATGCAGGTGCCCCTTGAATACCTTAAAAACCTTTATACATAATGGGGTTATCCAGTGATTTTGAAAGCACAATCTATCTATCTATAGATCTATGGATCTATCTATCTATACAAGTGTGTGTGTATAAATATATCCAATCACTTCAAGAGTCTCGAGAGTGAAGAGGTTCATATTGAGACTTTCTCTTACTTGACACAAAAGAGGAAATGTGTTTTCTTTTATTATTATTTTATTATGTATTAATCCCCATGCACATGTGCTGGGGTGGTTCTAAATTTAAAGAGTAGATTTTTACCAATGAGGAAGATATTTTAGTTTGGAAGTTTGAAAGGCTATGGGGAATGCCACATTTGGAGCAGACCATTTTGAATGCGTTGCTGGTGCTTGTATTTCCAAACTTCTAGAATGAAGGATCTACCGCATTACAAGTAAATGACACCTGTAGAACTGCCAGGATATTTTTTTTTTAAATAGCAGAAAATTGTTTCCACTTTGTGTAAGGAGTAAGGGAAGCTCTTTATTTCAGAGGCTCAAAATGATATATATATATATTACGCCACGCACTTACATATACACTCATACATATACAATTATAGATCAATAGATGGAGCAGATGTGATTTCACCAAGCTTGTCTGTCTTAATGGGCTCTCTGTTCATTAATAGCCATTGTGTTAGTGGTCCTAACATATTTACTAATGGCCGGGTTGACGTCCTCCTGGCTGAAGTGTGTTTACATACAAGCAGATAGTTGCCCTGATTAGGAATGCTAACTGCAGTCAGATGGTTTTGAAAGCCAGAGAAGTTGACTACACTACTGTTTGCATGGCTGGCTGTTGAAATAGCTTTGTTTCAGCTCCATTCGTCTAGGTCTGTCTCTCGATACTGCAGAACCAGGTTTATACTTGCTCTGGGCTTATTTTCAAGATTTGGAAATCTTTGGAGAGCAGCAAGTTAAAATAAATAGTCACCTTCTTGAAACATTGGCTCCTGCTTCCAATTTCCAGAGGGGTTTTTGATTTGGCAATTTCAGTTTGAGGGACAAAGAGACCTACAGTCCAATAAATTTTTCATGATTAAAAGTGTAGCAGGAGTGTTCTCAGTAGTTCATTATGTGCAGCTTGCTGACTTTAATAGTGTTACTCTAGCCTGTTATTGCTTTGAAAGAATACCTTGGTTATTTCAAATGGGTTCCTGCAAGAGACTTGTATTTTCCCCTTGTGGGTCTCCTGCAATCAGCAGTCGTTTTACAGACCTCATCCTTTGAAGGACGGGCACCTAGTTAAGGGTAAATTACCCTACTGTAATTCTTCCCATTTAATCTTTTGCAAATGCCCATAATGAAAGCACTACATTCCACCCACTGGCCCCGTTTCCTGTTGTAGAGGGACAGATAAAGATGAGCCTTTCTTTCTGTCCCCTGTTGCTATGGACCCAGCAATCGAGCAGCTCCATGCTGGGCTAACAAAATGAATGAATACAATTAGTGCTCAAGGAAAGTTTGCTTGCTCTGTTTTAAGAGCGTCCATATACAGTACTGCATGCACAGAGATATTGAGTTCTCTGCCATGTTGCAGTGGAAACATTTTCTGATCATATTATTGCCGCTGATTCTAAAATAAGAAGCGTCTGTCCTGATTATTACCGGTCGATTTTTCAACTACATCAAACTTTTAATTAACAGTTCCCAAGTACATCATTTTTGATGAGTATGTATATGCACAAAATGACCCGATGAGGCCGCGGTATAAAACTCCTATAGGATGCATAAAATGTGTACACTAATTTTAATTATGGCGATAAATAGTCCGTGCACATCACCAGTATGCTACTTTGTCCTGTGTATTAGACTCCTTGGCCCGTAGAGATATCTAAAACTTTGCAAAGGCAGCAGTCTTACATTATGGGATGGTAGTATAAATGTAGTACAGAAGGAGATAACTCAAGACACTAAAAGTTAATGGTAAAAACTACATCTTACAGGAAGAGAGGAGATGAATTCTCTCACTCTGTTCGGTGAAATACACTTTCTGTAATTAAAGTTCCAAACGTAAGGTGATTCGGGATAGCAAGGTTAAGAAATGATCTTGGTTTTGATCATTTTTGTGCTAATATATTAAGGCTAATCATTGTTGTTTTGGTGCAAATGGTAGTTAATGATTATTTTTGTAGAGTAAAAGGGTAATGCAGTCATTTTTGACACGTGCAACCATTAATAATGATAACAGGCTGCAATGAGTGCCAGAGAGTCTTTTGCAATTTTCTTCACCCTAACTATGGTTCTGCAAAGGAGTACACATTCATATATACAAACACTTACATGGCACCTGAGTTTTTATGTAACAAGTGTTTTGTTTCTTGTGGACTATAAAGCCCCTTCTTTGTTAGTGTTACACTTTTATACTAGAATACGATGACGCATTCATCATCTACTTCTTTTAGTCACTGTCACCACTAAATGACAGAAGAATATAGATATTACTTAAGCCTTAGTAAGGTCTGATCAAAAACGTCTTTGAGGGAAAAAAAATCCTACTAGTGTATTATGTTAGACCCTGCTAGACTTAAAATGGCTTCTCATTTTTTTTTTCTTTCAAAATGGCTGCTTGCCACTCTAGTTCCTCCAGCGAATGAACACAAAAGCAAGCCTTGCTGAGCAGGTTGTTGCTATGTATGCAGACGACTGTTCTTTTCCCCATATCGTTCTCATCTGACTAAAGATTTACAGTTTGGATGAATCGAACAATACTTATTGGCAACATCAGGTTGGTCGTTTGAGCCAAGTGAATTTGCCGAAGCAGGTTCATACGTTTTTATGTAACGATTTATTCCCACCAAAAACAGCCAACTGTGCCCTGTTTCTTATTTTAAGGATTAGGTGTCGCAAATCTTCCTGAGAGCACTGGAAGGTGGTGTCACAAGATATTTTTCACAGGACTATGGGCTATAACCACAAATATATATGAATTGCCTGTAATGTGATCGGAAGAGGATTATCTGTTTCCATAAATACTTTCTAGTACTAAAAGAATAAATGAAAGACATTTTGCTCAGAGGCCAAGTATAGTTACAGTAAATATGCAATAATTTGCAATAATCAAAAAGATTTATGACTTCACCTGGTGACAGTTTACTAACTCAACATGCATTGTTGAAGAGTTACAATAATTTATTAGCCTTTGGGGTAATCAAATGAATATTTAGCATCAAATGTTTGAGCACATGCATAGGGATATAAGACACACACACACACACACCCACACATCAAATAAACTATGTAAATGCCATTGTCTCTGATGAGATGATGTAAAGATTCTTACTAGGCATAAAACATAGATGATGGGTGCAAAGTCCTCGGTGTTGCACTTATGGTGGGTACGAACTCCCAGAAAAGTAATTTACCCCCTTTACATGTGCTGCTTTTGCAATAAATGGAGCAAGGGTATGTGCAACCATATTGCTATTCCACATAAACCCGTGTCTCCACTGTTTGGTGATTAGGCATGTGATGGCAGGTAGGTAGGTTCTCATTGTGTAGCATCTATCAGCTCTTGCCAGACATTCTATTTGATCTATCCAGGCAGAGAAATGAGAAGGTCCTACTACTACTACGCACAATAAAATGCATCAAGAAGATGATATAACGTTGTACAACTACACTGGTTTTATTCATAATTTTGACACTTTTGTGGCTGTAGAACAAAAAGTGTTTTATTCGTGTCATTGTTTATTCTGCCATTCCTTTTTTATGACTGGAAAGCTAATTTGACTTTTTATTGGCTGACCGATTTTCCAGGCATTCAGGCAGCATCTAGTATGTGGCAGACTATTCTGTAAATGTCAGGATTTTCATTGGTGTGAGCATGCCTGGGAAGCCCTGGGAAGCTGTGTTTTATTAGAAGAAGCCTGGCTGCATTGCTGATAGAATTGGAGAGAGCTGTTTATCTAGCTACTCAGGGCTTTATCTTTTCAAATCTCAGCCAAAAAACTGGCTTATCTAGAGTGCAGTAAACAAGCTGACAAAACAAGTGTCTCTCTCACTAGAGGTTAAAGACCCTGTATACTAGGACCTTTAGCTCTTGACTACAGGGGGACCACTAGTTAATATTTTTATTTTTAATGTTTATTATAAAGTGACATTGTGTTCCGTAGTAGTTTTCAATTTGTGCTATATATAAAAAATCAGGGAGAAATAAAAATGAGGATTATATGTTATTATTATGTTATTATTTATAGGGTTCCATTTTCAAGGGTCAAGCCTTTTATAATCATACTGACATACTGACAGATCTCACTAGATCCTGGTTGAATTAAACCTCACAAACATTGTTTAGCTTTCATATTTGACCATTTGACTGGCATACAGTATATTCACATAATAGGATTTAGTTGACCCATATTGTCAGACGGCCCCATAATTTTATTTGGTATATTTGTGCTTACATGGCTTTTAGAAAGGAAGCACCATTTGTCCTGGCTGAGTCATTCTTTAGTAGTGTAATTATATCCAATTAGCTTAAAACAACAGGAAAAAGCTTGTTGTATGAACCATAATGGGGCCCCATCACATTTAGTTATGCATCTAGTAGGGAGCCTGTCTTATAATACCCAAACACAGATTTATCCCTACTTTGCAAATCTCAGTTTTCCAAATACTCAAACCATCAACATTTCAGCTTTGTTGCCTAACATGAGAATTCTCAAGTATTTTAAGGCAACAGAAACATTTTTAAAGTATTGTAACACAGTAATTAGAGGAAAATGCTTGGCTAAATTGGGAAGTACAAACAGTTTTTAGACCACAGGCCTCATTTTATTTATTGTTATTGTAAACCATTAAGGCCAAAATGGTACGTTCTAGTAAACATACATGGTTGCTACTTCTACCAGTTGTGGTGAGTGGAGCTCATTATGAAGTAGTAAGATCTGCTAACCGTAGTGTTATGCCCAGTGGCTGTGTAATCTGTTGCTTCATATTGTATCCATAAACTTTTAAACCTCAGTTGGACAATTTTACTAAATTCTAAGGTATAGATAGGGTCACCTAGGCTCACTTTAGCAGATGGCTCCCAGACATACCATTAAGCTGCAGTGATAATATTTTCCTATTTAATTGTGTGAGCAGAAAATGTGTCCAAAAATCTTTCTTTGTCTGCCCGTGTTGCTTATGCTCTGGAGGCTTCTATTTCCAACTGTCCTGTAAGTTATTAGTGTCTGTCAAATCCATAATTGCTGCTAGTTCCTTGCTCTCTGTTCGAAAAATACAGCGAACTGAGGGAGTAAATGAAAGGCATTTTTTGTTAACTGAAAGCTGCACACTGCAGCACTTAGACTTTGCCTTATTTATTGTTATTAGACTTTGCATAATTTTGCACCTTATTAGAGAAAAGCACCTAACAGTCTATTAGCATGCACAAAAGCTTAAATAAAATGTGAAAATTAATTTACAGTAATTTTGACATAGTGTTGATACATTTTACTTACATAGTACTGAGCCATAATAAGGCCATATGCAAGTTAAAAAAAACCCCTACTGGTCATTTGAGTTTACAATGTGTAAATGAAAATACTGGTCATTTTTAGTGTTTAACCCGAGATACTATATCCACTAATATTGGAAATAAACTCATGGCATGATAATATTTTTTACTATTTGTTTTGCCTTTTGTCACTTTATTTCTCCATAAAATATATTTTAATGTATGTTTTTATTGAAATTTCATATAATAAAATATTGAACACTCATGAATGATTTTAAAACATATAGGTAGATATTTATTCAAAAGCAAAGAAAAAGCATTAAATAAATCTGCATAATATCGAGGGACTGCAAAATATGGCATACATCAAAGACATCTGGAGGAACAGACCTTTTCTTAAAGAACATATGATCTATAGACGTGTATAAAACACTGACTCGCGTGTTTTCCATTTAGAAAGAGTGTTTTTTCATTAAAAATCTCAGATGACTAATTAATGCATAACATATCCATAGCAAAAGCAATAATCTATATTTCCTTTCTTTAAACCAGATTAAAACAATAGCAGCCTGGGTGAGTCAGTTGGAAGAATACTTTCCAATCGCTTCTACATAAACTAGGCATGTAATCTAAGTAGAGACTTTTAATGCTGAAGATCACAAGGGGTTACGAAGTCTGAATTTGCCTGGGTCAACATGCAGCATTCCAGTCCCAGGAGCTGATTAGATATTTTTCTGTTGTGAGACATACTTTTTTCTTGGTGTTACCTCTTCATTCAAATATATTATTTTGCTCTTTGCGTGTATCTCACATAGTAAGGCATAGATTTCATTTTAGATTGGGTAGAGGGCTCCAGTCAGCCTATCAAGCGCTCACAAGTTAATGCACACTTTTCAAGATTTCTCAAACACGGCTAAAAAATGAGAACGGCAAACCGTATGCATGAATAGTTCGGAATCTGGGGCATTAGGGTAAAGCTATGATAATTAAACCCTTCCATGTGCTGGCTTCCCATTTATTTACTTTTATTCATATTATCCCTTTATCTGCAAGGCATGGTGACTTGCCAGCCTGGTTACAATGGGCATGATATTGTCACTGAGTGCTCATTATGGTATGTAAATTTTGTTTGTCCGATATTCATTGCTGTATCGTTCGAGGTCTAATAGTGTGGATTTACAAAATCCTGATGCCCGCTTCCAACACCGCATGAAAAGTTCTGGACGACATAAAGCTGGCATTAAGTCACGCATATGTGAATGCCTTTTAATTAATCTTCAAAATTAGGTATAATCACATCCCCCAACTTTTTTTAGATGTTTTTATCATTTGGTACATACATGTACCTGATTTATTATGCACAAATATCTTGAATGGCTCCTTTTTAATTTTGTCACAACAACGCCTTTCGATCATACATGGCTGGACACGTCAAGGTCCAGAAGAATACTTAAAATAGAGCACTTAGTGTCATGCAATGCAATATAATTGAATGCTATTATTTTGGAGTTTTAGAGAGGGGAAGAATACCAAGCCGTGTCAAAACTTCTTACTTTGTACTCTGTGGTCTTCTTAGAAAAAGAAAGCTGATTAGCTTAATACTTATAGGTAGAGTAGGTTTTAAAAGATCTGGGATGGTGCAAAACTCTGATCACCACTTAAGACTTGTTTTCACTATATCTTTAAACCATCCATATCCAAATCCTTAGAGCTGAACCTCTTTTGATAAGCCTTTCACTCGTAGGCCTACAAATCAATCAGCTTGTTTCCTCTTTTGTTCAAAATGTTCAAGCAAAGTACGGCAGATTTGGTAGTAAGTATTGCCTGTAAAGATTCTCACTCAACCAGGTCATATTCTGTAGTAATAAATTAATAAAACTGGACTTACTGGATTTTCCTAAAGATGTCAGGTAGCTAATTATTCAACTTGCTTTCTCAATTCTGTATTGGACTCAATTCTGTATTGGACGAGTCACAATGCCTGGACCTATTTGTAAAGGTAAGCAATGTTATATAAATGCAGCAAGGTAAAGCATAGAAAGACTGGTGCATACTGCTACCTTAAGTTGATAGAGAAGAAAATACTGCAAGTGCTCTTAGCTCATGATCAGCTAAAAAAAATGCCCATTCATTGAATTCGCCAGGTAAACATGGTGATCGTTGACCTTCTAGGCAGCCAATAAACCCTGTCAAAGGTTCCTATTGATTGGATGGAAATTATTTATGGTGCCGCAGTGCTGAAACACTAATATTGTTTTTGTTGCTCCCCAACGTATTTCTAACAGTTCAGGGATAATAGACTAGGAATAAGAGCTGCCAAAAAGTGGCTCTCTTTATTACTAATTAATCAGGCAAAAAGGTACCTTATTCACAGACCCAATGTCAGCGCTGTCAGGCTCTCTGGGATATTATATTTGAAATACTGTAAAACTAACAAAAAAACTAATTACATGTTTCTCTGGGGATTTTATGTTATTAACTGGCGTCATGATGTGCAATATTTAGTCCTAAATCTTAAAACTGAAATGCACTGGATTTCCTTAGCACACCCAGTTTGTGTTTGTGTTTACTTTGTCGGGTTACTACTGGTTAATAATGGCAAAAAAATGTTGGAGAAAATGACAAATTAGTATTGGCCAATTTTAGGGACAAACTGATGACAAGCATGCGGTATTCTCTGCTTTAATATAATAAATATAGTAAGAAATGTGTGTTGCAATCATATGCAAAGGTAATATATATATATATATATATATATATATATATATATATTGAAGCTGTTATGAATCTTTTTTTTAATTTATTTTACTGTACATTATATTGTTTATGGAACTATTCCATGTAGATGCCATGTTATATATTCTTGAAAAAAAATGTAAAATAACAGATTCGTTATATAGTTGTACCTTCACTTAAAAATGTAAAAAATTATTGGGTGGTCAGAATGCCTGGCAGCCCATCATTGGATACTTAATTGGAGTATCTTTACTACCTTGCATATTCGAAAGTGAGATGAACTTATTTTGCATTGTTCGAAATCATGTCGTACAAAGAGATCTAGGCAATCTGGTGGTGGATTATGGTGGATAATAATTGACAGGTCATTTATGGATAGTATAGGGGCCCGATTTGGGCTTTCTAAGTGCCGGCACAGATACTGGAGTATGCGTGTGTAGAGAAATTGTGTCTTTACACATACAGATTCTAGTATTTTAGTATATACATAGGATTGGAGCAGAGGTTACATCACATATATTCTGAAGAAGATTCCCCATTAACGGTGGATTAGAGATATTAAAGTGATATGAAAGGGGATCAGCTATTTGTTTTTAAATGTCTTGTGTTATGTGTATTTTTGTATGTATTTTTATGAATTTTCATGTTACAATAAAAAGTCCAATTTTTTGAGGATATAGGTTGTGAAATAATTTTTGGTGCTCCTCACAGGGAGGGAGGTGTGGATTCTCCACGTCCACTCCCATTGGAGTGTTTGTGTTTGTTAAGGAGTGAGCACATTACAAAGAATATAGGTGGTGCACCCCATAGCAATTGTTGACCTCGAAGGCGCAACTTTAGATATACTCAGTTAGCTGACAAAATATAGCACTGTTTGCTTCACATTTAAAACTATTTGGCAAAGAAATTGGGCTTGATTTCCTTTGTACTAAAGTGCTTAAAGTGGACCAACACCCAGGGGGGATCGGCCCGGAAATCTATAAGATTCCCGGACCGATCAGATCCCTCCCCGCGGGGCATCCGAAATCGGGATGTCCCGCGGGGAGGAACCCCCCAGGAGGCCCACAATCCTCACCTTACCAGCGATCCAACGGCGCATGCGCGAGACGCGGCCGCGTCTCTCGCTTCCCTCTAGCAGGGCGCGCTCCCGCGCCGGCCGTTTTGTGAATGGCCGGCGCAGGCGCGCTCCCTGTTAGAGGGAAGCGAGAGACGCAGCCAATGACAGCGCTCTGGTATGCGCGTCCAAGCGGCTTTGGACGCGCATACCAGAGCTGCTCTGAGCGCTCTCATTGGCCGGACGAGGTCACGTGGGAGCGGGGAGAGGTGAGTTTTTGCGGCGATCGGGGGGGTTTCAGACAGCGGGGCACCCCCGATCGGGGTGCCCCACCTAAGTGGACCAACACCCAGGATAGTCAAAATCCTGGGTGTTGGTCCACTTTAATCTAGTATGTAGCATCCATCAAAGACTCTTATGCATGTATGTTTGTTTATTGTATTGCCTGTATCACACACATGTATGTTATACTATATAGGAGCAGTCACATTGGTCATGATCCCTTTTGGAGTTTAATAGTCCTTAGCACAACTTTGCAGTTTATGGCTTAACTAATTGTGCATTACTAACTGATCTGCATATCTCTTTATCTGGTCTGCTCATCTTGATGATGATACTTTTTGATGTTCACGATCATTATTAGCAGAAACACAAATGTCTACAGGCCTTAATTTATGGTATGTTTTCTGGATGAGCCTGATGCACAGCTGGGAAGCATTTACAAACTCCAAGCAGATAGGATCCAAAAAAGGAACCAACTGACACAAGGCAGGAGTGCTAAACACCTTAGCCAACTTGCTGTTGCACAACACGAAGGATGCTCTGGTCAATATTTGCCCCGATTTGTCTAGTGCTAATCTTGAAAAAAAGTTCCTAATCTATTCTGCTACTGCAGAAGGAATGATGAAAAACCTATTGTGTTAAATCAGTGAGTTGCACATTGCTTTCTGGAGAAGGGTTGCCTTGTATTGGGTCAATCTGTGTTTATTGAAAGAGTGTGGATAAAAGAAAGCACCAAATTGAAATGACTTGATAGAAAGTTGAGTGCCAGTTCTGCTGCGTCCAAGGAAAAAGCTCTTCAGCACATTGATGATTTTGCTCTGTTCAATTTTAGTTGAGAGGAATGAAATGCTCAGAAGTAGTGGAGGCCTCACAGAAGCAGCCAGCCAATTTTCGTTTCATCCAGTTGAGTGCTAATTTAGCAGTACTTAAAGGTTTCATTGCCTTGTAGTTAATTAGCACAGAGCAATGAATGCTAACTGAACTATTAGTGTACATTGTCAGCACAGGGAGGTTCTTTGTTTGATGGGAACCATTTCAAATTTGTAAGATTCACACACCTTGGGTGTTCAGAGATACAATGGCCAGAAGTGCTAAAGTAAATGGCATAAATATAAAATACAACCACACATTCCCTTGCTAAAATGTTTAGTTGTCCACTGTTCTCATAATGACATTTCTGATACTGTATTTAACGTCTCTCTCATTAAGTTAAAGGAATATGAGGGATTCTCTCTGTCCGTTTGGGGAACAATGAGCCAGATTACACACTTGGCAAAATCTACCATACAGTGTTAACAGTTAGGTGTATGCTCATGTGTACTTTATATGCATGCCTGGTATATCGATGTTTATGGGGATTTTTATGGTTAATTTAGCTATTTGCTCTAAAGATTTAAGTGACCCTGTTTCTATTAGTAGTTTTTATTTCTGTGGTTGGACCTAGCATTTAAAAAATAATTTACCGAAAAGGAAGTTAAAGTGCATAGCCAGGCCCCCCAAAAAGTAGTAGTTATCTCCAAGCTTACAGACTCGAGGTCCTGCAGCTGCAACCAGACTGCAACTTAGACCAAGGATGTCTAGGAAGTAAGTTCCCTTTGTTTTTTCCCTGGTCTCTTTTCTCATGAGAAGGTGATTTAGATTTAGTGCATTGTAACCTACAAACAGTTTTGATGACCCTGAATAGATAAATCTGAAGCTAAAATGGAAAGTGTTTAAAAACAATTAGGCACCCCCTACTTCCTCCTACCACAGGTTTCCTTGCGGATGTAATTAAAAAAAAAAATAAAAAAAAAATAAATTTACCCTCCCTTACCCACACAACATGGGGGCAGCTTGATTCAGTATGCCCCACTGCATCTCTCTGAAACAGGGCAGCCTCATGTTTACCTCCCAACAGCTATTAGTGGCTAATCAGATTATCCTGGCAAGGAAAGTGCAATCTCATGCACGTACACTTAGTGAACCCAATTGGTCACCGACAGTCATGTGTTGCATGGAAGACTGCCAGCCTGTTCCAATGGAATGTGGAAGTGGTAAGAAGAGGTAAGGCGCAGAGCATCCTATATCAATCTGTGTGTCTTCCTCCTTAATGGATTCATCTGAACAAATAGAAGACTACACTTGCTGTGTACCTTCAGTGCTCATTGACCACCCACTGCTGAGAACATCTCAGGCCTGCATAGGATGGAGAATATAATATATATATATATATTACTAATTTTTTCTATGTTAAAGTAGACAGACATGACTCCCAAGAAAGAATTCCTATTTTTTAGGAATGTAGTTACGGATAATGGAATTGTATGCATTACAGACAGTAACTGTAACATATTGCAGAATTTTAATGGTCCACTGAGAGCCATACCTAAGAGAAATAAGGGAGACCCAGTGGCCAATGTTCCTCCGGATAACTACATGATAGAAGAATAAGTATCCCCAGTGTATCGTCTATGTATTAACACACAGTCAGTGCTCACAATGAAACCCAACCCAGAAAATGAGGCTGTAGTCTCAACCTGATTAATGTATCTGGCTGAGCTTTCCAAAGAGGCGACAACATAGCATGTTTGTTGTTAATTTAGCAATTAGATAATCAGCTATACATTATCAAAAAGAGTAAATGCTCTCTAATGGTTGCATTTTCTGCATGCCGACTTTCTCAATTGATAGTGATTAACAGTAAGTGAATGAGTGTTTGGAAGCAAAAAATTCAGATGAGTTTCATTAGCACTTCTGTTTGGGAGATGGGATTAATCCAATATCATTATATTGATCAGGCAGTGTGTGCCAGCAGTTGTAATACCTGATGGAATACATTCTACTCATTGTAAGGTAGACAATCATCTGCAACTTGCCTTACATTGGAGCCTTTCATTTATTTATTGGGCAGAAATTGTTCTTTTCTGCCAGCTTGTTTCTGCTTTTAACTGGGAACATGTGTCACGGCAGAGTCACATTTAAGGAACAACCACATCTAAAGGTCATGTTGTGTCATGTTATTATACAGTACATGTTATGATGATTTTATTGACTTCAAACCATTTTCTAAAAGTGGACCTATAGTCAAATAATGACTGTTGGTTCTGTGAGCCCTGCATTGTGGAAGGGGGGTGCTCTGCATACTGGCAGGGCAAAGCTAGTCTCCTTATCTCCAGTAACCTACTGTCTCTTTTCTGCAAAGCTTTATTGCCCCGTATTATCCCCAGCAGTAAATGAAGTTCATTCAAGTGTTGTGTGTACACTCAGCTGGCAAACACCGCGTTCATGTTCATCACAATCTGGTGACTGGAACAAGGGAGCTGGAATGTGGAGCAAGGGCATCCAGCAGTCTAGCCAGGGTCAGATGGGAACACCTTGGGACCTACCAGAGAAAAGTATCTATGGAGCCTATCCTTTAGCTAAAACAGTAACAATAATATAAAAGAACACTCCAGGCAAGTCAGAAACACTGTTTGAATTTAAGATCTTTTGTACAGCCCTTATGGTGGCCCTGTGTCATTCCCTGGAGCCCACTGGAGGATTCTGGGTTGGGCCAGTCCAACACTATTCTAATGCCACCCCACAAGATGCAGGACCATTATAAAAGTGGACATTCTGCTTAGATCTAGATTAGGGCTGCCAGTTTGGCTTCCCAGCTTCCCCTCACCCGGTTGTGTGTGGCAGCGATTTCTCTACTGCAGATCTGTTTCATGAAGCTTGTTGCTGCAGTTTTGTCTTACAGCCTGTAGGTGGGTTTGTGTGACGAAGCCAGGATCATATGCCCATTATTCTCTATAGATGCCTCAAATGAGTTTCCTACACCTCCACCAGGCTTCAGATAAAGGGACTATGGGAGAGGGCACTGCAGCGGGTCCCAGGGCCTCTGTAAATAAATTCAACTGGTCTGTTCAAAAGAATACTATATAAATACAGAGCTTACTAAGATGCATTTTCTCTTTTAACTTTTCTATTTGAAAACCCAGAGACAGGTTTATCCTACATAATAAAATCCATCTCCATGAAGTCTTCTGGGAAAGATGCGCCTGCAGTTGTAGAAATGACAGGATAATTCAGGTATCTATACGTTTTGTGAAAGGCATTAGCCCATGCATATCCTTTCTCAATTGCTTTGCTTAAACAATTACAGTGCGCACTATCATTTGCCTGCGCGGCAGGATCTTCCTTTGTCAGGCACCTGTTCATACACACATATAATCACCCTTTTCAATATCTCAATTGCTTTTTTGTTGTGACGTTCTTCGAGGAGCGAATAAGATTTTTATTTCATACTCTTCTGGTCTTCTGGGTAGGTGCAAATGTAGTAAAGATAAGCGTGACACAACTACTGTGGACCTGTGAATATGTTAATTTGGTCGGGTACATCTCGCTCACAGCAGGGGAGTTTAAGAAAGATGAAACCATTTACTGTCATTTCTAGGGTTACATATCTGGAGAACATGTTTGAAAGTGAAGGTGTGACAGCACTTGAGATGTTTTCTTTCTACATCTAAGTCACAGATTTGAAGTTTTTTTAATGAATACGCCTGTAACACACAAAGAGATCAATTAAGTAGTTGATTTAAAGAGTTATAGAAGCTTGACATGTTCTTGAGTTATTGTTTCTTTTATTTGAAATACATGAAATCCTTTGTTCCATGTATTATGTCTTATACATAATTTACATACACGTAATGACAATAGATGAATAGTGGTAATATTGTTGCTCGGGGAACAGATGCCTAGCAGCAGGGCAGGCCCCAGGTTTATGTGGTCTCTCAGGCTATAAAAGCTCAGTGGTCCTCTTTAAACTGGACCAACAGCTTGGCACAGTTGGAAAAGAATGGTAGCGGCCATTTTGGAACTTCCTCTGCCAGCATCTCAGCCATCCTACTGCCTGGATTCAACTGACATAACTGATAATGCCCAGCAGCACTTCCTCTTTGCAGGTGGCCTGCAAATCCATTAGCCACCATTTTGTTTGTACAGCAGGAGTTAGAAGAATGTGCAGCAATTTCAATTGCCCTGGGGAGGGATGCATATGAGCCCTGTTTATTGTGCTGGTCTGGTTTAGGTCATTTTTGATGGTCATTGTTTTAAGGTGTGTCATGACAGACTAGGAAGCAAAGCAGAATATATGAGCTACAGCTTGACAGCTGCCTCTGGACATCCACTACTGATGCCCACCACTATTCCCTTCTGGCATGCCGGCTCTGAGTACCTAAAAAACATTTCACAAACTAAAACCCTCTAAAGTCTTGAAGGCCCTGCCCTCTTACTAGGTATGATGGGTGCTTATGGGGGCCCTGAATAGCAGTGTTGTGCTTCTGTTGCTTTCGATATTCAGGAAGGGTAGATGTATGAAAGGTCTGTCTCCAATATTTTGGAAATTTACAGATTGCTAGTTCAACTGAGATTTCATCTCATGTCTATGGCTAAAAAGTTAATGAGAGTGCTAAAGTTTATATATATGTATGGATACACACACCTGTCCTCAACAAGGAAAGGAGACTTCTTCCTCATGACTATGGACTTGAGAGAATGCTAAAGCTGGGCAAAAATATGATCACTATTCACCCCTTGCCTCCAACAGCTGCTTTGCAGTGTGCTACTCACCTGAGCTTGGGTCCTGCAGTTATCGGTCATGGCACTGCAGTAAGGTTACAGAGCATGAGCACAAGACAGTGCCTGGGACCCTATCTGTTAAACAGGTGTGGTCAAGTGACTGTGGCCTCACCAACCAATTTACTTAAAAATGGTTGACGAACATTCCAGGGACATGCACGCCTCAACATTCAATGTTGTGACTATTGGAATTTTGGACGGGGGGGGGGGGGTAAGTATCAGTTTTTAATTTTTTGCCAGGACATTCTTAACAGTGTTCTCTTCATCACAGCAGCGTGATTCACATGTCACAGAAACCTGTAAGCTATCTGTGAGCTGTTTACATTTCAAAAACAGGCTACTGACTGCTTTAAAATGTATCACAGCTGATTACAATACAAATAATTATCTTATATCAGCTGCTCCTTGGCTCTATCAATGTAGCACTCTGTAGTAACTCTCACCAAAGAGCTGGCAGGCTTTTCAGAATTACTGATCTTGTTAGTTACAGTCACAGCAGGTGGTAATGATCATGCATCTTGATTTTTTAGACTCCCATCCCAGTATATAGCACAGTGAGGTGAATGTTGTAGTCATAGCAGCCAGCTCTCGTCCAATGAAAGCTGCCTGCTATGACTATGTGAGTTTTTATGGACGCCCTGAGATTCAGGATGCCCCAGGGAAAGGCCAGCGGTAGGCCCTGGAATCTTTTAGAATCCAGGATTTCAGTCTGTCCGCTGCTGGGTTTTGGTCCGCTTTAAGTTATTTATTAACCCTTGATAGGGTCCTAAGGCTAGTCTGGGGCTTATTGGATTATCACAAGCCATTCGTAGGCCCTGAGGAGAATTACTCACCTAGGCTTTTGTTGAGGACTTAAAAGAAAGAGAGAACTCTGCTCGCCAGCAGTAGGAATGGATGTGTTGAGAAGGAGACATAAATGTTCTTCCTTTTTATTTCTAAGAAAGGAACATGTTTAAGTGAGCGCACGCCAATTTGATCAAATACAAATCTGTGATATGACAGCTGAACTGAAAATAATACACATGTAAGGAAAGCTTAGTAAAGGTCAGATTAATCATTTATAGCAGACAGGAACATACTAGCCAGTAGTAATTTCAAATGACTTTTAAACATCTGACAGCTGCACAAACTTGCCAAGCTTGGAAGATAATTGAAGTTGGTTGCTGTACGCTAAGTTCTCATTGTCCATACACAGGCTTCTTAGCTGTGTTTTTACTTTGTTAATTCAGAAACGTGTTCCTCCAGGCTTTAGGCTACCCGGATCGCAACACATTCCACCTGGATGTTGCTGCATCTGACAGATAATGGAAGGTTCCCAGCTATTTGTGAACCACTAAAACATAGCATTTAATGTAGTTCATTAAAAACATAAAAAGCGGTGGCATACCAACTCCAGTGACCGAAAGTACCTGGGGCAGGTATGACTAAGGCAGCGATGGCAAACCTATTAGGGCTGAGTGCCAAAACTACAACGACAAAACTTTAAGTGCCAACCTGAACGGGGGAGGGGGCTAAAATGTGTGTACCTTTAAAAATGAGGGGTGCCCACATTGAGGGCTGAGCGGCTGTTGGAGCCTGAGTTCTTTTGTACAATAATTTGGACTGGTGCTATTCTTAGTATAGAGTTGCCAGAGAGGATATTGGTTCACTTTAACAATGTAAAGAATGGGGAATTTTTGTCTCCATTTTGACTTTTAAAGTGTCGGCTAACCTCCCCCCATTGATTATAATAAGAAGCCATTGCAGAAGGCAGTATAACTATTTGTGAACCCCAGTGGAAAGATTAATAATATAATAAATGAGGACCCGAGCATCATTTTTTTAGCCTTGACATTTTAAGGTTTCATTTTAAGTGCAAAGCCCATCATATTAAGAACATCTTGGGTGAACCTGCAGCGTTCTATCAGTGCCATTAGCTCAATTTTCTCCAGCATGCACCTTAACGAAAAAACACTTTAGGTGTAGAGGAAGAGATGATAAATCGGTGACAGGATAATGTAGCGAGGTCTAGCTGAGAATTGGTATTTTTTTTGTCAGTGAGTTTTTCTAGTGATACAGCACTTTGACGGCTCTTACTGACAGCCAGGTAACGTCAGGGCATCATCGCCTACTCCCAGGAATCCCATCACTGTCAGAACTAGGTTTGCTATTTAATCTATGGTTCAGTTGCACTAATCTTTTCCAACTGCCTCTTTTTTGTCTGGCATAGTTGACAGCAAAAAAAAAAAAAAACTCAAGTTTGATCCCCCATTGGAGCTTTGTTTATTTCCTTCTAAATAATCTAAGAAGTAGATTGCATATCTGTACTGCATAATAGCCATATTGATGTGGCATGTTGTGAGAAACAGCAAAGTATGCAGCTAGGAGGCTACAATTAAGAGGCGAGCGACCTTAGGTAGAAAGTGACAGCCACTATCATTTCTATAATGTGCTGACATTTTGCACATTTAAGCTGTAATTTCCCACCTTTTACATGATCATGGGAGGAAGCCACAGAAAGTTGTTTGTACATGTCTACAGGAATTTAGGAAAATGTGTCTGTTGCGTTGTTACAGTTGGCTGGACGCTACACAAGTTAAGTGGAGCAACAAAACGCCTCCTTTTATTCCAAGCTCTTTGATGGTATCGGTTGGAATTGTTGATTTGTGAAGGTATTTGGTCTCTGTGCAGTAATCTGTTGCTCGCATCTCCTTGCATTCCATCCTATCCCATGGTATTCGCCAGTCAGAATAGCCTGGATGTGAATCATGCTCAATCACGACATGCAAATGGAAAAATGTGGAGAATTTTATGGTCATAAAGCGTTAAAAGGAGAAGTAAAGAAAAATGCTAAATCAAATATGGCAGGCCATGAAAATATATGGCTTTGCCTTCTGCAAGCTGTCCCTGATGCTGCTCTTTGCACGAAAGAACCTGTTAAAATTATGTCTGGGATCTCTTTCCATCAGTGCTGAGGCCTAGGCAACCCCCAAACTAATGTTTGGACCAGCACTACTTAATCGGAATGCACTTCAGCCATATACATATGCTGAAGTTAGTAGCACTGTAGCAGTTTATAGCTGTAGGCTTCCCCTTCTGCTTCTAAATTCTCTAGTGCTTGGGGAACTGAGATACACTGTTGCCCCCCGCCCTGTGAGGTACCTTCAAGGCTGTTTGGCCTTCTAGATGCCCTTCAGCCCCTCTCCCACCACTCGCCGGTGATAATCCCAAGAGCTCCACTGGTGAGTTCCTCTGGCACCCCAGTGGGAGTGGGTGTACAGTTAAGGGATTTTTCTTTTAGGCCACTTACACACTATGTATTCCCATCGCTGTAGTGGTGTATTGCGTAATGCAGTGCTGCACACAAATTTATGCCGTGCTGTGCCACCTGGGACCTAGGAGGCAGCAGCTTGCAGCAGTGGCGGTAGGAGATTGGGACGGAGACATTAGAACTTGGCGGCAGAGACAGGAGATACCAGCAATGGCAGCGAGGCTCGGAAGCAGCAGGATGCGGTAGGGGGACTGGCATCTCTGGTTAGGCACTCCTGCAGCCCCCAGGAAGTTGTCTGCAGCAGTGCCTGACTGGAGATTGGAGATCCGCGGGGTGGGACCAGTGGCATGGATCGGGAGGTGAGGGTGAGTATTGCGCTTTAGCTGCGATGCCTATAGAATTCTATGGGGGCGTGTTCTGGTTGCATTGCGGGTACAATGCAGAATTTTCTTTATTGCATGGCACGGCCTGCTTCGGTATTCATAACAGTTGGGTTATTCCGCCACAAGGTGGTGCAGTGGTACTGCAGAAAGCTGTGGCATCTCCCGGCCCCCTATAAAACGGGATTAACCATAGAGTTCCCAGTGTTTCCTCTGCAGTGAAACTGCGAAGTTAGAAGATGGATCTCTCTCTTGTGCAGGTGAGCTGGGCAACCAAGCCTGCGGCCCTGCAAGTCTATTTCCACCCGTTTCTGGACCCTCACTGCCTCCCAGCCTTGGCTGACAGATCGGGTGAGGGTAGAAGAGCACTAGGGTCAAGTGCCCCTGGAGTGCTGCTCCAAGCCGCAGACCCTGTTCCACAAAGGGTAACCGGCCATAGGCTTTATGGTGAGCCTACTAGGGATGCAGAGTTCCTTTCCTGGCTTCTGAGGGGGTGAGTGTTTTGGGGACTGTGTCCTCTTCTTTTCCTTCAGGGTTCCCACCCCCCCCTTCTGGGCTGGATACTCGCCGCTGCCTTCTCGTCTCTCTCTCTCCCCCCTTTGTTCGGGGGGGGAGGGGCGGGTGATAGCGGTGAGTGGTATTAGTTGAGGTGTTTTGGCCGTTTACAGTGTGTTTTTTGGTGTTTTTTGGCCGCCGTGCCGCTTTGTACTGCGCTCCGCGGCTGTGGGCGCTATAACCTGTGGTGTTTTTGCTTTGTCATGGCGCCGGCGGGGTCACGTGGGCAATATTTTTGCACTCTTCGGGGGCGGGGGGATGACGCGTATCGCGTCCTCCCCCCGCGGCCCGCCCCTCGAGGTACCTCTCCCGGCGCCATTTTGGATCAGCTGCGCGTCTGGATTTCTCCCTTCCGGGCTGCAGCGCTTTTTCCTCTGGTGTGTTGCTTCATCCTGCGGTCTGTGCCTTGGTGACCCTGCGGTGTCCTTGGTCCCTGTGTCCCCCTTGGGGGGGGTTTATTGGTCTTGTGGGGCATGTGCTGCGGGATGCTCATGTGTCATTTTTACTTTTCTTTCAGGCGGGATACCAGTGCGTTGTGGTTTCTTCCGGCTCTACTCCTTCCTCCCCCTCATTCCCCCCACACTTTGCTGATCTGGGGGCATCCCGTGGGAGGGCATCCCAGGTGGCTTTTGTAATAGCCTTTGCCCAGCGCTGGCCTATTGCGCCTGTGTTAATCACCATATGGAGGCTTCTGGGGATAGCGTGCTTGGGGGTCCTTCAGGGCAATCCCGGCTGTCTGCCATGTGTGGGGTATCCCCTGTGAGTGACAGTGTCAGGGTGTGCGTGCAGTGCGCTCAAAGTGTCCTTGCGCTCCAGCTTGGTTTGCCTGCATCGCTTCCCAGCTCTGCGCCCCCTTCGTCATCACCTACCCCCCCCCCACTGCTGCAATTAGCTCCCAGTGAGCGGGATGCTAGCAGGGGGTCACAGTCTGATCTGGCACTTCGTGTGGCCAACATTGAGAAGCAGCTTTCCGGGCCTATTCCTAGGAAGGCTTCTTCCACACCCTCTAGCTCCACTGATTTTGTTGTATTTATCCTTACTGCCATGGATGATGCTGTGAGGCTGGATGGTAGGGCCTCTGCGACTATGCGCCGCTCTGTTTGGATACGTCAGTGGGCAGCTGATGCTGCTGCTAAGAAGACTCTCACTGGGCTCCCCTTTGCGGGGCTGCGGCTCTTTGGTGAGCGTCTTGATGACAGGCTGCCTCAGCGTAGGAGGCAGCCCCGGCCTTTTCGGAGGACCTCCGTCTCCCTCCCCTCTCTTCGTTCTTCCAGAGGAGGTTGTGGCTCCCTCTTCTCAGGTAGCCGCAGAGAGTCTTGGGGCCGTGGCAGATCCCGTGGACGTCCCGGTCTCTCCTGGGGTTCCAAGCCCAAACCTCCTCCCAAGGCCCCCCAGGCATGAGGGGGCGCCCTCACCCATCCCGGTGGGGGGGCGGCTTCGGCTCTTTGCTCATGTCTGGAGGCTCCAGGTTTCAGACCGGTGGATTCAGGAAGTGGTGTCCTCCGGTTACAAGATAGAGTTTGCAGCCTGGCCGCCCCCAAGATTCATCAGATCCCGGATGTCTTTAAACCCCCTGTCAGCTCAAGGGTTACTTTCGGCGGTTCAATGCCTGCTGGAGTCAGGGGTCATTTGTCTGGTGCCCCATCAAGAACAGGGTCAGGGGTACTATTCCAATCTCTTCACGGTCCCCAAAATAGATGGCTCTCTGAGTCCCATTCTGGACTTGAAGGGCCTCAACAAGTTTGTCAGATTAAAACATTTTCACATGGAGACGTTACGCTATACTGTCGGTACCCTTCGCTCGGGACCCTGTGTCTCTGGATCAGGAATTTGCTCTGTCTTCTCTGGCCAGGCAGTCCCTTTCATGGTGGCTGGACTCAAGGAATCTTCTGGTGCGCAGGACCTTCCTTCCCCCGTGCTGGGAGACTGTCACCACAGATGCCAGTCTGACGGGCTGGGGGGGCTTTTGGAAGTCCCTACAGTTCCAGGGTCGTTGGGGCCCCCAGGAGGCCCATGCTCCCATCAATGTCCTGGAACTGAGGGCGATCAGGTTGGTTCTGTCCCACCTGACCACACACCTTCGAGGTCGGGCTGTTCAGATCCGCTCAGACAACCAGACGGCAGTTGCATACATCAACCATCAGGGAGGGACTCGGGGGAAGCGTGCCTTCAAGGAAGTGTCTTTGATACTGTCTTGGGCGGAATAAAATGTCCCCTGCATCTCAGCGGTATACATTCCGGGGTTGGAGAACCAGGTGGCGGACTCCCTGAGCAGGGGGATGTCTCGTCTGGGGTAATGGTCCCTCAGCTACCAGGAGTTTCTCTCCCTGTGTCACCGCTGGGTTCAGCCTGATGTGGACCTGTTTGCGTCCTGTCACAATCACAAACTTCCCAAATTTGTCTCCCTGTCACAGGATCCTCTGGCCTTCGCCAAGGATGCACTAGCAATGCCTTGGATGGAGTTTCGGCTTCCCTATGTGTTCCCTCCGTTCCCTCTACTGGGCAGGGTTATGCGCAAGATTGCCCAGGAGGGGGTGTCAGCCATCCTGGTGGCCCCCTGTGGGCCAAGAAGGGTGTGGTTCGCAGATGTCGTGCAGTTGGCAGTAGACCAGTATGTCTTGCCCAGGGATTCAGATCTTCTCACTCAGGGACAGCTACGCCATCCCAATTTACAAACGCTGGCTTTAACGGCTTGGCTGCTGAAACCTACATCTTGACAGAGAAGGGGTTGCCTGCCTCTGTTGTGGATACCATGATTCGGGTTAGGAAGAACTCCTCTTTATCTATTACAACCTCTGGCATGCTTACATTGTCTGGTGTGAGTCCAAGTCTCTTCCCTGTCTGTTTTTTTCCATCCCCAGGATTCTGGAATTTTTGCAACATGGTTTGGATTTTGGCCTTCAACTAAGTACCCTCAAAGGCCATGTTTCAGCTCTAGCAATTTTTTTCCAAAGATCCTTTGCCAACCACCGGTTGGTTAAAACTTTTTTCCAGGGTGTTACTCATGTGCGTCCACCTCGTAAGCCTATGCTACCAGTCTGGGACTTGAATCTGGTGTTGTCTACTCTGCAGGGTCCTCCCTTTGAGCCTATCCGAGGGGCTGCTTTGCCCATTCTGACTCTTAAGGTAGCCTTTTTGGTGGCTATTACTTCTGTACGGCGAGTTTCAGAGCTGGCGGCGCTTTCCATCAAACCTCCTTATTTTGAGAGGCATCGGGATAAGGTGGTGTTTTGGCTTAAACCGGATTTTTTGCCTAAGGTGGTGTCTGCCTTTCATTTCAATCAGGACATTGTCTTGCCTTCATTGTGTCCTAATCCTGCTAATTTCAAGGAGCGGACACTGCATTCTCTGGGTGTGGTCAGGGCTCTGAAGTTTTATTTGGTCGCTACTGAGCCTTTTAGGAAATCTGATGCTCTTTTTGTTCTCAATTTTGCCTCCAGCTAAATCCACTATCAGCAAGTGGATCCATCAGGCGGTGGTTCAAGCCTATTCTGCTAAGGGGAAGGAACCTCCCTTTAAAATTACTGCTCATTCCACTCGTGCTATTGGTGCTTATTGGGCTTTTCAGCACCAAGCTTCTGTTGAACAAGTTTGCAAGGCCACTACTTGGTCTTCTGTTCATACTTTTTCCAAGTTTTCCAAGGTTGATGTTAAGGCCTCAGCGGATGCTGCTTTTGGCTGCAAGGTGCTTCAGGCGGTAGTGACTTGAACTGCTGGCTGTTACTCATTGGGGATCTCACCCTACTTTTGGACACTGCTTTTGGAGGTCCCAACTGTTATGAATACCGAAGCAGGCCGTGCCATGCAATAAAGAAAAAAGCAATTCTGTGAGTACTCACCTGTAGAATTGTTTTTGTTCTTGCATGACACGGGCCTGCTTCGACCCACCCTTGTTATCGTTATTCTTGGTTGCCTCTCTATGGTGATTGTTCCAAGTTAATTGGGGTTTTTTAAATTTTTTACCTTTATTCTCTCCCGGCTTCTTGTCTCACTACTTGTCTAAGCTGGGAACTCTATGGTTAATCCTGTTTTTATAGGGGGCCGGGAGATGCCACAGCTTTCTGCAGTACCACTGCGCCTTGTGGCGGAATAACCCAACTGTTATGAATACCGAAGCAGGCCGTGCCATGCAAGAACAAAAACAATTCTACAGGTGAGTACTCACAGAATTGCTTTTTTGCAAACCACAGAGCACTGGTGTGAAGGGGCCCATTTGTTTTATTGTGCTGCTTTTTCTGGCCGTTTGTGACATATTGGAGTATTTATACGCCAATGCGACACAAACGGCCAGGTGTGAAAAAACTGACCAAATTTCAGAATAGCACTGGGGAGCGGCAAGCTTCAAAGTCCACTCTTAGTAAGAAATAATGTTCACTTACTTGCTACACTGGTGGAACAGAAAACACAAGAGTGGTGCAGATGTGCTGACCAGATATGTCCACTGCTGACAATGAACCACAGATAGGGGGAATTTAACTTTAATTACATTTGCTTGGGGGGTCTGCTTTAATTTTGAGTCTAGAGTTAGGAAAATCAATTTTTCTTCAGAGCCTATTCATTTGTCCTTTCCCAGGATAAGGATTATGGGAGCTAACCCATCTTTGCCAATTGCTTACTAGCATGAACCTGTAATGGCAAGCCACCTTCAGAAGAGACCCGTGTTAGGTTTAATATAAATGGCTAAAAAAGATCAAAAAGGCCTCTATTCAATGGCAATCGATTAAGAATGCTTTCCTAAAACATAAAGTATTTACATGGGACATACAGCCCAAGAATGGCATTTGGACTTTTGGGCCTCATCAGCCAGAGGCCAGAGATATGAAGAGATGATGTATGGCTATACCCTCTTATAATGGGTATAACCTGTTGTTCTTGGCCTGTATGGTGGATGTAAATACTGTATGTTTTTAAGAAAGTTCTGGATTTAGAGAGATCAATATTGATAATAGGATAAGGACAATGCAGAGGTGTTAGCCACTTCTCCTTTAAACAAAGGAAATGACAATGATTTCACCATGAATCTTGGAAAGCTCCCACTTGGAAAGCTACAGAAGATTTCAGACATTGCATATTGTGTTATTTCTCGGTGAGTGTAGATGAGTACATATTGTTTTATGTTGTCAGACTGGGGCAAGGTTATAGGCAGCCGACTGCAATATGTTACTTTGGCACTGGTAAACAAAAGTCAGCATAATGTAGCAAAAATATTTCTTCCTACGCACAATACTTTTTCTTAAAAGGCCAATCTCCCAGCTCCTAGTCCTCCTTGGGAGTAGAAAAAAAATACTACTCTCACTTACCTAGACATATTATAAATCTTTTCCCAAGCCCCCTTTGCCATCAGATCATGACCCGAATGGGATGCCACACTCTGTGAAACCCCCCAGATTGCCCAGAACAACTCACATCTTTCCCAGTCCTATGGCACATGCACATTCTCTCATCCAATCAGAGCTGTTTGCTATGCATATGTAATGCTCAGCAAACGACTTTGTTGATATGCAGGACATTGGCAATCAGGAATGCAGTGGCCACATCCCCAGCAGCCTGTCTGCCGGATGTTTACATCAGTAAGGGAGCCTGGAAGCAGGTGAGTGTTACAGCGCACCGGGGGAAGGGGTTCACACAGCAGAGCATCCCGTTCTGGTATTTCGGGGGGGGGGGGGGGGGAGTTTTACATAAGAGGGCTGTTGAAGCTTGTGCCTATTGCCTTTCAGAAATTAGGCCTTCACCAGCACCTGTCCTTCTTTCCACTGGGTGTATATGTAGAAGCAGAATTAATTGAACCTGTAGCTGTATTGTGACAGTTTTCAGCAGGCAAATGTGGTCTAGCCATGCAGGACAGATTCCATCACAGTGACAGGTGTGGCTGTAGTCCAGCAGGATTGAGCAAGAGCTGTGTAAATATGCCTGCTGCTGATGTGAGCTTTGTCATCCATGAGATGAAAGTGATATAATGGTTCTCTGAGGCATCATAAGGACTCATGTTCCACACAAATGATGCATAGGGGGATCTTATTCAAATGCATATTCATTTTTTTAGGGATGCCCGGGATGCTACTTTAAGTGACTTACATGAATAATCCAGTACACATTATTAGATGGTTATCTGTAACATGAAAAAATGGTACTTGATAAAATAAAATGATCAAACCTATTTTAAACAATAATTGTATTAATGGACAACTGAGGACAAAGTGATTACCGTATATACTCGAGTATAGGCCGACCCGACTATAAGCCGAGGCACCTAATTTTACTACAAAAAAATGGAACAAGTTATTGACTCGAGTATAAGCCGAGGCGGCTTTTTTCAATTGGAATTGGAGTTGATACACAGAAAGAGAGAGACATACACACACGGAAAGAAACACACACACAGAAAGAGAGACACACACACACACACACACACACACACACACACATGGACACACACACACACAGGGACACACACACAGAAAGAGACACACACACACAGAAAAAGACACAGACACACACACAGAAAGAGACACACACACACACACTGTGGGTACCTGCTGCTGCTGCTGCCGCCGCTCTCAGATGCGCGGGTGTCGGGGGTCAGGGTTTGGCCGAGGTTACCCTGCAGAGGGGCAGAGGGGTCCCCCTCCTCCTCCTGCCGCCGGTTACTCCATTCAGCTCCGCCTGGCAGCCGCCAGCCGCCGCCGTTCTGACACTTGGACCGGTTTTCTCGGCAGTCGATTGATCGGGTCTGAGGTCAGCGTTCTCATCCACTTAGCGGGCTTCGATTGATCATGGCTGCGCTGTGCGTGTGTCTCCTGTAGGTGGCACTGGAGCCTGCGTCGCCGGCACTATGACGACATAGGCTTTCCCTGTCTTCAATCAGCAGCGAGGTAAGGAGATGGGGGCTTTACAGTTTACTTTACTAGTGGACTCGAGTATAAGCCGAGGTGGCTTTTTTCAGCCCAAAAAGTGGGCTGAAAAACTCGGCTTATACTCGAGTATATACGGTATGCTTCTGGATCAGTTTAGGCCACACTGGAGAAGAGAGGTTTGACCTGGGGCCTCGCTTTGGCCAATAGGGGGAGCACAAAGAAATGAATAGTTTTTTTTCTTTTTCTTACTAGCACATTAAAGTATAAATATTTTTTCCTACAATTCTCCCCTAAAGAGGAAAACTAAAGGTGGATGCCTGTCCATTTAAAGCACTCACTACCAAGCATATAATTCTCTGGACCAAACTGGATTGCTGGATAGGTACTGTGACTGTCGCTGCACATGGCCACCTGGCAAACCTCATTGCCATGACATTGCCTGAGTCATGTTGAACTAGAGAGGGGACGGCTAAATTTTCTGCTCGTTTTGTTTGCTGGAATCAGATGAGTTTTCTAAATCAGAATGCCCAGGGGTGGATGCAGCATACACAGGAGCCACTGTGTGTGCAGTAGACTAAAGGCCCTTTCACAACTTCCTCTATGCAACATGTCAGAGAGTCTGTGTTGTGCAGCCTCTTGGAAACACTGTATGCAAGAATAAAGCAGCTTATATATGTCTACGGGAAGAGCAAGTAAAGAGCATTTGTTTGCTTTACCTGCACTGCTGTTTGGTATTTGCCACCTCCACTTGTCCCTGATGCTCTCGATTGAGTCACTTCCTGCACCTGGTTGGTTCCTCGTCGCTGCCCTGTTGGTGCCTCTCTTGACTTGTCTATGTCTAGCAATGATGTAGCTTCCTGCCGGAACCTTAGATGTCACCCTCTGCCACCATCTTAAATGCTATTGTTGGTTCTCCGGCTCCTCCAAGCCATAATCTGAAATTCCTGGACCCATTTGGGCCTACATTTCTACCTTCTAAAAAAGTCCTGAGTAGAGCTTGGGAGTAGATTTGTAGAGCTGGGTGGGTGATTGGAGCTTGAAAATGGTTGGGGAAATGGTGGAGGCAAGCTGCAGCCTGTACCAAGCTGTATGATTATGTAATGACGTCATGGGTTGGGAGCACCTGAAGCATGTTAGACAGGTGAGGCTGCTATCTTGGCCCATTCATGAGCAGGCCCCATACAAGACTCTTGCTTTCTGGTTGCCCTAACTGATGCTAAAAGTATTTTACAAAATGTGGGGGAAAGGCCCCTAAGGCTTTAATCATATTTCTACTAATAATGAATAATAATAATAAAAATTGTCACCCAGAGCATTTTGACGGCAAATCCTTTCTCATGTATTCTTCTTTTGAAAAACAAATGCTTTGATAGGTTTTTGAACAAGGAATTCTTTTATTTGTAATTGTAAACCCTATATATAGTAATTATAGTGCTCCTGCCTCTGAATTACAACAGATGTCAATTAATTGAGACTGCCTTGTAGAAGAAAGAATAATAAATACGCAGCAAATTGGATGCGGCCTGTATTGTTGTTGTAAGCAGCGACTGGCGTGTTTTAATAAAATGATAGTAATCAGCGTAATTTGAAATGTAGAAGTAGTCCTCATGCCATTGGCTCCACATTGCTGTAAATATTGACTGTGTGGAAGCTGAACCGTCTTCTAGGGCCAGACACTGGTGTCCTGAATGGCCCCCATTGTTCCCTGTTCGTCAGCATTCCATAGCCAAGAGCGAAGTATGCATGACTTACACGGAGAAGAAAGGCAGCTCAGCCCGTTTAATAGGCCTCACAAATGAACTCGTAGATGTTCAATGTTGAGGAAAAGGAAAACTGCCCCAAAAACAGCAACAGTTCATGATACTCTACAGAGTGTCAAACTGCCTTAATTAGTGGAAAAGCCAGAAACACATTTCCGCCTCATGTAGTGAAGACCTGACGCCCTTAACCCTCTGCGTGCTGATCTCCAGGGTGTACAAGAGAGGGAGGAAAAACAAAGAACATATAGGGCTGTTGTCTGGAGCTGCATCAACATAAGTAGCTGCTACTTATCACTCATCGGTTCGGTTATTTATGTAAAGTGTGAGTTCTTTGTTCGACTTTCTGTAAGTGAACTGTGCGCCTCGTCATTCAACCACATTAACTTAATCATAGTATTTACATTATAGCTTCCATGTGTGTTCAATGCATGTATGCTTTCAAAGTGTCAAGTTGTCTTTTATGTGGTCCCTCTGGGCCTGGGGTGCCATTAATAGGCTGTAGCAACATAAAAAACATGTCTTAATCAAAGCAGAACCATAGCCAGTGCTGTGGATGACTGAGCCACAGGAAGGTAAAACAAAATGAAAACCTCAGATGTCATACACACATCCAATTAGCATTCTAATCTACAGCAGAGAACACTCATATTTATTGAGGAGGAGAGAGTGGAAATCAAGTGAATGTGTATGTGGGGTCTCTATAAGATTATATTTTAGGTCTTTGTCTAAGAGGCCTAATTATTCAAATGTCTTTCTATAGTGCAGCAGGAGAGACTGAGGCTACCTCACAGGGTCAGCCCCAGGTTTATTGGGGCACTTGGACAAGAGGGTCTCAGTGTGTGGTGCCATGTGACATGCCACATCACGCCATGTCACGCTTTAGCTCTGATGCCAGCAATGGGTCTTTTCTGCAATCATCAGTGCTTCTCCACTGCCACAAATTGTAATTTAGTCCTTGCCACCTTCTCTGCTGCTGTTATTAGTCCTCTGAACCTGCTGCCAATCACCTTCAGTCCTTACTGTTTTCTGCTGCTACTAATCATTCACCAGCCTTCACTGCTGTATCTACTCTAATTATTCCACTATTGTTTCGTATAGTCTTATGGCCCTCGCCACCCTCTCTACTACTAATAAAAGGTCAGCTACTACTGCCGATCATCCTCTGGTCCTTACAAAATTCTGAGCTTTTTCAAAGTGCTCACTATTTCTTGTAACCTTCTCCACTGCCACAGAGCTGTGAGCATGTCTGCACATAGGGCTTACCAGTCCTGTGGGTGGGGCCAACCTGAGAATTATTCCAGAATGTGGGCCCCCAAAGATGCCAGGGACCCTGGCACTTGCCCAGGTATGCCCAGGGATGTTATGGCCCCTGCTTCCTTGCCTTAGATCCATAAGGTTTATGCCAGTTAACCTACCAGTGGTTTGGTTTGCAGCATGAAGGAGGCACTTTTGGGTAGATCAAACTAACTACAAAGAACATGTCTTTAAGTAAATCTAAAGCCTAAATTCAACCTCCTAACTCAGAGGGTAAAACATAACTTACTTGTTCACCACTAGCCTCCTGGTCCGCAGAACTGGGGCAGTGTAGCTGTGCTCTGTTTAGCTTCCACAGCACAGAGTATCAGGGGGGCGTTGTTAGTCAACCAATCACTGCTGCAGGAGCAGCTTGCACGCTGTAGGTACTAATGGATCACTCATTCCTGCATTTGCTAGGACAAAGAAGTCAAGCACACAGTACTCTTTGCATGGAACCAGGTGGAGGGCAGTTCATGTATAGCATTTTCTTTATTTTAATTCCCACACTGTTAGTGGGGGGTGGGAGGAGTTTTCTTTAGGTTCAATGTGATCAAAGAGTAAACATAGCTTAACAGAAACATTAAAAAAGAAAGCCTTAAAGGAAAAGTCCACTACAGACTTTAGATCAGGGATATCAGATGGGCATGAGGGTCCCCTGCTTAATATCACCTGGTCCCGCACTCCCCCAGCCCCAGTATCTTAGCCAGAGGTGTGTATTTAGCTCAGCTGAGGTGCCTATAGAAAATAATGGCAGCCTTGTTCTGGCCTCATACACCACACATGCCCACCCACACGCTGTCAGTGTGGCACCTGGCTTCTGATACCAGGACTACAGGAGAGCGGGACTAGGTGAAGCTAAGCAGGGGAGTCTAGTGCCCCTCTGACAACCATGATCGTAGTTCTTTAGGGAATTCTTGCTGGATTTAGAGGTTGGATGCCAAGGAGAAGCCTTTTACATTGATTCAGGCTTCCCCTTGGCACCTAACCCCCAATGCCAAATGGAGTTTTACTTTAACTTTTGTGGGCCAAGTATAGATCCCCTTTACGGAGCAAACATGAGATGAATACTAAACTAGTTTTACCTGATTACCAATGAACGAACTCTCCTACCATAAAGCAGCCAGGTTTGCCCCAGGGCCCGGTTTGTGTCAAGCAGGTTTATTCATCACTACTCATTAACTACATTCAGCTTCTATGTGCTACTTCATTTTTGTGTCATTGTCACCAATTTATTCCTGCGTAGCAAGAGCGTAGCATTGATTTTTACATGATCGTTATCAGCAAAGTGGAAAGAAACAGGCGCTACCTTGGCAATAGGTGATTGCTCGGTAAAGTCCATTTCCAGGCCTTCCATTTTATGTCCCAAAAGCCTCTCCATGTTTCCTTTTGAGTGATAAGAAAATAACCCCATGTAAATATAGAGCACTCAGGCAATAGAAGCAGCCAATGAAACGATCTTTAGACTTGTCAAAAACCAAACCAGAAGTGTGTTAAAATCTTTTTCTTCACCAAAATAGACTGGAAGTGCAGAAGTAGAATACAATATTGACAGCTTAAAATGTTTCAGAAATAAAGAAAGCCCTGTAATTGTAGCATTGTCACCTCACTCTTAGATGTATGAAGATGAAGTTGTGCTGTATTATAGCTTGGCAATGAAACAAACATTTAGCTAAAATGTGGCCATTTTTGTGCATAGATGTTTTTCTTCAGTATTATGGGCTAAACTTTTGTTCAGTCTGGAAAGGTTCAAGTAAAATATTCTCCACTGACTTCCCCTCTACAGTAGAGAACATGCTGGTGGACATGGTGTGCGAACATATCAGGAGAACAATGACAATATCAAATCCACCAAGTAGTATCTGTTAGCTTTTGCTCCTCAGATTTCTAGGCTGTAAATTCTAAAATGTTGTTTATCTTACAATCAAATAGAGGCCTTATTAACTAATTAAGTGTGGCAGTACCTCGGGGTAAAGTCAGAGTAAAGTCTGCTCCAAAGTAAAGACTAGTTCAGACATACTGCAGCTTAGGTCAGCACAGAGTGCACGTAATACAGCTCACAGTAGATACTACATAGCACTGATCACATAAAAGTGGACCAAAACCCAGGATTTTCACTCTCCTGGGTTTCAGTCCAGCCCCTTTGGGATGCCCCACTGCATGCTTGGAAATGTCAGCCATTCAGTTATGGTGGGCACAGGTGTGCACAACCCGAGAAGTACACGAGCAATGCAGCCGTAGGCCACTCATGCGCTGTGGGCTAATTGGTGAGATAAGCATATTGGGCGACTGGGTGTTCACACAGCGATTTCCTATAACAGGATGCCCTGTGGATAAGGAATCAGGCGGCCCTGGGAGTCTTATAGACTCCATTGACACTTTTGCTCCACTCCAATGGAACTTGTAGGTTAATATTAACATCACTTGAGTTGATAATATGTCATTTGTGCTCCCTTTATCATTTCACCTTAGTAAATGAGGCTCACATTAAGCCCCAAAAATTTTTATGAAAGCCAATTTGTTTAATGATAGAATGCCCTACAACCCAAAATATTGCCCGTATTTGGCAACACAGTTGTGCGTGTTAACAGTATAGAAATAAATACATTTACCATAGCTATGTCACACTGTGCCTGCTAGATTGCCCAGCAAAGACCAATGTTTCCTAGTCATTTGCACAGGCGCAATCAGATGCAGCAAAGCTCACTCACACCACTAGTTAAAAAAGTCAAAAAAAGTAGGTGCTTAAATGTGTAGCATTACAGATAAAATAGATCATGTTAAAGTGGACCATAACCTGTGATTTTCACTTTCCCGGGTTTGGTCCTTCCCCCTGATCCCAAACTGGATTGCCCTGCTGTGTGAAACCCCCCAGACCGCCTATCTCACTCACCTCTCCTCCAGCCCACAATGCAGATGCATCCAATCAGCTTCTCTCGACGTTCATATTACTGTGCTACTAGAGAAGCTTAATGGATTCCTATCCACACTTGCGTACGCAACATCACTCGGGCCATACACAGCCATTCAGTTGGAGGAGACAGGGGCCGCGCACAGCTGAGAAAGGAGACGAGTGATGCTGGCCGTGCATGCCCCGTGGGCTCAGAGGAAGGGTAAGATTATCGGGCTAATCGGGGGTTTCCCATAGCGGGCATTCGAGTTTGGGATGCCTCTGGGTGGAGGGCGTAAGCTTGTACTGGAATCTGGTGTGTTTTGGTCCACTTTAAAATGTAAAGATTTCAAACATATATATATTTTATTTAAAAAATTATAATTTTTCTAACAAAAATATCTGTTCCCTATAAAGAATGTGTTTCAGTTTAAAATTAATTTAGGTTTAAGGCTTTTGAGTAAACTGCAGATTATATCGTGTTTTTGCTGGCACAGTGAGGCTCACTCTCATTGAATACAATATGGAGGTTATCATAACCTTCCTATTGTGTTCTATGGGAGTGAGCCTCACCGTGTCAGCAAAAAGGAGGTGAGTCCTCCAACTCAGAGTAGTAAATATGAAATTCTGTGTCTAAGCGCACCGAGGCAAAAATAGCTTAATGATAATACTTTGTAAAATAGTAAATCAATGCCTGTGTATGTTTGCAAGGTGTATGTAGAGGGAGTTCAGGAAAATAGGGAAATTGCCTAAACTGTCAAACTTGCGTGGCTATAAAAACAGCATATCAGGAATAAAATGCCATTTATTTACTACCCTTAAAACTAGAATACAAAATACGCTTTAAACAATTTCCAATTTAGATTCATCTGAATCTGCTCCCGGCTTCATTGGAAATGATTCAACAAAGCTTCCTGTAGCCGCTCGGAGTGAACGCATCAGAGTTGCTAAATCTGTCTGGAGCTGTCTTCTGTTCTCCAGGCTGACCCGTGGCTTGCCGAAAACTCTGAGCTAGAAGAGAGCAGATTAAACGGGCCATTCTGCCGTGGATGCCGCCTTGTCACTCTCTCAGCCGGCCGCTTGTTATCTTTATCTGCAGACAAGGCTGAAGCTTTTTAGCAAGCGTTTTTGCCTTACCTGATCCCACTAGATATTTACAAGATAACGCGCTACGATGGAAGAAGCCTTCTTAGTTCTCAGCTGGAACATTTGGATAAGGGGCATGGACGAGAGTCGAGAAAACACAATTAGGATGTTGATAACACTAATCGATCATATTTTTCATCGTGGGACATATTAATACGAAACCAAAGTGTGCAAATTGGCAAGGAGCTCAAATAAATGTATACACAATATAAGAGTTTGCTTCTCATATTATTGTTATTATTATTGTTGGCAGCACTAGCAGCACTGATGGGTAAAGATTTTGCAAGTAAACTTCTGTATTGGACTATTAACCAGTAAAGGATCCAGCTTGGTTTTTTGGGCCCCCGAAGTGGACTTCTAGGAAAAAGGTCTCTTTAACAATCTCTCCTGGGAATCCTGATTTGAGATGCCCCTGCTGTCAAAGCTAAGTTGGAAGCACAAATACAGCATCCAGGAACTCCTGTATGATGGGGCAGAGGAGAAGGCTGTGCATTTCAGGAGATTTGGCTGCTGCATGGGTGCACATCTGTTTTCTGTCCCCCAGCAGATGCAGATGGGGTTCCAGTAGGAAAAGTTTCTAATGCAGGCCTAACTAATGGTGTGAGGCAGTAGGAAAGGTTAGTTTTGTGTCGCTGTGTTGACCTCCAGTCAAAAATTCAAAGTTAAGTAAATTGCTCTCCTAGACCCCCTCCTTCGCAATCCATGATGTAAGCTAATTGAAAGGGCTTAACTCTATGCAGATGTTGTTAAATAGCAGGCAGATTCTATGCTAAAGAACTGAATGGGGACAGCCATCTTTTCACAATTTTGACAGCCCAGCTTCTGAAAAAAAATTACCCTATTCCTGCTTTATTTCTAACCAAAAGTTAAAAAAGCCTTTAATACTGCTCAGAAAGCTCCTAAAACATTGTATCGACATTATAAACAACTCTTCCGGCAGCTGGTGATTCAGTGTGTGAGTGTGTGTAACATGACAGACATGCTGATCCCTTTTCTAAGGTTTAGTTTTGTAGGTGGATTATAGCAATATCCAAAAGTTCAAACAGCCTGCCCTGTGTGGAGAAACAATAACACACACACACATACATGCACACACATGTTCACTGCAGCCTTGCGGCATCAATGCTACATCAATGCAGCCAGCTAGAGAACGATTCTATCTCCTTCTAACATTCTGTGTGGAAACAGATAAAATCTCTGGCTGTTTGGGCTAATCATAGGAAAGTTGCCAGCTCAACTGCAGTGTTTCTCGTGTTAGTAAAGGTTCTCCCCAAGCGGAGCTCTCATGTGTGATGCAAGATGACCACAACCATGTTATTCTAGGAGTGCAGCTATTCCACATTCCCCAGCTATTCAGCATCGGGTTAAGCCCTCTCAAACACCATACACAACTGATCGTCAAATGGGGCTTTAAGGCAAGCAAATTACTAAACTTTATTTTACTGATTAGAGGTCCGCTTTAATTGGCTACTTTTGTCTGGAGGGTTATTGTTTTGCTTTCTCATGGATTAAAGTGTAATGGCTCATTTCCATGAATTGATTTGCGAACCGAAAATTGTTAAATAGACCACAATCAGATCAGGATAGACCCGTGGAAATCTCTCTAACAAACCATTAGCATATCTTCAGTGTCCAAACCTAAATCGTCCACTTTCATCCGAGTCGTATGTTTGTTCACTCGATCAATGAATGGTCTATTTATCTGTTCATGGAAATGGGCCATAAGTAATAAACATGACAGATGTGTCCTTTTCTAATTCTAAATTACTATTAAAAAAGAACTATGGTCAAAAATAATTCCTCCTTACTATATAGCTGCGGGCAACACTAACACAACCACTAGCTGTATAGGAAACAACAAACCGTCCACCAGGATACTTACCACCTCTGGGTTCTCCTCTATGGCTGACATGGAACATGCAGGCTGGTCAGAGTGTCGCGAGCAGTCTATCACCGGGGTCAAGTGGAGTAGTTTTAGCCAGTTTTGGGTTTCCGTTTCTCATTTTTAAATTGGGATGCCCTGAAGCTGGTGGTCCTTTTATAGAAGGATTAAACCATCATAGTCCCACCAGTTGCAGCTCACTTTTCTCCTGTGTCAGCTTCAGTGCTGAGAGCATGCTTCTCTGTTGGTTTTGGTGTGTGCCTCTGCTGTCAGTCACGAGGGATTTGTATACCTTGTTGATCAGGCTACTGGTGATGACAATTGGCAATGGTTGTTAATTCAGAAAATCTTGAAACATGGAATGTTTGTTTAGTAGAACATTTCAGGATGGCTTGGGAGGAGATATGCAATGTACTGCTGACCCCTGCAGCTGTTTGTGTAAGTTTGGGCTGGCGATGCTTATATAGGGCTCATCAATCATCTTGAATGCTTACAATTAAGCTACTACCAATTTCTCTATTGGAATTCTCTGTACAGCAGCCCGGATTTGCCCTGAACCCAGCCCAAATAGTTTATGCAATAGTATTAGTGTTTACTTTGTTTATCTGCCCCTGTTCATTTAACCTATACTGGAATTGTCCTTTAATTTCCAAGATCCTGTGTATGTCAATGAAAACAGATTTGCTGTTGGGGGAGGTTCGGTGGTTTTTGAAGTCCTGGGTTACAACTGGATAAAAATTTACTAGAAAGGGGTCTGATGGATTACTGACTGATTCAACAAAAAAGTTTACTGACCGAGAAGGCCAATAGTAGTGACAGAAATGCCATAATCATCTTTTTCTTGATCATTCCAACTTTCTTACAACATTCCACCTTACACATCAGTCAGCTAAATGCTATTCACTTTCTTGTGCAAAGCTATAACATCAAACAAGCTAAAAAAATCATTATTATCGCTTATTCTATACTGGTGGAATGAAGCTAGTTATAGGCATAGGTATGAAGGCCTTTAGTGGCTGATTAGATTTACAGGTCTGCACTTATTACATTTAATCGTTTGGAATTATTGATTTTATGGGGCAAACATTTACATTATGAGCTATATATATGCACATGTATGGCTCGGTGTATATGTTCACACCAGTGGAGCATATAATTCAGGCCAGTTGCAGGATTCATTTTGCATAGACATCAGCATTGGGAATACCCCACAAAGCTGCTGTTTATTTTTACTTACCCGGAGCAACAGAAAATCTCTCCTCACTTCACAGGATTTTGACATTGCAACGTTAAAACATTTATGTTTTCCCACACAAAAGGTGGCATGAAATTTTAAACCGCAACGTAAAAAGAACATGATTTTTGAAAATGTTACCTTTAAAAAGTTGGAAGGAGCATATGAAAGAAGATCTCATGCAGAAATGGCTGTTATTATGTGATATTTCTGGCAGGGAGGGAGAGTAACTCTGCCAAACATAACTGAGTATTTCCAGTTATTAAATAATCTAACATGTTCCATGTAATATGTAATTGCATGATGTACTAAAATAACGTCTTCAACAATTGTCGAAAATTGCCTTTTGGATAGGTACAGTCTATTTGTAGTTATTCGATCCCGAGATATGCAATTTTCTCAAACAAATCAAACAAGACATATAGATTTCTCCAAAGACCAAAGAGAAAATTCACATTTGGTGAAACTGACCCCAGTCTGGAACCACCATTGCAGCACAAGTCTCCCCTACTTATCAGCAACAGCTCCCATGCTGTCTAGTGCTCTACATAGGGCCCAGCGCCTTGGTGATCGCCACATTGTGTCTCGGAGGAATTTGTGGAGTGGACTATGAGTGGAGCTTAAGTGGATTATGAGGCCAGAGTATGAGAAGTGCTCATTATTTTTTATGTATTTAGCAGTAAACTTTCAGAGAGACTCAAGCCATAAATGTGGCACCAACTGAGGAGGTCACAGAGACACTGCTCCCCAGGAGAACATTAGACAACTTGGGAGCGGCTGAAGATAATCAAACAAGTCTTGTGTAGCAGCAATGGTTCTGGTCTGGGCTGTATTTATATTTTAAGTACCTGTTCATATACTTACCTGACTTCAGTGAAGATGAGTCTATTAGATGCACTCTGTGTAAATTACACCCCCCATCTCTATTGCTCTGTGCTGCCCTATTTTCCTAACTTCTAAGGGAGTCACTCAGACCCAAGACAATGCATATTCTCTACACAAACAAAAAACTTAAAATATAACATCCTATTTTTGGATAATGTCACTGATTTCCCAGGACTTCCTATCCAGTCATTAAAAGTCTTCCAGAGCCTGCAGGCATATTAAAGGGACAGTCCAGGCAGCGAGAGTAAGGCGCTCCCCAGGAGCCTGTCCCAAGTGTCGCTCCTGTAGTGGGGATCCAAAATCAGCCCCTCCAATCCTTTCCATTTTTAACCACCATGCTCTAAATGGGGTCCCAGTTGCTTAGCAGTCCCAGTGTGAGCGAGCCCAGCAAGCAGCAGTCGTCATGACACCCCCCAGGTCACCAAAACCTTCCCGGTCCTACGGCGCGTGCGCGGTCGCTCGTCTAATCAGTGCGCTTTGATCCGCTGACATCCTGTTGTCTAAGGCAAGCTGCTCCGAGCGTGCTGACGGCCATATCCCCCGCTACCCTCTAACAAGGAGCGTACCTGCCCTGTTAGAGGGATAGAGGGGATGCGGCCGTGGCTCCCGCATGCACCGTTGGACCCAGAAAGAAGGTAACTGTATGGGCGACCTGGGGGGTTTCACACAGCGGGGCATCATGATCGAATCGAATTCCCGGGCCTATTGGCGTGGGTTTTGGTCCACTTGAGGAACTGCAAATGCATACTTGGGGGGCAGAAGGTTATTCCTTAGAACTGGAATGTAGCATGAGCTAATAGCTAGACAGATGCCTTGTGTGTACATTCACTACTTTGAGGAGATCTGCCCACGGAACCACTGGAGCACTCTGTTGCTTTGCAAACAGCAGAGCTCTGGCTGGAAGCCTACCTCCTAAAAACATTTAAGAGGAAAACTTACGCTTTTATTTATTTTTTTAGGATTATCACAATATAATATTAAGGCAAATAAATATTCACATCTGATTGGCGTCCTAATGTAAGAAGTCGTCCCAAAGCGGCCCTGTGATTTCTTCAGACAGCAGCAGCCTTTGCCAGATTATTAGGATACTAAGAGAGCCCATGAAGCTTAGGCACGTGTGCCAGAATGCTGACGCGCAGATCACATACTCTTGGCTGCCCTGCTACCATAAAAACGGTGCCAACTGTCTTTGACTTTTGCTACCTTTTCACTTAAATACGAGTCCTGGGGTTGGAAAGTCATAAAATGGGTGTTAAATATCCCCATTGCTCAACGCGGCAGCTCGTAGACGATTTAGGAGCATTGTCTGCTGGTGAAGTTCTGTCACAGCTGAGCTTTTCAGGAATTTGGTCAACGTCTCCATACTGCTGACTATCATCAGCCTCCATCCGTGTTCATGTTCCTCATTTAACTGAACTCAGTGCTCATTTTTACCAGGATTGACCACAACAAAAAAAATATTTTGTTTAAAATATATATAATATTTTGTCTTTAAAGTAGACCAAAACCCAGCACGATTGGCCCGGGAATATATAAGATTCAAAAATATTTTGTATATTAAACAGGTACTAGACTGATCAGGTACTAGACACGATTGGCCCGGGAATATATAAGACACAAAAATATTTTGTATATTAAACAGGTACCAGACTGATCATGTTGTGATGCTAAATAATACCAATAAAACATGAACAAATATTTGTTTATTATTCTCTTGAAAAATTGTTGCAGAAAATCACCTAATATGTAAATGCATGATCCCTTTACATTTTTTTCTAAGGCTTGTTTTGCAGTAGGGCATCCCACATTGGGATGACCCAGGGGAGGCTGTTCAGTACCCCAGGTGGCCTCATGTGCTCCCTCACTTACACTCAAGACCCATTTTCTGCAGGACTAAGGGTTAGAACTATAGCACCACCAGCCTCTAAACAGGTTAGTACACCTTCCAAAATGGCAAAGATACTTAAAGTGGACCAACACCCAGGGGTGATCGGCCCGGAAATCTATAAGATTCCCGGGCCGATCACCTCCCACCCTGCGGGATATCCGAGATCGGGATGTCCCGCGGGGTGAAACCCCCCAGAAACCCCAAAAACATCTTACCTGATCCGCCGCCGCTTCCGCCGCCGCCGCCTCCCGCGCGCCCCTCCAGACGTGCGCGCGCCCGCGCCGGCCCTCTGTGAATGGCCGGCGGGGGCGCGCGCGCGCCGAGAGTGACGCGCGGGAGGCGGCGGCGGCGGAAGCGGCTTGGACGTTCCTGATCCCCGCCTGGACGTTGGCGGGGATTGGCTGTGGCGTTCACGTGGGAGCGTTGAGAGGTGAGTTTTTTGGGGTTTCTGGGGGGTTTCACACAGCGGGGCACCCCCGATCGGGGTGCCCCGCCGAAGTGGACCAAAACCCAGGATAGTCAAAATCCTGGGTGTTGGTCCACTTTAAAGGTGATGGAAAGAGCGCTGAAGTATAGCTACAAATAGGAACAATTTCTGATAACACTGAGTGGTCAGGACAATTCAAAGCTATTGTAAAATTCCTCCACTTGGGTGGCTTCTGCTCGGCCAACTCCCTAGGATCCTCTAGGGTAGTCTCACACTCCCTCCTCAATCTCCTCCTCCTGGCAGTTATCTACCTCGTATTTTCCAGGTGGATGTATTGAAGAATATTTGTGGCACCCTGCAGGTTAGCATACAAATGGTTGTTCAACCACAAGGACACAGAGTTTCAGCAGATTCAACAAAATGGACATTCTATCTTTAGCACTCCTTACGAAGGGTCCTCTCTGCCCCCCTCTGCAGCCTCTTTATAGTTTTTTTTCTGTACCTAGAGATTTAGTCACCCTCCAGCTATGGGACTGGTAGCCTATGACGCTGAATCTGAGCGTCCATCTCTGAATGCTTGGGCTCTTTTGCACCCTCCACTGTCCAGAAAGCTTAGAGAGGGAATTATTTTGTTTTTAGTTGTGCTTAGAGTGGGAATCATTTTGTTTTTAGTTTGTGTTTTGTCCTGTTAGCAACCTGTGCTGCTACCAGGACCTTGGTGTTGTTTATGTTTGAACGTGTTTATTTTCAGATGGTGGTCATCATAGCAACCAGTGCTACTACCAGGGAATTGACCTTGTGATGTCCTTGAGACCCACAGTGCCTGAGTGGCGGCAAGTCCTGATTGGCTCCACAAGAGATGACATCACTTAGCAAGCATCACCATGGTGATTTTCTAGATGCCGAAAGCCTATAAATTATTATTATTATTGTAAGAAATGTACTGTATGTATGGCAATGCTAATAGATTTTTGTCTAGAAGCACCATTTTACAGTACACGAATAGATAGATTGCTAGTATTTCTAATGCTCAGAAGACACACTAGAATAATGGCCGTTCCAAGCAATTGCAGGGACCATTCACAGCAGGCACAGCACTGTTCTGTTTGTCTAAGGAATTGAAGCCAAGGTATCTGTTGCTAATGGGGGATGACTGGAAAGCATTTAAAAAGAAGCCATCCCCTCCATTGTTCCCAATACAAAACCCTTCCGTTAACATCCTGTAGCTTCTTCTTCTACTTCAGGAGGGTCTTTGGGCAAGGTGCCGTTAGCACTTTATTAATCTGCTTTAGCTAATGAGATGAAAAGATTCTTTTCAGGAGGTGTGGAGAGTTTGGCTTGGTTTTAGGAAGATCCAGAGTTGCCAAGGCCTAAAACTGTCACTTCCTCCAGTCACCCTCCATTCATTTGTATAGTTATAAATATGCTATTAGGCTAATGTTTAATTGTGATTAATGTTTGTGCTGATTCATTCTTTTATCTTAGAGTTGGGTTTTGATTCTGTGTTCTATAAAGAGAAGAAAATGAACCCACCATGAGCCATGACACCAGAGCTATAATAAGGGCCAACTAATCAAACGTCCACATCCTTAAGCAGAAAAAGAACATGTCCCTGCTGGGCTAGCCAATAGCATTGTTACATGGGTTTGTCTTTTTACAAAAATGTCCCTAGAACTGGCTGGTTTGTCAGCATACTTAAAATTGTGCTAAGCTATAAATTTAGATGGGAACTGCTTTGCAATGTGACCATTTACAGCCGTGGAAAGTCAAAAAGTAAAATGGTGTGAACATTCTGTAGACACGCTTGGTGCCACACTATGTTTTCCTGCTCTACTATGTTTGTGCAGAACCAGGTGTGAGGGTATTTTTAGTGGAGGTTGTGTTTTGTTTGCCATGACTTGCATTCACTAAAAATATAGTGAAACCTTTAAGGGCCATTTAATAGGGAACTCAAGATCACTGTGTTTTTTAAATCTTAATGAGTTTGCAAAGTTACCTAAATGGGTCATAAGGGTTAAAGTAACTACTAGCAATTCTGTAGAATGGAACAATAATTCATTTTTAATACTCATACTCATAAAAAAACAGGTGGTATATAATTTGTATGTGTGTTTCTTTCCACACACTTTTGCTATTCAAGTCCACATTTAGTGTACTGACCAGCTTACTTCGATGCAAATCTCTCTGTTTTATATATATATATTTGTACCTAATCTGAATGTTACTATTAAAATCTATCAAACACTATTTATTTTCAAAATGTTTATTCACTGCACCTGATTGCGGTGGGAGGGGGGCATGTCATTTGCTGATGTCCACCACAAGCACGTACCTCCCTACAAGCTTGTTTTTTGCTCGCCTCTTATTCATTCTTCCAACACCTGGTCTGAAGTCCTCTTCCTGGTTTCCACATGCTGAGATGACTCCAGACCAAGTAATGCCCCCACTGCAATCAGGTTGTTGGATCACTTTACGGCTCAACGCAATCATTTAAATTAATTAATAAAAACACATAAACAAAACACCCTTAAAAATGCTAAACCCTGTTCAGCAGTTATCCTCCATACCATGCAAGGCCGTTTAACAATAAGTGTAATAAGTGTCTTTATAGATAACACATTATTTGTTATTTGAGTCTAAATAGACTCTGGGTCCATGGCCTAAAGTCCTGAGGAAGTGAGTAATGGTGCAGAAAACATCAGCTTTGGCTACATAACTTCCTATGGGTCCCCCTGGTGGTCAAATGCAGCATTTAGCTTTGCACACTGAAAAGCAGCAGCATGCTTGCTCTCTCTGATCTGTGTGCCACATCTGGCAGAACTTTAGATTGCCAGGTGCAGGAACCCAAAATTACGTGACTATATAGCCCCACCCAGGACTGTCTGCACCACTGCACACTATGGGCATTCCAATCAGGTGTTTGCACTAGGAACGTTGACAGTGGAACCCAAAAGAAGGTGAGTATGTCACCCACTGGTGATTCTTTAACCATTACACAGTAATGGGCAATCGGGATGTTCTCTAGGGACTTTGGCAATGGATTAAGTGTCTGTTTAGTCTTTTGGTCCACTTCAAGAAAACAGCTAGGTCCTTGAATTGAGATGAGACCCCTTAATACACATATGTTACAGGTTGTTACTAAATGGTATGAGGATATTTATCTTGTATGATTCCAATGTCTACCTTGTATATGTTCATTCACAAATATGCCAAAAAATATGATAAAAATAAACAAATATCTTTGCATAATTGCTGTGGACTGCGACACTTTCCAAATAATAAATAAGGAGCCATTTTTCCCGTTCACCATATTATGCTGCTGTTGCTATGCACTTGGATAATGATACTTATTATTTTTGCATGTGAGATGTTATACTCCTTACCATTAGCATAGTTTTTATTATGATGGATTAGTATGTGTACTGGCAACTTAATCCTCGTTTTCACAGATACAATGTCTCCCAGTACGCCACAAGCTATATAAATAAACAGTGGCAGTATTTCGGATAAGTATTAATGTGAAATATGAAAACATTGCCGAGCTTCCAATTATCTTTCTATGGACCTTCCACCAAGTTTCCAACCATCAGCTCCTATGTTTCACTCTGATGTCAAGCTGAGTTCATAAACTGTAGCAGCTGGAAGTCCTTAGGGATTACTGCCCTTTAGAATTTTAATAAGCCCTGCTGCTTGAAATTCCTGATGGGGTACTCACAGACAATTACCATTCAGCACCGAGGGATGGATGATGACCCTTCACTTGCCCAGGTGGCTAGACTGGAGAAGTTTTGCAGACACTGTCCCAACAGCAAATTATCGAGGCGTACCGCGCTGGCTTTGGGAACGAACTAGTCGAATGACTAACACAAAAAAAAAGGCAATGAGTGCATTAGATGAAATTGCCTACATCATATTTAGCCAAAAAGCATTGGTTGTGGTTTCTATGGCGACTAAAGGGGAGAGAGTAAACAGGTTTCTCATATGGCAAAGGTTATTATTCCTGAAATTACGGCTATTAAGAATGCAATGGTCTCTTATCTGCTATAGTTTATTTCAAGTGGTTTGTTATTTAGGCTCAAGCTTTTTACTAAGAGCTTTCAGAAAATCCATAGAAACAATCTGCTTGCTTCTTGTGTTTTCAGTGGCAACAAAGACTACATTACACTGATTTATTTTATGGAGGACATTGGAGCCCCAACATCATGCAATTTGTTGTGTCTAGGTCCGTGGCTGGAGATCTACTTGACCCTGGATGGATTTGTAAAACCACAAAATAACACAAATGACAAAAATCAAAGCTAAACTAAAACAAATGCTAAACTGTTTTACAGCCGAAGATACCACAGTTACAAAAACAAGGTAGAAGAAATATCTAGTGAGAGAGAAAGCACAACATATAAATAATTTTAAATAGGAAAAGAACTAATTTTGCCCCCCCCCCCCCCCCGGGTTTTGTTCTGCTTTCCCTGGCAACCCCTGCCGATACCCCTGTTCACCCAAACTCAATCCAGGGATCCCATGTGCACCACCAGCATCCCTGCTGTTTGAGCTCAGCGAGTCCAGCAGACTAGAATATCTTCAGGTGTCAGTGTAGACACCAGAGGTAGCAGAAAAAGTCACAGGGTTCACAAGTGCACTCTTGTTAGCGGCACTCCCTGTCGGTGCAAAAAGTGCACATATTAGGGATTTCTGGCCACTGTTGGAACATGGATTGATGTGAGTTTTGGGGGTCACCACGGGTTTTGGTCCTCTCTAATGTTAATATTGTAAAAGTTCTACAACATATGTGTTTCATTTGTCTGTCAGTTTGCTATTTAGTTTTGTTATATTGTATTTAGTCTGTTGCATGGAGAATCATTGCTGGATAAGCCCTTCTCTGCCCTCACTGTACTACAGAGTAAAATTAGTGATGATGAAACCTACGTACATTTTTTCCTCCCAAATCTGACCTCATCCTTATGCAGAGTAGAAATATATCTCTATATGCTCTATTTTATTGTCTTCATGAAGCCCAGAAGTTTGGTTCTAAAAATTAAGTAATCCCTGAGCTCCAATCACGTACCATTGGCTGTGCTGTTTGCAACAGTAAAGTCATCTCCTGTAATGAAACCCACCAAACCATTTACCTAGTAGCTTCAGAAAACCATAGGATGGTGACTTCTATGTTAGTAAATAGTTTGTTTACATGGGAAAGTCTCTTGTATTTCCCATGTGTAATGATGATTTTACCCGCTGCTGATCATTCCCAGGGATCAAAAATAGTCTCTCTGGCCTGGGGATGAAACAGATGTACATCCTTTTTTAACGAGTTCCTTCTCATACCTAGCAAAGGTTTCTCTACCTCAAAATCTAGGAGAAGAGATTAAGAATTGACTTGCAACTGAGTTTATTTGAGTGCTTTCGCTTTGTTAGAGCATTTAACCTCTGCTCATGATTAATTTGAGATCTCTACTCTGCCCTATGGCCATGTGGTCCTCCATATTAGTTACAGAGATATTTATGATCTTGAAGCGTCTGATCTTGACTAGTGAGCTGTTCTGTGGGCATGTTGCATAGCACAGAATGATTTGACTTTGTGAATGTAAAAGCTAATATGCAATGGATAGCTATGTAGAACAGTCTCTTTTATATATTAATTAGGTTTCCTTTTGCGCACATCCTTATCTTGGAGTACTATGTTGTTTTTTTCAGAAGCAGTTTCTATAATGATAGAAACATAGGCATGCCTGCCTCTTTGAAACTGACTATGACAGTAGTCAGGTAATTCTCTTATGCAAAAGTACATTTTCTTAGAAGCAGCAGTACAGTCTAAAGCACTGGGAGCAAATATAAATATCGGGGCTAATCTATCAAATTTTCCCTGCTTCAGCTCTGCCAGTGTAGCAAGTACTGTGCCTCACAAGATACAAATTACTGTGCTTTAAACTCTGAATGCTGCAAGCTTTGCTTCTGAAAAACTGAAAGCATTGTGATCTACGTTTCCTCAAGGCTCCAAACACAGCTTTGAAAACTGCTGGATCTTCCCCAACCCTAAAGAAACAGCTTGATATTTCTTGTGCACATAGGGCTTCCTATACCCCCATGACATATTCCAATCAATACCAGGGGACCTAGGCCTGTAAAGAATGTTTATTTGAACACTACTGAGCAAATTTGTCTCAGTATATGAATCCAATGAGCAAAAAAAATTTTTGTTATTTTCTACTGAATTCCAGTTTGCAACTCAATTGATTTATAAAATCAGAGCTTGTTAAATATGTATTTACTTCTGGCCCGAATTTGCACGTTAACATTACTTTTATAAGGTGATGAGACCATGTCTAATAAAAGCTGTTTTGGTGGTGGTTTGAAGGAGTAGTGCACAAAGAAGAAAACCACGTAAACAAACGTAATAACCTTAAAAAACTGAAGATGTCTACATTGCTTTTTTTTTATTTTACAAACCTCTCGGCTCACTAATGTAAGAATCCATTCCTAATGTCTCAAATAAAATTTTCTGTGCCCATTTTAAAAGACAAGACCTGAAAGCAGGGCTGTTCTAGACCTGGGCAAGTGCGGTCACCCAGGGAGAGCCAAGTTGGGTCTAGCATGGCAGCCCCTGCATTGTACTAGTGTGCCTCCTAAGTGTGCTTGAAGGGAGACATGGCACTGACTGGAGCAGAGTGCGGCTTTCAAGTCATCATACTCACCCTGGCTTCTGCATTCTGCTTCCAGACTAGTGATATAAGCTGTCATGAGGCCTATGTCACCTGCTTGAGACGTGAATTAATGCAGGAGACAAGGTGAGTATAACAGTACACTTCTCAGCCTGCACTCTACACAGTTCAGTGCCGCATCTGCCTCAATGCATCAATCCATTGATTTATGTTTTAGAGAAGTGGTTCCTAAACATTTTTTGCTAAGTAACCCCTAGGTACAAGAAGAGTACACCCAAGGGGGTGATTATTTATACATTTTACCAAAATAAATAGACCACAGGCCTCATAGAACTGACACATCAGACCCCTGCTGTTGGTACACCCTAGAACATACCTGTGTACCCCCCTGGGGGATATCGTTTTAAAAGAAACCACTTGTGCTCTGCATATACATTATATAGTCCGGGGGGGGGGCACTCGGCCTAATATTTTTTGTGGGTTTTTTTCACTAACTACTATGGTGGCGGCAACATTTTTTTCCTTGCCCCGAGGAAAGCTTTATATAATAACGAGAAAGTTTAGAACTGCCATGACTCACACATTCCCCAGTCTTCACACCTAACCTAGTTTTTTTTTACTGTATGTGTTTGTCCCCATTTTTCACTTACTTTGATAGGGTTCTAAATTGCTACGAGCTGTACTTAGCACCTTGTTGAACTTACACAAACAAGAACTGCCTTTACCTAAACATTTTCTGATATACAGATTACATTTTTTTTAAGTTAGGAGCAATTTATCATGTCATCTGATTTCATGCTATGTATGCTATACAGACGCTATATTGATTATTCAATCCCTGTACCTCATCAGAAGTTGTTAAAAATGTGACTTGCAACCAACTTAACAGAAAGTTACTTTGATTATGTAAAACTGCCTCAATATGGGATACAAGTGTTTATTTACTGAATGACCTAAACTTGAAAAATGTAGACCCTGCCCTCAAGCAGGGCAGAAGATGGATGCCACAAATATCACAATTATTTTAATGGTGTTTAGTAACAGATGCTGTAAACCTACCTTTTTATATATGCCTTCCTGCCTTTTAAAGTGATTGTTGGTTCATGCATAGGTGGGATCTGGGTCATGCCCCCCCCCCTCGAGAAACACGGAATCTGGCCCTGGTATTTCTTACCTGCTCCTTGGTCCCCCGACCAAATCCAAAGTGTCAACTGGCCACCAGCGGTCAAATGGTCTGGATTGCTTTGCTGTCCGTAAGGAGTCCAGACCATATGACCACTGCCGACCAATCACAAGGCCAGATTTCCCTGGGAGGAATGCTTTGTAGGAGAACCAGAGCTGGTGTATGTGTGGACGGGCATCAGCAATCAGAATGCCTCACCGAGCACAAACCAAACCCCATTTTGTGGGTTTTGGTCCGCTTTAATACATAGTTAATATTTCGGATTGTATTCTTTTTATTTTTCTCAGTTTAGCTTTTCCAGCTGCACATTAACATGCACGGCTGGAGAAGCAGATTGGATGTGCGTCCGCACATGCGCCCTTGGATCTAGGGCAGGTAAGTTTCCTGGGCCAACGGCAGGGTTTCACACAACGGGGCACCCGGGGGGGGGGGGGGGGGGACCAAAACCCAGGATAGAGAAAATCCTGTGTTTTGGCACTTTAATTAACACAATTTTACGACACTGTTGTGTCAATTAATTCAGCATAACATTGAACATCCCTCTTTTCTCTGTGTCTCTGTGTATGTTTTTTTAGTTATTTAAACATCCTGTTAGGTCACTAGAGATAAAAGGTAGGCTAAAGATGGCAATAAAATTGTTAAGCTGGTTCTTTCTACTCCATCCAAAAACTTAAATAGATCAAGGTTATGCACAAGTTGATTATATATATGATTTATATATATGATTATATATATGACCACATTATAATTATATTATAATTAACCACTCCCATAGAAAATGTTTATTCTAAAAGGGGTCTGCATTGCCTTTAGCAGGAAATCAAGCACCAGGTTTTCTAGTGCCACAATGAAAGCTGCATTTTGCTTGCCTGCTATAGAAATAAAAACCTTCTCAGAATAGTATATTCGAACACTTCTTGCATAGAATAACACTATTTTATCTTGTTAGCTGGGGCTGATGCATTTCAGAGTCTTTACAAATACATGTATAAGACATATTTTAATCTATACCTCTTGGGAAAATTGGACTTTAAAGTGTCTCTGTGTACGGTAATAAAATGCATTAGTCACATCTAAGAGCTGCATTGCTTGCTCTGCGTTCTCCCTGAAACAGAGCACCCCATCTTACATAACTTACATTACTCTATTACTCTATTCTGTAATGATATAATATGGTAGACACAAATTAACCAAATACAAAATCAATAGCTAGGATGTCACATGCAGGGCTGTTTGCTTTTTACTGTGAATTCAATACATGTTATATAAGAGCCTGAGGTTTTAATACGAGGACTGCGACAAACATGGTTAAAGTATATTAGGAATATTACTCTTGTGATACAGACAGCAGGAAGGTCATGGGCTGCTCTCCTTGTGTAGTTTTTTTCTGCATGGCAATAAAATATCTAGACAGAATGTACAAAATCCAGACTACTCTCATTTTTTTCTTAAATGCTGGATATATTGGAGCACAGAATGCAAAGCTTAGAGGGAGAAGAAACACAATATAAACATATTTTCTAATAGCCTAGGAATATTAGATTGCATACATTGGATTGGTTTAGGTTTGTGGCTCTCTGCATAATAACTCTATAAACCACAACCAGGATGTTCACATAGCATTGCCTCATGTATCAAAGTGTTCATTTTTGCGGTAAGCATTTTCCCTCTATCTGGAACTGAAGGCCTTATTTATGAGGTCTGCAGCTATGTATCTGCCTGCAGGCCTCCCTGTCCATACTTTTATTTATGTAAGGAGTATCCTCACTCATTTCTCCCCTGTTTTCAGTGAATTACTGCTGAAAACATGGCATTATATCTGTGGAGAGCATGTTAAGCCTTTTATTCCATAGTCATAGTTAAGGCTGGCCTTACTGTGGTAGGAACCCTGTGCAAGACTGCAGGATAGTGCCCCCCTCAAGGTAACACAGATTGTGTAGAGTTACTATACAAAATTTTCGGTTTTCAGCACACCTAAAAAGAGTCAATGTTTCATTCCAATACTGAACTGGGTGCAAAAATTATACAATCTAATCTAGAAACGGCGGATATATGCACACCATACTCATAGGTTTCTTGCAAATAAAAAGGTATTTATATAGATAATATATGACATATCAGGACAATGTATATATTCAAAGCTACACAAAAAGGATACAATATTGGTACTTTGGTATGTGGAAATATGAACAGTCTCCAGGACCATGGACCACCTCAAGGTAGAAAGAAATACATGATACTATATAAACGTATACAGGTAAATAATGGCTATGATAGGGTAAAAAATTACCTATGTAGAGGCTATTGAGGGGTCTGTGTACAGGTCCTGAAGAGTGGAACAATAGATTTGCTGACCAGGATATGAACAGTTAAGGAAAACCATATGTAAAAGTATACATTATATCCATCATAATCATAGCATTACATCATACCAAGAATAGCATGTCGGTTTGCATCATAAGTACATACATATACACATATAGATAGAACTAATCATGACGTCCATCATATCAGTGAAATAGTATTACCAGAATATTTTAGAGAGTGTGATTGCAAAGAAATAGAGCCCACGTTTCGGAACCGCCGGTTCCTTTCTCAAGGCTGCGATAGAGACCATTGCAAAAGAGCGCGCATAAATACGCGGGCTCTATTTCTTTGCGATTACGCTCTCTAAAATATTCTGGTAATACTATTTCACTGATATGACGGACGTCATGATTAGTTCTATCTATATCTGTATATGTATGTACTTATGATGCAAACCGACATGCTATTCTTGGTATGATGTAATGCTCTAATACTTCTAACCTGACCAGGAATAGATTATGATTGGATATAATGTATACTTTTACATATGGTTTTCCTTAACTGTTCATATCCTGGTCAGCAAATCTATTGTTCCACTCTTCAGGACCTGTACACAGACCCCTCAATAGCCTCTACATAGGTAATTTTTTACCCTATCATAGCCATTATTTACCTGTATACGTTTATATAGTATCATGTATTTCTTTCTACCTTGAGGTGGTCCATGATCCTGGAGACTGTTCATATTTCCACATACCAAAGTACCAATATTGTATCCTTTTTGTGTAGCTTTGAATATATACATTGTCCTGATATGTCATATATTATCTCTATAAATACCTTTTTATTTGCAAGATACCTATGAGTATGGTGTGCATATATCCGCCGTTTCTAGATAACACAGATTGATTGTGTACCCTCCAATGGATCCCCACTCTTAAAATAAAATGTATGGACCCATACTACAAAATGTGGCAGACATGAGCACTGTCTGCCTTCTGATGAACAATAGTTAGCCACCCCTCAAAATACTCTTCCCCCTCACCCAAACCAAATTGTCAAACTGTACACATTGAGAGGCCTATCAACGTAGAGGATTAGAGCAACAGTATTCTATTGTATTCATCAAAAGCAGCAACAGGACATACAACTATTCTTCATCACTCTCAGATTACCCTTTTATGCTACCTAACTTAATCCCACCCAGCACAAGATCACATGATGTAACATTAGCAGTAGCACAAAGCTGATAAATAAGATTAATGATGAACAATCATGTTTGGGCCTTCTGACATTTTGAGCCTTCATAAGTCACTGGCTCAGAACCCTTGCCTCTGATAAGATACAATAATTATGAGCCGCCTTCATACCCTATCAGTTTTTATGTGACACTTAGACAGTCTTAACAAATGTTAGGGTTATAGCGGGCATCAGTCCTGCATGGGGATCAACTGTCCTTTATGTGCTATTCAACTTGCGGCAATAAAAAAATCTACTCGTAATTCATCCTTGTATAGTCATTTAACTAAAAATGGTACATTTGGCCAGAATAGTTAGTACATGTCTGACATACCAAACTCTGCCTAGGTCTAAAACGATTAGTTAGTATGGGACCTTGCATTCTCATAATGGCCCTGATTAAAGCAAGATATTATGTCATATATATAATGATGCTGCAATTGAAATTGTATTCTGTGGGGCTAGATTGGGTAAATGTAGAGTCATCATGTTAAATACTGGATGTAGAACAGCCATGTTGCTACTCTGAGGCCTTTTATAGGACACATCAGGGTTTCCTATTGGGTGGTAAAAGCAATATACACTTAGAGGTTTTCTGTTAATGAGACTAATCTATGTTCATCTGAGTGTGAATTATAGAAAAATGCACATCCTGTTTTACAGCTTCCAGCTGTTAGCTCCATTTGTAACCCTAGTTAGAGGTCACCTTTGTATGAAAAAACTCTGTACATGTGTTGTTTTTCTGCTTTTTTCTGCATATTTAAATATTGCCTTTAGTGCTACTCTGCAAGTTTCTGAAATTTTGTGCAGATGAATAAACAGAAATTCATGGAAAGTTTCTAGATGTCTCTAGTTGGCCATAAACCTCTACCTGAGAATGACTGTTATTTGCGAAAAACAGTAGTGCTCAACTTAAGAGCAGGAGGGTATGCGTTATAAAAAACAAAGCAAATGTAAAAATTAGCTATTTAGCTGAAATGGAAAATATTCTTCTTTCTAGACAAGACTGCATCCGTGCATTTGCAAAAACATGGTATTTTGAGCATCTTTTTTATGATTCTATATCATTTAAAAGCCTGATAGCCTACATATAGTTTACTCGCATAAGAGTGGAGACCACTGACAAGGCCCAAATTTACTATTGCCCCCCCCCCCTTTTTTTTTATCTTTCTCTCTTCTTTGCCTCAAGTTGTTTTGATGCCAGGCTCCGGGAGGGACAGATCACGTAGCATTACACGTAGCATTACAGATCACGTGCATCAACCACTCAATTGTCAGCTTTCTTCTAAAAGGGATGGGATTAAAACATTATTTTTATGCTTTGTTGGTAACCATGCTGCTTCTGTTTTGTTTGGACAATATATTACAATATATCACGTTTGGAAGAAAGAAAAACAGAGAAGAAATCTATGCAAGAGGAATGAATTGAAGTTTCATATCAGTTTATTGGCTTTTGATGGCGCATTGCTTTTTGTCTAAGGTATCAAACAAGGGGTAGTTTGACAAGGCTAGTCACACTGTAATCCCCCTGATTCCAAGGCAAGCAGGACCCTTACACACTTCTCTATTATTGCAATATCAGATGACTATAGTTAAACATTTGATCAGGTACAGATGAAAAGCTATTGTTTCAAGGAATTAATTCATCTACATTGAGAAAATGGATTCAAAGTTCATTGACTAGAGTGGTTTTGTTTGTTTTTTTGACTGCCACATTTATTCACAGAACACAGAAACATAATATTATTTGCATATGCATTCTTAAATAGAGACTATCCCTCCAATGTTACTGACTGCTTTAACTAAGCTCAGGTTTGATGAAGGAGCTTAAGACTTTCACCACTTAGTAAATCCTCCCCACCTCCACTATGGATTTTATCAGCTCACACAGTGATGGGGTCTATAATTCCTATTTCTAGCGTCTTTCAAGCTGTGTTCATGTAGTGAAAACAATGCAGCACACCGGAGCAGGGGAGTATGGCAAACCGCCCAAGTATATCAAGCCCAGTCAGTCTGATTTTCAAGTCACGCAAGGCCGAGTCCTTTTTTCTGCTTAGTAAATCCTCCCTTAGTCCCTACTCTATGATCTGTTATGTGAAAATGATTAATGTGCACCATATACATATCATGGCAGCTTTCTTACCAAGTCATGGTTTGTTTAACATAACTTGAAATTAGGTGATATTTTCTTTAAACAAGATCATGGTCTCTGCTGAGTAAATCAATTAAAAGCAATTATGTCTGTTATCAGGGAGACGCTTGAAGGGGTTTCTAAAGCGAAAACTTTTGTAGCACATTCCTGGATTCAAATTGGTGAGCTCACTTCTGGATTCTGTACAGTCTCTAGTTTTAATGATCACATACAAATGCAGTGAAAATATGTAGTTACAATAATATGAGCATAGATCATGCAAATTAACCTTAAAGCATGGTCATATTGGAAAGAAAGTTGGTATGTACTTCGCACAGGTGATCAACTTCTTCTACAAATAGATTTTATTGATTTTTAAATTGAAAGAATACAGGAAATGTCTTGCAAGTCCTGAAAAGTTTAAAGAAAATAAAGAGATGAGAAGGAGAAACAGGAAAGAGGAAAAAAGATAAAGCAAAAGAGGAGAGAAAAGAGAAGAGAAACCAAATGAGTTGAGGGGGGCTGAATATAGTCCCTTATAAGAATAAAGACCTAAGGCAATCAACTTAAATTTGCCTGATTGTCACACTGCTCCACCCAAATCTATAACTTATGCTTATGATGAATCTGATCTTTTCAGTTGTAAAAGCGTGTTCAATGATTCAGCACTCATTTCTTAAAGTGGCCCAGAATGGGAGAAATCTTACTGATAAATCCAGTGCTCTGATCGTCCGGCAGTCACTCTGCTGGAAACTCGGCAGGCCGGCAGCCAAGTGACCGCACTGGCCAATCAGAGTGTTGGATTTCTCCAGAGGACCAAGGACTAAAATTATGTGCATGTTGGAGTATACCTTTATTGATGCCTAGAACATAGTATAAGTGACATACCTAAGGGGGTTCCATTAGGATCCAACCTTGACAAGCACTACTATTGAGCAGAGGTTCATTTTACAGGTTACAAATGGCCAGCCACTATCCACCGAGAAACATTTTCAGTATGAAATCACCTCCTTTGCCCACTGAGAAGGGGAATTTTGCCTTATTTCTTCCCCTTTCTTATAACCCAGGGCAGGCATATAGATCAGGTGTATAATAGGATCAGAGTATGCACCTTCTCATATCAGTGTCATGCCAAAAAATAAAAGTATTAGAGAGAAGTTTGGATGCTTGATTCAGCCTTTTCCACTGTGGTGGTTGGAATAACCTTGAACACCTTTGACATGCGTATGCTTGTAGGCTATATCATGCATTTATATATACGGGAATGTTTGCATGTATAATCCACAAAGAGAGCAAAGGCTTCTAAATGTATTAACCTTCCCAGGCGTAAACAAACCTGCTTAGAAGACAGACTAAAATGTATAATTTCTTTTTTACAAGGAACAAATGTACTATTTCTCTGTGGCTTGTTTTATAGTGTTTGCGGCTCTCCAGAGATATTGGCAATGTATTTCTGCAGCATAACAACTCCCTGGTTGTGACAGTCCTAATTAGTTTGATAATGGCGGAAACTCGTCAATACAGTCAATGACATCAAGGCAACCATGAACCATCCACAGGCTCATCAATAAAGCCAATGCTGCAATTAAGCGCTTCTTTAAAGTGCCACAATCATGAGCGAATACAGAAATACAAAGGCCAAATTTCTAAGCCAATATGTACGTGTGTTTAGCACCAGCTGGAGATTGCCTGTCTTTGGAGCAAACCCTCCATGACACCTAAGCCTGATTACACTGTGAGTTTCTGGCTTGGACATTGTCTTACAAAGCAAAGCAGTACATACCTTATTCCTCTTTATTAACAGTGAATCCATTGTCCTTATGCATGTGTTTGCGTTTAGTGCAGGTACATGCCTGCCTTCAGGTCACACACTTAAAAATTCACTTGTAACTCAGATGCTTGCCTAACAGCATATATCTAAACATACCCTGCCTTATTAAAGCAACTGGAGATTTGACAAATGAAAATGATTTACATGATCTTTTGACATGTTAGGCATTTTTAGTTTATTTTACAGTATTTACACCCCCCTTAAAAGGTCTTTCCAAGCAACAGCAATAATAAGGCAGCAAGTGGATAACCTGAAACCTATCTTATTTGCCTCTCCTCCGTTTTATGCAGTGCAGGGTTGAAGCCATAGCAAGGTTCCAAAGTTTTCCCTGGTTTCATATCCACTTATAAAGTACCACACAAAAAGTGTTCCAATAGCCATTCAGTCCCTTGGTCCTCGCAGCACAAGTGGACACGGCGAGCCACAGTGGGCCCACATCTGGCACTGATTACAGCAGAGCACACCATGACATTTATTTTCCAGATCAACCACAGAAGAGGAAGCCACACCTAATGGTGCAGCAGCAGGAAGTAGAGACTTACCTGGCCTCATGATCCTCTTCCTGGTTAACGCCAGCTGGCAGTATAAGTGTCCTCACTCATTGGAGCTAGCACACATCTTTCTGTAGCCCTGGCTGGGGCTGATTCCATACTCGACGCTGATGACCAGGAAGAGGATTGCCGGGGCAAGGTAAACTATAGCAGCACTTCCTGCTGCACACTCTGCACCCCCCCACCACAGCCACCCCCCCAAAGTTCGGGTCCCCACATTGATTTCAAAGGGGACCTGGCTGGAGTTTGGGTCCCCAATCCTAAATATTTATTCAAAGTTTGGCCGAACTTGCTGGACCCGAACTTTGGGGGGTTCGCTCATCCCTACTTATTGGGTTTGGAGGTGGTAGAGCAGTGAGTGTACAATGCTAACAATCTGTACTGACAGTGGGGGCTGTATGCTCCCCACATGTTCAAAAGAATCAATAAGTTCCTTCCGCGGGCTACAATTTTGAGTGTAGTTTGGCTTTAAGCATTTTGCTATTAATCTGCTGGAATAATAATGTGGCCAAGATATTGGAAATCAAATTCTAGAATGTGGCCCTGTTAACACTTTGTAGAATTCACTAACGCAATCGTGTCAACTGCCTTTGAATGGTTTGTGTAAATCATCTACTGCATAGCAGAAAGATGAATGGCGGCCTGAACGCTTGACACTGCTGTGCGCTTGAACATTGGAGGTTATTCAAAATGTCTGCAATGACAACACATCGAGAATGGCACAGTAACTCTAATCCAGACACTGTCAGCCTTAATTTAAACATGTTACATTACTAAGCTGCCACTAAATTTCTCTCCACAATTTCTTGGCCTCAGATTCCCTCGAGATGTCATTTATTTTTTTTTTTTAGTTTATGCTTAGTAAACTGATTTATAGAAAAAAAAATCTTAAACAAAATCGTAAATGCCTATTCTGGATGGCTTAACATTTTATTTAAGTTAACCCCATTATTATTTTTGCTTCTTTAAGATTTAATGTGTTTGTTCTACATCAACAATAAAGTTAATGAAATGAATGTATACGTCAAAAGAAGCAGTAATATTTTGAAATGGCTGTCTTGTACCATCACGCTAACGACTGATAAAACTGACAGGGAAACCTGATCCAGCTCACAGGGCTGCGGCAGACGTTTGGTACAGATGGTCAACGTCTAAAGCGAAAGCCAGAGAACAAGAGAGGACGCTCTTTAGCGATTGTGGTAGCTCTTAGACTTCTACATCAGTGGATAATTGATGATTAGGTACTAAGATTACAGAATGTAGTATTGTTATAATTACTTTTTAGCTGGTAGATGTAGTAATAGTTGCAGCATTTATTGACAACTAATTCCTCACGACATAAGAGAACACATTAAACTGTAATTTATTTAAGAAGTGGTAAATTATTCGGAAAAAAAGGAAATGTAAATGCTTAAAGGGCCACTCCAGTCAACTGTGGCATCTTCTTGGGTGTTCGATGCCGTCATCTGCACCACCGCCATCTTCAGAGGCTAGATTTTGGGTGAAGTTGAGTGTCTTTTTTTTACTATTACATTAGCGCACTCACTATTTGGGGGGAGCAGGGTGGGGGTTACGTTTTTTTTTTTGCAGGAAGGGGTTGGAGTGGCACTTTAAAAGCAGCTGCTTCATCCAGGTCCGGATCTCAAAAATGTATGCTTCCTGAGATGGAGCCCTCCGAGGGTGCAGGGGAACACTTTATCAGAAACAGGTACATCTCTGAGCACCAGACTGGGAGAAAGCTGCTTTGGGGGACCACTGATGAGTTTTTTTTTTTATTTTAGTGCCTGGATATTTCTTTTAAAAGAAGAAATAAACTCATCCTGACATATATCCAATTTATGATCTAGCTTTTTAGGTCTGTCCATAAAAGTATTTATTTAGTAATAAGCCAAGGAGCTGGACTTGCTAAAAAGATTTTGCTAGTCATCAGACTCTCTCAATTGTGATTTCTCATATTACATTACAGAAGTTGGACAACTTGCAAAATTTCTTGATAAAGCCCATTTGCCGTTTTATAGATCTGTAACTTTAGAAACAAATACCACGACCACAGGAATAATTCAGTGTAGACTATTTGCAGTATGGCACTGTGTTATTTTAATCCACCCATTTTAGCAAAAGGATCTCCTGGGACATGACAACATTATCCCTTCCAAGGCCAATTTCATTTGACCCATTCAAGGTCAATACAATAAGTAATATTAGCTCTCAGCAAAATCCTTGTTGGAAGATCAATCACTGGTGACCAGATTGCTTGACCGTTAATGACTGGCAGATCCCTGGATATACAGAATCTAATTGACTTTAAATGAACTTTGTGTATTGCAATATTCCGCTTGCATTTTTCATGATTTTTTTCTGGCTAGCCTAATAAGTACATTTTTTTGTAATTGTAACACCAGATAGATAGATAGATAGATAGATAGATAGATAGATACTATAGACAGATATTGTAGATAGATAGATACATAGATAGAAATATATAGCCGAACTTAGACTAAGTGTAATAGCTTAGTGAGGCTATTGATTTTTTGAGGCATAGGAGCATGAGTTCGCAGACAGACACTTGGTAATAAAAATTTGAGTCTTTGTAGTTGGTGACTGTGCTGTATCCCACTTATAAGAGAGTTAACACATTTTAAATAATTCATACCCTCCACTTTGACTTAAGCCATTTATATCAGCATAAATGACCTACTAAATAATACAAGTACGATCAAATATGCAGAATATAAAAATTGTAGAATTGTTTGAAATAAAGGCCATATGATCTGGGTAACTTAACAAAAGAGACAAAAATAGACCCAGAAATGGCAGTGCTCCTTATAAATGAACTCAACTGGACAGAACTACTTATTAAAAGCCTGAGGAAAAGAACCTTTTCACTTGATAGCATGCTGTGATTTAGCTTTTAAAGATGTCGCTTTAGTTAGAAAGTTTGCTATTTTTTTTCAAAGTAATTATATTTCCTATAATAACCAGGATACTGCTTTAACATGAGTGTATAGAGACGTTTTCACGAGATAGCATGCTGTTGGTTTTTGTCTGCTCATTAACCTTTTGCCCTTTCTTCACTCTTTGAGAAACTGATGGGACAGAACTTGTAACTCCTGTTTCACAGAACTCCTTCACAAAAGAATGTCTGAGAACCTCATAAGGTATAACTCATTTTCTTTGTGTTCAAATTTCCTAGAAGATCTTATCCTCTGGGGCAGTGTGCCCTTGAGTATGAACTGCCATATTAACCCAAACCAATATTGCTTATCAAAAAAATCAGTGCATAAAGAAATCATGATGTCTGAAGGTCAATGCACCACATTATATAACCAGACTTCAATGGTTTAAAGCAGTACAAGCAAGCATATATGATTGATGATTGGTCACTATGGATCACTGTGATTTGCATATTGTTCTCCGAATCAATAAGAATCTTATTTACATAATTTAGAGAATGACTGAGGCTTTAACGGAACCTATCTTTCTGTGAATTGTCTGTGTTGTATTAGTTTAGTGTTTGGAATATATATATATATATATATATATATATATATATATATATATGTATTGTTTAACCATAGAACAGACACACATTCAAGGGGAACAATGTTTCCATAACCATCAATGGACAACAGTGGCATATGGAGATGGAAGAATAACCCATATGGCTATGGAGAAACACATTGTCTCAATGCAGATTAAAGTCCAGCAGAAACTAGCATTTAGACAGCCAGACCCCCCCAAAATTTTTGTTGTAAATTAGAAAAGGAACTTAAAGCTGAAAATGAAAAACAACATAAGAGACAAGAGAGCAGAGAGAACACAAAGAAAGAACCTAAAGTCCAGGCATGGGGACCATTCTTACCAGACAGAGCTGAAATTCTCCAGGTATACCTGAAGTATTGGGATCTGTTTATCATATTTAAAGGGGCTCTAAACCCAAGGGCAATGCTCAGTCCTTTTATTTCTAGTTTTGTATATTATAACCCCAGTTTCATACCAACCTAAACAATCAGTGGCAGGGATATACTTCACCTTAGGTCACAGAAAGTTGTACTTGAGTGGTGAAATTCTTTTCTATTGCAATAATAAGGCAGCAAGCAGCCCACTTCATATATGTTCCACGCGCCTCTTCTCCATTTCCTGCAGTGCCATAAAGAAGCCATAATAGGGCTCCAAAATTTGTACTCCATCCAATTCTATTCCTCCAGGACCACAAAAAATTGCCTGATAGCCACTCTGTCCCTAGCTTCCAGCACAAGTGAGCATGGCAAGCTACACGGGTCCCACAGCTGCCTCTGACGATGTAATTGAAGATTTGCAATGTTGCCTTCAAAAAGCCTTGCCAGCTGCATTTTGAATGCCACCATTTCAGAAATTCCACTCCATTGCATGGAATCACTTGCCCAGGCAGCTGCTCATTGCACCATGACAAGTTGGCGGTACAAATTAAGGACAACATTAAATTAAATGTTTTATATAGAATACCTTGGCCACGTGGTATGAAAAATTCCTCACATGCACTCTATTCTGGTCTCTTAGATTATTAATGATAGATGATAACAATTATACAGTCCTTCAAGAATCAGAGGAGTAACATTAATATAGGTTAAAAGCAATTAAAGTTGACCAACTGCCGAGTAGATGGACTGAGAGCTGCAGACACACAAATTATAACTTGTCAGTTAAAGTTTAAAGCTTGACTAGCACTGCGTTTGTGTAATTTTCTTGTAGCAGAAACTGGGCTATGAAGACAACGCCAATGTTTAGTTTAATTAGACCTTTTTCCCTTTTACTGCTTCAATGTGTGCCCATGACAAGACAAAGCAGCAACGATCAAGTTTATTTTCTGCATTCCAGTCACAGGTCATGTACACCAAGAATTCTCCCAGCAGGCCTCATTTAATAATTATGGAAATGCAAAGAAACAAAAAGAAATGTAACTTTTAAGTATGTATTAAATAACCCAATTGAGATGAAAAAGCCTTGCTTGGTTTGTCAATTATGTTTATTTGTATTGGAATATTAATATTTGTGCCTGATTTGTTTCATTTCATACCATTTCCAATTTTCAAAAGACATTTGTTCAATGGCACTGATCCATATCGCAACATTCCTGCTCAACATTTTAATTTGACTGTCAGACTTTATCAAAGGTATTTGTAGTGGAAAAAGGCTCTCTCACTTTGTGCAGAAGCTCTGGTTGAGGTCTGTTAGCAGTGAGCAAAACAAACACCCATTGAATGGCCTTTCAAATATTTTAGTGTGCTCTGTAGAAAAGAGGCTAGTCTAAGTATTCAGGGCTGCGCCAAGAGTAGCGCAGTATGTGGGTACTTGAGGTTCCTGGCAATTAAAAGTATTTTCTTCTGTTTGGCTCGTCTCTAAGGGCTTATAGTTTTGGTTTGAAAGAAATAAATTGTCTTAAATTTGAGAATCCCAAAATATAAAAGTGACTATTAGGTATCATATAAAATAAGAGGACTACAGTTCTGATTTGAGATAAGAAAGCAGTGCTGTACCTAAACAAAAAAGGCTCCTTAATTTTTAAATTTTCTGAGAAATTGCTCAAAAACCTTATTTAAAATTATATTTAGTACATTTCTTATTAAAGAGCGGGGAGTCGAGAGGTTCTTTGACACTGATAAAGAAATGTTTTGATAGGCTGCCTCTTACGAAGGTTAATTGTGTATGACAAATTAGGTCAGAAAAGGATAAAGGTGGAAGTGTACAGTCCAGAGGTATGCTAATGATCTAAGAACTTCTCCAAGTACACTTACACCTTTTGGAACTAATCTCGCATGCACAACTAACCATCGCAGTAGGCTGCGTTGGCCAGGCTATCAAGGTTTTTGTCCTGAATTAACACATATCTATATAGCTACCCTTTCTGTTGCTCTCCAAAGTACCTGGTTCTTACCTAGAATGATGTCTGCTGATCCTACCATTGCTACAGAGGAAATTTAGGGAACTGCACCAGAGCTGTTTAATATTGGGACCCAATCTGCTTATTATATTATATATTATATTGGGCAGCCAACAATTGCTACAACTTGTGTAAACATATATAATTCTAAACAAGTATATATATATATATATATATATATATATATATATATTATATATATTCATATTGTTCATAAAAAACAAGAAAGGAGGTAAATTTCCATTCCAGAATCACATTAATGTTTCATATAACAGAGTATTTCTAAACCTTACATGTAACTAATGCAACTTTGACATACAGTATGACCCACCATAATATTTCCTGGTAGCAACTAGCAGACAGCTGTCAGTAAAATTGAGACCTCATTGGGTAGCTGGCACCTAGTCATATGATAATTGATGAAAGAAAGAAATATCCAACAAGATCCCTTCTCACTTTGAGCAGAGGTCACTTGGGCCAGGTTCCCATCCACTGACACTGGCTGACACTCGTGTTAAATAGATGCATTTGATGCTGCTGTTGAACCTTCCGTTGGGTAGGTGCATTTGGTGCTGCTGTTGAGCCTTCCGTTGGGTAGATGCATTTGATGCTGCTGTTGAGCCTTCCCTTGGGTAGATGTATTTGGTGCTGCTGTTGAGCCTTCCATTGAGTAGATGCATTTGGTGCTGCTGTTGAGCCTTCCGTTGAGTAGATGCATTTGGTGTTGCTGTTGAGCCTTCCGTTGGGTAGGTGCTTTTTGCTTTCTCTTCTGGAATTTGGATTGGCTACATTTGGGGTCATGTATATCTGGCGTAGTTATTCACAATAGCTAGACAAGGGTGTACACAATTGGATGTTTTGCAATTTGATTCACGTAAAAGGATTTTCAATGATAATCTAAAAATGTATACATGGATAAAACACTGGTAGTTATACCACAAACTGTTTTATAAGTAATCATAGTTCTATTTATATTATTGCATGCAACGGTTGGTGCCTTAAGTAGTAGGAATAGCCTGGTGGACATTAGGGAACATAATGGCATGAAGCGCTCACCCTGCCATTTTTTTTTCCTATCCCTTCCTTGTAAGATGACTAGCGATGGTCGCCGTGTTAATGTATAAGCTTGTAAAGGGCAAGATAAAGCATTTCCATGTATTGAATGTGATCATGCTTTGTGGTTTGGGTCAGATGAAATATTAAAGGCTGTTCGTGATCTCACTGAAGAGCGGGGCTGGCAGTTCTTCGCACGCACACAGATTAAAAAAAAATGCTTGGCAGACTTTCTTTTGAAAGTGCAAGTGACTTGCTTCTAACAATTCTTTGCCATGTATTGTATCTAGGGGCAGCAGAATGAAAGATATTAGCAAGATTTTTTGATTGTAGTTTGGACCACCAACCTTGAGTCGAGATTGCGCGATTGTTAGTTTTAGAAGGAAATCAGCTTGCCTTTCCCTCAACGTGGGTCTATGATAATCAGATACAGCGAAAGTTATTATTTATTTTTTTATTATTATTTGAAGATAATCCCTCTGATATTGTAATAATACAAAGGCTTATCTATCCCCTAGAGTTTTTGCCAGCCTTTGTTAATTAAAGTTATTTTTTCATGGGAGACTTACCACGGAGAATGTTCATTTTCTCCATCTGAGATCCTATTGTGGTCAATGTTACTTACCTATCTGATTTTGCTAAATGATTGCTCATCAACTGAACACAAAAAAGAAAACTTTCTCTATGTATTATAAACCCTATTGACTAGCAAACCTGTTATTTTAGATTACTAATGTTGGATAATCACCTCGGCCTATAAACCTCTCTTTCTTTTATCAAACAAAGAGATGCAGCAAAGACAGCTTTATGGGAATTTCTTTCTTTATCAGGATGAAAATCCGGCTAATAAAACTTACTTAAAACTGTATTGACTATAAGATTTACAACTTAGTGGCAACTGTGCAATAAATTATATTTTTTGCAATCAAAAGATGGTGAAAGGGGCCTATGATAATTCCAGTCTGTGTTTTTGGAGGGTACGTCTAGGGAATTAACTTACTATGTTAACGGGGATTATGTTTTTTAAAACGTAAAAAAGCAGAAATGATTTAAATGCACACAAAACATTTTAACTTAATATGAATTAAGGCTTAAGAGTCCATTGTGCCATTTATCATTTCTATACCTACCTTCTGACTTTCTTTGCAAAACGCCAATGTGGTTATTGAGGTTGTTGGCTACATTTTTGGCTTTGATGTCTTGGTTACCATCTGCCTTTAAATTTAAAATCTAACCTTCTGGCATAGCCTTTCAATCGCAACATTTTACTATACACAACAGAGCAAAATGCAGTGTTTCCTCAACATTTGTCTTTCTAATAATCACACAAATATACATGATTTATGACAAATTAAGTCTTACTAGTTCTAGAGCAAACTCGAACATGTATATATTAATGGTAAAACTATTGTAAATCAAACAGTCAGACATTGATTGGCAAAGCTCCTGATCCTCTATTACTCATTAATCTCTCTTTTATGTTTCATTTTTCAACTACTTATCTCCCACAGAGGATTATTCACTCACTGCCTTAGTAACTATGTAAACATAAGGAATATATTTTAAAAAATTATAAGAAGTGTTATCTTTGACAAGTAATCTGAATAATGTTTTCAGCTTTACCTTTAATAAAGTTGTATATGTTTTACTGTATATTTATGGTGGTAGTGGTGGTACAATAAAAATGACAAGTAAAAACAAGTATCAGATATTATGGTTAAAATAGCAATAACATTACTAAACATTTACATCTATTCAATTTTATAATTTAGAAAAGCTATATCACAATTGTATGATAGCAGCAGTAGTGGTACAATACATATTACAAGTAATAATACATATCAGATAGCATGGCAAAAAAACAGTAACATATTAATAAACATTTACATCCATTCAATATCCACTCATTTTTTTTTATAGTAGTAGTATTACAGTTACAAGTAATAGTCAGATATTATTGCATAAAATAGCAATCACATTAAAAAACATTTAAAGCAGACCAAAACCCACCCCAGCATGCCCTGAATTGCTCCCCCATGAAAAGCACCTCTTGCTAATTCTCACTGCTCCTGCTTCACTCTTATCCCAGATAATGGCGCCTGTTTCAGCTGTAAAGCTCCGCCTCCTCCATTCATTGCCATTGTTGTGTGTTGCAATGATGTCACTGCCATACCTATGCAATGACTACCTGTCACCTTACAGAGAGGGACAGCAAAGAAACAGTGTTCCAGAACTATTCAAAAAGTGAAAATATCCATTCTTAGTTCTACACCCTAAGAAGGGAGTATCAGCAGGGGCTTTGGCCAAATGTATTTCACAAGCTCAGGGGGTTTTGGTCCGCTTTAAGGCTCTGTTTAGACCTCTGTGCTCTCTGTGCATTGTTGAGTTGCGTTGCAACGCAGTTACTGCATTGAGGGAACAATGTACATTACTTAACATGGGATAGTTCACATACCTGCACTGTGTTGCGCAACATGTCAACAGCACAGGTCAATAGAAGTCTATGGCAACATAAGCGCAACACATGTAGAATGCAGTTTATCTGCCTTGCGTTTTTTTTTTGCAATAGAATTTAATATTTACTGAGTGTGCAAAAATGTTTTTCTTAAAAAAAAAAAAAAAAAACTATGCAAATGCATTACCGATGCATCAAAAGCCTACGCCTGCTCTTAACACAGCGGAGAGTTGTGAACAGAGCCTAAATCCATTCAATACCCAGTTTTAGAAATAAGAAAATCTGTACCGCAATTTTATGATAGTAGTACAATTAAAATTAAAAGTAATAATAAAAATAGGATATTATGTTAAAGCATAGCAGGGGAATATTAATAAACATTTACATCTATTCAATACTCATACTCATACTCAATACACATGTGTATAAATCAACAGTAATACGGGATTCCAGAATCCAAAAATATATAAAAAACAAAAAAAAAGAAACAACTAGCATCATCCATCTAATCCTCATACTGAGCGTGCTTGTTACAGGATAGAGGCCTAAGCACTCCAAGAAAAATACCTTGTCCAGATCTTGCAGATGTGAAATATATATATGATAACTACATGGCATGGGGAAATAGGGCTTCAGAAAAGCTTGGAAAGGTGAAGAAATAAGGAGCTCAGATTTTTCCGTGATCAGCCTCAATTGCCAAAACCCAGCATAAAGGAAATAATGAGAAAATAACTATAATAAACTTTTAAAGATTTTGGCTGCATATATATGCTTAATCATATGTAGGTGATTATATGAGAGAGTTATTTTAAGGATATACATATTTTTTGCTTTTATGGATCTAAATATATATATATATATATATATATATATATATTTATAACTATATATATATATATATATATATATATATATATATATATATATATATAATATCTTTGTAATATGATAATATCTTCCTCTTGTTTACATTTTTAGTTTACATATTTTGTATGGGTCTAGAAGTCTACTTTGTATGACATGTATGTTTGTTTAAATGTGTGTACCTGTGGACGTTAAACACAAATAATACTTAACCCTTTAAGTGCCAGCCTTCCTAGAATTTTTGTCACCCTTTGTTGCCAGACCACGTTTCACTATTTTGCGCTACATATGTTCAACCTTGATTTTTGAAGGGATTTCCAGGGATTTTCCAGGAAAATGATATATTGTTTTTTTTCAGTCTGAGCTTCAACATGCAATATCTTGTTTGGCCTTTTTTAGTGTATTCTCAATACTTTTGGGTGAAATATGTGCAAAAAAATAAAAAAAAAACTATTTTTTGCAATTTGTAGTGTTTTTTGTAATAAAAAATGTAAGTTTGTCAATAAAATTTTATTGCGTGTGAAACCCCAATTTCTTCCGCTCACAGCGGTACCACATATGTATTGGTAGACACCCTTTCCTGCCCAGGACACTCCCCCAAACTAAAACAGCGCTTTAGGAGATTTTCAGATAAAATACAACTATGCTATGCGCTAAGCGCCTTGCAGTTTTTCCAGAAAAACAACCCTTTAAATTTGAAATACCCCCCACAAATGATATATTCTCTGGAAGTACACACCTCAAGCTTTCTAGGCGTACCAGGCTTGTTGACATGGGCGCAGTTTTCTGGAAGTTATCAATCAATTCTTTGGTTGCACAGAGTTTCCCTAAAAAAGAAGAATCAGAGGCACATTTTCCTAAAATAAACTATATGCAAACAAGAAACAACAAGTAAAATCTGAAAAAGCAACATCCCCCGAACAGAACGATACCCAACATGCATAGCTACTGTCAAGGGAAGAGTTGCCAAACACCCCAAAGTAAAGCGTGCGCATAACGGTAATTGTACTTGAAATTTTTAGCTCTGCTGACAAAGTGCGCACCTTGCAATTTTTCAACCAAAACAACCCTTTACATTTGGAATATCCCCCGTAAACCATATATTCCCTGAAAGTACACATGTTAAGCTTTCTAAGCGTACTGAGCTTGTTGTAGTGGGCTCATCTTTCTGGAAGTAATCCATTGAAGAATTCTTAGGTTGCACAGGGTTTCCCTAAGAAAAATTATAAAAAAAGCAGAATAAAAACCATGTTTTCCTAAAATATCAATATGCAAACAAGAAAAAACAAGCTAAATCTAAAAGCGCAAGGTCCCCCGAGCAGAACAATACCCAACATGCATAGGTACTATTAACCCTTTTAATTGCCAGCCTACTTGAAGTTTTGTCAGCCTCCTCTCTTGACAGGTAATTTTCCCCATTTTGCGCCATTTTTAACCGTGATTTTTGCTGGAATTACCAGAAAAAGTTTAGGCTTTAACGTGAAATGTATTGTTTGTAATTTTTCTACTGTTTTTTGAATATTTTTGCGTAAAAAACAAAAAAATAAAACTAGACTGAATTGGACGTGTCTAAACACACACCTTTCAAAGAGGAGCACCAATTCAATTACAAGTACAAAAAATCTTTATTGTGACACAAGGAGATGTATTAAAATACACAAAAACACACTGGACAATTAAAATCACATGGATAACCACATGGTTGCAGTAATAAATATGAATAAGAAAACCCCTAAGGGGAACAATATATCCATGGACCCTATGTGCTCATATTTGATCCTATTTACAGTAATTTTTTTTGCCGGCATAAAAATTAATTATGAAACCCTCAATATGAACACCCTCTAAATATTAAATATAAACACTAAACAAATTACTTAATAATACCGTGTTCATACGTGTATCAACTACTAACAACAATATCCCATGTGTTGAAGTAAATGTAGTAACCTATTTTGCACAGAAAATATATTGACAGTTCTACCAAAATGAAACAGTTGAAATAAGTGAATAAAGATAAAAAACACAGGAGGTCATAATGAATCAACCACCGCGCCCGCGGCTCCCATGCCGCTTCAAGGTGATACTTGTTTGCCCCATGTGGCTTGGCATGTAATCCAGCGATCAGGTGAATTGCTTGCCGCCATCGTTGGACTGATCAGCTGCTGGTTACAAAAAGTGAGTACTGTGCAGCTGAACCCTCCTGTTCCCATTAAAATTATTTAGGTTCTGTGATGTATACTCATCCAAACCTTGCTCCTCCGTGGTGTGTAAGCATGAGGTTTCTTCTGCCTGCCACACACTATAACATAGCTCTGCTCCTGGCTGTGGTAAGACTAGATAGATTCTGTAGGGTGTGATCTAGTTAAAGCGGACCAACAGTCAAAAATGACTGGACCAACACAACAAACAGGGCTCATATGCATCCTCTACCCAAGTCAATTTAGATTGCTGCACATAAAAGTTAATTTACCTTTTTTTAATTTGTGCTGTGGTCAAATTTAAAAACAAGATGGTGGCTTATGCATCTGCAGGCCACCTGCAAACAGGAAGTGCTGCTGTGTTTCCTGTTACTGTGCATTGTCAGTTGAATCCAGGCAGCAGCATGGCTGAGATGCTGGCAAAGAAAGCTTTAAAATGGCCGCTACCACTAGATAATCGGTGAGGTGGCGTTTCAGGTTTGAGTGGATGCGGGAGCAAATGTAAGTGCTGACAATGCTTCCGTATCATGCATGCAGATTTTTTTCCATCTGTGCCAGGCTGTTGGTCCGGTTTAAGTGTACAGCATCACAGCATCCAAACATTTTTACATGCACTGGAGCTACAGTATTGTTAGTTTTTTTAACCTTAACTGTTGTTTATCGTCTCCCTACATAATGTTTTTGATGACCCGAAAGGGTGAATGGGTATATTGAAATTCCTGTGTTTTGTCATTCTTTGGCTGGTTGTTAGCTTTTTAAACACATTTATGATATACTTTCTTACTTGTACTTAATTACTCTCTGGGGCAGTAAATTATACATTTGCCTGACAATGTATTACTGGAACCATCAGCTAGGAAATGTTTGACCTTTAGGTGGCCATAGAGATTGTTGGTCAACACACTGGGTGGATTGGTGGTGATGAGTAGGTTTGATCACACCATTTTGAGCACTGAGTAGGTGTATCTCTGAATTCTTTGAAATTTAGGACGTGTACTACTTATACATTATTGAAATGATTACAGATTATTTTGAGGTTAAATCATATCATATGTCTGATCACATATTTAAAAAGTCACAGTAGAACTTAGAAACAGTCAATTTAACACTCTTTTTGATTTAGCTTTGGATTCCTATGGCAGCATCGTCCATATATATGAGATACTTACTTATATTTAAAATATTTTTTAAGAAAAACAGATCCTGTATATCACCTATTGGTGATTAATGTGTAACAAAACTAGTAAGGAATGCTGAAGTTGACTCAATGGTATCTTAGCTCTTGACGATCACAAGATGACAAGATATATTGGCAACAGGTGCTTGGTTGCCATCAGACACAATATATGGTCATCTGGAGTTTCATAGTTATTTGAAAGGCAATGCCATATAATGTGTGTAGATGGAATTTCTGGATTCTGGCATCACAGCATATGGCCTGCTTAGACTTTTGCTTGAATTTGCATTTTTAACATAGATAATGTCCACACAATCCATTGTATACTTCCTGCAAGTTTGAAAAAGGCATTAAAGCAGCAGGTCAAAGCTGTATTTCTGAAATAGGAAATATCTTATTTACTTAGTCTCTGTGGTATGTTTTTCTAGTCTGCAAAAAGACACCAAACCTAGATTTTGTTTCCTTTGTGGAACTTTAGAGAAATAGCACAATTTGACTTGCGAGATGAAAGAAATAAAGGCATGAAAGAAACACGATGAAAAGATACTGGAATTCTGACAAAATTTAAGCACGAGACAAATGGGTAGCACCCTAAAGAAAACAAATTTACACGAACACGTAATCTACTTTTAGATCATTTTTCATCGTTAGCATTTAATTAGAGCATATTCTGCCAATGTATGTATACATTAAGTCAAAATGAAGGAGCAAAACTCTACACTTATGTTGGTCTAATTCAGTTTCATTCAACATAATTGAAAATTACTGCAACAAAAATATGGTTATAGAAAAACCAAGAAGCCATGGCAATGTGCTAAAAGGATGTTTTATATGAAAAATGGTTTACTATACGTTAAATAAATGTACTTTTATACTTTTGATAAAATTAGACTCATTGACTATTGTTTTACTTAGACCTGCCAGTTGTGCCTTTCAGTTGGATGAACTGGGTTGGATGAAAAACATCAAGAAGACCACACTGGTCTCCATAATACATTCCATTCTGCCAGCCTCATATCACTGTTAAAAGGAGCATGGCACGCAGGTGTCTAAATTATTTACTCCCATAATCGGCCTTTATGTTACATTGCCGGCCTAGGCCTCTGTTTTTCTAGTGCATAATTGATAGTGTTCAAAAGTGGAAAAGTTAGAAAAGCGGAATTAATGTGATGCGAATGTTCACTGAGGCAGCTCCAGCTGGCTAAGCTGTCCAAGACAGCAGAGCATCGTGTGTCCACGCCCATCATGGAGAAGACATCAGAAGTAACATGTCTTGACTTGGCATGCTGTCATGGATTTATAGTAAAAGAAAAAAAAAAGCAGCGACACTCAGCAGTATAAACTTGGAAAAGATAATATCACATACTCTTTGGTTTAAGACAACGAGAAAGACATATGTAATCCCATGATGCTATGTTGACTGTAACTTAAATGTATATTTTTATCCTATATATTGATGTGTTATGTAATGGTGTGCAGCACACAAAGTATTAATATTAACAAAAATAATTTACTATAGCTGTTCACAGATTATATACAGTTTAATGGTACAATTTTCTTGGGTATATTCAGTTTATCTGATATCAAACACTGTAGTATAGGAATCTTTACAGTATCAGATCTAAATAGGTTGATCGGTTAAGGCTCTCAACGTACAATATTCTGGTAGGATTTTTTGACAGTTCTAGGTATAAGATGCTTAGGCAACAAAGTTTTCATAGAATTTAGATGGTTTAAGAACCACAGTAATATCCTTTAGTGTTTAGTGTGCCTACTTTGGGATGAGTTAGCTTCATTTCTTGGCTACACAAAACCATGCTGGAACAAAAGCAACATCACTCAGCAGCTTGTTCCTAAGAATATAAAAAAATTAAACTTTACCTTCACTACTATATCCAGGCTATTCTGAGAGACCCAGACAACAGCATGACTAAGGGCCGAGTTTCCCTAATCATGTCACAGAGCCTGTCGAGTGACTCAGAACAGTCCACGTATGTGTTTTTAACCATCAATAGCAAAGGTTACACTTAAAAAAAAAATGTTGTCTTTGGGAGTGAGATGCTTAAGGTGTGCAACATACTCAGGATATTTGAAAGGTGGAAATAAAATCCTTTACTCCCCAACCTTTGGACCAAATAGTATCTGTGGATTTTCACTCAAAGGACACTTAGTCCCAGATGAACATCAGGTGAAAAGTCAGGTTCCAGTGAAAAAGGTGTATTCATCAAGTCAAAAATCCACAGCGCCTCTGATAGTGCCAGGTAGTGGCCCATATATCATCAGTGCCAAAGATGCCAAATGATGAGTGCCGGCAGTGCCAGCTAAGACCAGGCGCTCACCCTGCACTGTGTGGCCTTATCCTATACATTTCAATGGGCTTGAATAGTTATAATTATTTTGTCATTTTGTTAATATTTTTATAATATTTTTTGGCTGGTGCACGGGATCCCTGGGCTGTTTGGGATTATTTTTGGATGCATTTTTTGCACTTTTGTGTTGCACTGCAAACTTGTGATTTTTTTTACAGCTGTGTCATGTGTTTCAACTGTCCCCAATGCAATTCCCATACAAAAAAAAAATAAATAAATAAAAAAACTTCCCATGCCCCTAAAAAAAAGGGGGGATTACAACAGATGCTGTGTGCCTGAAATCCCATTATTTGAGCGTCCCTGCAAGCGCTATGTACTTTGCGCTTGCGCTAGGTGTCATTAGTGTATAGGCATATACATGCCATGCGCTGCGAACACTGGCTGGCCGGGAGCACTACAGCTGAAAGCGCTGGCAGGCTCAAGCCAGCGTTGTGGTGCGGGCGCTTTCAAGTGTCTCAGACGAGGCGCTCAAATGCCGCTTGCACCTTTTATAATAAATTACCCTGCCCATGCTAAGAAAAGTTTCAAAGTGTATGTCCATCTTCTATGAAAGTTCTGTCATGTTTTTATAACTGACAGACTTTTATAGTGCAATAGAATCAGTTCAGGGTCTCACTTATTTCTGTTTCAACCCAACACCCCCCCAATGGTTTCTTATTGACCTGTGCCAATCATATGCAGTTAATCATTGCTTTGTGTTTTTGGCAGTTGATGGAAATGCATAAAACAATATGATAGAAAGTTGGTTGGTTGTGTGCCCGCAAAACCCTGAAGTGGGAGTGATCTTCCCAGGGGTCGCCCTGGTAAAAATTGATTGGCAGTTCACCTTAGTGGAGTAATTGTGTTACAATCTACAAGTCTACTTTAAAGCTAATGCATGATAATGTTAATGTGAATGATTGCATGAGTGATCAGCTGTTAGATTTATATAAAACAATGAGTATTTGTAAGACACATACACATCTCTAGACAGTGTTACTTGTAGATATGTTACCGCCACCTTTATTGCCTAATTTCATCATGGTTCTTAGCTAGCAAAAGCAGGATTTAAGGTAGGGCCAGTCCTGTAGCGACATGAATAAAACAATAAAATAAATTAGTTTTAAGTATAGGTTTGTGTTATTCCTCATTAAAGAGATAAACTATGACAAAGTAGGATAATAAAATTCCTTTGTTGCCATATTCCATATCAAAGAGATCCTGTAATAGAAGTAAGTCATTAGAATCTATAAGTTAACCAGTGCCCAGTAAGTGCAGACACTGCTGCCAGGGGAGTGTTTTCTTTTGTGTTTGTTTTACTTTGTTCTAACTCGATCTGCAGACTCTTCCTATGTTGGCTTCAGGAGCGGTTTCTCACACGTCTGTGTGTGAAAATGAAGAGGGAGGAAGGAAACTGTAGCAAACTGAGAGACAGAGAATGTATACTCTCACATTTCTACTGGACGTCTTATTATTGCAGCACGCTTGGCTTAGGAAATATCCATCTGAAATATAAACCTATGGCCCCCGTAAAATATACATGGGAAATAAACACTCATTACTTTTACCATAAAAGACAATTTTAGTTGCTGCTTTTTCCTAACAGCAGTGTCTACTGAGCACAATAACATATAGGCAAACTTCTTTGCCCCTGATCATTAGAGTAACACAATAACATATAGGAGAATGTGTATCTTTCCTCCTGATCATCATATTAACACAATAAAATATAGGAGAACTTATTTCTTTCTTTCCTCCTGATCATTAGAGTAAACTGTTCTGAAATGATACAGTGCGTGGCCCAGATTTGTCAATACCAGTGCTGGGGTAAGTGGAAAGCCACATCAGATTTCATGTATTACTTATAAATACCTCCCCCCATGCTGCATTTATGTTTGCCTACTATCAAGGCTCAGCTCTTCGACCTCTTTAAGGCCCGGCTTTGATAAAATGAAGCCCCACTTGATTGGCATGTCAGCTAGTGCTTAACTTTGGTTGATCTACTTCACCTTCTAAATTTCTGCAGACAAGTTTTTTCTGGAATCTGTGGTTTACCCTGCTGCCTTCTAATGGTGTGCCAAGCTTCTGCGGCGGTGAGAGGCCTGACTCCGCATGTGTCATGACAGGAGGGGATTGGGAGGGTGGCTAGCATTCCTGGCGGCACCAATTATCTCTACTTAGCAAACTGCATGATTTTATTGATAATCTCAGAAAAAAATTGCCTGTGTGTGTCTGGGGGCTCAAAGATGGTGCATTTAGGAGATGATGGGTACATATAGCACTATGCTGGTTGGTTTAAGCCCCTGTTCACACCTCTCCGCTTGCAGGTTGGTTTGGGCAATGCAGCCACAGCGCAAGGAAAAATTCTGCCCATTATTTTAAATTAGCCAGTTTACATATATACACAGTGAATAAATGTGAACTGGCCCATTTAAAATATTGGGCAGCATTTTCCTTAGTGTTGTGACTGCGTTGCCCAACGCAGCGCAAGCGGAGAGGTGTGAATAGAGCTTAAATATGGTTGGCCAGTTTACAGTAGTTGTCGGTTGCTTTTCTTTATCTTTGATCGAATTTTTATTGATGAATCTGGATAATGGTGTGATTTACCTGAAGGGATTGCCTATAAATAACACTGCACTGAAAAGGTATCTAGAAGATGCTTTGATTAGCGGTCTTACAATTGCCATAAATTTGAATTAGACATACCAGGTTTAATCTATCATCTTTAATCTAATCTAGCATGGTCCTGATGCCAGTTGAGATTACATGCAATAGGTTGGTATGTCATCTCATAACAATGAGAAACAAAATTATTCCTTATTAGATCCTTCAAGGGGCATTACATCTACTAGTGAAATGTACTAATTACAATAGAAGTTGGCATTTCTAAGCAGAATATGAGGAATGTTTGCTGAGCATGGTAACTCAAGCAGCACACATGGCTTACCTTGAGCCTAACATATAAAAAGGGAACGTTTGCAAAGGACATTTTAAAAACAGTAAACAGGTACTCGAAGCATAGTACTTATTCACCATTTGTGAATGTAGGAAGTGAATGTAACGAACAAACATTACAGACCTTTGATGGTATCTCAGGTTTTATTCATCCCCAAGGATGCTTGGATTCAGTTACTGACCATGAGTTTTATGCCTGGGACCATGAACCTTCAGCACCAAGTTTTCGGTCTTGTTAGTACCGCCGACTTTAAAGGACAATTATGGGAAAAATACAAAAAAAAGGTTAATCACCTTACCTCAGTCCATCAGCTTGCATTGCCAGCACCAGCCACGACCTGAAAGGCTGCTTGTAGTCATGTAGAAGTGCAACCCGGAAGAGGTGAGTGTCAGGGGCGGCTGGTTCTTTGTTTTTGAGGTGTGATGCACAATGGGACAGTTTACTTTGGTATGCCCGCTGCAGCATATTATAGAGGGACTATGTCCATTTCTGAGAATAGTTCCACTTGTTTTGAAATGGATTATTTTACATTGTTCTAAAGGGTGAAAAGTGAGGAGGAAGTTAGTGTGCGCCTGGACAGGGAACACTGGGCTGTGACTACATTTGTCTTATATTTGTATATATTTATAATATGGTTTTGCACATTTTAAACGTGATTTATGATTTATTTTTAAAACTATTGCAAAATACAATGCAAAGCACATGTAAATGATGGTACATTGGGATTTACATACACTAAGATAGACCTTTATCAAGTTCTCAGTACATTGCTTGCAGGTTTTTTTTGACCATCGAACCACACCAAACAGCAAAGGTGTGAGCAGACTCATTAAAAAAAGTGACCAATCGAATGAATAGATTGATGTGTGTGTGGGCATCATAACTCTAGACAATGAGCAGATTATAGACACGTTTCTGTTTGTATCATGGGTGTGAGACAACCAACAAACTTTTGTTATTGATTTGTCTTATGTACTATAGTACATCAATTGTCAGGTCATGCTTTGCAAATTAACACGTCATGTAAAATGACATGATTTTATGCCTTGCTATCAAGCTTGCTGGGTAAAATAATCTTATTGTTTGTGTGAATTTGTACTTGTCTGCTTGTTGTGTAACTGCAGCCTCAATGTGCCATGCCTCTGCGAGCTGAGGAAGGACTAATTCCTGCATTTCGTGCTAAATGCTTCCCCCGAGACGCAGCTCGAGGTGATAAAGTGGCTAATAACTTTTATTATTATTCCACTGTAAAGCATATAAATATATGCTTCCTCTTTAATCTGCACTAGGAGAGTCAAGTTTTCAAGGAAGTCCCTGCTTAATTTTGGATTTTAGTCTCACTGAAAAAAAAGCCTAGCAGTGAAGCCAAGAAAGTCAGATAAATATAAAACAAAGTAAGTCATGTATAGTTGATCAAGATCATAAAATGTTTTTGAAGGAGAAAAAAACAGAAGTCGAATCAAGTATTTTTCTGGTAGTTTTGATTCACTAAATTTGAAAAAAAATATCACGGTAGAAAAAAAATCATGAGAAAAAAGCCTGAGAATGGCACTTGTAGTGAATCTGCAGATAGGAAGAGACTGAAAGTCAATGGCACTTTTTTTACTCCTGGAAAAAAAACACATGAAATAGAAGTGCTATTTTTACTTTTGATGCTGAATCATCCCTTCAATTTATCACCAGGAGCACTTTTTATGAGTAACTATTTACTGAAGTGAATGTTTTGCACCTGGTGCTGAATTGACTACTTTGAGGCTAAATAAAGTAATCATCTCCTTATTGGAGCAGGGGCAGTGGTTAGATCTTATTGGAGCAGCGGCAGTGGTTAGATCTTATTGGAGCAGGGGCAGTGGTTAGATCTTATTGGAGCAGGGGCAGTGGTTAGATCTTATTAGAGCAGGGACAGTGGTTAGATCTTATTGGAGCAGGGGCAGTGGTTAGAATTGCAGTGGAACTAGGACATTGTTGGGGTAAGGAAGCAAGCACTGCTGTAACTTACCTCGGCCCTGCAATCCTCTTCCTGTCAGCGGGGGCTTCCTTTAAAATCGGCCCATGCTGGGGCCAGTGAAGGATCCGGCAGCCATCTTTCTGTAGCCCTGGCTGGGGGCAAATTTCTAAGGAAGAGGAGCTTGGGGCCGGAGGTAAGTTACAGCAGTGCTTCCTGCTGCACACTCTGCACCCCTCTGTCACAGCCTCCTCCCAAAGTTACAGGCCCCTATTCTTTTCAGAAGTGACCAGTTTTGGGTTCCCAAAGTCATCCCTATATGTAACTAAGTAAATTTTTTTTAGTGGCATTTTAGAGGATACAGACATGGGAACACAAAGTTGAAAAATAGCAAATCCCACCCTTAACCTAGGATGAGCTCAGGAGAATTAATAAAATGTATACAAAATTAAAAGTAGGCGACACATATGTGAGAGTAATAAATTGCGTGGATAAGTATTTGTGGTGACTTTAATTTTGCCTATGAATTGAACAGTGGAAGTTGAAAGCAGGGGAAAAGGTTTGCACAGGGCTGACTTATAGAGAATAATAGCTAGGGCCCTATAAACACCCCCCTCTCGTTTCTGCAGTTACTGCCTAATTTGGTTGGACTTGCTGCAGGCTTGGCAGTCTAAGAAGGTTTTTCCTTTAATTTGAATAGCATACAGTTACAGCAACAGTGAGATAAAAACAGAACATAAGGCAATAATTAGACACAAAAGAGAAATGCCCTGGCAACTTTTCATTATATCGGTCCGTAGATCTCTCAGGAGATTTTAGAAGTTCTAGTTATGTATCATTTTATACCTCTGGGAAAAGTTCCCTGGAGACTAGACCCAACTGAGAAATGATTAGGCAACTAATTTTCAACAACATAACAATCCCTTTTCTTCTTTTTAGCACGGCAGATTTCGAAAACTAAATGACATCAGCTCTGAACATTTCCAAGGTCGAAAGGCGCACCAGAAATGTGTTGTGAGCCTGGTAGGCCTCAGCTAGTGGGAAAACACATCTAGCACATATATCTCTCATCGAGGCTTGTTTGTTAGCCTTGTGCAGCAGGAAGATAGTTAAAATAGGAAACAGTTTTATACACGTTCTTTGTGTTTTTAAGATAACACTCTATACTCCCTCCCCCTTTGCTTTAAGAAATGATGTGGGAAATTAACATTTTAATCACACTTTTGTATGAGGCAAACATTCTTCGGTGGCTACTTCACCCTTGGCATTCACAGCGGTGAGATAGGGCGTTAGGGATGGTGTTTCATTTGCAAAATAAATTGTTGTTTTGCTTTTCTGCTCTGGTTGGAGATAATGCCTATGGCACGTTGGCATTTATACGTATAATGCAAACAGGTAAACAATCCCGGCTGTGTAAACCTGACACTACAACTTCATCAAATGTGCGATTATTTTTTCTACCAGAATCCAAATCCTATTTTAAGACCTAGGCCTTGGTTTTATTTGAAGTAAGACATTTCATTGCAATCTTCCCTCTGGATGATTTGTCAAATTCAGAGGCTTTATGTCACAGCCAACAGTGTTTTATGATCTCCGTGATTGATAGCTAGCTAAATTACATTAAAAAATTGATGAAAAAAAAAAAATTTACGACTTCAGTAGCGTCAACTTGTTTCAGGAACAATAGCCGGCGGGAGCCTGGAGCCACTTTGTGTGCTTTTTGATATTATTTGAACTCTGTAATTTTTTTTTTTTAACAGTAATTTATGTTACTCGTGAATCAGTAAAAGGCAATTCTCCCAAGTAGGCAGAGTTTTGATTGCACCACATTTACAGTATTCATCCAAACCTTGTTTTTTTGTGTTCAGGCTCAAATGTTTTTTTTAAATAAAGGAACATTTATATCAAAACTGTGCCAATGACCTGCTCAGCGTCATGACACATAAAAAAGTTGAAATAATATTATTGAAAAAAACATAGAATGGGATAGCACAGTCTATGAATAATGAACGCAACAGGCCAAGTGTTAATGCAAAATATGAATACAACACAAATTGATGGGAGGTGTAATGCCGGCCTACCCACATGATGCGGTGACAGGATACCAAAGCCACTGATCCATCACAACGAATTAGATGCCACTTGTGCTTCCTAAGAGATTGCACTCTACCACACTACTTTTACATCAACAGTTTCGACGCACTCGAGCATCAAATCTTTTCGTGATCATATGGTCAACCCTCTGCACGCTATCGGCGCGATGAGACCTCTTTGCTGGCACGCAATGAAAATTCAACTGTTTCAGTGCCAGTGAAAAATGCATGTCATGACTTTCTTAGACTTAGATTTTTTCGTCTACTACTACTAGTTTGATTTTTGTGTGATAGCACTCATTTATATCAGTCTCTCTTCGTATGTGTTAGCACTATTATGGTTATCTGTTGATCACATCTATCTTTTTGTGATATTGCTTATATTACAATTGTTTATTGAAATGTTTTGATATTTTTTTTAATATATATATATATTATTATTACCAAGCATCTGTTAATAACTACACCTATTTTTATCTATCTATCTATCTATCTTATCTATCTATCTATCTATCTATCTATCTATCTATCTATCTATCTTCTTTTACAGAGGTTTTGATTTACTATTGCCAATGTTCTGTTAATGACTACATCATTTAAATCGAATTATCCTAAGCTGTTTGTCTTTTTTTCTTTCATTCTTTCTTTCTCCATTTAAGATGATAATATAATATTACAGGCATTATAGCACTGGTTTATTTGCCTGTTTATTGTTTAGTGTTATATATATATATATATATATATATATATATATATATATATATATAATTTATGGTCTTAATACACATGTCCTGCTAGATATACATTTTGCTTATATTCTTTTACAGTTAAACATGTAAACTATATCTCTCAGATTTAAAAACAGTTCTAGAAAACATTCTGTTTTACACTGTCATCTGATATTATTTTTACTTACTGTGCAAAAAAAGCCAAAGAGAAATCCTTGCACGGCATAATGACAGTGCTCTGTTCTTTGTTCAGGGAGGCATCTGACTGTGAGAGGCATTGGGAAAGATTATATATTTTATTGTTTATTCATCTTGGATTCTTCTGAGCGCAGCACAATCTCTGTCTCGCTATTTAAAATTTTCCTGGCCGTATTCTTTTGTCATGTTTTTAATTACTTTATGTACATTGTCTTGATGCATGGCATTTTGCTACGTGTTTTATGTTTAATGTATATTTATTTAGTGCACAGTTTTGTTTTTTGCTTTTATTGTTTTATTTGTAGAGGCTGAGCTTTGCATAATCTTATGCTGCTTGTTGAGCAATATTTTTATTATGTGACAACATCTATTTTTTGCGTGCATAGAATACACATATTTTCTGTAACTTGGGAACGAAGAATACAATTACAATGGTAATTATTTCCTTTTTTCATGCAAAAATGTTTTCTCCATGTCTAAAGCACTCCATTTTCTGCATCTAGACAAAGCCTTAAAATGATATCAATACTGTAAACAAATTGGCTATGAAATCCAGTGAATTAATAGCAGGCTGTAAGCTCATTGTACTATTCTAAATTTTGTCATTATGATTAAAGTATTTAAACTCCAAAACTCCAAAAAGATGGCAACTAGAACTCTTGCTTTGATTTCTCCTTTTATTATTCCTTTGTTAAACTCGATGGGCATTTGCTTTTCTTTCATTCCTGATACCTAGTGACCATGGTGTAAATTCCCTAAAATGTGATGAGAGGTAATTATTTCCTAATTTGTGGAAAATGAATTTACCTCATTAAAACACTGGCACGTTGGGAATCAAACGTTTGCCTTGGAGAGCTCACCAATTTATAATGAATACCAGCCAACTGAGTTGGTGAGTTCTCCATGTGAAATGACAGGCTTGCCACATAAGACGACTAGCGTTGAGTGAAGCCAAACCACAAAGTTCGGGTTTGAATTGAACTTTGCGAGTTCAGGTTCCCAAAACCAGAAGTCTGTGTTTGCGTTCTGCGTTCGGCCTGAACATGAAAAAGCTGAGCAGCCTATTAACCAGCTTCACCTAAAGGAGGCAGCAGCAGGAATCTGCTGTACAACTTACCTGAGCCCCATGATCCCGGTCCCATCAGTGGTGTTCCATTCAAATAGTCATCAACCGGGGCCACAGAAAAGTGACCACTGCTCCCTTGAGCTGTGACAATAGGAGTGTCCTCACTTATGGGAGCGGCGGCCATCTTTCTGTTCTGTGCTCCCATGCCGTGGACCATTTTAACTGAACATAGCCGCCAATGCGACTGAGATGTCGTGGCTCAGGTAAGTTGTACACACCCTGACCAAAATCACTTTTTTTTCATATCCCATAATAAATATTTTCTACAGCAATCAGGATACCCATTTGCCTCTGGTGGCCCCTTGACAGACGCCCCCCTCTGTCCGGGTGAGGAGTGGAGGGCCCCTAAAGGCAGAATCGCCCCCCAAAGTTCAGGTCCCTGTTGATTTTAATGGGGATCAGGTTCAGGGTCAAGTCTCTGAACCCAAAATTTTCAAAGTTTGGGTGAACTTGCTGAACCCGAACTTTGGAGGGTTTGCTCATCCCTAAAGATGACAAGTCTGCTCCCCCAAATGCAGTGGACAGCTTGCCATGTGTAAGTTTATTACCCTTATGTTACGCTGTACTTAGGTACTGTTTTATCATGACATCCCTTCATGCCAAAGCACTTTAGGATTCCCGATAGAAAATGAATTTCAGTGCACCATAGAAACACAGCTGCTTTTAGATTGAAGTGAAAATGTAACCTCCCCCCCACAACTCCAACTCATTGCAAATTGCTCAATAGAATAAATAAAATATGATCCAAAAAAGGAAACATCGTTAGGATTTGACAAAGAGGATTTCTACCCCTGGCATTGTGTTGACCTAGACACAGACCCTCAATTGTCTAATAGGCAATGCAGCCCAGCCCCTGTGTAACTATGTAAAAAATCTTCATATAGGTCTATTTTCCCATACATTTTTATAAAATTAGTAACCCCAACAAGATAAACTCCTGCTTCTCTAGTTTAAGAACAGTAATATTGTAATACAGTAATGATGTGAATAGTTCTGTGTACATTGTTGAATGCTTAATGGCCATTTGTGGGCCCTTTTAGGGGAGTGTATTTTATGAAGAGAAAAATACACTATCTACTATGGATATATATGAAGGATATAGCTTAACATTTTTGGAAGACCAATACTTACAATTGGTGTGATTATGGGAAGTAAATAAAGATGATTTCATTAAAGCCGATGATCCTGTACGTACTGGAAAATTCAGGATTGTGCAGAGAACAAATCAGAAATTTCCCCCTGATGCCTCTAAGTCAATGCCCACTCCCCGGGATCAGTAAGATACCATGCTATGCATCTGATATTCTGCTGCATCATCTCTCTGCAGAGCAAGTCTATAACTCAAGCTCTAAAGCAACAGCTTTCATGCTACACTGCAAAATAAATATTGCCTTCAAAGTTTGTGTTAAGTGGTGGAATGTCACTACACATTTGTTTGAATATATTCTTTGTTTAGGCTCCTCTTATTTAGAGTAATGGCCCATTAAGTTTTAGACCTAGATTCTGGCCTTACCTGTATGACCTGACCATGGGCCACCCCAGAGTAAGAAGACACTTTAAAGTCCTTTAGACTGAAAATCTGTATGCGCTTTATATATTGGTAAGCACACAGTAGGCCCAGACAAAGTCATTCAGCAGCCTTGAAAGCTGAGCCCTTCCTGTATATTTTCATATGAAGAGAGACCGGCACTCTGTGAATTTTAAGAGCGACCAAATTTGTGTTTGTAAAGCCTACATTAGAGACAGACTGAAAGTGAGCCTGAAAGTTTTTAAAGTGTTAGGCCTCCTCTATCAAAATAGCTTAGACTTTCTGCAAGCGCATAAAAGGTTTTTTCTTTATGCCTCCCTTAATGATTCATGGCACTGACCACACTTTTCACAGCTGCCAAATGCTCCTTTTTATGTTTTTGGAAGTAACAAGGCAATATTACAAACTATAAATTATTGTCTTAGGAGCTGCATGTTGGCCAGCCCATCCATTCTGTACATTATGAAAAGTTATGTTTAATGTCACTTAATGAGTACTTAGGACTGGTGTGCTTTCAGATACTTTGATGAGCTCTTAAATTTACCAACAACCTTCTACTATAAATTCCCAATAAAGATTAGGAGAAAAGATGAAGAAAGCAGCTCTGTGGACTACTTATGATTTATGGTGGCATGTAGAAACACAAGCACTACCGTGTAAAAGGACTATGCTGGTGGAAAAAATCAACTTCAGGGCAACTCATTGTGGCTCATATAAACCAATCAACCTAGTCACACTTGTAGAATTTAAAAGGGCACTATCACAAAATTGTGTAATATTAAAAACCCATATAAACATGTTGGCTAATGAGAGGAGGGGTCACTTATACACCCAAACTGAATAAAACTCCTGCCAAGCTTGTGGTTTTCTTCTCCTGGTAAGAATAGAATCCAGGGGTGACAGGTTTATTGTACCAGGGGTGACAGAACCTGTCACCTGATTTCCTCTTCCTTCCATTAATAAAAATCAAAAACAAGCCTGGCTGGATATTTCTTGATGCTGGATGTATAAGTAACCTCTCCTCCAGCCATCCAACATATTTATATGCATTATTATTGTTGGCCCATCTTTTTGCGATAGTGCTGCTTTAAGTAAATGCTGTAAAATTTTGTTCACTTTTAATGAAATATTTATAAAAGCCATATATTCATATGTTATGCTTCTGAAATGTGTTTTAAAACAAGATGAAAAGGTAAAAAAAATCAAACACATATACTGAAATCCATGGTGAATTGTAAAAAAATATTAGGCCAACTTATATCTTGAGGCATCTTGCTGTGTTACTTACTCGTGTAACATAGGTCAACAGCAGAAGGAGACCATATGGTCCATCTAGTCTGCCCTTACGTGTTATTGTTCTCTTTATCCCAGGATAGATGTATGCTTATCCCATTCACTTAGTTTCCACCTACCTCTGCTGGAAGAATCTACTAATCGGTAATTCAGTGATTGCAGAAAACTAATATTTTCCGATGCTCCTGGTTTTCCCTCTGACTAACTTCAGGTTTCCTCTTCAAAACACACCCCTTTCACAGTTTTTTCCAACTGTGCAAGACATTGTCACTCGGTACAACAGCAACATTTGCTGCAACAGCAACATTTTACATCTAGACTTTTTCCCAGTACCGATACAACCAGTAATGTTGCACATCTAGGCCTTGTCTTAATACCTATACAACCAGTAATGTTGCACATCTAGGCCTTGCCTCAATACCTATACAACCAGTAATGTTGCACATCTAGGCCTTGTCTTAATACCTATACAACCAGTAATGTTGCACATCTAGGCCTTGCCTCAATACCTATACAACCAGTAATGTTGCACATCTAGGCCTTGCCTCAATACCTATACAACCAGTAATGTTGCACATCTAGGCATTGCCTCAATACATATACAATCAGTAATGTTGCACATCTAGGCCTTGCCTCAATACCCATACAACCAGTAATGTTGCACATCTAGGCCTTGCCTCAATACCTATACAACCAGTAATGTTGCACATATAGGCCTTGCCTCAATACCTATACAACCAGTAATGTTGCACACCTAGGCCTTGCCTCAATACCTATAAAACCAGTAATGTTGCACATCTAGGCCTTGTCTTAATACCTATACAACCAGTAATGTTGCACATCTAGGCCTTGCCTCAATACCTATACAACCAGTAATGTTGCACGCCTAGGCCTTGTCTTAATACCTTTACAATCAATAATATTTCATATCCATGCCTTACCCCAATACCTATACAATCAGAAACTTGCACATCTAGGTTTTGCCTTAATACCTATACAACCAGTAATGTTGCCATACCAATACCTATGAATCAGCATCATTGCACATGTAGGCATTACCGCATACCTACTCAACCAGTAATGTTGCCATACCATTACCTATAAATCAGCTTCATTGCACATGTAGGCATTACCGCATACCTACCGAACCAGTAATGTTGCACATCTAGGGCTTGCCTAATACCTATAAATCCTGCCAGCAGTCCTTTGCCACACAGCGCTCCCCCACCAAATCGGTATGAGAACCCAGGACAGGGGGGAAGCTCCTTAAATCCATCTTTGTATAACAGACTCAAAAGTTCAAAAGACCAAGGCCTGACATGCCCCTGCATTGAAATGAATGTTGTGGACATGCTACCAGGTTAAGATGATACAGTTGCAGGAGACAAAGGGTGAGTATGACTTTTCACTTTTTGCCTGGACAAACCCTTTAAGTATTAGTGGGGTGCAGAGATTGTGGGTCCCTTTTTTGTTATCAGTCTTCGGATTCCATTTTTTCCTTTTAGTGCTTATAGCACATCTTTGAACTGGATTAAGTACATGCTCCATAATACATGTATTAATGGTTCTACAAGCTATCCTGTGATCAAGGAGCACGCACAAACTATAATTTCTTTCTACCTGTACATAAAAATATATTGCCCAAAATCTGTCATATTCTTTTAGTCTTATCTATTAAAATCAGCAGCATGTAATCTACACAGTATACCCAGAGAGGAAATCACTGAAGCCATAGCTACTTCTATTAAAAGGAAAGTGGCAGGAACATATGCTTGTCTCTAAGCTTTCTTTTGTTTTGGCTAAATCCACGGATGTTTCTCTGTTCTTAAAAAAATACTTTCAAAGTGATAGATAACTTTCTTCACACAAAAATTTAATTACTGAGCAAGAGAGCACACTACAAAGTCACATTTCCACATTTCATCCTAGCAGAGATTGTTATTGGAAGCAGATTACAAATAACCAATGTATTCAAAGGAGTGGAAAAGGGTTTCAGCAGTGCAATCTAAAATAATGTATTGTTTTGTGACATTATAATCATCATATTATCCTAGATCCCGCCATACTTTTCGCAGGGTTAAAGTGGTAGAGTATTGTAATACACTCTATTTTAATATTACCTCCCAGAAGGTTAGAGACGGCTAATATAGTGGGAAAACCAAGCTTATTAGATCAGATCTGAGCTGGGTGTTCTTCACCAAAAGGTATCATTGACCTCAAGGTGGAAATTTAATCTTGCATTCTGTATGCTCACTGGAAACAGAAAAATGTATGGGTGTCATCAGCATCAAAAAGTCATGCCAGAAAACGTGCCAGTGATATCCAGGGCCAGATTAACGGTGTCCATGGTATGTATATGTTCATTTATAAAAGACCCCCAAGCCCCCCACTGACACACCCCATATCCAAAGACAAATACAAATCCTTTAAATGTATTACACTCATTGCACCAAACCAGACCAAACTATACTGCAGCCCACCGGACCACAGAAAAGCACACACATACTCACCCCTCTCCAGATCAAAAACAGCCCTCTGGATTGCAATGAGGCGCCACAGGCATCGTCCTTACAGACCACCATGCTTTTGTGCCAAGGTAACCCGATGCTGTGGCCCTTGGCTCAGGAGCCAACTGGGATAAGTGGAGGAAACCTAGTTATGATAGAGCCCCTGGATGTGTTCCCTAGGTACCCTCCCTATAAATCATTCTTTGTTATAACAAAGCTAAGCTGTGGGGGCCTTAAACAGGTGGCCTGTTGTACCAGTTATAAGTTGCAACACCCATCTTTTGCGTTTGAGGCACTCATAGTTGTTTGATTAAGGTCCTGTTGAGTCACCACAAACAAACAGTGAGGCTTAAGAGAGCAGTTTAAATGATTTTTGCCCTTCTCAGCTATTTCCTATGCAAGTGAGATCACTTTTGGCCTTTTGATAAACTTCCTGTTGTGTCTTAAAGAGGACATTCAAGCACCTCCATGCTGTGCTAGAGGCAGCAATATGTTAAGCTGTTTCTCATTATTGTAGCAATTCCTATTATTAGGTGCAGGCATTCTATCCAATAAAAACGGATACCTAAAAAAATGTGGCTTTCCTCAAACGAATACTCCAAAGGGAACAGTTATTTACAAATTCATGAAGAATATCTTTAACTTATCGGAAAAATGAATCTAAAGAATTTCTCCAGCAGAAGAACCATTTTTCTTTGCGTGTTAAATTGGTTCTGCAGTTTTCACTGAATATTGTAAAGTAAGTCAGGAGAATCTCTCCAAGAATTTGGAGCTTCTCACCATATTTCAAAGAAATACCCTTTAGTGTCACATGATTCTACTCCATAACTGACATGTCTCACAGATGACTATGACCATGTTTTATTATTTTGTTGTTAAAAGAGACATATCATGCAATAATATTTTTTGCCAACTTGCGTATACCATATCCTATAATATGCCTAAATTTCTCTTTGACCACCTCTAAATAAAGAAACTATTCATAGTAGTTTTACAACCTAAAATTTTGAATTTAACGATTTAAGAAACTCCTGCTAACTGAAAACATGTCATACTTTACCAGTAATGGCTTGTATTATAACTTGTTAAAGTTATTCTTAAAACCCCTACTAATCCTCATTAAAATATTCTGTTCCGTAATATTAATATTAAACATAAATATACCACATTACTAAATCAACACCTATATAATCCAGGGCTCTTACATGGATGACTTTGACAGATCTCGTTGTATGTCCTTTTCCTTTAGATACTGTAAAAGCCTTGTACAAAAACATATAAACTGAATGTAGGCATTACACATCTCCATGTTCTGTAAAAGAGTACAGTATGTGTTCAAAGGCTAATTGAGCTATTCTGGCATGACTCAGAATGACAGAAAGTAAAAGAGTCGCATAAAATATAGAAAGCTAACTAAAAAATAGTAACAATATAATATGCCTAAGCTTTCAACATAAAGTTAGGGATTTAGGCTGTGGTATGATGGTAAGCCATGTTTAGCAATGGGCCCAATGGAATGGGCCCAGCAGAAAGTGACATACAGTTTGTCACTCTTTGCATAATCAGTGGTAAGGCAAATAGTACTTTTGCCAATCATTTATTTTAGGAAGAGGAATTAAGGATATATATATATATATATATATATATATATATATGTATTTGTAGCTATATGGTGCTGGCAGTTTTTACATGACTTTATCACTTCTAATCGGCTATGGCAACCTGGATCATCTAGATCAGGGTTTGCCAAATAATGGCAGCCCCAGAGATCCATTAAGGTGTTCGGGGGGGTGGGGGGTGGCTGACCTGTACCCCAACCTGTTCTGCTGACATCTACCCAACCTTGTTTGATCCATAATACCAAAACTGCAGGCCTTAGTACTTTGGGTGGTTGTTTTGTGTGCTATTTACATGATTTATCAATAAAACATATATCAGCCATGGGCATAATAAATTAGTCTGGGCATTGTCACTTCACTGATTGTACAATGGCCACATCAATTCCACAGAGAAGACCACCAAGCAAGTCCCAAAAGTTTTGACAAATTGAAGCCTGGCTAAAGATGGCTGCATACATATCAGCTTAATTTTGGGCCCTTCTCTGTACTCATTTTAAAGTGATAACTTTAATAATGTATGATTTTATTGTTTCACGCCAAACAAAGAAAATGAAAAAAAAATGAAACATAGTTAAAATGCAATAGTCCCTGTATCACTAGAATTTTTTTAGTGGCATAAATTCACTTTAGTTAATACATATGTTCCAAAGGTAGTAGAAGGGTATATTTTGTTATATAATAATTTTATAGTTTAGAAGATTGGTTATAGAGTGTCTTCAAAATTTAATTGGCAGTGATCGATAGCCCATTGAGTCTGCGACTTTAGCAAAACGGGCCCTTGAGTTAAGTGCCATCTTTTTGTCCCATAGAAATGCGCTGTGACTTCTTTTGAAGCCCTTACTTAAGGATATATAATGGGATAACCTGCACTTTCAGTTCAGCGAATATCTAACCTTTTTGAATTCATTGCTTCATTGAGTTATTATTTCTAATCACACGCCTGATTGACTCCAACTAAATAGCTGCTAGACTGAAAGAGGCACATACATGAGTGTTAAACCTGCCACTGTAAAGGAGCATTTTAGCTAGAAAAATAGCCATATTTGCTGACTGTTTGCACAATCCAAATGTTGTTGCCTTTTATATTTCACATTTTGCTTTCAGCCACATTGTACAGCAGTCATTAACTTAGTTGCTAAGTCTAAGTAAGACCTTCTTAAATTGTAAACTTGTACCAGGAATTTTACGCTCTATTTAAAGTAGCAAGATGTAAAAAGAAGCTGAGGATGAAAAGCAAAATGTTTAATTTTACAGTGAATTGCCCAACCTCAGGACATTCCTGATCAGGATTACGGACACTCCAAATACCTTCCTGGAGCCTACAAATAGTCTCCATTTACTTATCCTTCTGTGCTCTAATGGGGTTCCTCAGCTGTAAATACTCACATGATGCTGTAGGGAGGGGGTACACAGTAGGGCTGATGTAGGATATAGATTTGTATATGTAGGATATTAGATTAAATTCTTGGCCAAAATAAATCCACCCCCTCCCGTAAAAACAAGCCTGTGCATGGCTAATAGGCCCATATAGAATTCATATATAATTCTTTGTCATCGAAAAACACTCCTCAACTTAAATTCAAATCCCAAAAGAGGCTCAGTCATGTAATAAGTAATGCAAAAAAATGTAATAAAAATTTTATTTATATAGGATTCTTTGTGGGCTGGACAAATGCGCATATATAAGAAAAGCACCCACTTGCTTGTTTGCCTCTGTGGTTCCTCATACACCCTCTGCAAGCTCCATTCTTACCTGCTCAACGCTGGTCCCTAAACGATCATGTGGTGTGGAAAGCCAAAAGCATCCTGGACCATATGACTGCTGGTGGCCATTTGCAGAGCTGGCAGTGGTTTTAGCAGTGCATCCATGAACAATGACCATTTTGCATAAAATGTGTACTATACTGGTTAAATACTTGATGGTGTGTTTACTCTCTTTGGTGAAAAAGGGGTTATATATTTAAGAGGAACATCGGACCTAAAAAAGGGGCCGATTCTCCCCATCGACCCCTACTATTTGGATGTCACCAATGCCTGCTGCAGTGACATATGGCTGCTTCAGGGCCCGATCCTCACCCTGCCATCCGCTTAGCCATCGATAACTAACAAGCACTGCCTTAGATGTGCTCGCCTTAGACATGCAATGTCTCACAGTGGCTGATGGGATGCAAGATGACGCTGCCCGTTGGGAGGTCACCCAGAATCCGAAGGACCCAGAAGATGGATGACCTAGTGAGGTGAGTAAAAATTTCCCAAAGGTAACCCGCAGGGGGTGCAGCAGATCGGTGAGTTTTGGGGAGGTTTTAACCTACCCTGATGTTCCTCTTTAAAAGGAAAGCAACATATGCATGCATTTTATGGCATATAACTGTAAAGTGAAGTAAAATACTAATTTGTTAAATTTAAGGCTTAAGAAAAGAAAAAAAATGATATCCTGCTAATGTTATAAGAAACTACCTTGCCCAAATCAAATTTTTGCTGCCATAGTTTAAGATGCTGTGCTGTATTTTAGTGTTATGTTCAGCTACATTCCTGCTTATTAGATTTCTAACATTTTATGATGACATAGATAGATAGTCACTGCTGTGTCACACTGCTAGCAAATCTTCACTACGTGAAAGAAATAGCCATACCACATACAGACAGTCATCATCCTCAGTCTCATTGTACTGTCTTGTATTCTGGTGACATGAAAAACAAGTGTGAGTTATGCAAGAAAATTAGATATACCGTATTTTTCGCCCTATAAGACGCACCTGCCCATAAGACGCACCTAGGATTTGGGGGAAGAAAATAAGAAAAAAAAATTTTCAATCAAAAACGCACCATTACAGACAGTGTCATTCCCCTATCCAATTCCCATAGGCCGTGTGGGATGCCCCCATTCCATAGACAGTGTAGCATGCCCCCATCCCATTCCCCATATATCCAGTGTGGCATCCCCCCCTTCCATTCCCCATATACCCATTGGCTGTGTGGCATTCCCCTCTCCCCCCATTAGTATAGGCTGCGTGGCATCCCTCTCCCCACATTCCCATAGGCTGTGTGGCATCCACCTCTCCCCCCATTCCCATTGGCTGTGTGGGTTTCCCCCTCCCCCCATTAGAATAGGCTGTGTGGCATCCCTCTCTCCCCATTCCCATAGGCAGTGTGGCATCCCCCTCTCCCCATTAGCATGGGCTGTGTGGCATCCCCCTCCCCCCATTAGCATGGGCTGTGTGGCATCCCCCTCTCCCCATTAGCATGGGCTGTGTGGCATCCCCCTCTCCCCATTCCCATAGGCTGTGTGGCATCCCCATCCCCCCATTCCCATAGCCTGTGTGGCATCCCCATCCCCCCATTCCCATAGCCTGTGTGGCATCCCCCTCCCCCCATTCCCATAGGCTGTGTGGCATCCCCATTCCCCCAATCCCCTTAGGCTGTGTGGCATCCCCATCCCCCCATTCCCAAATGCTGTGTGGCATCCCCATCCCCCCAATCCCCTTAGGCTGTGTGGCATCCCCATCCCCCCATTCCCACCCCCCTCCCCCCGTTAGTATAGGCAGGCGTCATAGTAATAAAAAAAAAAAAGTTAAACTCACCTGTCCGCTGACACCACTGCGCTGAGCGGCCGGCTCCGTGAATGGGGTGGGCGTGGCCTGCGCCGCAGCGTCGACGCAGGCCACGCCCACCCCATTCACGAGCTGGCTCTGTCCCGGCCCCGCCGCTGCGATCGCCGTCTTTTCAGGCAGCGATGACAGCGGCGGGGCCAGAGACAGAGCCCCCGCCGCTCCTCCATCTGCTTCTCCACATGCGATCACGAAGGTCCGGGCAGCGGGTGGGCGTGGCCTGCGCCGGTGCAGGCCACGCCCACCCACTGCCGGGACCTTCGTGCTCGCATGTGCTCTGAGCCCGGCAGCAGATGGAGGAGCGGCAGGGGCTCTGTCTCTGGCCCCGCCGCTGTCATCGCTGCCTGAAAAGACAGCGATCGCAGCGGCGGGGCCGGGACAGAGCCCCCGCCGCTCCTCTGGCCTCTGTGCCAGACAACGCGGGAGCGCCGGGGACGGGTGAGTTTTTTTTTTTTTTTTTATTTTTTTTTTACATTCGCCCGATAAGGCGCACTGACATTTTTCCCCCACTTTTGGGGAAAAATAAGTGCGTCTTATAGGGCGAAAAATACGGTACATGTTTGTCTAGAGTATTATATTACATGTGAAAAAGTTGTCGTCCCTCTGGGGAAATTTCCCAGCTCAGGTAAACAAATTCTGTTGCCGTAGCTAAATTTGATAGATGAAAGAAAATGTTTGAATTACAATGATGAGCCGTGTGTGGATCGTAATCCAACTTCCTCCTGCATGTGCCTCTATTCACACTCAGTATTGGTTTTCCTTTCAGTAAGCCCTACCTTAAAAACGCTTTTGAGAAAAAGTTGCAATTAATTACGACTGACCATGTATGATCCATATGGTCTATTTCAATTGAAATAGTTTAGCCATCCCATAACCTGCAGATTGCTCATTGCAGGAATATTCTTTTTAATCATAGGAGAAGCCTAGGAAGGGTGAACCATGACAACATCATCACTTAAATGTACAAAGCCAAATAGTCTAGAAGTACTAAATAAATAAAGTAGCTAGTTAAACTATGGGCTGTGGGTGGTCCAAAGTTGGTGATATACTTGGCTGTTTAGATGACTTACTATGGAGGGCTGGGGAACTTATTTACTTAATTCAAGAACACATACATATCTCACTAATGTGTTAATCAATAGAGAAAAGAACATTAACCCAGGAATTAATCTCAGGAAGTTTGAAAATAACTTTTTTTCTATTAAAGCAACTTGAAGCATGATTTGTTACTTTGTGCCTTCCCCTGGATCAGCTAGAGCTCCTTCCTCACCATTTTGCCTTTTCTTCGTTGACCTTGTACAAATATCTTTTTTCAATCTAAATAACTATGAAACATCTCTGTTAAATATCCAATTATTTATTGGATACCAGTGAACTGAAAATGTTTGGAAGCCTTTTTTACTCACTAAGCACAGAAGAAAGTGTGCTTAAAGTAGAACCTACAAGGTATTATCTATGGGAGGGATTTCTCTGGTTGAAAAACTACCTTCCCAGTCAACCATCATTTGGCACTCTGCTAGTTGGGGGAAAGGGTATTGGGTAGACAGTAAACAGTAAAAGGGACAAAAGAGAAGAATTCAAACAGGATACAACGAGTAGTAAGGGTAAGTACTTTAAGCAGGACCTATAGGAGATTAGGATCTAGTGGAGGTTAGGACTAAGAAGCTACCTTGCCAGTCAGCCATCACTTGGCGCACTACTGGTTGGAGGAAAGGGTATGGGGTAGAGAACTAACAGATTTGGATGTGAACATGTTGGTTAGGGGGGCATTAAGGACCATGGGTGGGAGGGGAGGATAGAGGGAGCACACAAGTACAATCTCCTGTACCAGTTTCGATGTTGTGATGAGGCAGTTCTCCATGTGAAGGACGGAAGTTTTCAGTGAGGTAAAGTTTTTTATTTACAAATGTGTACATAACAGCACGATATGAGTATTTCCAGAAATGTTAGGCTAGGCTGTTCTGAGATGATAATCATCCAAGCCATACAGACACCTACTGTATATTAGGATAGTGGTACTCAAGACTAATTCCTGCAGGGCAGTGGCAGGAATGATGTCTTTCAGGCGTTCCTTATTTCTAAAGGGTTTGTTTAATGCTGTAGCCTTATTGAATCATTATGTGCGCACTAGAAACCAGATATAAAAGTTTTGTTTTGTAGCGTGTCAATGCTTTAAATGATTTTTGCTTATTTAGAGTAATGTCAATTATATGACAGCGTATACTGTTAATGTTTGACCATTTAAAGTTTCAAAATGAGTTTTTAGAGAACAAAAGAGTATTTTTTTCCTGGATTGTTATACTCAGCTAATGTCTCTTTTGTCCTGCCAACATATGAATCAGTTCCACATGGTGAAAGTGATTTGATCTGACTTTGCTTGACTGACAAAACAACTGACAATTTTGTCAACCAACTTCTTTGTTCTATCAACTCGAACAATGAGCAGCAGAGAATCCATCTATATGTCTTTGTACCTACCTTGCCTGCCTGTCTCTTGCTGTCATTCTGTAGGAATTTGTTGAATACAATTGTGCATAATATTTATTGCACTCAAATGGCTGACTCAGTGTCCTTCCTTACGCGCAAGTGTTGAGTTGCATTGTGCGCGGTTACACGGTTGTGTATGAATGCTTATCATATCAGATAGGGTAGAATAATATTAGGAGCAGTTTTAAACATAATAATCATATATGATATCAAATAACAGATCACATTCATACTTCCTTTAAGACAAGGGCTGTTTCTAAAAGGTTGTCTGAGTGACCAGGGGCCTAGTTAAAGTGGCTGGTTTCTCTGTCAAGTTCAAGAGGTTAGACAAACTGTCACAGAAATGAAATAGCACAGTTGTTACTTGCCAATTGAATTATCATTACGCCACAGGAGGCATCCAATCAAGCGTTATGCTATAACGAGGGGCTGTCCATTGCTTTAAATACAGGCTTGAAGGGTATAACACACAGACACACACACACACACACACACACACACACACACACACACACACACACACACAGACAAACACACACACTATATTTATATATTTATAACATTACCTTTTCATTCCAGTTTGAACCTTTAAGTAGTGGTTGCTCTTATACTGATTTAATCTGGATATTATCATTTTGTGGAAAATGCCTGTTAGCCTTATTTTATTTATACCATTTTAATCTGGCATTCATTAATCTTAGCCAGGAGGTTGCTTTTTTATTTTATTTATTTTTTTGTCTAAAGTCTAAAAATGTCCTTGGAAGCAAAGATACAGAAATACAGAATAGCCTAAAGCATAGCTTAGTTCAGTTAAAGGGGAGGATGCCCACTAAATGAAAGCTTTGCTATTAAGTATATCTCAGTAAATCTGTTGACAAAGTAGTCGCGGTGTATTCACCAAGTTCTGGTGTTTCTTCATAATTATTCAGCTAGATATTATGAAATCATTGCCCATATAACTATTTAAACAGTTCAGCCTGAAATAACCATTACATTTTTATGCAAAAATGCAGGCAAAATGAATCTTCTCGCTTCTATCCTTTTATGAAACACTTGAGAATCTGCTGTTTACATGAACACAGATGGGTACAGTGATGTGAGGAGCCACCAAATAAATGCAGATATGTTTATGCTTATGTTCATTTAAAAATGCTGCCTTTTTAATGCAAAAATAATCGCCCATCATTTTAGATATGTATTTTTTTTCTTCTTTTGACTATCTTCACTGACGTTTCAACAGCTATACCTAGAAGAATACTAAAATGTCTGGTTTATTTCAGCTATTTTATTTAAAGCTAATTCTACTTCATCACAATACATAGGGCCAGGCTTATCAGTCTAGTAATCTATATAAGCGGATGCTTTTCTCTTGAGGTTGAGAATTACTGGTTCTGGAGCCCCTGGTCTGAGAAGGAGTAACCTTCCCAGAACATTCATCCTGGTACATCTTATGACCAGCTAGCTCAGCATCAAATTCAATGACTGAAGAATTTAGACAGCGGCAGTATATCCTAGAAATTGCTTGGGAGGGGAGGAGGGCACATTCTAACTGGATAGGGGTTTGGGGGTTGGGAGTGATTCAGTTTCTTAACTTGTTTCTTCAGTTTTCTGTAATACACGAAGGATGCTTCCTAGTTTTGTATGAAATCTAAAGATATTATCCATGTATAATTTGTGGGAGTGAGTATACCCTCTCTGTGTTTGGCAGATGTTAATTCTAAGGGTTAGGGTCTAAGGGTTAAAAACAGTGAGGTAGCAGCTCATCCTACTGTAATATAGGCATATAGGCCTGAGCTCTATTGGTTCACCCTGCACAACTGATGAACGCTCCAACACTAAACCCATCTAAACCATCATCTAAATCATACGTAGCAAGGTTGCCTGAAAGCTGATAAAATCCAAAGTTTATTAGATGTAATTATTAAAATCACTAAAAAGAACTACTATGATTAAGGAAAAGTAGTTCAAACCATGGCATGTGGGAAGCTATGATGAATTCATTATTATGGACTTTTGACTGCTACTTTGTACCAGGATGGTGACTTTTTTCATTGATTCTACTATTCCTTAGGTTCATTTCAGACCAAGGCAAGTGCAGGGTGATCACGCCGCAAACGCCTTGGAAGCACTGATGTTAAGAGTATGGGCACATTAATGGAGGTATTCGCTGAGCGATCAAAATCGCTGCCAAGAAGCCTTTCCTGCAGTGATTTGAAGAGCGATGCGATAGCAGTTCCGCTCTATTGAATGGAAATCGCTATTGCAAATGCTTTCCCCGCACTGAACACCATACAGCCTTTGGGTCAGTCATCAATGATCAGGACATGTCAAAGTTTTTTTTAGCTTTTTTTTTTTTTTACCCAAATCTATCAACTCCTTTATTCAACTTAAAATATTATGATGTACAAATAAAACTTTGTATAGCATTATAACTGAATAAAAGACATGTCACAAATGTATGCAGGCACTACTCTTTTGAGTAGACCATACTTCATCTTGTTAAATCAAGGTAAAATGAAAATGGCAAAAAAAGTGCTCTAGCTGATTCAAAGGAAAACAAATCCTTCTTGCAGGTCCAGTTAGCTTTATTAGGAAAAAAAAAACCTTAAGTGTAAGCTCTTACATGTTTGTACTCCTCAGAATTGCTCAAGTTCTATGAATTAATGGTAAAGTTGGCATGAGCTACAGATTTCATGGGATTTTGTCGACATTCCAAAAGTCGTTTGACATTTCTTATTTTTTTATGTTCCCAAGGCTCATTTTCAAAACAGTTTATTTTAAAGTTTATGTCTTTGTTAAATGTTTGCTAAATTAACCCTAATACCCATGTATGTATGAGCGTCATCCTACCAGCAAGCAAACAAAATACTGCATTTCCTCACTGGGTGCTTATTTATTGACATCATTAGGAATACCTTTATCCCATAACATCTAGGTATATTTTGATGTAAGTTAAAATGTTAGCACCCATCAAGCTGCCATACCGATAGGGACCTGAGTGGGAGGTGAAAGGTCTTTGCAGAGAGGAAACCGTGCAGTCAGTTAAAATACCTGAGTTGTTTATTTAGTAACATTCAACAAGGGGCCCTTTGCTTAACCATATGCAGTGCTTCACTTTCTTGGACCCATGCCCTGCAATCTACTATATATCTTAACAAACCCCATTTTCCATTTGCCTTCCACGTATATACAAACATTGTGGTAACTGACCAAATATTTCAGAAGGCAAAATAATACAGAGTTGCGATAACACAGATGTTTTAACAAAAGATATTCACATTGGATAATGCCATCATTTACGCCTGGTTATATTACGCTCCTCTAGACTTTCTTTCTACACTGAGTGAAGAATTTGATCAGCTAAATGTGTTTAACAGGCGGCCATTTATAGATCTTCTTTAAGCTAGTTACGAGCAAAAAAAAAGATCCGTCAGCTGTATAAACAGAAGGGTTTATAGTATTATGGCAAACAGGTAATATATATACGTGAATATATTACCAACGCATCAATGTCTATGGTGTCTGCCATGCTTTTCAGGTCTCTACGCTAATGAAAGGCAGTCACATATATGGAAGCTTTACAGACTCAATCATGCCACAAAAGCAATGTTTAATACTTTCTTAAAGGGATTGGTTGTCTTTCCCCGTTTTATTGTATATGTCCAACGTTAATTTTAAAAAAAGGTGGTCACGAATCAATACAAATTCAAGGGCTGGCCTAGGGAAGGGACAACAACATCTTTATTTAGCAGCTCACCAGAATGAATTCTATGCATGACAGGTAAACAATGATTTGTTTCAACACTTAGCCCGGACAATCACTGGCAATGAAGGTGCATATATTATTTGTATCTGTGTATTACATTTTCAAATAAACCAATATACTTTAATATTAAATACTTTATATATATATATATATATATATATATATATATACGCTCAACACAAATGTGCAAATTTTGTGGACTTTCGCGACATACCTCAAATCAGTGGTGCCATAAGTATCTGAAAGCATAGAGGTAAATGTGTGTTTTTTGGGGGGGCATTTTCTAGGCTGTTTTTGTGTGCTTTTTTAACCCATCAGTGCATTGAGACAACCACAAGCAATGAGTATGCACGGGCCTGGAGCAGTAGCCTGCCCTAGCAATGACGCCAGGAAGTTGGGAGGTTAGGTGCCTTGCTGAAGAGCATTTCAATCATGTCCTGACCATCCAGTGACAGGATCACTTCGTTACCTCTAGGCCATGCCTGTGTTGTGAACAGGGCCAGACTAAGGCCTCCCATTTTGGGTGCCTTGACTGAGCTCTTATTTTCAGATACTGGTGCTGCAGGAAAGTGATCACCGCAACTGGACCGAGTGAAGGTAAGTTTTATTCCCCCAGTGGCAACCCCGATCTGAGGTCCACTGAGCTTTTCCCTTTAAATATAAGTCCTATATGTCAAATGTTACTGACAAGATGTGACTGCAGCAGAGAGGGTAATTCACTTGAAAATATGGTTTATAAAAACATGTCATTCTGCACTTCTGATACTTGGATTTAGGTGACTGCTAGAGGTTGTCATTTTTGAATTGACTGTCCAGTATAAATCTGTAATAAAAGTTCTAAACCAAATTGATATGTCCAATCAAATAGGTTTATGACTGTTTCTTCTTGGTCTCATTCACAACTTTTATAATATTGGGCAGGCGTTTTCAGATAAGTTATACATGTCTATTTATTAGTTTTGCCAAAAAGATTATTTTTCTTTGTATATTCATCATCACGTCTTGTTTTACACTGACCATAAGACATACAATTCTTAGTCTTTTTCTGAGCTGTTGAGTGCTCCTCTTGGTTAGACATATTGCACAAAAATTAGCATGAGCATTTCTATTTTATACATGAGGATGCTGATGTCTCTCAAGTACCAGGATTCTGCAGTTTTAAATCCATTTCGATTTAGGATGTGTCGCACACCAGAGAAGCACAATGTTTTGCCCCAAGCCATGGAGCATATACTGATTCGGCTCAAACGAAATTGTATTTACTACCTTTCACTTGGATCTGCCTCTCCTATCGTTAATGTTAATACCTTAGAGGGGCAGATCAAAGGAAAAAAATCCACATGATTTGATGCCAGACGCAACATGGGCATGGATGATACTTAGAGCATTTTTGTTTGGCAGAGAAAATTTCACAATGACAAATTCTAAACAAGGACACAAGTTCTCCATTAAAGAGTAGGCGTAACCAGTCATTTGTGGCCATCTTTGCTATTGATCTAAGAAGTATATTGGTAATTCAGTTCTCTAGCTGTATACCTCTAATGGTAGCGAAAATCCAATTTTGATTAGATAAATTCTTTAGGCAGTCAATGACAAATCATAGCAAAGTCTGCTCTTGGACAGCTGCTTCTTATTGTATGAACTTTTTGACCGCTAATAATCTTGTATGATTGCCAAGTGAACCAAGAGGTTGAAATGTGCTGAGAAGTAAGTTAATGTTCCTTTTCATTTTGATAGTGAAGAAATCAGGTCATGTACAAAAAAAAAACATATTTATAGTTCAACACACATCAGACAGGATTTATTAACCTACAGTTTTAATGTACATCTCGGCTTGCATCCGACAGATGCCATTGATTCTTTATGTCAGCTCCTACCACAAAAATGACTAGTAATGCAAATTTGATGCAAAATATGTCAACCGCACATACGGATAGTAACATTAAACTGCTCAATGGAAATATGTGGTGTACCATATTTTTCGTCTTATAAGACACAGCTGCCCATAAGACGCACCTAGGATTCCGAGGAGGAAAAAAACATATTATGAACCAAATGCTGTGTTAAAACACCATCCCCCAAGAACCAATAGCCAGAACCATTATATGCAGTGTGGCATTATCCCCCACCATTCCTCATTACAGGCAATGTGGTATTCCCCCCTCCTTATTCCCATAGGCAGTGTGGTATTCTCCCCTCCTAATTCCCATAGGCAGTGTGGCATTCTGCCCTCCCAATCCCCATAGTCAGTGTGGCATGCCCCCTCCCCCCGGGATGTTGGAGTAAAAAAGCAAAAAAGTTAACTTACATAATCATTTTTCCCACACTGCTGCCAGTCGATGGAGGAGCAGGGAGAGGGTGAGGTACATGAACCCTGCCCACTGTCCCCGCTCTGCTCACTGCCAGCACTGTTGGTGCTTGGGTGCGGAGCAGACAAACACACCTGGGTCCATTGAGGACATGGACGCAGGCCACAACCACCCCCTGCGCGAACCAGTGTGTGCGTGGGCAAGCACGCCAGCCCAAGAACCAGAGGTGACGCTCAGAGCGGGAACGGTGTGGTGACTTTCTAAAATATATATCCACACATATAAAATTGTATTAGGTTTATTTAAATTAATTTGGTTTAACTATCTCAACAACAATACTTAAAATGACTGTATAATATGTGTGTTGATCCATTAGGATTACTGACTTATGACTACCATTCGCATTGATATAAATCTATTATTTTTCTTGTACATAAAAATATCTGAATAATGCCATGTATATACATATTGCAAGAAAGACCTGGTCCGACAAAGTATTTAATTCCGTAACCATCATAAAGAATGATTTACTTTTTAAAGAACCAAATTTAGAATCTGTGAAAAGTGCTCTTGTATAAAAGCTTTCCCTGTCTTGCTGTGAAAGGTTTTGTGGGCAGCCAGTCAGTCATTGGTAGTTATCAGATATGCAGTGAATTGAAACAAGTAGACACTGCCATGTATCATTCAACCGTGACAATTCCTCTTTTATCATCTCTGTCTCTGATTTCCATCCTGCCCCCAGCTGACCTCCGCTGATGGCGTGTCACATTAAGAAGGCCATTGATTAAAAAGGAGGGGACTTTACTTTGACTGGCAGGCCGTCCCAATCTTATTAGATAAATAAAATGTAGTCTAACACTTCAGGCTTGTCCGTGGAGCAAAAAGAAAAGAAGAATCGTTCTCATCAACACAATGGGTTTCCTCTGATTTTTTATTCCAGTATTAGGTTACAGGTAGTTTGAGTGCTTCCTAGTGTCAATATAAAGTTAAGAGCGCTTTCTTAAAATATAATAATTTACACGGCACATACAAGTGAAGAACAGTAGCCTATGCCTATTATTCTTAGTGAGTAGACAGGCCTTGCAAACCATCTCTTTTCACCATGTGATATCCCAAACACCCAGAAAGAGCTGCCCAGGCGTGCAGAGTATATCTTCTAATATTTACACAGCCATTACCTAGTTGTGGTCACGTGTTTCAGGCTAGTGGCCGTCATTAGCACCAGGCTATGATGGCTGTGTGTAGGGAATAAGACTTTGGGAGTGCCGAGGCATGTCACATTAGGGAGAGGCCCATGTTTGACTTAATGTTGTGGACTAAACTCTTATTTTCTTATTCACTTTATAAATCTAACTATATACCCTAACTATTTACTATATACGCTAACTATACATTAGACTTTCTCTTAGAATCTCACAATTTAATCTTTTCAGCTTAATAAAGGTACATCTCTTACTAGGTCAAATTTACACTGACACTATTTAAAGTAGACCAACACAGGAATTTGCCTCCTGGGCTTTTTGTAGCGCTTTCCATGGGCACTCTGATTTGGGAAGCCCTAGTGTATGAACCTCTACACCCTCAGTTTTCCCTATGCTTACCTGTCTCCTGTACCTCATGGCATGCCTGATTCTGCAAGGATTGCTCTGGGGGCTGGCACATGTGTCATGGGTTCGCCAGATTAGGTCCAGTAAATGGTGAACCCAGGGGCTTTACAAACCAGAGCTTCCCTAATCAGAAGCTGTAACCGGACCTTGAAGTCTTTTAAACTCTAGAACTCAGGGTTCTGTTCTGCTTTAACCAGCCAACATGTTTGTAGTAGTGGTAGGAAAAAGAACCAAAAGCAAAACACGTGAAAAGGACCTCAATCTTTTCACATAGTACCCATGGTGGTGGTCTGCTTAGATCCAATGCCAACCACCAAGAAACATAGATTGTGCAACACAGCTGTTGCAACACAACTATAAAGGGTTATATCAAATTGAATAAAGATGGGGACACCTGCAAATCCAAACGTGTACATTAAAGTCCTCATAATCGCAAATTCACCAATGTGTAGCACTGATGTGTTAATAACACAAATATTATTAGTTTGCTTTCACAAAACCTAATCCCCCTAAAATGTTATTAAGAATTTATTATGCTCAATATGGCAGATATTTTTTTTGTAGAACAAATACATATTACTAACAGCTACCAATCAGATTCAATCCTGGCCCTAATACCAGAATGTTTGAATTTGAATAGCTGTGGTGGTACGATAACATTATTTTTTAAAAAATAAGTATTGCGTAACGCCTTGTATAATTAAAAAATCACATAGGACTATATTATCAATCATAAACGCAAAAATAAATCACATGGCCAATTAATGTCGTACAGAAAATCTCCAGGGGTTTGTTTCATCAAGGGACCTGGCATTCAGTAAACAGTGAATCCTGCGAGAGGAATTACATAGGCAGCTTCACTTCACTGTTGATAACTATAGGTTGTATGATACTGCTTAAAACCCACATGTTTGACAGGGACACATATGTTCGGTATAGAGCTTTCATATTCACTTAAAGGAAAGTATCTTTTCAGTAGCAGTAATCATTATAGCCGAAAGGCATGACGTGCCTCTGTTCTATGGATTCTGCTGTCTTCAGTTGTGAAATCACTGAGATCACCAATGTGTTACTTATGCTGTTTGCTCTTCCACATACAAGTTCTTTTTCATTCGGTTTACACACGCACACAGAAACACACAATTTTCTTGCCATCATCTGCTCAATACTGTAATCCATATAAATTATTGTATTATATCAAATTAAGGTAATCACAACTCAAAAAGACTGGCTCTAAGAAAAGCTAAAGGGATTATAGGAAAGAAGAGAAATAAAGAGCTATGCTTTAGGGTAAGCTCTGAAGACTGACCTAGTTGACCTGTTGATGGTAAATAAATCTTGCCTATAATGTCTTACAGCATGAAAAATAAACCACCAAGAATACACGCTTGGTGGCCAAGAGTGCCCATCACAGTTTCGAGCCTCTCTATTACTTGTAGCTAATGGTCTTGGATACATGTCCTCGCTTGGCTCAAAAACTTTATGCAGTTTGTATAGCCTCTTCACCTTTTTGGGGTTTTTGGTCAGGTGATCCGGTTCACAACCCAAAAAGGTACTGCCAAAATGAACTTTGAATATTTTCAGCTTGCATTAGATAGTTAGCGTATTTAGGACAGGGGCCAATGTAATGGTTCAATGGGTTCCACAAACAAAATAAAAATACAGAAACATTAGATGGACAGTCCAAGCAACAGCAATAATAAGGCAGAAATGAGCTCATCTGAAACCTGTCTCACGTGCCTCTCCTCCATTTTCTGAACCATGCTATAGATGCGCTGAAGGAAATGGAAAAAGGTGCATTCTATTCACATTTTTCCATGACCTCACTCTAAATGTTGTTTTATGCCCATCCCTCAGTGCTGGCAAGCTACGTTGTTTTGTGCTGGGAGCACAGGGGTGACTGTGCAACTATATTTGGAGTGTGGTCAAGGAAAAATAGAAAGAGAAGGAGGAGCAAACTGGAGACCCGTTACTGAATCTACAGCATGTTGCAGGAAATGGAGGAGAGGCACATGGGGCAGGCTTCAGGTAAGAGCCGGCCTTTGGGGTGTGCAAGGTGTGCCATCGCACAGGAAGCCAAACCTGCCCACTTGGTGCCCCAACCTGCCTGTCCATAAGCTTGATCACCCCCTCTGTCCGTGCGTTTGATTGATCCCCAGCCACCCAAACGCTCACCTGCCAGACTGGGAGTCAGCCAGCCCTGGAGTCTTTTAGAATGTATGACTGGCAAATACAGGCTTTGGTCTACTTTAAAGCAGCCCAGCAGTCAAAAATGACTCCTAATCCACTCGCCCCTAGCATAATGCCTGATATCGGAGGACCTCCCCCTCTTTTGCATTGCCTCCCCACTGGCTGCCAGTTCACCACCTGACATGAGTGGCCACATGGGGCATTGAACCAGCAGTCAATGGCTAGGGAACACCTCTGCAAGTGTGTACCTCTGCCTGGCATCAGACTTGATGCTTGGTTATACACAAGGGGCTTCCAGTGAACCACAGCGCTGTCGGGAACCATGTGGGGTAGTAGCGAAGTGTATATGTATATGTACATGTCCCCTATCCATGAAGACATTTGCCCAAACTGCACTACCACACACACAACAATCTCAAGCCCTGTAATGCATTTATGTTTATAAAAGGCCAAAATATTAGATTAAGTTGGTTTCAAAATGGCCTTGGATAATAAGACTTGGCCAATAAATTTACATATTTTTTTTAGAATATTTGGAATATCTTTTTAGTACTGCTACAAAAGCTTTTAACTAATATTTTACACTTATCAGTTCTGTCGGCTCCTTTATCTTTTGATTTATAGTCAAGCAAAAGGAAATTAATATAGTCAGTTCAATTGAGCTGCCAATGGTCAGGTATCAAGGTAAAACAACTTATTTTTTCTGTATGGATTCTTCAGAATCTGTGCGATGGGTGAAAAACACACAAGTATCCATGTGAATCCTTCCATGGCATATCTCTCTGAGCATTAGTCCTAACAGTTTTGTTGGACTTGAAACATTATTATGATTAATGACACCAATTTAGATGACAACACAGTGCGTTGATTCAATGTGTTGATTTTTTCATAAACGAAATGTTATTATACAGGCAGTGGAATGAATGTAGACTGCTGGAGAATTTTTAAATGACCCCAAATTATCTGTGCTGTCTTCCAAATCTAATAATTGATGTGCTTAAATGAGGGTGTTGTTGGCATGAGAATAAATATGCATAATGCTGCAGTTTGGCCAAAGTTGGATGTTTGATTTTTATTTGCAGTCAAATTCGCACAACTCTTTGTGCAGTGGTGGGCAATAGATGGACAGAAGAGAGAAGGAAATTTCTATGTACCTTAAAATGACATTTGACTTATCTCTGATTTTAGCTGATACCCTCCTCCACCACCACAAATGGCCAAATGGATGCCACCTATTTGATTACATCATTGGCCCAGAACAAACCTCAGGTGCAGTCAACAGGTTAGGGTTAAATCTGATATTTGGAGGTTTACTTATCATATCCGACATGGAAAGCCCTGTCCCTGTTCCAGCACACACAGATCTTTTTTTAATGTTGGAGAGAAAAGACTCCAGAGAGGCCCAAGACCCATCCCTGGGTCATCCAGATTTGGAATACCCAACTGTGTAAAATCTCAACTCGCTGGTGCTTTCTCCACCGACATAGGAGGGGATTCTTCTCTGTAAGAGCAGTGAGACTATGGAACTCGCTGCCAGAGGAGGTAGTAATGATGGATACAGTAAAAACGTTCAAAAGTGGCCTTGATGCCTTCCTGGCATGTAATAACATTTCCAGCTATGGCTACTAGACCACTGGAAGGAATTAAACAGGCTGAACTTGATGGACTAAAGTCTTTATTCAGCCTTACATACTATATTACTATGTTACATGTGTGGGCCACGGGCTCATCCCCGCTTACCCCTATCTGAGAAATGTACCCACACCAATAATTTCTGCCATCGACTTGCTCTCCATTCAGTTTTACTAGTAAAAGCTGAATAGAGAGCTAGACACTGATTGATCGACAGTCAATACATGCGATTACTGGAAGTGAGTTATGACCCCGGGTATACACAAAGAATTGAGATGCCCTGCTGGAAAGGAACAATACCCAGGATAGTGAAAGATAGTGAAAACCTTGGGCATTGTTCCTTTGTACAATTACCTAAAGACCCATATCTACATTTACTACCAATGAAGTGATGAGTATTTTTTGGAATAACATTGGCCAATAACATATATACAATGATTAATGTTTTTTTTAGAGCTGAGAAAATGCTTACATTTATTTAGTTATAATACAAGCCTGATTATAAATCACATTGATCAGAAACAGAAATGTAAATGTGTTTGGATTCAGCTGTTGGCATAATAGGGAACTGATGAAACTTGGAAATCAACCAGGTTTTGTGAGGAAATAAACCTAAAGACCTAGTGCTAGATCATCTTTATTGAAGCAGTAGTTCATGTCAGCTCATGACAGACCAGCAGAGACACCGCTAGCTTCCGAATGGAGAAACGAAAAGAAAATCTTTATCAAAGGACTATCTAATCCCTACCTTAGTGAAAATAACTTCACCTGCGTTCCTGACATGATGGCCAGGTTGGGTGACACTTCAATTTGTTATTAAAAGCTTGAAAGGTGCTGTTGGCCATATTTCAATATGTCAGTTTTAATTTGACATTTCTGAAATATCTTTGGGATACCGGAGACGAATTGAGCTTCTCCAAAACGGTTATTGTTTAACATTCTAATAGGCAACTCTCATACAAACTGATATTACAACAGGACATTTGTCTATTTTAAGGGGGTGTTTTACTTTTTTTTTACTAGAAAATCAAATCTTACTTTTTGCTTAATACAAATCCAAACATTTTTTAGTTTTTAGTTCAATAACATGTCTAGAGCAGCAAGCCCCTTTCTAGGCATAGGCACATGTTAGGCTTAATAGAAGGGGCCAAATAAGTCAAAAGAACCTCCTATTAAAGGGTACTAGACAAAGTGTTCTTTCCTAAAACAAAAACATAGCACGTACAGACCAGGAACAACAGGTTCTTATCAAGTTGGCAGCACCATTCAAACCATCTCTTGTTGCCTCTTATGCTATTTCAAGTCCTCAGAAAGAAGCCTCAGAACATGCAATGCTAGAGTATAGCTTCTAATATTTACACAGTCATCACTAACTAGTCATGGGCACATGTTTTATGCTTGTGGAGCAGTACAAGGCTCAATGTGAGGCCTGTATTGGGTTAATACTTGAGCTACCTTAGGGAGAGACCCATGTTAGGCTTAACATAGTGGGCTAATAGGCCAAATCGCCTCCTATTCAAGAGCATAAGCTAAAGAGGTTTTCCTATACCAGAAATGATTAACTGGGCACCTACAGACCAAGGAAAGGAAAGCACTCTTTGCCTAAACATACCAAGTCTGACAGAAAACAAATGAACCGCTAAGAGTCATAGACATTTTATAACCGCCATCCATTGTCACTTATTTCTTTGATGACTTCCTCAATTCATCTGTTTGAAAAATGAAAACAAATCAGAATTTACTTTGACTAACAAGGTGAAAGTGGAATGCAAATATGTACTTGGAAGTCTGAAGAAAGGGGACATGCAGTGTAAAAATAAACCAAAGTAAACACTATGCTAAGCAAGCAAGAAGTGTAGCTGAACGTAATGAGCAACAGTAATCTGAGAGATCCCATCTTGTCCTGATTTTCAAGTGAAGCTAAAAAGGTGGTTTCATAGTGACTAATTTTTTGTTCACTGAGTAGTTTATATTAGATACTGTAAATGGCTGCCTTAATTATTGCTTTAATCTCTCCTGCTTTGTATTGTTTGAGAACCCATCAATAACCCCCCCAAAATGTATCACAATGAAAGTAGACCTGTTAATCAAGAAAAGGGTTATGCAAGCATATAAATGTAATGACAATATTACTCTATTATTTAATACTTACATAGTATACATTTCAAAGCAGACCAAAACCCAATGAACTTGTAAAATACATTTGGCCAAAACCCCTGCCGATACTCCCTTTTAGGGTCTAGAACTAGAAATTGATATTTTCACCTACTAATTGGTCCTGGAACACTGATTTTTGCTGTCCCTCACTGTAAGATGTCAGGTGATCAGTCACCACTCACAACAGAGGAAATTACTTCAGGAGGAGGGGCTTTATAGGTGGCATTAGCTGGGAGTAGAGTGAAGCAGGAGCAGCAAAAATTGGCACAAGGTACTCTTCATAGGGGGATCAATTCAGGGGAAGATGTTTTTTGTGGGTTTTGGTCTGCTTAAAGTCTTCAAGCATCTGGGTCATTGTTTCAATATGGCAATAATCCAATATCAGTTAGGATTGCAGTATATTTATAATTAATTTCACTATGTATTAGGTAGAAAAATGTCATGAACTTGTCCAAAAGTCTGAATAGACTTTTGGTCCACTGCCAATATCCCCTAGACTGTAGCCTGATTTTGGATGCACTGCAGTGAAAATTGCTACCGACAAGCCAGGTGCCATGGTGTATACTCACCTTCTTTCATTGCTCTTTCCACTCTGCTAAATGCTGTCTAGGCACATAGAGCAGAGAAAGCAGTGATGATGCAATTCTGCAGCACTATTTGCTGTTGACCATGTGATTGCTGTGGAAACCCAAAAAAAGGTGAGTACATGGCACAGAACTCAGCTGCCAGCTGTGATTTGGGATGCCCCCTAGAAAATATTGACAGTGGACCAAAAATCTATTTAGGTTCTTTAGGTTCTCTTTAAAAGCTGACCTGTAGCAAAAAAATAGGCTCAAAAATTGTGAGAAATTCTTGACAAGAATTTATGGTGGTAGGCACCATCTTTCGCTGGTCAAGCAAGCTTCTCTAACCAGTAAAGTGGTCCAAATCATCAGGAATGGGGCCAAAAGCCCCAAAGTCTGGAAAGTTAAGAAAAAAAAGCACTCCTGGCACTTGTGTATGTTATTGTGGGTGCTCTTGGTGTCTACCTTGTATTTACATATACAGTCAGATAAATCCAGGATGCTACACCTAAAAAGACCAAGATCCCTTGGTGGATTGGATTACTCTAATGCATTATTCTGATTAGATCACTTTCAAGGGTATAGTTACCAGTTAGTTTCTAAATCACCATATACATTTGGAAAGCTATTACAATGAGTAGCGCAATCTCTACAGATCCCTACTTCTCTTATATCTCTGTTTCTACTTGCCTTTACAAATGAAAACTTATATGCCTTTGAATTGATTAAAACACAAAATATTAATTGACATTTAAAACATGGCATATATTTTGATAATGCAAATTACATTATGACTATTATGATGACTAGGTCCCTTTGATTTCTACATGCTAGAAAAAAAGATATTACTGCAAATGATATTATCTCAGACCCTGTCTCGAACGTCCACATCTATTAAATCTGGAGAACAAAGTTATAAATGTCCTCTAAAAGTAGGGAACACTTCTGAAGAAAAGTGGACAGGAAATGTGACCGAACATTGAAAAATATGTCTAGCATAAAGAGCTGGAAGTTAATTTCCACTGACTTATTCAAAAAACAATAAAAAATGAAATTTTCAGGAACATAAACTTGCCAGGGTAAATCTTCCAAAATATAGTCTGTCAGCACAAATTAGCAACCAGCCTCAACCATGCAACTAAATTCTAATTATTTATTAAACAGCTGTGGCTGCTTAATAAATTTAATTTATGTCCTATAATTTCCACCACAAAAAAGTGAGTACGTTACTGTAAAATCCTAAAGTAGCATTAAGCTTTTTCTGAATAGATTTGTCAGGACTTCACTGTCAGTTCCAGGAAGACAATATAGTAACTCTGGATCAAAGGTTCCGCTTGGTCCCCGGAGAAGGAACGGGAGCAAGGTTCAGGTTACATACTCACTGACTTGCCTGCTGACTGCGCAGACAAAAGGGGGATTTACATCATCCAGTGGGTTCGCTTTAAAGTGAAGTCATGTTAAAAGCATTTTAGGACTTTCTATTGTTTAGTGATATTTTTAATTAAATGTATCAGCTCCTTAAACATTGTTCATAAAATGGAATAACTATAGATCTACCCTAACTTTGACCTATTTGTATTCACATTACACCATGGGAAAGAAAGTTAGTTTGCAGGTCTCCTTAACTTAAATATAATAGAACAAATGATCTCACAGTATAGACATACTAAGTTTACTTTGCCCGTTTCACTGTAAGATGTCTTCTCTTGCTTAACATTGCCATTGTCAAGACCAAGATTGATCTGCTTTAGACAATAAGACACGTGAATCAAGTACAGTATACAAGTCATTTAATATGGCCTAATGATGACATGATCATATGAAGTCAATCTTTAACTGAATGTCTTGTCCATTTTACAAGTACTGAAAACTGAGTGTCCCCTTTACATATGAAAGGCTTAGCTTAAAATGAATCTGCCACCAGGTGGTACAGGACAAAGGCTTGACGGGGGTTTCAGTGCATCAGACCCAATACCCTGGTCTGCCTTTTCCTGAAAAAGTTGGGCATTAATCAAAATATACTGGGGTGGGGGCTTCATGAAATTAAAGAATAAATATGAACTATAAATTAGGAGGTGTATATTTGTGTTTTTTTCTGAGGTTAGGATTTGATGACAGAAATACTTAAGTACAGTAAAATTCTTAGTGCTACCATGGCGATGTTACTAGATTGCCAAGCTTTGTCACTGAAGATGCAAGCGGCTTCACCCTCTATATGTAATATCTAAAGTTGAGCAATACTTGGCCAATATGTCTGTGAAGGTTCTCGTTCATCTAGGTAATTAAATATTTGTAGTAATAAATGGAGGCCACTGGACTTGCTGTTTTTCCTTGAAGTTGTTTCCCATTCAACTGGTTTCCTCAGGTTTCATTGAAATGTGAATTGAAAAGGCAATGACACAATGTCTACAAGCATAATACAGCAAGTTCACAGGCCTCAAATCATGACTATAGATAAGCACCCAGCAAAATATAATATAGTACCATAGATTATTAATTATATTGGTCTTGATGGTTGGATTGACCAAACGTGTCTTCACTGGTCAATAGTAATGTCAGAATTTCACTATTGTCCTTTTCATTTTCTCATATAGATTTTTCTCTTAAGGTCAGAAGTCAAAGCAGAACTTTTCTAAGTAGCACCCATAAATAGTTTAAATAATAGTTTCTGATTTTCTGTCTTTCGTCTTTTTTTAATGGCTTTTGATGTACATTTCACATGGTCTAATGCACTTTCAGTTGTCGTACTGTGAAAAAGAAATCTTGTCTCAACTTACAGATGAAATGTTACCTAGTGGCTATTTTTCCTACCTTGAGAATTGGTCAGGGCCTGATCTCTCCCTAACACTAACACACTGACTGCACCTTCTCTGTATGCTCCGAAAAGCTGCAATGGATTATATTCGACCTGGAGTGGTTAAAATATTCTGCAACATCATGCTAACTGACAAAGCAAATGGGCACCATGAGCTATTTGGTTTACCCTGCTGGTGTTAGGTTTACTGCATAATTGGGGCCTGTAAACCTTAAGTAGCAGTACACTTGCACTTGCAGTATCTTGCACTTGGTCATTGGCTCAACTAAGGCTATTGATAGTAACTTTGTGCAATGGATCAAGTTTAGCTTTGAAAACTTTTTTTTACAAAGCCTTGTTTATTGGCAGATGATACCCTGCTGATACCTATTTTGGTCTCCTCAATTGATAGCTCTAATCCAATTGTGACCATCTCCTACTGTCCGTGTGAGTGTGGTTAAACACTCTCTGCTTGCTGCATGGTTCTACTTTTTTCAATTATTCCTTATGTCTTCACTGTTTATCTGAGACAAAATTGTAAGCCTGTAGCCAAGAGAAGAAAACAGCTGACAAAAAGAGGGTCAGTCAGGCACTTATTTCTCTTTTATGGGAGCAGGAATGGTGTGAGCAGATAGGCTTCAGCTAGAGCATCTGTTCTGCTAGAAGTATCAGCAGAATTGCTCAGTTAGGAGAGCGGTTTTCATTACTTATGGTAATGTTAAATATGCTCCTCTGAATGAGATCTGCATATATATTCCTATTTCTTTTCTTTGCATTGGAAAACATCTTTTCATCCGGCTAAACACACTCTGCGGTGCAATTATCAAGCATGATTTGAAGTTGTTATTACAGTTATATCCATAGTGAATTTTGGTGTATTGGAAATTGAATTTTAATAAAGATGCGAAGAACACTTCATGGTATAAACAAATGAAAAAAAAAATGCAAAAAAGTTATGTATGAAATTAAAAGGCACACATACACATTGCTACAAAAGAGGTTTGTTGAAGCATTATATCTGTTCAACAGAAAAAAATACATAGAGTAGATGAGAAGTTTTACTGTCTCTTTGGGCTTAGTTGAGGTGGGGGCTGTTGAAGGCCATATGGCTGTCTGAGAACTAGAGGTCTCAGCATCCATCTGTCCTAGCCTTCAAGACTAGATTAAGGGATCAGGAAGTCTGGATAGGAATTGATACTACTTGACCATATTGGAAGTGTACATATGAATTATCTTTAAATGGTATTAACATTTACAGTTTCAGGATTTTATATTGGACTAGACTTAGGTCACCAGGACACTTTGACCAGATATCTGGTATAAATTGTACCATGCAAAACCCCAAAATGCCAGTCATTATAACTAAAGACTTGTTGATCAACATAAACTAGTTGGCCTTTCATGATTTTAATCATTTGAAATGTATACCTCATCATGTAGAACAATAATTTACACCTAAAGAATAAGTCCACTTTCGGATGGACTTTTTGAAAGTGTATATTTGTGTGTGCCAAAAGGATGTCCTCAAGGTGCTGAGCTAATTTAGTATTTTTTTTTCTTATGTGTTTTGTCGAAGCAGCAATCACCACAATCCTCCTCTAAGGAGGAATGCAGAAAGTTGGGAAATAGAGCTGAACTTCATGTTTTTGCTATCTGAATGAGTGGACGGATTCCTGTGGTGTGGGGAACAAAACTGCCCCGGATAGGTCTGCTTTATCATGGCCCAAGTATTAGGAGGCCATAACAGAATCCAGAAGGAGATAGGTGGTATAGACATGGGGTGGTGGTGGTGGTGAGCTTTTCCAGTTTTTAGTGTATTGCGTTTCTTTTATTGAATTCTAGTAGCACTATTCTGACTATACTTAGTGCCTTTTTTGTTTTCTTGCCAATAATATTTGAGTGAAAGCCACAGTGCCAGCATAGATTAGCTAAGTACAGCAAAGAGGTGATAAGGAATAAGTGTAGTTAAAGAGAAAACAGTATCAGCTGAGAAAACACAAGGATGAGGTCACTTTTTTGCTCGGGCCTTAAAATAATTGTGGTTTTCTAGAATGTACAGTACCAAAGTAAAGCCCCACCAGTGCCAATGCGGTAATGCACAGCATGCAAGTCTCCGGCACTGAGGGAATAACATATTTTAAATTGAATTAGAGATTAGCTTGCCCGTTATTAAAACACATCATAAACTTCAGGAGACTATTTTCCATGACATATTGCCATCTAACATAACGTTTTTTTCAAAATGGCTTACTTGACATTAGTACAGCCAGAGGAAATCAGGACAGTGAGCCAGTCACGAGAAAATGTCTTACATCATGATCACAGTTAGTTCTGATTTTGATTAGTTTGTCATGAAATTGGAATCAGCAGTATGTTAGTTATTATTTTAGACTGAGATTGTCTATCTCTCTCAGTTTCTTCCTTAGTTTCTTCCTTAGTCCTGTTTATTTTTCTTTGAAAGCAGGCAGAGCCTACTAATAGCAGAGGTAAAAAGGTTACTTCCTCCTGGGGGGCCTGGGAAACACCAACAGACAAACACAAAGCTCAGCATCATCAAGGACTGTAGCTTGTAGACACATCAGAGCCACTAGAAGAACCCATGCCAGACTAGATAATCTATTACTGGTGAGCTTCTAGGACCAATAAAGAAACAGGACTAAGCTTGGAAATCTTTCAGCATGCTGGGTTACAAAATTGTATTTGTATAGGCAAAATAACATGCAAAAGGTTTGCTTAGGACTTCAACTGCCTAAATGGGAAATCATAGCAACAGGTAAGTCATCATGCTTAACCAGTCAGGCCTGGACTCCATCCTCTGCATATATTCTTGTCATTCACAATCAGTATTTATACCATTAAGTAATTACATAAAAATTTACATGTGAATACTATACAAACATCTTCTACATCTATTGCTAATGCCGGTCCACTGAAAATTCACAAAATTATTATATATTTACTTTAATCTTCTGCATGACTAGACTTGGCTGCCTGAAGCAGCAATTTGAACTGCCCGCTCAAGTCTTTGATGTGAATGGGTATCCCATGATGCCTGGGGAGGGGGTGAGTGCAGCAGCTTTAAATGTTGCTACAGTCACTTCAAAGTGGTTTCTATAGTAAAGCAAAAAAATGAAACTTTCCTTGCTTTCTTCCTCTCTGCACAAAACCCTTTAACCTAAGTTGTTTTACTGTCTGTTGTCCATCACAGAGTTTGTTCCAGGCTACCCTGGCTGCTTTTGCAGAAGTTGGTCCCAGTTTAAAAGGAAATTCCACGTTTGCCAACAGACCTCAGATCAGGACCGCCAAGTAGACAAAAGGCTTCTCTGCCCATGGCCCATTTCCACAAACAGATAAATTGGCTGTTTGTTCAGAGAGTGAACGACAATACAAATTGTATGTGATTGAACAACTTGCATGTAGACGCAGAAGTTTTGCTGCTTAATTGTTCATTAGTGCAATCGCTAATGTAATAGCTCAGACAGTCCTATTTGTGGATGATTTCTGTTTCCACATGCTAAGGGTCAGATGACGAATAAGAAATCTTATGGCTATCAAAACGATACAATGTTCGACCAATGACCGAATTCCCATTCCTCACTTGATCGCAGCTAGCATTTCCACGGATCGATTATCATTCAATTGTGGTTGCTTTAGCTATTTTTCATTTGAAAATTGCTCTGGGCCATTACCTTCACACAGGCCCATGGCAGCAATCATTCTCCTGCATCCCTTTTATCTGGAGTCTGAAGCTGCACTTCTGGGTTATAGACGACCAGGGGTGCGCCACCATGGGATCCCTGATATGAGGTCTGTAGGAAAAACCCATAAAAGTGCACTTTACCTTTAAAGAAGAAGGCCAAGCTTGTTGTAATCCTCCACACACCCCTCCTTCCTCCCTGACAATACATACATTTACCCCCCCCCCGCCACATCTGAAAAACCTGATGGGCTTAAGTATCCCTGCATTGCAGACTGAGGAACGAAGGGGGACAGGCTTCCCCCTTAGCATCCAATCAGGTGTAGGTCTGCTTTACTAAAATGCTGTCAATAATAATAGTAATGGACACACTACTGAACAGTGCTATAATACTTATCAGTATAATTGGCTAGAGGAATTTATGAAAATGAAGCACCTGTATAATATGCACAACGTGTTATTAATGTACTTGGACTGAGTGCATTTTTAGGAAACTATGGAATCCATTCATTTTACATTTGCGTTTTGCTTTGAACAATAAACCTCTGAAAATGGAAACCACTCTGCCACATGCATGGTTATTAAACGGAGCTTTTACATTTATAACGCTAAGAAAGGTGTAATTGTGAAAAGGCAGAGGATGTTAATGTCACCTCTAGAGCAACACAATACATACAAAATGTCACGAGTGAACTGAGTTATTGGAATAATGATTCAAAGTCAAAAGAGTTTTTGAAACAAGATACCAAGAAGGAATTTAACGTTTTATTTAGAGTAATTATTTTCTCATTAATGTTGAATTAAAGTATGGTACAGGCATCCTTTCCCCCCTAAAATTGTGCTTAAATTGCAAGGTTAACAGCTTTTTAAAGTCTGTCTGCTCAATGTGGCCTTTGTTAGTATGTGTCACTGCAGAGTAGATGAGACACTAAGTCAAGTCATTTTCCTTTAGGGCAATTTCTAAGCAGGTTAATCGGGAGTCATTAAGTGCCCGGCCATGCATTAGGACACAGCAGTAATGTCTGATCCTAATGACACTAGTGATTTTTACCAGGTAAAGAGGAAGATGCAGTTACATTTAGTTGTAATCTAGACTTTAATTAAAATTAGGTACTCATTAGAGTGTAAGATTCACTGGGGAGGGTCAGTTCACGGTAGACCTCTGGGATTTACAAGGCAGAAATGCCTACTGTTTGAAGTTTCAATGTTTACTCATGTTTCATAAGCATCAGTAGCTCTTTCCTAAACAAATTTTTCTATATTTGGCAATATCTTTGGTTATCATGGAAGACAAGTGTATGGGACTCAACCCAAACAGCAATACCCATCAAAAATAATCTATCTACCCAGACTCCAAATGATCAAGGCTTTTGTTGCCCACCTGATTTCACTTCCATGCCAGTTTCTGCTATCCTGGGAGTTTCCAGCATGGTGATCTCTATGCAGAGTTTCAATTTTTGACTTGGGCCTCACTGGAAGTATGTGGCAAAGAACAAGACTAGGCCATGGTGCCACAGTACTTAGACCAAGGTCTTGTCTTGTACTTCACACATCCTTGATGCCAGAAGCCATAAATTCGGGACCACACGATGAGGAGCAATGGCAGGTGAGCAAAGTTCTGGATATGTTTTCCTAATCATTGGACTCTTTTTCTGCCTGTACAGAGTGGGGTCGTGCTATTTATTTTGTGAAGTAGGCTTAACTTCTTAATTTAACCCCACAGAAAAAATATGTACCTCATCTGTAAAAATGCCCCATTGCAGACACAAGGTATTTTTGGAGAAAAAATTGAACTAACATTTTTATTGCACTTTTTGTTTGTTAAAGTAAGAAGAACTCACGCAGATGTAAGTTTCAGTTTACACCCAAAAGTCCAGCCAAAGTTAAACTTGCTTCGCTAAATAATTAGCATGACCCCCGATGTGTAGGCCAAATAATTTGATTTAAACCTTATTTTGTATGTTAGGTTTATGTTTTAGTGTTAGTGAAATATCAGAGACTTGGAGTTTGATTGCTGCTGAATAAAAAGCTGTCTTTTTGATGGTCTTCAGACCCTTGTCCTATAGCAAATACTCCCCTAGTGTAGAACCTTGCTAAAATGTAGGGTCATTTTTCTTTCAAATTGCTCTTGTCATTGCATTTCCTTCCCATTATTTATTTCTGTGCTTCATCAAAGTCTAAAAAGCCCCAAAGTGCATCATTTTTAGGTCAATATAATGGTATAATTTTGATTAGCATAATACATGTATGGTACCAGACTAGATCATTTCGACCTATAATGCCACTGGTACCCATCACATATTCTTAAGAAGTTGTGCAATAAAGTCATTTTAACTTCAGTGACTTGGTGTTTGATTAAGGACTGACGTGGTTAAGGACTGACACGTAATTGTTTGGTTCTCCTAATGGCCTGTTCTAGAACAAATACTCCCTTAGTGTGGGACCTCAGCATTCCTTAGGATCTCCTTTGCAGAAAGTTATTTTCATTTTTTTGCAAATGTCTTTTGTGGCAGTATTTCCCTCCCACTATTCATTCCTGTGTCAGATCAAAGTCTAAGAAGCCTCAAACAGCATTAATGTTTTAGGTCTAGACTGGGTTTCAAACAATGCATTTATACTTTATGCGTTATCTTCATGGAACTTTAGGCTATAAGTTTAGGGGGACCTTTTATGCTACTGGCACCCATCACATAGTTTAGACAGCTGTGCGTTAAAGTCATTTGAACTTTATTGACTTGGAGTTTGATTGCTGTTAAGCGCTAATTGTTTGAGCCTCTTCAGAGTCTTGTCCCAAAGCAAGTACTCCCTTAGTGTGGGACCTCGGCATTCCTTAGGATATGCTTTGCTGAAAGTTATCTTCATTTATCTTGCAAATGTTTTTTGTGACAGCATTTTCCTCCCAGTATCCATTCCTGTGCATGATCAAAGTCTAAGACTCCTCCAAGAGCATTAGCTTATGGGTTCAGCAATAGGTTCATTTTAAAGTGCAGTTGATATTTTATATTCATGAGTCAATTCTAAACCAGTACCCTCTTTAGACATACGTACATACAAAATGCCAAAAAGCTTGCTAATGCACACACAGCTACACATAATAGCAAAGACAAATGAAAATCTGCCATAACTTACTAGTTAAGTATGGAAGCCCATCATTCCATATGGTTAGCTGAAAATTCGATCATGACAGTTTTTGCCTGGGCTAAAAGTTTTAGCTATCTTATATGAAGCAAATCGGAATTAAAATGTTCTTTTCATTGACTTTTATTAAACCGTAGTTACCAACCAGAAATCTTTTGTTTTATACCACTGGATTTACAAGGCCCGTTAACCACATACAATGCAAAAGTCTTCAGAACTGTTATGCTTTGCCGAGAACAATGTGGTCAATCATAGGAACCCTATAGAGACTCTACAGCCTCAATGCAGTCTCTCTTTTAACCCCCTCCCAGCTCCTGCACTCTGTGCCTAAGCAAAAAATAAAAGAAGTTTCACCTGGTCCCATAATCCAGCATTGTTCTTTGGTACTCCTGTGACCAGCTTGTGACATCCCCGATCTCCCAGTTCATTATCTTGAATGGGGCCCATGATTCCACTCTGTAAAGCCTCACTACGGCAATAGACAGTGCTGAAGCTGGGACCAGGGGAGTTTATTTTTTTGACCCCTTGACCTGACTCAGCACAAGGGGGATAGGCTTCAATTTCAGCTTTAGGATCACTTAAATTATTTTGGCCAAACTCCTTTATTGTGTCTGCTGACACAATAATGTTATGCATGAATTCATTTTGCGCACATAAAGATGGTCTGAACATCTTATCAATTTGTTTCAGGCCACTTCATCCATAAGCATCCTTACAAAGGCTAATCTTCTGACCTAATCCCTCCTAATAAGATCCAAAGTAGTATTTTAGTGAAACAAAATTGCAAAAGGGGCTAAGAGATCATGTGAACAGCTCTAAACGCATTTCTCATTACTTTTTGACATATGTAAGTTATATAGCCTACATAAATACAAAGCCAGTTTGCCTAAACGTAACTTGTATTTGCTCTAGAATACCTCATATAGACTTGGAACAAGTTCAGTCATTTACCCTTTCTTCCCGTATACTGATTTATTTCCACCATAATACATATTATGCTATTCTAGTCTATCCGCATCTTACTTGTATTAAACCACACCACGGGTGTTCCTGCTGACTTACAACAGCCTTTACAGACTTGGATATAGAAGTGACAACTCAAATAATTTATAATATTCCCAAAAATATAAATTGTTAAAATGTACATGATCCTGTAGTATGTGGTCCTCCTAAGCACCATTCATACATGAACCAGGAAGATAAAGTTGTACTAAGAATGATATAATAGGGTAGTTTTCTATATAAATTGGTTAATGGTTTATTTGTATGCCTTTATGTGGATTTAGGGGCATACGTAGGCTTAAACAAAAAAAAAAACAGGATATTCGATTGCCTCCCCTGGCACTCATTGCTCCTGATCCAGTATTTTTTCCATATCCATCCTGAAGATCTGGTCTTGTATTCCTGTGTGCTCCCCCAGCTGTAACAGTAGAAGGAACATGCTAAGGCTGTGTTATCAAGGGGTGACATTCTAGCTACAACTATAAACCTCTCTAAATTGACCATCAGTGGAGCACCTAGGGCAGTTTCTAGGTGAAATAGCTCTAAGTGCCAGTATTTGCCATGATATGCCTCTTCCAGTGTCCCCTCCTTATGAATGAGCCCAATACTGAGGTATAAGGGGCCTGTTGTATAGCTGGAATATATAGCAAATCTACTGAAAACAGGATGCACAATGGCCTTGGTGCCCAGGGTGATCGCCCTGCACACCTGCCCCAAAAAACAGTCCTGGGAGCAGCAGAGTCCATAGCTACATGCAGGGAGGTTGGGCCGTATGTTCAGTATGTGCATGGGTACAAGAATGTCGAGCGGTCAGGTATTTTTAAGTATTCTGTTTTTTTAAAGATGCTTTTAGTACTGCAGCATGGACACAACTATACAGTGCACTTACCTAGGTATGCACTATATCTTTAACTAGACATTCTAATAAGCCAATTACAAAAACAAAAATAGCTATAATTTCAGTAGACTATTTTTTTCTGTCTTCAGTCTAGACAAGAGTTAATGACAAATCAGTTTATCCCTGGGTACTGCAAGCCTATTTTTTGTTTTGTTGTTTGTATCCTCTTTGTTTAGAAATATAAAATGCATCTGTTTGCACGCCATGCCAACTTTAGGTCCACATCAAATCCTTCGCTTCTTGTCACAATTTTTGCCTAAACCAGAAGTAATGCTAGATCTTCCTTAGTAGGGCCACACATAGTAACAGTCATTTATGACTGTGTGTAGCTTTTATACAAATTGTGAATAAAAGTTTTGGCTGGCATTGGCTTAAACCTTTTTTTTTTTATTTTTTAGCATTCGCAGAAAAGTAACTGTGTAGGAAATTAAAGTCAAATTCTTCAGTAGGCCTTTAAGAAGATTTATAATCAAAGTTTGCAATTTCCTTGGATTTACAACAACAGGAAGGAGAACTTAAAACTTTTGCTTGACAGTAGGAGTAAAAAATGGTGCGACTTGGTGGGCCAAATGACTGTTATCTGAGGAAGTGTCAATGTTTCAATGTTCTTTGTAAAATCGGTGGCTCGGTTTGTGATAAGACAGGAAAATGCAACTATCAATCTTTCTACTTATAGATTAGTGAATGATTTTTCTGACACTATAATCAGTTAGATTACTGTGGCTAAAACAACACCAGTCTTTTTCATCCTTCATCGCTGTGTTGCCACACAAAATGCATGCAACAAATTGTAATCATCTAGAATAAAACATCATACACATTCATAGGTTGGGCTACACCTAAAGCTTTGTTCTAAACATGGCTTGTTCATCATAATTAGCCATGCAGCCTAACGAGGCCTCAAGATTTTGATCTTTATATTTATGTGTATAAACATTTTAACGGGCATGGGTCAAAAGTCCAGCCATACTGGACCTTGTGCCAACCACTACATGCTAATATATTTTGGGGGTATTAAAATAAAAGGCAAAGCCTACGTTACCTGCTCTGAATGTCGATTGCCCGGAAGGAGCAGCGCTTCTGAGGGCCTAGTTAGCCCTGCTGATGCATTGATTTGCTAACTAGGTCGTTTCTCCTGGCTGGGGTGATCAGCCTCCCACATGGCTGCAGCTGATTGGTGGGAGAAGAGATGCCCAGAGCCAATAAAGTTAGCAAAGGTTATAAAACCAGATTAGCATCAGGTATAGGGGGCGGTGGTTGGAAACAAGGTCCAGTATGACTGGACTGCTTTTTTAATCTCACAAGATTTGATTCAAAGCAGTTCCAACTCCTAAATTGTTGCTGGTCTTCTGCCCTTCTCCTTGCAAAAAGACGTAAACTGATTTAAGTAGTAGTACAGATCAGCCAAGCTTAAACCGGACCAACAGCCTTGCACAGTTGAATCATTGCCAGGACTTACATTTGCTCCTGCATCCCCTCAAATGCCCCTCACCAATTTTCTCCTACTACCGGCCTTCTTGGAGCACACTGGAGGTGTCTTCCTTTTCCCAACATCCCAGCAGTACTGTTGCCTGGACCTAAATACACCCCAATGCGAAGCAACAGGAAACCCAGTGCCACTTCTTCTTTGCTGGCTGCTAGCAGATCTATAAGATGTAATCGAGGGGGGAAATGTTTATGTGCCGCAATCTGAATATCCCTGGGAAGAGATGGACAGGAGCACTGTTTCTTGTATAGGTTTTGGTCCAGTTTATGAAAAGTAAAGGAGATGTACAAGTTCTTAATAGAATTGGAAAAGGTTATATGTGCTGTTATTTTTTTGTTAACCCGCAAATGGCTAGGTAAAGCAACACCATTGCTAAAGTATAACTATCAAACTGATACCCTCTCGTAAATAAGTAACACCATTGCAAGATGGCTATTGATAATTTGCCTTGTTTCATCGCATCAATGCTATTAGCTAATTTTGCAAGGACATCAGAGCTGTTTCATTAATATACCACTGAGATGTTTAGAGAACTTACATGTGACTTGAGTTTGTGCTTAAAGGACATTTAGTGGCAATAACAATAGGTCAGAAGAAAGTTGGAGGTCAGGTGGAAAGTAGCCAAGTCAGATATACAGCTTACACACAGGACTAATAGGGAATGATAAATTAGAGAAGGGGATTACATTTACGTGAATAATGTAATATTTGTTAAAAGAGAATTTTTTCCAAGTAAGAAGTTATCTACACTTTAGTAAATAACCTCCATGCATTTCATTGAGCTCCTTGTTTAACACAACTCAGCCTTTCTGAGCTTATACATTTCCCCAGGCAAATGCAATAGAAGGTAGAGCATGTGAGAGAGCTGGGAAGCTGTTTCTAATGGAGCATACCCTTTAATTATTTTATTTAAAATTACAGAACTATTCCACTGGTTGTAAAACTACAGAGTTAATGATGGAAATCATTTAAACTTTGAGTACCTTATGAAGAGTGGATGGTTTCATTTTTCAGCATATAAACCCGCAAATCTACTGCTCCATTTGCAGGCAGCCTGCTGGGTTTTTTTTTACACTCCAGCCGTATTCACAAACAATTTCTCATTCCCTGTGCTAAACCAGCACAATAATTTCTGTTGTCAAATAATAAGATCTGAGACAGCTTTCTTGTAGCACAATATGTTTGATTTCAACATTTTGATACAAGTTTCTTTCAAACATAATTTGAGATCCAAGCGCAGCCACCTCCATATAATTATCACTTTAAAGTGAAGAAGCAGCTTCTCTAGGCATGAATTAGTTCAATTGCGGGACATCTGGATGTGTTGGCCATAGAGACTGCTGAATTGTTCTGTACAGAATATATAGCAAAAGGGTTGATTTCTTAAAAAAAAGAAAAATTCTATACTGGCTATCATCTCTGTTCCTTGTTGAAAAATACAGCCTGGCTACCACAGCCGAAGATTTAACATCTAAGTTTGTAACCGTTTTGTTATCTACTCCACATAATAAAATTAGACTCATAGGAAAATTAACCTTAAAAGTGGAGCAATCGCAGGGCAATTAGGTGTATGAGACTGCAGGGCTGCCTGATTCCCTGTCCCTGGGGCACCCTGATTTACAATGCCCAGCTGTGTGAAACCTCCCGAATCCCCAGTAAAACGTACCTATTTGCTGAACCAATATCTATTGCCTGGGCTGGAGGCGTGCTCCTCTATAACTTTAGCCAGGCACGTACCTGGGCCAGGCATTTGTGAATTGCCAGCTCAGGCATGCCCCCAGCTAGAGGCTAACAGGCATGCGCACTGATTGGCTGCTTGCCCACACTTGGATTGGCAGGTGGACACATTTCCAAGGAAATGCAGGGGGACATCCCAAAGTGGACATCCCAAATTGTGACCCCCAGGGGCAAGGACCAAAACAGGATAGTCGAAATTCCAGGTTTTAGTCCACTTTAATGACTCCAGGGCTCCAGGCCAACTAAGTGCCTCTGGGGCATCCCAATTGTGAATGCCCAGCTGTGTGAACCCCCCCACGTATGGCTGCAGACGCTCACCTTTTGGCCGGTTCTGTGCCCCGATCATGGTCCACTGCCATGATTTTGGGCCCGTCCCCAGATAGCCAGGGGATGGGAGCACTCCATAGAATGCAGAGAAAGCAATACTCAGGTTCATCTAGCAAAATAATTTGGGTGTCACAGGGCACAAAGTCAGGTTCTGTGGAGGAACACTATTAGTTGGGGTCAGTTGTATTGTTAATGCTTTTGCTAAGTCACTTTCGGGTTCATGTAGTGTGGTAAAACAGAGCTACATGAACCCATTTGAAGCTGCGGATCAGCGTCCAGCAGTCCGCAGCTTTCCCCAAGGTCCTGAACCACAGCTTCTGCTCTCCCTGCCTCCTTGCCACACACTCTCTGTTACAGCCAGGCGCAGGGTCAAAGGCTGCAACTGGGAGCATTGTGGGATACATACTCCTGGGTGTAGCAAGATGGCGACATGGGAGCGAGGTGATCGGGACATGGCAGCCTGTTAAGGTGAGTAGGTCATTAATAAGCATGCAGTTTTTTGCATGTTTATTAATGTCTTTTTTGTATTTTTTTGGAGTCCTTTTTTGGGGGGGAGTGTGAAAAAATAAATACATTGACTGCTTTAAATAGGGGCAAACTACTTCCTCTTTAAATAGAATATTTATTTTTAAAGTGATTGTTCAGGCATTTACAAACAAAAACTCTATACTCACCTTCTGCCTCCCACTGTCACTCCTGTGCCAGCATTCTGGCTCTTACTTGATTGGCAGATTGAGCCCTGAGCTGTTTGGGCCCAATCACCAGCGGTTTCACCACCATCCTCGCCAGTGCACGCCCACTTCATTCACTGCCATTTTCTCGAGCAGCCTCAATCTGTAATCATGCATTACTGTTTTAGCTGTTTGCCATTGTTTCCACTTCCTAACATTTTCATCAGCTGCAGGGGCTCTGGGTGTGACAAGGCTGAATATTTTAATAACCGGATTCAAATTTTAATTCTAAAGGTATAACAACCAGCACCGGCAACACAGGCGCAGTAACTATTGTGTATATGGGAACCTCAGTCATCAGAACCCTATCTCGAAGCAAAACCAAGACAAAATAATTTTTTTTTCCTAAAGTTGGGTTTTAAATTAGACCATAGGGAATGCATACGCATTTTATCTCTTTCTCTTTCTGCCAGCAAGAATTTTCACAAAGGGAATATGAATTTTAGTTGTTGAGTGTTGACATTTTCCACAGTGCTTAATACAATACATAGCAGAATTCAAATTGGTCCCTGACTTCTAAAAAGCTTACAGCAAAAATCAAGCCAAATGTCAAATGTAAACATCAAGATTATCCCTCCAGGTACTTGGTTTGTAAACACCAATACAGGGGAGATTTTCTCTTTGTAGAAAAGGGTAACCCTTCTTTCCTTTAGTTCAGCATAGCCCAACCATTGTCTATAATAAGTGAGGTCACAACTAAAATCCGTTTGGGGGTTGTGGGAGGAAAACTGTGTAGACATGTGAGACTGCAGACAGTATATAGAGCAGAGGTCCCCAACTTTTCTCACTCTGATAGACACATTCAGCATCTGCATAGCATTTACTGGGTATATAATACAGCTTATCTGTGCCCATCTACATAGCATTTACTGGGTTTATAATACAACTCATCTGTGCCCATCTGCATAGCATTTACTGGGTACTTCATAAACAATAAGCAATAATTTCCTTTTTTTCTCCTATGTATCAGCTTCACAGAGGTGTGACAGTGTGATACTTGTCCATTAATGGGATGGAGTCCCATGGTGGGCATGCTCACCAGTATTCCTTGGGGCTCATCCACCATTTGCAAACAAATGGTGGACAAGACTTAGTCTGTCTTTGTCACATCAGACCACACCATTCCCTGCAACAAAGGAAGTGGGTCAGATATTTTCTCAGAGTGCTCCCCTTATAAGAGGCAACAAGGTCATGCCTGGGCACCACATGACCCCCATCTTGTGAGTATCAAAATACCGGGCCTCTGCAAAGAGATGAGTATTATTTGCATTTTATGTTGGAGCTTTAATGTGTAGAGTGTGTAGTGATTTCATGCCGCCCCCACCCAGCCTCCAAAATATGAAATACAGAGTGTGCAGGGTTCCCCTGCCCATTAATATATTTGTCTTCACCATGGGTGGATCCCTCAGACCAAAGTAGGTCAAAGACTCAGGCAGACAGAGAAGGATGCAGTACCTGTCTCTGCCGATTTCAGTGCCACACTTATTCTCCCAGCTTCCATTCTCTGTGGAGCCTTCTAATATGCTTCCTCAGCCTAACTCTGCACTGACCCTAGACAGCTCTCGAGTCACTCGAGCCACTCACCAGATACCTTCTAGCCACATGGGAGATTGGGACTCCTGATTTAGAGGTACCAACAGTTTTTATTAAATTATTGATAAGCAACCAAAACCTGCAGAAAGTTATACATACATAAATACGATTCACGTACACATCACAATTAAATATGTCAAGACATTGGTAGCATTGTATAAATTGATGTTTAAAAAGTCACCTCATTGCCTTAAAACAAAGTCTGCTTAAAGTCTCTGCCCAGGCACACTCTAACTTCTCCCTCCTAATCCTACTTGGAAACAGTATAAAATGAGCCATTTTAAAGCACCTGACAATCTCTGTATGTAAATACCTTATGTTTTCTTGCTTCAATTTCTGGGTAGTGGCTGAGCTGGGAAGGGTGTGTCAGGGAACATCTTTGAATCTTGCCAATGCTCTGCTGTGGTCAGAGAAAACTGTGGGATCACAATGGCTTGCTATGCTTGCTGAGAGCACCAAAGGACAGAGTAGCTATATGATCACTTTTTTGCGTGGTCCTGGAGGAATGACTTTAGAAAACAGCTTGGAGCCCTGCTACAGCAGGAAACGGGGTAAATGTACCAGGTCAGTTGCTTGCGGCCTTATTTTGCCATTCGGTTTAAAGTCCCTTTATATTTTGTAAACCAAGTGAATAAATCAGTACTCAAGAGAAGTAAAGAAAAGAAAATGTCAAGGAAAGGAGAGGAGAAGAGAAGAAAGGGACAACCTAACAGCAATCATTTTTAATCATGTAGGGACTGGGGGGGGGTCCCAAGCCAAGACCCTTTTGTTGCAATCTACGAGTCCTAGCCAATCATGCTTCTCACACTTCTTTGTTCTGTTGTTATAAAAGTCTTAATTATCACACAAACAATTTCAGGCCTTTAAATAAAACATGCCCTCCCGACACAAAGCAAGCGTAAAAATGATTGTAGCAATATTAATATAGAATAAGCAGAAACATAATTTAAAATTGTTGATCCTTTTCTAAAATAGAAGATGATGATTAAACAAAATAACAATCTTTGAAGTAATCACTGCCAATCTGCTGCTATGCTAAAACACAATTATCTAATTTTCTACAATAATTTCCTGCACAACTTTGATTACTGTTATTTCACATTTTTTCTGTTATTTTTGTATTTATTTCTCTTTGTCTGTTCATATAAAGCTCTTATTGTTCTCCGGGCATTTTACATGCCTCCCCCCTTTTCTCCAAACTCCTTTAATTTTAGGTGCAACCAGCTTTCAGTTGCATTTTTTCTAACATTATGTATCATTTTGCTGCTTAAAGCTTGTTGAAAGAAGGATGTGGGAAGTGGTGAAAAAACAAAAGTGTGAGAGGTTTTAAATCTGGAATGGATCCATTTGGCAGCAACCTTGACCCACTTTTATCTTAAAAAATGAAAGCCGGTCTATTCTAGGGGGAATGCTCTATAAATGACATAAAGGGACTTTAAATGCATGATATATCATGTGTACCCTACAGGCTAAACCTAATGGAATATGGAGAAAACTTCAACGATATCCGGCTGAAATTGAGATAAGGATGGTAAACTGTAGTTTAGTTATAGGCCTCTTTTCTTCCAACTATATTTATTTTATCCAGACTGTGCGAGGAGGTACTTGAGTTCACCCTTGCTTTCTTAATATCTTGAAAATAAAGTTCTAAATGAATTAAGAAAACTAAACCTTTCAAAAACTGAATAAAAACTAATGGATAATGGAGAATTTGCTTAAAATGCTTTGCAAGTTACAAACTTCAAAAGCCTTGCGAATATAAATGGAACACAGCTTAATACTTCTGCCTACTTTTTCTAAGCAACCAACACTTACCTATATATACACCATTATGAAATGCAAATGCAATATAGTAAATATGACTCACTATATATGACAGGGATGCTAAGCCTTTTGACAAACTGGGGTCATTAAAATGATCTGGAACCTGGTCATGGGCCACAATGAATAGGTTCAGAATTTGGATTAGCATAATCAAGATTTTCTACAACAATCAGGATACCCACTGTCTCCACAAACTCCACTCATATGTCCATCAACCACACCCTTCATGTTGGACAATCCCCACATGCTAGCAATGCACATGCCAATTGGCTTACCTCTGTGACTATCTGGGGTCCCTTATTATAGCCCTACCCCATCAGTCGCACATGTTAACTATGTCCCCAATACCCAACCCATCTAAACTCCCACCATTGCTAAGCATACAATTCTTATAGAAAAACTATTTTACCAAATTATTCTGCCAAAGATTTCACCTAGAGGTGTTTTTTTATAATCATTGTGCTTATGTTCCTCCAAGCCACCGCTGCCACCTATATAACTACCTTTACATGTCAGTTCTTTTAACCATCTTCCACTTTCCTCCGGCTGGTCAGGGGCCACATCAGATGGCTCTGATGGCCACATGTTGCCCCCAGGCCATAGGCTGAGCAGGTGTAATCTAGGATCTACCTGCTAATTGGTGCAGGGAAATGCTAAGGGCTTGACTTGTGAATGTTCATTAAAAAAGCTCTTTAACAATTAATAACCTCCTAAATAAGATATCTCCAAAAACTGTCAATTTAAATCTGTCTGTCTACATTGGTTCTGAACATTGACTTTATGAAACACTTCGCAATCGGGGTTTCTCATTGACAAAAGTAGTTGTCACATTATGTAGTCACGTTATTCTGAGCTAGAAAACTATTGGACTGCAACGCAACATTTTATATTCTACAGTATTTTGTAGATGTTACACACTTTTTAATCAATTCAAATTGTAATCTATATCTAAAATGGGTTAATAAGTTATCATTTACACATATGTCATTCAATGGAAACAGAAACAATAGCTAAACCAATTGTCTTTCGAATATTTTTACGAACTTCACTTTTCTTTTTAAAAAAGTAAAGAAAAACAGCTCTTAAGAAGGAAATGGTCCATTGTATTTTATGAGAATATATATATATATATATATATATATATATTTCTACTTTAACCCAATGATTTTGTTTTCCTATTTAGAGGACAACCCGTTTCACACGGTAAAAAAATTCTGTCTAGTCCCTTTTGATTAACCACCCGTGTCTTCTTTTGGAAGAGGAGCAATGAAAGGCTTTAGTTTTGCTGTTTTTTTGTATTTCAAGGATTAATGGGAAAAAGTCATGCTTTGTCAGAAGACAGTTTTTCATGTTAACAGTTGCAAGGCAAGGAGTTGCTCTCTCCTGGGTCCCTTTTTTGCTATGAGACAGTAATGTCCTTCATGTCTTTGTGAAATGTGTGTATGAATCAAAGAAATTCTTTTGGAAGTTCAAAACTGAATTTTTATTAGCAAGGAGGCTTAGCTTTAGCAACCTAAATCCATCAAGGCTAAACTTAAGCTGGTGTCCACATCACTGAATATCACATTTTGCTGGTCCTAGGTTTACCCATGGTCTTTCAAAAGAGTTTTATCATTTGAGTTTTCTCTTGCTTTTTTTTTACATTGTCAGGTCCATGGGTTTTTTTAATAGGCATTATTTCGATTTAGGCCCGAAAATTGAGAAGACATTTGTGAAGCTCAAGTGACATTTTGGACAGAATTAGCTTTTATATTTCTCCCATGAAGGAGAAAAAATCTTCTTAAGATAGAACAACTATGGACTAATCTCTTTCTTTCTTTTAAAAGGGAAAGCCAAAGGTTGTCGACACAAGGTCATCTCCCAAATGTTAGCTGTCAGATGCTGTTCAAGATGGCTAAAAGTGAATTTAATAATGCAAAAATATTTTACTTTTCGGTTTACTCCAGAGGAGGCTTACATTGCATTCACTGGGAACATATATTCCCTTAGTGATAATGCCTCTGTTTAAAAAATGTTAGATAATATCACATAAAAAAACCCTGGCTTCTAGTAGAGCAGAAACTTCATATTCATTTAAATTCTAATGTAAATTCTAGGTAATTTTTTTCTATTAAATTGCCCATAGCAACCTACCAGTGTTCATATTAATTATATAATTGAATGTGAAATTCTGTTGAGGTGCTGTATTTTACTTTTCTCTTGGTAAATATGCTTTGTTGGGATTGATTAAAATAAATCTTGGAACAATAAAAAAAATAAGTTCTTTCATGATCAGTCATGGCAACTAGCTGGTAAAAACAAAAGAAAATATATTTGTTTGTCATCCTAACCATCAGTGCTGCCATGTTTTTACCAGGATTTACTTACCGTAATTGGGGGGGGACATGTCCACTCACTTGAAAATGTCTCCATCTCGATTGAGCAACTTCTCCATTACACCCCAATTTTTGCCCCGGATTAGCATTGAGGTGAGATGATCTTCGAGGAGATGAAGAAAGGGCGATTATTATTGGTGCATTTCAGATTCATTTATCTTCTCTATAAAACTAAGTTGCTTTTTATAAAAGCCATAGGTTTCAAAGGTCCGGCTAGGGTTCCTACTGCCTAAATGTTTTCATATGATCTTCTTATGCTGGCCATATGCAGTGCAGTTTTCGAATGCTATTTTTTTATTCCAATAATTATCAAGCAACAATAGGACTGAGTGGAAATATAAAAATGAAATGATATAAGGACTCTTTAAGCTTGTGCTATAAAAAAAATGACATCTGATTTCAGGCAGATAAGGTTTGGATGCTGCTTTTCATGTTTCTCTGCTCAAGTATTTAAGAATAAACCACTTAGAAAGGATCTTTACAAATCTGCTTAAAATGTAATGCTTACTCCCTAAACACAACCAGAAATCTAGTACCCTATAAGTCAAACAATAGGGATTTTAAGTGCTTTACCAGGGCTATAAGGGGATTCATATGATAAACATAAAAGGCATATATCCTCAGCGAGAATTCAAGCTGTTAGGTTAGAAAGTGCACTCTTAGAGATAATTTTAAGAAGTATTACTTTGGATAACAAGGGTAGGCTAATGGAAAAAATCTGAGAGACGAGTTTTAGAATTTATGTTTGTGAATTGAAAGTCTGCGTGGCTGAGAATAAAAAATGAATTATACAGTTAAAGCTGGCCTTACATTTGTGTGCTTATCATTCCCTCATGAACGTTTTGACCTTTGGAAATTATTTTCTTGTTATATTGTAACCTCTTTCAACTGATTTTTGGGTAGACTATAATTTATGCTCAATAATGCATGTATGTTCATTTGTATTTGCGTAGCATTGAAAAGTATTTTTAGGCTGGCCTTCCCTGAAAGCTGTAGGAGACTTTCTACCAATTTGCTATTTGTTTTCGTGTTTTCCATCACCACCTGGTATGGAGGTACCATCAAGAAAGATAAAGACAGGCTGCAGAGAACAGTAAGAGCAGCAGAAAAGATCCCCCCCCCCCCTTTCAACAACGCAGAAATCGAGGGGGAGAGCTTTATTTGGAGCAAGAAAAAATGCTCTGAATCCAACCATCCAGGTCACTTGATTTTCTCATCTGCTATCTGAAACCGGGAGGTTTCAGAGCTTCGGACTGGCCTGGACGAGATATGTGGGGGTGAAGCTGAGTGCTTTTTTTTCTTTGGGGTTACTAACCCTTAAGGTGTGCCACGCATAAGAATGAATGTGAAGCCAACGCTGTAGCTTATAAAACATTTCAATTTCAATAGCATCAGATGCATAAAAATGCTTTTACATGGCAGATTTGAAACTGCTCCCATTAGGAATAAAGGGGGAAGGAAGAAACCTTGTGTCAGGACAAGGAACTTTAACTGGAGTGGCATTCCGAATCCCCTGAGGGGACTTTAAATATTTTTTGACCTGGCTTCCACTTTAAGGTTCCTCAATATAGGACCTCCATGTGCTGCTACTTTCCTGGAGCTAAAGGACCACTTAACAAAGACCTGAGATATGGGATGTCCATTACTCTTTGATAAGATGTCTGCACAGTGTTCGAGGAATAGTAGACAAATGTGTATATATATATAATGCTTTGTGTTGCCATTTTGTCAGTTCCCCTCTACCGTAACCAGCCATAAAGAATTCCTATATGTGTACATGATGAATACAGTGTTTTGGATTAGTGCTGTTAGTGTCCTGATGACATTTGGACTGAAACTGAGAAAACATAAATTGGGTCAAATTCCTAACTGAACTAATCTAAACTAAACTACAGATAGTTTTGTAAAATTGGAATTGATGCGGGTGTGATATTGAATCTCTACACTACTTGTACAATTACCTCTACATGAATGGTTTAACACCTCCCTGTTGTAAATCCATGTAACACCTTGCTTCTAGGAAGTCTTTGACACTAATGAATATAGTAAATAGATTACGGCGATTTACTTGCACTTAAGTATGGTAGCTTCCATACAAGTTATAGTGGATTGAGAAATCCATATGAATAATTAGTGGAACCACAAGTGTCTTCTATGCCTGCAAATACTTCCACTTTAAAGGGAAAGTGCTAAAAGAATGTCCTCAAGTTGTTGAGCTTATCTAGTATTTTTTCCCAGTGTTAGCAAATGTGTTTTATGGACAGTTTTTACTATCTTAATACCTCTAATATGTTGTTTTTAGCAACTGTACATAAAGTGAGAAGTGAGTCCATTACACAACTTTACACCAAGAGGGAAGTGAGCCCATTACACAAAAAGCAGTGCTGCTGTGTACGCTGCTGAGGTGAGAGAGCTCACTCACACGCATGGCCAACAGCAGTGTTCTGTGTGTACAGGGCTCACTTCTCTCCTTTTGTAGATCTTGGTGTACATACTTGGTGTACAATTGCCAATAACAACAAATTGCAGGTAATTAAAACTGCTTCCTTAAAACTAAAATAAAAAAAAATAAAAAAACATACTAAATAAGCTTAGCACCTTAAAGGCCATAATGTGGCAAGCCAAAAGTATACACTTTCAAAAATCCTATTGAAATTGGACATTTTCTTAGCTTTCAGGCAGTAAAATACTTACCATTTACTTTTCAATCTACAGGCGTCAAACAATACAATTGAAACAATTTAATTATGTGTAGGTTATTACGTATGAGACCCATAGTTACAATAGAGGTATTGCTGGATTTATAGTCCTGCCCTGAATGAGATGAGGTTCCTTAACAGGTCACTTTCTTATAAAGATCTCACTCATTTTAATTTTTAAATATAACCGGTCAATATCAGACCAACATGACTTCCCTCAAAGTGGACCAAAACCCAGTGAAACCCCTCGGATCACCCTACATTCCAGAGGTTACCATGTTCGGGGTCTCATCAAATCAGCCCTGTATGCGGCCCTGTTTGGAACACAGCCCGGCAGAGGTAAGCAGTGCAACAGATATGTGCGGTCACTAACATATTGGATTTGGGGCCTGATCTTGGGTGTTCAGACAGTAAGGAACTCTAAATTGGAATGCCCCAAGCGGATTTGCTTAGCGTGCTCTGGAGTCTTCTATACCATTAATCCTTTACTTTTCTATCTAAAAAAAATGGCAAGAGCTTGGCTTCTATTACCTTACAATCGAATACATACACTTACTGCTTTCATGTATTTTACTTCCTCTTGTAGTATTGTATATGTTTTCAATATTCATACATTGCCTCTTCTCGGTTGCTCTCTAAACCTCACCTGTGGTCTGTAATAAATTCATGTCACCCTGAAATTAGTCTGTTTGCACTTTGCAAAAAAAAGCATTCTGACCTCTCACATAGGAAGAAAACAGCCAATTAACCCCTATTCTATGCATCACCTTCACACTGCCTCTGCCCCTGCTCTCACATTTGCAATTACGGTTTCAGAAACTTTGTTTCCCGGCTAGATGTGTTTATTAAAGCTATGATAGCTGAGAAGGTTCAGCAACGGTAATAAACAAACAAGGTCTGCTTGTGTAGAGGCGTTGTACACATTCCTTATGTAGGTATTGGAGCAGTATAGCATGGTGGCAAGTTAATAAAACGTGGCTATAAAAGAGGGACTATAGTTAATTGTATTGCTGTGGCCATAGTATCCAAAGAAATGTGTGAAGTTGAGGTCTGCCCAGGCACCTGGAGAAGAAATGCTACTTCAGTAAAGGTACAGGGAGAGATCTTCTTATTAACCAGGAGGTTAAAGTGATCCTCCAGTCAAAAATGACCCCCCCCACCCCAGTGGCACCAGGATTTGGCATGCTCCACTATACAGTGAGAATGAGGAAGCCCAATAGCAGGCAAATTTACTTTTCTATGGTCGAATCCATTGTGCTTCCCCATGTGTCTGCTGGCAAACTAACCCCAATAGGAACTGGCGGGCTCGAGGGCCGCAAGAATGGTTCAAGAAGAGCTGGTGCATAGATAACTGGTACATAGCTGTGTCCACTTCAAGGCTCCATAGTTATTGCTGTGCCAAAGGCATCCCAAATCAGGATACACGAGGTCATGGGAGGTGTCATCAGGAATCTGAGCCCCACTCACAGCAGCTCCACAACACTTTCATTTTTATTTACAGTCATGGCTTTTGATGTGTCTGTAGTTTGGAAAGGGTAAAAACAGGATAGCAATTGTCTGTGTTAGTAAAAAGTTTAGTAACATGTAGCTTGATGTAAAAAAAAAAAATAACTATAATCAAGTTACTACTTCCTCATTTACTTGAATGTCAGCCAATTATGTGCCTACCCGCAACCATTAAGGTTTAGTCCTGATAGGTCACTGACAGTCACATGATTGGCTGCCATGAAATAAATGACGAAGTGGTAAGTGTGATCACCATAAAAATCTATATTGGTGATCTATATACGCCAAGATGTGCTAATGTAGCTGCCTCCTTTAAACATCAAAGCCAAGGGGTTTCTCATTAAACTTTGGAGTGCACAAGGCTTGGTCAAGTGTAAAATAATCTTTACTTTAAACCGGACCTTCACTCTGAATAAGAGTCTATCTTATATGTTTCCCACACCCTGTACATACAGATTGCTCGCATTAAAAAAATCATCCTACCTGCATCTACTGCATGTTATGAGCCTTTAAATATCCAAGATGGCGGCTTATGGAACATCAGGCAGCCTGCAAACAGGAAGTGCCTTCTGACTGTGCTGCTCTGCATTCTAGGATTGCTGACCTTTTCCTGACCCCAGCTCTGCTCTGTCTGAGCAAAGCACATCTATAACCCGCCCCCCTGTACTTTATCCCACTCTCCTCTCCTCAATAAGTGTGATGCTTCTGAGTCAAGATGGCGGCGTCCGTATCCTAAAGTCCTGAACAGAGTTGCAGCCCAGTGGGGGAAAGAATAATAAGTAAGTGACTAAAAACTTAAAATATATTAACTTTAGTTGCTGGGGAAAAGTTTTTTAAGGGTTTGGGCTTTTCATTAAATTGTGGCGAAGGTCCGGTTTAAGTGCTTGGCACCTGATTGTGCTTTGTGTAGGAGAAGTTCTTTAGGGGCGGTGAGAAAGCAGGGACATTTTCCACAGATTCATAAATAGTTCACTAAATAGGGTATTTCATGAAGTATAGAGAGCTCTCCACTTAAGACCAGTGTACTGCAAATATTAATAAATATAAATATAAATAAATACTTATTAGGATTTGTGAGTTAACAACTTTGTCCACTAGAGGGCAGTGCCATCAGATACGTTAATTCCAACAATTTATGACAAGTGAAAGTATAACAGAAACTTTGCTTTGCATAATGCCTGACTTTATATCTGGGTGGATGGGAGAGGATCTGGCTGTACAATTCAAGATTTGTTTAATGCATGAGCTACAAAGAATGTTACAGAATTTCACTTGGAATGTTTTATTGCTGATATATGCGCTCTGAAATGGATTCACATAACCTTCTCGGGAGAGATCATCTGTTGCAGATGCTCTTGGTGGCCAGGGAGGGTTCTGTCAGCATGTCGGAGCATCACACACACATAACACATGCGGGGAATCATGATCATTTTGAGTCATTAATAGCTTTCTAACCCATGACTTAGCCACAAAGGAATGTCAGATCTTTCATCCCTTCGAAATCGGAAAAACCTGTCCCTTCTCTGGTAAGCATGGCCTCTATCCATCTGACCCTCGTGCTCCACAATGTCTGACGCTTAGACAGAGACGATAAAGCCTGTTAAGGAACGCAAGCAGCTGATGGTTCTTCTTGTTTTTTTCTTGCACTCTTTACTTAAACCGGACCTTCAGTGTGATTTAATGAAAAGCCCAAACTCTTAAAAAACGGTTCCCCAGCATCTAAAATTAATATATTTTAAGTTTTTAGTCACTAACTTATTATTCTTTCCCTCACTGGGCTGCAACTCTGTTCAGGACTTTAGGATACGGGCGCCGCCATCTTGACTCAGAAGCATCACACTTACTGAGAAGAGGAGAGTGAGATAAGGTACAGGGGGGAGGGTTATAGCCGTGCTTTGCTCAGACAGAGCAGAGCTGGGGTCAGGTAAAGGTCAGCAGTCCCAGAATGCAGAGCAGCACAGTCAGGAGGCACTTCCTGTTTGCAGGCTGCCTGATAAGATGGTGGCTTCCATAAGCCGCCATCTTGGATGTTTAAAGGCTCATAACATGCAGTAGATGCAGGTAGGATGATTTTTAATGTGGACAATCTGTATGTACAGGGTGTGGGAAACATATAAGATAGACTCTTATTCAGGGTGAAGGTCCGCTTTAAAGAAGCTATATTACAGATAAAGCCCTTAGAAGTCACCGACCGGGTACTATCAACCTGCATGAAAAAGAGGCCTGAGAGCAAACATCGTTGTGCTGACCCTTTTTTCCCCATTTTAATCGACCTTATATTGGCATCACAATTATATGGTTTGCTGTGCATAGGCTGATGGGAATTTTTATGTGCAAGGCATGTTCGATATTGATGACCCAGTGTTACCAGAGGTCACCCACGTCCATGTTAAACAGACAGTTGGCTCAACTAATTTGATTGTATTTCTGAGGCCTAAATGACTAGTCTGGCCCCAACCTCCTATATTAATCTTTCACCCAAGGCCATAGGGAGTCAACAAGAATGGTAATGAACTACCAGTTACTAAAGTGCCTTTTGTTAAAATGGTCCATGGAATATTTATTTGCCATGTAGGAATCTAATCCTTGGTGATCTAGTCTTATTTTGGAATATCCCTGTCCATCATAATCATGTGGGTCTTTCTGATGGAAACCTAGATGGCCCACAATTGGCATTACTATGAAGCAAGTACCGGGGATAATGCCAAGTCATCAGCTATGCCTGTGGCAGAATATATATATATATATATATATATATATATATATATATATATATATAATTTATAGAATACAACAACAGATTTCCTCCTGGCTTGCTCACAGTTTTGACCAGTATATTGCTTCAACTAGTAACAGGCTTCTTATGCTTCCTTCAGTGAGAGCTCTTGCTCTAAGCAGCTTTCTTGTTTTCTGCTCAACAGATTCCTTTGGGCGCCTCTGCCCTGGTATCAATCCTGTGCAGACATGCTCCACTGGCTTCAGATCTCCCCAAAGCCCAGCTCCTGGTTTCTCTCGAACCTGCTCCCACACTACAGCATCTGAGGCTCATCAGCCTCTTTAACAACCTTTTGGACTGAAGTCCTGGATTGTGATGTATAGCCAACTGGACCCACTTAGCTGGCTGGTCTCAGGTCCATATCAAGTGCCTTAGTGGCAACCCCTTAAAGAGCATGTGATACATCACTCTTAGTATTTAAGCTTTCTAAAATGTATTTTCATGGCATTTTCCAGCATTTTAGTGTAAAACCTATGATATTGTTTCCCAACCTCTCATCATGAGCCACTAGCAGATCATGTTCCTCACAGATGCACAGGTAAAGTAATGAGTACTTAGACAGTACTATAGAGCCAGCAATCTGGAGATCCATAAAACCTAACCTGTTGGTGCCTGTTGTTGATGGGGAACAATGATATATGGCAATATATATATATATATATATATATATATATATATATGTTTAACCTTTGCCAGCTTTGTATTTTAATTTAAGGAAACTAAATGAAACATTTTTTAAGTCACCTGCCAAAGACTCCGATTACAGAAAGTCATATTGTTCACAAATTAAAAGGAAAGGAATGCATTTGGAAAACCACCAAGAACTTGTTATAATTGCTCACATGCAAGTAAAAGCTTTGCCCGCGTATTCCTTATTTGATGCTAAGGATTAAGTGTGATTACAAGGATGACATTGCAGCTTCTCTGTTAATAGGCAAATCAGTGTTTATGCCAAACCTATGCAGATTTCCTGTAGCGGGAAGGCTTTGATGCGCTACTAAGGCGTGCTGTTACGTTTTATGTGGATGTGATCACTAAGCTTAAAAATGACTACATAGGAAAAGTGGAATATTAATGAAGGCTAATTGTTGGCCCTGACAATGAAATACAAAAGGTCAGATGAAGCAAGTGCTGCTCTGTAATTAGTGTCTTTTACTTCCAGCATAATTGCTGTAGATGTAATGGCATTTGTCCATAGTATCTCAGCTAAAGAACATCCACTTAGCGTTTAGCCAATGCTAGGGGTGTAAATGGCTACTATCATGTAGCCAGTCATGTGTAGGATCAAGCTTTAAAGCCTAAAGTCAAGCAGACACTTGTCTAGCTATTACTGAATGACAACGTGACAGATAACAGACCAGTAGCTATAACCCCTGGGCTTAGGTGAGCAATGTAAACAAGACCTGCACAACAGATCTACGAAAAGTCCTGGTACTTACTCACATTTTATGGCACCAGCAAATATGACAAATAGTAATCACCCAGCATCCGACATTCATTTTCGCTCTTGCTCCTTAACACCATTTTTTTGTGTGTAGAAAACTTCCCCCTTAATGTTAAACGCTCCCCACGCTGTTTTTAAAATTCCATCTGAAGGTATTTTTTTTAAAGTGGCCCTATCCCCTTAATCCCATGGGCCCTAAGCATACCATTTAGGGTTGCCCATTTGTTTAAAGTCACACCATACATGGCCAAGATCCAGCTGTTTTACACATTCCTTCCTTACTCCCTTTGTCTGTATCTCCCACAGAGATGCACGTGGTACAAATCTCGTCATGTTATTTATTCTACATCAAATCCAGTTGTAGGCATTAAATGAAACATTTTTGTGAGGACTGTTGACCCTTGTTGGTTGCTGGTGGATCACATGACCTCTCATCCGGAGAGGTGCAGATTTCACAGTTTAATTTTTAGGTAATCTCCATACCTAGCGGGTAAGTACTGGCAAATATGTCATGTCTGATTAGAATTTATGCTATAAGTGAGGAATCTCTTTATTGTCCAGGCTAAGTGTAAAAACAAATCACTGTTTTCCCTTCGGATGATCCATCCTGCTATGCTGCTGAATAAAGATATTAAGCTGAGAATGTGCACTCATCCCAGAACATGGATGCATAAAAAAACTGCGGTGCCCTTGAATAGATGCATTAAATTCAATGTGCACATGTGATCGCTGATGCGCATTTAAAAAAGAACGATTTTTAGCGCAGTCGCGATTTTCATTTCTGTATCCCCAATTTTATAGAGCCCAGCTCCGAGATTACTGTTACTGTTGATTACTAGTTAGCTGTCTGACCTTACTAACATTCTCATTTTTTTGTACAGTGTCCGATATACACAGACATGCAAATACACGGAACTTCCCCCTGCTTTCACAGAGTTAATGGAAAACTCACAGTCTGTTTCTTACTCAAATACAAGAAATTGCAGGCATTTGTGAGGAATGAGGGAGATGAGAAATCACAATTGAGAGAATAGAAATCAACTGTCTGACATGTAGGACACTTAGGCTTTCATTTAAATTGGTCCAATACCTGTATTTCCTTTGACGGCTGTTGGTGCCTCAAACAAAAAATAACAAGCTCAAAGGGGGGGGGGGCATCCAGAATGCTGAAGCCCCCCCCCAGAACACAACCCCCCAGAATGCCTTACCTAGGAGTCAAAGGATTGGCCACCAGCACGCACTCCTTTCCTGGCGCTCTCGGGACTCCTTTCCTGGAGCTGGCTTAAGGAGAAGGTTAGGTTGTCGAGCATTCTGGGGGGTTATGTTGGGGGGGGGGCTCCAGCATTCTAGATACCACTGAGCATGTTCTTATTCGCTGCCTGTGGGACCAACACCCGTTAAAGAGAAAACGGGTGTTGGTCCGGTTTAACTCTCTGCCATTACAGTGTCTTTAACTTATGCATGTCTCAGAGTTTATTGATGGAATATATACAATATTTCACTATGTGTTATACAGTACAGCACTCCTATGGCTCAAAATCGAAATTTTTCTAGACTAGATAGATAGATAAATAGATAGATACATAGAGTTCATTGTTCTTAAACATTTGGGAAGTTAATTAAGTAGAATATATTGAAAACTGTTATGCGCAGGGCTTGCAAGGATCTGTTATGATGAAAAACCTTTTCCGATTCTCTTTTGGACTCTCCCTAGAGCTGAAAGCTATCTGTCGTGTGCAGCATAAATAACATGTAGCATCCTGCTTAAAGTTCACACTAGCGGGAGTGTTTGCTTTTAAAATTCATAGGGCTTCCCAGTTATTTACAGTCCATGGTATTGCTACTCAGCAGGCTAATGTATCATTGTGCTATTGCACTTTCACTCCTACTAATGAAAGAATTGTGATACACATTACCAAGCCCCTGCTGTTTGCATTAGAGGAGGGATCATTTTCTTTCATCTTGTCAAAGTATGGAGGCTGCCGTAACCCTTTCCATGCTTCTGGAACTTCCTCAGCCGGCACTACAAAGGCCTCTTGCCTCAAAAAATCTGATAAAACAGGTCAGTTTAGAAAATATGGCTCTCCGTGGTATGCTGGGTCGTGCTTGGTAACACCCTGTTTTTGTCTCCAAGTACCAATATAATAATGGGATCCAGAGATGAATTACTGCAGATGTACAGAGACAGGCCCACTATGGATTAGAGTCATGTAATTTTACCCCGTATCAGAAAATCTTTCTAACCGCTGTTATAATACAGGGCTGAGTTGTCCAGCAGTAAGATTTTCATTCTTTTCAGGTCTTATGATGATATCAGCCCTTTAAAATGACACAGCTGTGAGAGTGGATTCTTCACATGAGATAAAGCCACAGTCTGATGACCTGATGATTAGTTCCACTGGCCTGGCAATTCTCAGAATGAAACTATTTGGATTAAATTCTGGGAGGTTTTAGAGCTGCAAATGTGTGTTTATGTCACTGTATGAGTCACCTCGCCTGTCTTACTTTGCTTAAGGTAATCGTGTCAGGTTGTCTAATGATCCCAATTATTTCCCAACAATATGCCAGTGTTTCCGAAGAGATGACTGCTAGTGATTTCATTTAAACCTGACTCTAAATATGGCACAGCCTTGACAACTTACCTAAAAGTCTAGTAATGAAGGGATGATTGTATGGTTGTCCTGTTCCCACAGCTCTTGTCTTCTCAGCATCTTAGCTAAGGTTGAAACCAAACAATTAACACCTTCATCTGCACCACTTACACTCCTACAGGATTGCAAGCCAAAAAGACAAACACAACCTTGAAAAATTGCTCTAAAAGCATAGCTGCACCACCATTGATTGTGTAACTAAACTTTTAGAGCTATTTTTTTAGGTCCTCAGCATCTTAGGTTAATGTTAAGGCAATAAATGAATTCCTTTTTGTAGGTCTCATTTTAAATCCAAGTCTGCCTAGTGATTTATCATTTATAAATTAGGTAAATTTGCTCACCCTTATACACAAATGTTGGCAGCTGAATGCGCACTATTTCATGTCTCAGTTGGGAACTAATCTGTTTGGTCCAGCCGGAATACCCTATTGGCCAACAATGTTCAGATGGCAGATGAAAGCAATGTGGGAGCATGGCCTAGGAGAGAAACAGGCTTTGGGGGAATGTTAAGTTGCAAGATATCTCAAATGGGGTTGCCCCAGGGGTTTTTAACCTAGTCACCTTTCACTGGTATTATTCCCCTCGAGAATTTATACTGGATGGCTGATGGGCAGAGCTCAACCCCACCACCCAACTACAGGGGGTTTGAGAAGGACTGCACCACCCCCTAGTGATTGTTGCCCACATTACGGTCCCTATTTCAAAAAAGGTAGCTGCTACTCCCCAACTTAACAGGAATGTAATATTTGCTTTACGTATAATTTTAACTTTACTAAATACTTCCCTACACTTAATTTACTTTTACTGCACTTAAAGCTAATTTTGTTGTAGGTTGGAAACATTGTCTAGGGTTCTCCCCTATTTGTACATCCACTTTCTAGGGCAGGGATCCCCAACCATTGGTACCTTAAGAGCCACATTCAGCATCGAGGGATAGTCTTGAGCCACCTTCATTGTGAAGAAATTGGCCATTGTGTAACTACCCTGACCACATAAAATACTTGCCCCTTCAGAAGCAGGTCCTTTATCTCTAAAAAAGTTTAGGCAGGCGGAGAAGCATGTTGGCTTACCTGTAGCTTCCAGCACAGTGGGAGTTGGGGAACAGGAAGCTGCAAAGACAGGTAAGCTGGCACACTTCTCCACCTGCCCAACTAATTGACTCCAGGCAGTCCATGAGCTAAACAGGCGAGATCCGTGAGCCACAGGTCATGGACCATTGTTCTAAGGAGCCAGTCCACCTCAGGTATAATGTTGCAGATGTGTCCCCACAGTTCCTGCTTCTGCCTGGCCGAATTTGTACGGGGGAGTGCGAAACATGCCTGGGCTTGTTTGCACAAGATCCCCCCAAGGCTGGAAGTCAGAACTTATGGAAACTCACCAAAACACTGGGTGCCGTGTACAGTGACATGTATCATGGGAGCGATGGCTGGTTATAGGGTTCGTAATGTGCTTCAAATGGCACTCCGGTTATGAATCTGCAGGAAACGTCCACAAAAGTAGACTTTCCCATAATACCTATTGAATATGCTACTCACTTATAATGTTTTCTAATCTTCTTTTGAACGTCTCACCTTCTAGTTTGAGGTAATGCTCTGTTTTAGCTTAATTAATTAATTTTAATGTATCTTTTTCATCGACCTGTGTGGTTATTAGCCCAGGAAGATGCTTTTGAATAGGCAATATGATTGTTCCATAGCATCTACTTTCATTTCCATTTTATTCAAGGAATTTGGTGACTATGGCTGAATTCTCTATTGATATACCAGGGGTAGCCTAGCTTGGTCTACTTCTATAAGAAACATACTGTATGCATGTTGAATCATTCTGTTACATATTTCTTTAGAACATTTCCCCGAATAGCAATATGGCAATAATGACAAGCTATCTGTTAATGAGATAGACTGGGGTATTTGAATGGAGACTGAAAGATGAGACCAACTTCCTGGCATTTAACCTCCAGCTTGTTTTCCCCAGTGAGGGGAACATAAAAATGAATTAGTGTTATACTGTCGCCATTATGCATTCTTATGTTTATCAAGGCACATAGCTACACACATTTTCAACTTCAGTTCCTGATTCATGATGAACAGGTTTTGTGTCAACTTCCTATTTCTATTGTGTAGAGCAAATCTGCAATGTATCAAGAAGACAGATTCCTGTTGAAGCAGATGTGTGAATACAGCACATTCATTACTAATAGTGTACACCATGTAGTCAATGAATAAAATAGCCATTGGCCTTGGGAGTTGTTTCTGACCTATGTCAAGAAAAATGTATTGCAAGAACAATTTATTGTGCATACCACCCAGAGTGCATATTAGCTATATTGAACTGAATGCCAGGCCTTAACGTATTGGTGCCTGCAGACATGGCATTGTGGTGGGAAGGGGCACAGTTGAATCAGTCCCTCCTGTGGCCAAAATATCTGCTGGGAAGTGGAAACTGGGAGCATCCATGCTTGAATTTAACTCAATAAAAAAACTCAATAAAAAAACTCTCAAGCGTAAGTGTAAAATCAAAGCATAGAAGTTTGGCCTCCCAGATTTATTCTAAGCTGCTCTGAGTTTTTTGTTGATTAATTATCATCTGTTTTATAGCTATGCCTTGTATTCTAGTGTAATTCACAAAAAGAATGTTACATTCAGTCTCTGAATGGAGGGGGTGGTACTGCCATCAGTCTGACCAATCAATATACTTTGCTTTCAATTCAATGGTTTCAACGTTAAAGTAATACCATTTATTGGTTAGATAGATGAAGCAAAGTACTGAAATCCAGTTGCTTTCTTCTTTAGAGATAATACAATTCTTATTATGACTGAAAAAGTAGGTCATACTGTGTTCGCCATTAAGAATAGTTGCTAAGTGAAAAAATAATGTGATACCTTTTGTATGCCAACTGACTATATTTGAAGGGCAGCTTTGGAGAATACCCAGTTAGGCAACATGTTGTCTTATAACCAAGTGTTCTTAAGAGCCCACCTTAAACCAGCCTAAAAAAGGTATCATCTTATTTCTTTGCTTTTCTACTGTGCCTGAAGAAAATACCTAGTGAATGTTGATACCATCTTTAATCTATTGAGTTATCCAATAAATAGGATTACTTTAACGTTGCTGCAACACTGGCTGACGTTATACAACAAATTACTAACAAATTGTTGATTTCAAAGGGTATTTGTTGCCTTCCTCCCTCCCGACATCCTACAGTAAATGTATGAACTATGGAAATTCATAGACATTTGTTGGCTTTATACTGACCAGGCATGGGCATGAGATGTATGATCAAGGGTTTTTCCCTATTATCCTTCAATAAATAACTGTCTGGGGCTTAGAACCGTGAGTATTGCCTCGGGCAGAACAAGAAACATATTATTTTTAGATCAGTACAGAGCTGTATATATCACATAGTAGCATTCTCATGGGATATTATGGTTAGCTTCTGCGTGGTTATTAAAGACTGCCCTAGCTGTCAGCATTGGACAAGGAGACTTGGCATTTTTTTCCTTAAGCATGTGACACCTGTATTAGATTAAAATGCTGGTTTTACGTAATTATTACCAGGGAATTACATCTAAAATGAGATGGCTTCACGCTGAAAGATTTCTCTTAACATGCTTTTCATCTGATCTTAATTCTGACATATTGATTCATGCATATTACTTCTGTAGATGCTCTAGCCTAAGGCTGTTTGATATGCAGATTTTCTTTTCTTTTTCCAGTTTTTTTTTTGTAAGTAGTGCGAGCTGAAGGGAGGGGAGTGTGAAGGATGAGACAAACAGGGAGCCCGTTCAGCTGTATTATAATGTGTCTGTCAATTTGAAATAATTACACTGAAATCACTGAGCTGAGGATTTATTATTTTTTTAATAGAACTCATCAGAGGAACACTGATGCCTGCCTCTTGAATCAGACAAATAATATCTCGCTGGCCTTCCAGTCCTGTCTCTGACGATTTATCAAAGATGGCACAAGTGGTCATAAGCTAGGAAGCCAAAAATGATTGCTAGGAGTGATCAACAACCGCCACTTAAATGCGGTGACAAAAAAGAATCTGGAATGAGGAAAGTGTAGGTATTCCCCAGGGGGGATGATTGCTGATTCACTGGACCTTTCCTGAGATTTTTTTCTTTTTTTTCCTATCTAGTTCTTTTTTTCATTCTGTCTGAATCACGGGCTGCTGAGCGGAGATTTATTATCAAATTGACATAAGGACTGTCATTTCAGAGGGGCATGTCTGAAAAAGTGTACTTAGAAAATAAGAGAAAATCTCATTTCTAATATTGTAGCTGACATTCAGTTAGTCTGCGTGGCCGCTCACAATTGTGAATAGCTGTGGCCCTGAAATGAAATTGTGAATAGACTCTTTTCCATTCTGATGAGGGTTTTATGAAATAAAAAAAAAGTCAAAAGTCCTTGTTGCAAGGATGCTCACGAAAGCAGGAACAATTATAATGTGTCTGCTATAGATTAGATAGAATGCAAAGCACTATTCCATAACAAGCCAGGTGTCATTCATCTGAGGTTTTAACATTTATTCATTTCGTGTTGCCAGTGGCAAATTTGTTCTCCATTCTGGCTACTGGTTGAAGAGGTCACCATGGAAAGTCTTTAGGACTTGGCCCAAGGTGACCACCAGCAGTCAATCGCCTTCACCAGGCAGCCTTGCCTATCACTATGTGACCATTTTCCTGGCCAACGCCATGGACAGGAGTGCCAGTGGCCAAAGTCGTGGAATGGAAAAGTAGTACGTTTGCTTGAGAACAGACATGCATGGGGTATGCAGATATCAGCATTACCCTCACTGTGATCAACAGTCATTATTTTATAAAATCTCCAGTGGAAAGCATTCCAAAAGCTCAAAAAGACTAGCTGAACAGCATCCCTTGGGGCATGGGCCCTCAGTAAATTCAAAACTTGACAATGGGCTGAGATACCTACTGCATATACATTCTGACCACAACCCACATATTTGGGCACTGGATTCCAATGCTGCATATCCGTAGATCCCTCACTCTCCTTTTTCCAGGTTGCAAGTGTTCACATGCATAAAAGGGGCACACGGGCTGCTAACTATTTTAGTCTGTTCTCATCTGTCTGTCTTACTATTACAGTGAGGTACTTCTGCTGGGGGGGGGGGGTTGAAGCTTCAGGTATCGATTGCAGGGGGTTGTGAGGGTTGAACAATCTGGAATCCACCCCCCACACTGATTGTGTAAAAAAAAGGTGTGGGATTTTAAGGGGGCAGTCTTCAAATCTCAATACATTACCCCCCCCCCCCCCCCCAACTAATGTTTTAAAAACAACATTTTACTAAATTTATTATAACATCATAAAAAATAAAGTAGAAATGGTAATTCCAAATTTGCTGGATAGCAATCTGGGAACCTTTCTTGTTCCTTTCAGGTCAGAACATCACTTGTTTTGTTTATTTCTCAAAATGTCTATTTGCAATGGTCTTTCAGGAGATCTAAATGCTGCAAATTAATCAGATTTCAGGCTAGAAGAAAGAGTTCTGGCTAATTTTAGAGCTTGTGAATGCAGCCTCAAGAGAAACTTTTGTAAATATATGAAAAATAGGGGTCCATTAGGCCAAGGAATTGTGAAGCCTGACTGGACCTGCATGCTGCCATTGATGAAGAGACAGGCCAGTGTTTTTCTCCTTTTTTTATTCTCTGTAGTCTTCTTTCAGTGTTTTCTGCTGGTGAGGTTGTAAATGAGCTCCTTACTGAGACAAGGTTGAAGGTCAAAGTGTAGTGCCAGCTGCCTGGCCCGCCGCAGAACAATGATGCATCCTTTTGCTCTGCAGCACAGAACATTCCAGCACAGCGTTGTATTGGGCTCCCGCTAATCTTTTATTAAGCTAATGTCACCATTCTCTTAAACTGGAGTTTTATAGTATCTCGTGAAATTAACCTTGCTACTCTGGTTTCCTCTTCATATGTCATCCTGGATGGTTACTTCCTTTTTGATTCAGGGCGACTTTACTGGAAAAGTGTGTTCTTCATATCCAGCAATTTGTCATCCTAATTTCACTTATCTATTCCTGCCAGCACATGTTGTTCTTACTTTGTATTACGTCTATCAAAGTGGAAGCAGAGTCCGATCTAAACCTGAAAATCCTGTTGTGTAACAATAACAATTTTGAGTTCTTTACTTCTTTTAGATATATTTTTATTTCTTAATAGCAGGCCCAAATACTCTCTGCCAACTATGTGCCAGAAAGGATCCTAATCGATGTCACCCTCCTACCTATGGTAAATCCTGCTATTAAGAGATATTTAGCTTTTACACAGAGCTCTTTCCAATAGGAGACCCTAAAACACCTAAATGCCCCCTTGTGGTGAGGCTGAGGCTGCCATACTTGTTTGAAGCTGTTGCCAGGTTGCTGTTGGACAGAGTTCGACCAGAAAAAGCATCTTTTAAGAGGATACTAAAGTCTTGAAATAACCCACTCGCTGCTCACATGCCTGCCCCCTTCCCTCGGACACATAAGGCATCCCCAACCCTCTCCTAAAAGGCCCACCAGGACAGGTTCACGGGTAATGCATGCAACTTAAGCTGTTGGGGGGGGGGGGTGGAAAGGGTTGGGGACTACTGGCAAAATTTTCATAAAACAAAAAAACACAAGGATCCCATAATGAAAGTGAGAAACGTGGGTAACTGTCTTGTCATCCAGTTACAGCAGCAGCGAATGCACTGCTGTCATTGTGAATGGATATGTGACTGTCACTCACAGCCTGCAGTACCCCGGAAAACTAGAAGCCAGGATTGCACCTTATGTAAGTGCTTGGCGCAGGGAGGAGGAGGTTTGGGGTTATTTAGAGACCTAAGAGGCTCTTTAAGTGAATGGTTTAACAGCGCAGATAGAGGGATTTTTTGGAGGACTCTGTCACAAAGTTGCTTTCCTTATTTAATCCTGCCTAGCCTCAACTTCTTGTATCTAGGTGGCTCATAAAGTGCTGCAGGTTGTCTGCTGTCCAAACTGCCCCCCTGACCACTCTTTTTATATTATAGACTCTCAGGAAGGCTGCTAGGGAATTACACCTGTTCCTTCTATCAGCAAGGGAGCCTTCACCCTTGTCTTGTATCAAGCTTCAGCAGATGATCATGCTGTTGGACAGCAGATGGTGCTATGTGGGATCAAGACTGCATAACATTGGGTAAGTATAGGTATTTATTATGGCCACAAATGGACTTTGAATTGATGACCACCTGCTGTGAAAGATTCAATAGATTTTCCTTAGAAAAGGTCAATAATACATAATTTATGGAAAAGTACTCACATTGGGTCCCGGAAGAATTTATATACTCCAGCAAGACTAAATGCTTGGTACCAAAATAAGTGGACATAAATCAGGGTATGTGTAGTCCCAGCCATTGCTGTCTATTAATGAGCCCCCACCTATTTTACTTTTATTTTAATCTCACTGTATTAAAGCTATTGTCATACAGAAAAGAAAACACAGGTAGATCCATGGGACAAAAGCAAACAGGATATACAGAGGAAGACTAAAGTTACATACCATTACAGGGTTTAAGCAAGTGCAAACCATCCGCAGACATCGCCAACCACCCAGAGATTAATGATGTTATCCCCTTCCTATTGCCACCGCACTCTGAAACCGTCAGAGGTCGGTCAAAAGAGAGGATGTTCGATGCGCTACAATGGTGCACCCACCCGCATCCCATGATCCCCGCTCCGGCCCCGTAAAATAAGGCAGCAACAAAAGTGCCGATGTCACATGGCCTGTTGAGATGGAGCATCACCCACGCCAGTGGAGGGCCGCCAACCCCAACGGCGCCAATCAAACTGGAGTCAACAGCGCAAGTGTTGTTTTTTCCCCTTTTTAGGAGGCAACACCGCCAATGCGCGTGGACCGAGAGGAGAATAGCCCCGGGACAAGGAGGGGCCCAAGCGGGCAGGCCCCAATAGGAGAGAGAAGGTCGATCTGCGCGTGGAAGGGGCGGGAATTCAAGGCTGGGAGGGGAGAGAAGATGTGGAAGTGAGGGTGGGGGCAGGTAAGGGAGATGTAGGTAGTGGGGAGTAGAGGGGGGAGGAGGGGTGGATACAGGAGAGGAAGAGAGCAAGAGAAACAGAAAAAGGAAGAGAAGAAGAAAAGGGATAAAAAGGGGAGCTGGGCCTGCTGGCCTCCTGGGGGTGGGTATTGGTCAGTGGCAGGCTTGTTGGATGGTATTTGGCACCTGCACCGGGAACCTATTTTACTTTTAAACTATCCTCTTTCCACGAAGCATGAACATACTGCTGAAATCACTTCAAGCCTGGCAGTTTAAGATTGATTAAAAAATGGGATCAAACATATGACAGACAGACCCACATCTTACACATCCCAGACAGACCTTAAAGACCAACAATAATAATCTAATCAGAGTTTATTCCTGAAGCTTTACAGTGACTGACTATTAGCTAGTGAAATCTGGCCAAATGTGACTTCATTTGTGTTATCCTCGGGGATGCCATTGTTAACTACAGGATGTTAGGTTTGAAATTAATCCTTCCTTCTGATTGGATATTAACTCAATTTACATTTGTAAGTGAATTTATTTATCTAGTTGTGCCAAAAATCAGCCTAATTCACAAAACAGTTTTGCACTTTTGCATCAAGTTACTGCGAGTGGGATAAATCCTAATCATGTCTTGACTGAGAAGTGAATATAATGTAGGTGGTCACCAAGGTAGTAAAACTGAATTCTGGCTCTGCAGGAAGCTGCTTCCATTTCACAATCCTGTCCCACCTCATGTAGCCGCAGTGTGATCAGTTTCATGAGATGACACAGGCAATGCGGGTGAAATAAATGGGAAATACGGATAGTATATTGAAGCTGCACCTCTGCTTAACTATTCCATTCCAATAAATATCTAGCTTTTTCAAAGGTGTCCTGTCTATGGCAAACTATCTGAGATTCATTCTAATGCAAACTATCTGAGATTCATTCTGAAATTCTAATAGAATTTCAAAATGAAATCTGACTATGTTGTTTAAATATTGCTAAAGATATCATTGATAAACGAGCCAATGTAGATGTTGAAATCACTATTTGCCTTGCCAGTAAAGTTAAATTCTACCATACCAGTTTTTTTAAGCTGCAGATTATTAGTTGTAAATGACCAGGTAGAAGCTAGACAGGTTATGCTCCTAAGTGGAGCATCACTAATCACCTTTAGACAGTGGTTCACTAAAGTGTTCTAATGACCTACTAACCATATGCCCTTAGAGAGAATCTCACATCTAAGGGGGGGGGGCTCTATTTTTCTTTCATATTGGATGAAGAAAGAGGTTAAAATGACCTTACAAGGCAAGAATCCACTATGGTTACCAGTGGATATGGGCTGTTCAAAGACACGGAGAAGCCAATATTTTCCCAACTATTGTTTTTGGAAATATAGATGACATTGTGATGGCTACCACGACTTTTGGATTGCCTTTATTTGAAATATAATTTCCAAAAATATTTTTTCTAGTTTGAATTGCACAAAGAATAATGTAATTTGATTTTTCATTGAATATTTCTACAGCCTACAGATACAGATGTTACCTAAATTCAATGGCTTTCTTTGAAGGTACAGTAATTAAAGAAAACTAAGTCGTTTGACCCTTGTGGTCATCATGGTATAGAAAGTAAGGGGAAATGTTGCCAAGTTAAACTGCACACAGCAATAAAGACTGAGTAAAATATGTAAACTTTCTATGATTTACCCAAAACCCAAAAAGGAATATATTTTAAAAGTATTTTGCCCATACTGAAGTACTGAAGGCTTTATTTTTTATTAGTTTTGATGACAAAAAACACTATCCTTTAATATCCTTGACTGGGAAGTACAAGGCATCAAAGATGGCCAGTATATTTCTAATTAATAACCTGATGGCTAGATAGCATATGTAGACATATATAGATGGTATGGCTGGTGATGGTCATTGGAGAAGCACAACGATAAGTACTATTTACCCAAATACAGTCCATTACTACCTAATAAGGAGCACACTGCTACTCTAATAACCGTAACCCATTTTTCACATTTTGGCCTTCTTCAGTCTTTCTTATGTCAGCCTCCTATTCATATAGGTCACAGCACTTCTGGTGAATTAGAAGCATTGCTAGTACCCAGACATGTATTCACGCTATGACTAATCTTACAATACTGTGATTCAAGAGGGAATTAAATTCCTGATGTCGACCACTCTCTAATTTAGGATTATTTAAAACCTATATGGTTAATTGTTCTATATAAATAAACAAGAGAACACTCTGCTCACAAGAACAAACATTAAACTAGCTTTCATGTAAATTATTTTAGCAGTATTCAAGCCACATGTATTTTATTTCATTTAGGGATACACCCTACCACATAAAAAACATGCATGCTGCTTTGCTTCAAGATCCAACACATGGTGGCTAGTGTAGTCATGTAAGAGAGGGAATGGTGCAAGAATAGCTAGTATAAATTAGAAAATTCACACTGTATCAAACTACGTTTACTTAAAAGGAACATTACTCAAATTAATATTGAATAAAGTAAGTATTATTTTTTGGAATATGCTGGTATTGACTGGTATTACCATTAGATACCTTAAGCACTGATCCCCTTTAGCTTCTTGATTTGGACCTATGGACCTATGTGGGGACAAAGGGAAGCCTGACCCTGTCTCAGCACCTACACCCCTCCCCCCAGCCCCACAGTTAGGGCTATATTCATCTAGTAAAGACCGGGTCTGCATGAGTATAGGGCTGTAAGCCACAGCACACATTACAGCAGTTGACACATTTTATGCATGCAAAAAAACGACATGCTCCTTGGAACAGATTATTTAATGAACTGTTAAAAGGCTTTAGTGCACTTTTGAATGCCAAACTCATTGGCCATTGATACCTTGATAACAGAACAGGTGGTCCCAAGGACTAGCTCAGGCAGTAAATGGAGGGTCAACCAACAAGGCAAAAGGAGGGAATTTCAATGATACTACAACTGTAAGCCCAAGGACTATCAGAGCTACTTTCGTGTGCCCTCACTCTGACTGCTGGGCTGCTGCCCCATGTGACCTCTGGTTACCTGGAACATCACTGGCCACCTGCTGTCATGTGGAGCCACAAGCGTGGAGGGGAACATGGAAATATAAAAATACCCATTCCCAATATTGATTGTTCAGCTGTAGTATGGGGGGCACATTTAAAGAAATACAGTTCAAAAACACACTTCAACACAGTGAAAAATAACAGGATCAATTGGGGACATAGCAACTATGCTATCTATTAAATAAATCAACATCTACATGACATTGCAAATGTGATACCTGCAAACCCATCTTGGTGTGCAAAGTAAAGTAGGAAAGAAGAGAGAGAGAAGAAGAAAGTGGAGGGAGAGTGTGGTTAGGGCTAGGAGATGAAGGGTAGGGGAGGAAGACAATGGGCACAACATCAACTGCCAAGGACAGAGAAGTATTCAGCTGACAGTATGAAAACTCCAGCCATGGAAACCGGGTATGAGGTACCACTTCTGATCATCCTTTAAAGAAGCAATAAGACTTTCCATTTTCCTGACATTGTTAATCCTCTGGAACTACATGACATTGGTCAGGGGGCTGGGTATACTCCAGATGGCAGCAAGTAGGTGAATAAGTAGGCCTCCAGTCATTTTGTCCTGAAGGATCACTTTAATTCTATGTGTACATGTACAGCAACGCCATTGCAGTGCTGGATCCCTCGTGAGTTTAAATCAGAGTTTCATTGGGGTGTTTTTTTAAGTTCTCCATTTGTTTCAATGCTAGAAAATCAACTTCATCCAGCTGGCTTTAGAGTGTCATAGTCATTTTACAGCGAGAACTGAGAGGGATTAATGCGAATTGTTCCATGTTCTCCATAAACTGCTGGCAAAAAATCAGTGCTGTGTAATCTATATAAATGGCCCCATTTTGCCTGTATTTAACCAGACTTGTATTTCATGGGTAATTTTTCATGTTTGACAGTTAAATCGCAAGTCTATACAGTAGGCGTGCTATCCGCATACATTCCCTATATTTGTCATAAATGTATTTTCATTCAGCTGCATATAGCCTGTTTCTGTTTTATTCTATGGAGCTGAATCATCATATGTGGTTTGATGAATATGCGATAGAGGCAGCTGATGAGAGATAAATATTGCTTTGATGAATGGCCATCACCTTTGATGGATTCAAGGCTTATGACTAAACTCTAAAGAAAACATATCCGTGTGAAACTGAAGTTCTGAGAAACGCAAAATGTAATGCCACAGGTGAAAAATATAGTTTGTTTAAATATAAAACAGGGTTCTGCTAGGCCGCTTATGCTAAAAGCATTTGGTAGGCCTAAATATTTGTGAAAAGGGGTGATTAAGTGTGCTTCTCTATTGGATGACTGTACACATAAATATAAGCATTGGGAAAAATCCTTCGTCTTTGTGCTGCTTGGGAGATGAGTCAGGCGGCTCTATTTAAATGTAGTAAAGGTGGCAGTAAATTATGTCTGACTGTATACACCATGATGTCAAGGTGAGGTACAGAAGAAACTGCCGTACTTAGTGATGAACACATTTCAAAACTCTTTGTTTTACATTTGGAAGGCAATTGCATAGCATCACATTTGCAACATTTCTAAAATACAGTATAAACCTTCTCAAATTATACTATTACATTTTAAAAAGAAAGTGCCCGGGATAAAATTTGAAAGTAAAACCTTGGTGGTCAAGGTCAGACTGCAAATTTCCTTGCCATCTTTCTTTGCTTCAAGACATAAAAATACTCAAAGACGTATGGTTAAGAGTTAAAATTCACGGCTCTGTTCTTTATTGCTGTAAATGTTAACTTTCCAGGACTCTTTTTACTAAATGTGTGTGACCATGACCAGAATGCACAAAAATTCGATTTTTTCCACAATTATACCACATATCCTCATTTTACAGTGTGTGACTAGCTTAGGTCTTGTCTAACCTTGTCAAACATAAAACAGGCCATCATGGGCCACCAACATTTTTGATGAGAAATTGCAGAGAGCCTATAGGACACCACCCTGTTATTTACATTAGCACAAATTATATTATAGTATATTGTGACCCAATGGAGAAGACTGAAATTTATGGCTTGGCCTGACTTTCTTTATTTCGGCCCAGCGAGCTGATATACATTCCTCACATAACTTGCACAGATATGATTCATAAACCAGCTTTTGTATGGTACATCATTTAATGACATACAATAGTCCTTGCTTTAACACCCATATTGTTTTTCCTTGTGCCAAAACCACACACATATTTGTGTGAAAAGCTGAGGATTGTATTACATTTCCTCTACATGAACAATTAGTTCCAGTGTAGACTCCCTTTATGGTGTTCTGCCATGCTCACAGCTAGATAGCTCGGGCCTCACAAGTGACAAGAACAACGTGTTTCTGCTCACCTCCAAGCTGATCCCTATTCCATAGGTCAGACATGGCAAAAGGGGAAAGAAAAGCATAAAGAGATTTGTGTTATTTGTCCACTTTTTCTTTTAGTCATCCATGACCTCCAAGAGTAAAATTAACACTTAAAAACATTTGTTATTGCTGTTATGTAACTTTGTGCGAAACCATATGTTTCTCATTTCCTTTTGTCCCCTCCGCATTTGTAACTAGATAACGCAGAATCGACCCTGGGAACCTTCTGGACATTTTCAACTGGTAAAAAAACGCATGACATATATTGCTTTATTGCAGCCATGGAGAATTGCTTACCTGTGTTGCCCTCCTATAAAAGTACATGTACAAAATACAATCCCCCATCCCAGGGAGGATGGTCCCATTTAGTTTTAAAGCTCTGGGTACAATGTTCCTACCTTGTCCTCCAGGGAGTTATGCCTGAAACAATAGCTTGTTTACAGTTCTACAGACTCCAAGGTTTTGCCAAATCTTGATATTTGGGGGTATTCACACACAGGGGCAATTCAAATAATGTCAGTGGGGGGAAGGGCATTATTTTAGGTCCTACTTTGATCCTAAACACCTAACTAGTTGATACATCATCATATTCAATTATATTATCAGAGACTAAAATGTTGTTTGAATAAGAATGCCATAATTTTGGGAAACATTGCTTCCCCTCATGTACCCCTAGGCCTACATAACCAGCTGGTGGCCTCATGTACCCCTAGGCCAGTGGTGGCAAGTAGAGGTGCCCAACTAAAACTTTTAAGCGAGCATAAACAAAACCAGAGCATTACCTCCCCCCGAATAATTGCTCTAGGTCCACCCTGTCTAAAATCACCCTGTCCTGAGTTTTGCACCTGCAAAGTGCTGGGCCGTCCCCTCTACCACCTCATATAGAGTTATCATGCTGAGGAAGTGCTGGCCTGCCCCCCTCCACCACCTCATATAAAGTTAGCATGCTGAGAAAGTGCTGGCCCGCCCCCCTCCACCACCTCATATAGAGTTAGCATGCTGAGAAAGTGCTGGTCCGCCCCCCTCCACCACCTCATATAGAGTTAGCATGCTGAGAAATTGCTGGCCCGACCCCCTCCACCACCTCATATAGAGTTAGCATGCTGAGAAAGTGCTGGCCCGCCCACCTCCACTGCCTCATATAGAGTTAGCATGCTGAGAAAGTGCTGGTCCGCCCCCCTCCACAGCCTCATATAGAGTTAGCATGCTGAGAAAGAGCTGGTCCCCCCCCTCCACCACCTCATATTGAGTTAGCATGCTGAGAAAGTGCTGGCCCGCCCCCCTCCACCACCTCATATAGAGTTAGCATGCTGAGAAAGTGCTGGCCCGCCCCCCTCCACCACCTCATATAGAGTTAGCATGCTGAGAAAGTGCTGGCCCGCCCCCCTCCACCACCTCATATAGAGTTAGCATGCTGAGAAAGTGCTGGCCCGCCCACCTCCACTGCCTCATATAGAGTTAGCATGCTGAGAAAGTGCTGGTCCGCCCCCCTCCACAGCCTCATATAGAGTTAGCATGCTGAGAAAGAGCTGGTCCCCCCCCTCCACCACCTCATATTGAGTTAGCATGCTGAGAAAGTGCTGGCCCGCCCCCCTCCACCACCTCATATAGAGTTAGCATGCTGAGAAAGTGCTGGCCCGCCCCCCTCCACAACCTCATATAGAGTTAGCATGCTGAGAAAGTGCTGGCCCGCCCCCCTCCACCACCTCATATAGAGTTAGCATGCTGAGAAAGTGCTGGCCCGCCCCCCTCCACCACCTCATATAGAGTTAGCATGCTGAGAAAGTGCTGGCCCGCCCCCCTCCACCACCTCATATAGAGTTAGCCTGCTGAGAAAGTGCTGGCCCGCCCCCCTCCACCACCTCATATAGAGTTAGCATGCTGAGAAAGTGCTGGCCCGCCCCCCTCCACCACCTCATATAGAGTTAGCATGCTGAGAAAGTGCTGGCCCACCCCCCTCCACCACCTCATATAGAGTTAGCATGCTGAGAAAGTGCTGGCCCGCCCCCCTCCACCACCTCATATAGAGTTAGCATGCTGAGAAAGTGCTGGCCCGCCCCCCTCCACCACCTCATATAGAGTTAGCATGCTGAGTAAGTGCTGGCCCGCCCCCCTCCACCACCTCATATAGAGTTAGCATGCTGAGAAAGTGCTGGCCCGCCTCCCTCCACCACCTCATAAAGAGTTAGCATGCTGAGAAAGTGCTGGCCCACCCCCCTCCACCACCTCATATAGAGTTAGCATGCTGAGAAGGTGCTGGCCCGCTCCCCTCCAACACCTCATATAGTAGTTAGCATGCTGAGAAAGTGCTGGCCCGCTCCCCTCCACCACCTCATATAGAGTTAGCATGCTGAGAAAGTGCTGGCCCGCCTCCCTCCATCACCTCATATAGAGTTAGCATGCTGAGAAAGTGCTGGCCCGCCTCCCTCCACCACCTCATATAGAGTTAGCATGCTGAGAAAGTGCTGGCCCGCCTCCCTCCACCACCTCATATAGAGTTAGCATGCTCAGAAAGTGCTGGCCCACCCCCCTCCACCACCTCATATAGAGTTAGCATGCTGAGAAAGTGCTGGCCCGCCTCCCTCCACCACCTCATATAGAGTTAGCATGCTGAGAAAGTGCTGGTCTGCCCCCCTCCACCACCTCATAAAGAGTTAGCATGCTGAGAAAGTGCTGGCCCACCCCCCTCCACCACCTCATATAGAGTTAGCATGCTGAGAAGGTGCTGGCCCGCTCCCCTCCACCACCTTATATAGAGTTAGCATGCTGAGAAAGTGCTGGCCCGCTCCCCCTCTACTGCCTCATATAGAGTTAGCATGCTGAGAAAGTGCTGGCCCGCCTCCCTCCACCACCTCATATAGAGTTAGCATGCTGAGAAAGTGCTGGCCCGCTCCCCCTCTACTGCCTCATATAGAGTTAGCATGCTGAGAAAGTGCTGGCCCGCTCCCCTCCACCACCTCATATAGAGTTAGCATGCTGAGAAAGTGCTGGCCCGCTCCCCCTCTACTGCCTCATATAGAGTTAGCATGCTGAGAAAGTGCTGGCCCGCTCCCCTCCACCACCTCATATAGAGTTAGCATGCTGAGAAAGTGCTGGCCCGCTCCCCCTCTACTGCCTCATATAGAGTTAGCATCCTGAGAAAGTGCTGGCCCGCCCCCCTTTACTGCCTCATATAGAGTTAGCATGCTGAGAAAGTGCTGGCCCTCTCCTCTCCAACACCTCATATAGAGTTAGCATGCTGAGAAAGTGCTGGCCTTCTCCTCTCCAACACCTCATATAGAGTTAGCCTGCTGAGAAAGTGCTGGCCCGCCCCCTCCACAGCCTCATATAGAGTTAGCATGCTGAGAAAGTGCTGGCCCGCCTCCCTCCACAGCCTCATATAGAGTTAGCATGCTGAGAAAGTGCTGGCCCGCCCCCTCCACAGCCTCATATAGAGTTAGCATGCTGAGAAAGTGCTGGCCTGCCCCCCTCCACAGCCTCATATAGAGTTAGCATGCTGAGAAAGTGCTGGCCTGCCCCCCTCCACAGCCTCATATAGAGTTAGCATGCTGAGAAAGGGCCTGGCTCATCCTCTTTGTTACAGTGAATTAATCATTGCACTTTAGTCGCTGTGACAGAAGAAGCCCATGGCCCATACACCAGTTTGGAAACGGTGGATGAGCGCCTAAAGAAATACCTACATGCATGTCGGGGGACCCAGTTTCAGAAGCAGGTTGGTTTTATACCGCTGGACCTAGATTAATTAGCGTCAGAGATGGGGGGGAAAGCCTTTGTTTTTGCTCTAGTCTGGACAGGGCCTTTAACTTTTTATACATCTCACTTATTTGCAACTACAATTCAGAAGTTCTTTTGATAACATTTTTAAACCGCCATACCCACTTGTATATGCCCCCTTTTCCACCCCCAAAACTGGATTTTATGCCTTAGAAAAGCAATAAATGGCAGGTTAAGGCTGTTTTTTGACTCATTTTATAAAGAAAAGGCTTTAACGTATAGAAAAAAGAGTGTTCAGCGGGACAATCAAGTATATAATATATGTAAATATATAAGTATAACATGTTGCTTTGGTTTAAGGATAGGTGAGTTTTTGTACTATGGAGCTAATTCTCATTGAAAATAAGACTCTTTTTTCCTCATTATAATATGTTAAAAAAAAAAGATTAGTGCTAAATTGTTCAACGTATGACTGAAATGTAATTACGTTTACTTTTATTAAGAATTCCAAAATGTCTCCTCTGCAGTTCTTGGAATAGTGAGTCTCTCTAGGAGGGCTAATGACTCCGGCTTTGTTATCGGGACATCTTTAGTAGCCAATATTCTATGCTGAAACAAAACTGTCACACTCCGAGCTTTTTTTTATCTAGTCAATTTTCTTTTCACTTTATAGAGCTGCATGACTCTGCTGTGTGGAGCTAGGCAATAAACCATGCCCAATTTTCATTAGATGTAATTCCGTCATGATGAATTCCAAGCAGAGAGCATGCTGGAACATTCCTTTTGGCATTTAATATGTTCTCCTTGTAGTTAAAAACATGGTTTCATCACCTTTGTCAGCAAATGAACCACAAATCTCATTCATCAGAGCTTTTTTTCGTCAAGTTCAGCAGCCTGGCCATGTTTTAGGCTACAAATAGAAATGAGATGACAGGCCTTCTCATGCCTGTTCGCAGGTGTAGGAACAATTTCTTAGTCTTGTTGTTAAGACGTGTGAGGAACCTTGTTTAGTCACTTAATCTCCTACCAATAACTAACGACAATGGATGCCTCTCTTAGTATTTTCTCTCTATTCACCATTCTTTCGACTTATGTTCAACTGCAGGTTAACCCCCCACATGCCTGATGACTGTACTTAAGTATCATTAGTGTAGATACAGTCTATGCATGTAGCGGCCTATGCAAAGAGTTCCCAACCTTTTTTCACGAAGTACAACTTTCTATTTTCTAATTTTCTCAAGTACTGCCTGGGTGGTCCATATGAATTGTCACTTACCTAAATCTGTGTTATAAAAACACACATAACAGTTATTTTAAGTGAAATACACGAAAATGAACATAATAAACATAAAGTGCATCACTTTATGGCTCAGGTTTGTACCTTTTGAGCAAATCAGGCTTGGGTAACGTAGATGGCAGCAGATCAGGTTGCCGTACAGATCAGTCTGTAGCTTTTCCATGTATCACCTGATAGGCTTTCTCCCCACCACTGGTGGTACCCGCACCACTGGTTGGGAACCCCTGGCCTATGCCATGACCTGTGAGAGAGTATGCTGAAAAACATTCTTTATTTAGTGGAACATGTCAGGCTGTCCAGTATTATGTAAATACCAGTTCCATATAATCCAGGGTTAAAGGGACTGCAAACCCAAATGGTAATAATAGGGCAGAAAGAAGCTCTCATTTGCCTCTCCTCCATTTGCAGTGAAGCTGGTTGAAGCCGTAGCAGGGCTCTAAATCCTCCCCTTTTTCCCAATTTAATTCCACCAGGACCATACAAATCCCTGTCCCTTGGTGCTCTTAGCACAAGTGCGCCCAGAAAGCCACAATGGTCCTGTAGCCGTCTCTGACCACAGAAGAGCACTCACATGGCTCATAAAGCTGCACCATGACACACCCTTTCCAGCTCAACAATAACCCAGAAATTGAAGCAAGAAGGGAACTTCTCTTAGACTACATCGCACATTTAGATAGAATCAAATTTTGAGATGCATTGAAATTATTTATTTTACTCCATTTCCTTAGATAAGTTTAGAGCAAGCATGTGCCTGGACAGGGACTTTAAGGATTCAGGTACAAGGTTATCATTAGGCTCAGGTATTTGCTTAAAGTGGCCCTTAACCATGCCAGCACTGCTGCACGTGACTGCAGGGGGGCTTCTTGGTGATGTCTCCCCATGCATAGCAGCTCACAAGCTTTGTCCTCAAATACTCAGCTATTGCGATAGCCCCCATCCAGGACCCATGTGACCATAGATGTCCAATTGTGATGGCCCTAAAGGCGGGACCACATTGATATGCTATTCTGTCAAGGAAATGTGATTGGCCTACTGTGGGTACATGGTGCTAGGTCTCGGAGGAGAAGTGAGGATGAGATGTGTTTTGCAAGTTTGAAGGTAGTGGGGCTTTATCACAAGCAGCAATGGGTTGCTCTTCTTTCAGCAATCCCGGGTGTGGGATCGCTTAAATGTTTAGGAGTTTTTGTATACAAATTAAAGCAAGCCATCTTATTTTGCTTTTACTTACAACAAATACTATTCTTCCTGGTAGGGATCTAATGGTGCAAATGCCAAAGTGGCTCATTTAACCATGAATCATAGTCATGTATCACTCTTAGGAAGGGGGGTTGAGATGCCATTTTCAGTATTTGCACCCAGCCAAGGTCAGCGTAATTAGTTGACTTTTGACCCTCCTCAATGAATCTAATATGCTTAAGGGTCATGATAAATTCCAAGCAGAAGTCATATATACTACCACCTGTATATTACTGTTGCTTGCTGCTGTTATCAGTATTGATCCGGTTCAGTCATTTGGGAAGAAGCTATGGCTGTGGAGCAGAAAGCCACTTTCTCATAATAGCCGGCTTCATAGATAGATTACGTCTTTTACAGGTTATCTCTCTATCAGCGAATTGGCTTAGATGAAGGATTGTAGCATGGGCAGTCTATGGCAAGGAAGGGATAGGGTGTATAGCAGTCAGTATTATGTTTTCTACTTAGCAGAACAAAACCCAGGATTTTGACTATCGTTGGTTTTGTTCTGTGCCCCCAGAGCAGGGTGAGCTCCAGGTTTTTGGTGGCCCGTGGGCAAGAAAGTCTTAGTGGGCTCCAAAGTTGTGTGTCACATGATGTCACCTTTCAGCTCCACTGCCACAAATGGGTCATCTTCTGCTGCTGATCGCCCTCCAGTCCTTATTGCCTTCCCTATTGTCCTCTAGTCCTTTCTTGCATTCTCTACTGCCACCAAGCACGCCTCAGCCCTTACTGCTTGCTCCGCTGCCATTAGACTCCATCATTGCTGTCAGTTGTCACCCGGTTCCCGCCACCTTCTGAGCTTCCATCAATTGCCCTCCATTCCAGTCCACCTTCTCCATTGTTGCTGATCCTCCACTGTTGCTGAGGCCAGCCATGAGCAGGTCTGCTCACAACACCTGGCATTCAGTGTCCTCTAGTCCTTTCTTGCATTCTCTACTGCCACCAAGCACGCCTCAGCCCTTACTGCTTGCTCCGCTGCCATTAGACTCCATCATTGCTGTCAGTTGTCACCCGGTTCCCGCCACCTTCTGAGCTTCCATCAATTGCCCTCCATTCCAGTCCACCTTCTCCATTGTTGCTGATCCTCCACTGTTGCTGAGGCCAGCCATGAGCAGGTCTGCTCACAACACCTGGCATTCAGTGTCCTCTAGTCCTTTCTTGCATTCTCTACTGCCACCAAGCACGCCTCAGCCCTTACTGCTTGCTCCGCTGCCATTAGACTCCATCATTGCTGTCAGTTGTCACCAGGTTCCCGCCACCTTCTGAGCTTCCATCAATTGCCCTCCATTCCAGTCCACCTTCTCCAATGTTGCTGATCCTCCCCTGTTGCTGAGGCCAGCCATGAGCAGGTCTGCTCACAACACCTGGCATTCAGTGGTTCGGGTCCACTGTAAAAAAAAATACCATGGCCAAGTGTGAGACTGAGTGGGCCCCTGAAGATGCCAGGGGCCCTGACAATTGCCCAGGTTTGCCCTGTGCTGTCACCGGCCCTGCCTCGGAGTATCCCAAATCGGTATGCCCTCCTCAGGAACACCCGCTAACATTCACTTCTCCTCTGTTTAAGCTCTCATCCAATCAGAGCCTTTGTTGGGTTTATATTATTCGGAAAAGGGCTCTCATTGACTTCAGTGGAGAGCAAGAGCGACCACATCCCCATGGGGGTGCGTACACAGCTCAAGGAAGTAAGGTATGCAGCAGCTTGTGCTTTGATTGGCTGAGAACCTGCACATGCACCATTGGAACGATGAAAGGTGAGTGATTACTGGTGCTCCAGGGGGTTTCACATAGAGAGAAGGCAAGGGGCTGGCCCTGGAATATTTCTTACTGTATCTGCACTAGGCCACCACTGCTATTAGTTCTGACTCTCTACTGTTAATGGAGTAAAATGAAACAGTGTATAGGGGTTAAATATGACCACCATGGCTGCAAAGCTGTTATTATTTTGCTACGCCTTGGCTTTTGTCTCTGCCTTGCTCTGTCTCCCCGGCACTGCGGTTTGTTTATTCTGCGCTGCTAGATTACACACTGAATTTCTCATGCATGACAGTGCACACATTTCTATCTGCTTTATAGAAAGATGCCTTCTGTGTGATACTGAGCGCCTCACTGGAATATTGACCCCTCATAAATAGCGCATGATTAGGAAACGCACCAGCAGATGACTTTGTCATAAAATCCAATTGATTACAAAAAAAAATGCAATTTACAGTCGCTTAAATGAATGCCATGAATGCCTAAACGTGACTAGCACTGCCGCCTTGTTTGCTGAATTCAACGTGGGCGATTTGCTAAATGTAATCTAGGAAAATATGTAGTACTACTTCCCAGGAAGAGCAAATGAGTTGTGTAATATGTAGACGGATATTGATCGGGTATTTCTTTGTGTTCCCAGTGGGGATGTTGGGATATACGGCAAGGAACCTTTTATGCTAATGCCGGGTGGCTGACCACTGCAGCGATGGAATATATGCTAAGGGTTTACTAATGCTTCCGCCTGTCATTTGGAATATTTATGTGTGGTGTGTGTGTGTGTGTGTGTGTGTGTGTGTGTGTGTGTGTATATACAGTATATGTATACTAATTCTGTTCTCACCATTGTCAATGCTAGGATGATTAGAAAGGACAGTTATAATACAGAGGAGCAACAATATACAGTTGTTGACTATTCATCTCTAGTTCAGTGATTTCAGCAGCTATAAGTGAAGCAATCGACTACTTAACCCCTTTACTGCCTCTGGCTATGTGGTCATGGGTTCAATCATCAAAGCCACCGAGGAGCAGGCTAGCTGCTGTGAACACCACCCAAGTACTAAGACATTCCTGCATAATTCATATATGTCAACCTGACCCATTCCAACCTGATCAATGCTGCTGGTTTCTATGGAGGCCAAACCTATAATACTACTATTCCTGGCTGATGCCGGCTGATGTGATGCTCTATATGTTTCTAAATGCTAGGGTAAGTCCTCGAAAGTGGATCAGGACAGTGTATGGATCAACGTTGGAAACATTTGGGCTAAGGGGCACACAAGATAAGATACATTTTAATCATAAATAGCAAATGGCGTCTCGGCCCTTCTTGCCTATCGCGATATTTCCGGCAGTTCCCAAGCAGGGGCATGGAACCCACCTCCCCCCTCTCCCGCTATCTTTCAATCACCACTGGTAGCGTATGTGGATTGCGCACCACTGGCACGGACATATCCCGAAAGGGAAACACAGTTACTGCACCTGCGCAGGGGGTCTCTCATGCGCAGGGTGCAATGGCGGTCCACTGCATGTGTACAGGACGGGGCACTAGTGCCAGCCGGGGGGAACAGAAGAAACTCCAATCATGCTGCAGGTGGGCTTTATTTATCAGGGGCTGTGGATTTATATGTCTCATGGGGAAAAAAACACACTCTATTTGACCGGAATTCCGCTTTAATATACTGTACAAGAAATGTTGATATTATCATCATTATCTGAATGAATATATATATATATATATATATATATATATATATACAGAGAGAGAGAGAGATTGAAGAGCAAGGATCACTATATATATATATATATATATATATATATATATATATATGTGTGTATGTGTGTATTAAGGCACTAACAAACTTACAGCTACTAAGGATAATGATAAAGTGTCTTTTTATAGCTCCACTTTGTTTGCCACACGATCCTGTGTAACTGGCTTGCATTCTGGCTGACATTTTTATGACGGTGTTGTAAGTATGGGTAACATCCTTAGAAAATTTTGATTTTGTGTTGAGGTTTTTACTATTTCCTCTATTTCCTGAGCTATCGCAAGCCTGACACTTTATAGATTCCTAGGTTGTACTTTCTTTCCAGTAAGCCTTTCCAACCCCTTTTTTAAAAAAAATTTTTGTCCTCCCCAAGCCTTGCACACTACCAAAAAATGTGATTTGATTTAGCCTGGAAAGCAGTCAGGAATGTGAGTTTAAGCTCTTCTTTTCCTACTTAACCTTGTCTGAAAGTAGATGCCCCGGAGACTTGGCCGCCGTTGGCCAGTATGAGATGCTTTATAAGTTTTCTACATGCCACTTGATTCTAAGCTGACATTTATCCCTGTGTGAATTATGTTGTATTAACATTAGTCCTGTCACTTTGCAGATCTAAGGCCCCCGACCTTGATTATGAGCTATATTATAGGAACAGCTGGAAGTGGCTTTACCTTATCGCAATTATAAATCATAGAAAATACAAGGCAACCCGAGAGCATATTTTCCAGTAAAAAAATAATGATATTAGTATGGCCCATCCATAACAGCAGTGCTGATCAATTTCCACTTCAGACGGGCTGCGTGCTTGAGATGCAAATAGTTCCGCACGGTGTAAATTCAATGTACGACCAATAATGGCAAGCATATTTTCCACTTGTTATGCTATAAATATGTAAATTGTTGCTCTCATCTCATCTCTACAGAAAAGGACTTAGGCCAGGTCATAGCGCACATATTTTTATAACAATGTCTGATTCATCTGTGTGGGTGTCAGCAAAATTATAAGGTGATTTATCATAGGAAGCCGCATGTTACATGTTGTGTGCGTTGTACCTGTAGAGCCTAAAACGGAACAAAAGCCGGATATTTTACTTTGAATTGGGGGTGCCCCGCTGTGTGAAACCCCCAGAAAGCCCCAAACAACTGACCTCTTCCACATTCCAATGGCGCCTGCACGGGTGCTCAGCCTATGAGAGCCGCTTGCTTTGTTTACATCTTTTGGCAACAACTCGCATTGCCTCTAATGGGGAGCCTGCGCTGCCACATCCCCTGTATCCCCGGCCTCGTGAGCACTCCCACCCAAGCCTATGTAAATGGCCGGGGTAGGAGTAGGGAATGCAGCACTGCTTGCTCCGAATTCAAAACAATGGTAAATGCCGAAAGCAGACGGCTCTCATTGGATGAGAGCACGTGCATATGCCGTTGGACTGGGGAAAGGTAAATGATTACTGGTGACCTGGGGCTTTCACACAGCAAGGCATCGAGTTTCAGGATGCTCCGGGCGGGGGGGGGGGGGGGGAGTCTGCAGCCAGCCTTGGGTTTAAGGTTTAAAGGGATCCTGATGGAAAATCATAGGATCAATGTGATAGAACCAAGATGGAGGCTTTTGCCTTAACCTGGACCAAAAGTACTGTTATGATTAATTATTATTGTTTATTTATAAAGTGCCAACGTATTCCCTGACGCAGTGTGGATTATGCTTAGGAGGTATCCAGATTTGGAATGCCCCACAGTTCAAAGCGCTGCCAAATCCCGGCAGCACTTACCATACCGCAATCCAGCACTGTATTTCAACGTGGCACAAAAAGTGGATTTTTTAGAAGACAGGGATTAATAGCGTAAAAAAATAGAGTAAAAGAATACAGCTAAATATATTGTCCATTTTTACATATCGACTTATCATAGCTTACAATGAACCTCCAGGCAAAATCTTTGTAAATTGCTTCCCTCTGGCAATCAGAGTGATGTAACCCCATGCAGATATAGTGGAATAGCATGAAGATGATGGGCTTCTGAACTGCATGGGAGATGTCACCTTGATTTACACCTGAGAGCCCTGTAAAAAAAAAACTGTCAAAATTGCCTCAAATCTCTGGGCAATCATCCCTTATTTCCAGCCAGGAGTAAGTAGTAAGCCATCAGCTGTAATGACTTATCATTGCTCGGCTCAGAACAGGAAATCTCCTAGATACATTTTAGATACATGAATTACATTAACCTTAATTGTCTGAATACTCTGCAGCTGCCACACTATTAAAGTGGACTAAAACCCCCATTTTTAACTAGCATCCCCTGAATTACTCCCCCATGAAGAGCACCTTTTGCCTATTTTCACTGCTCCTGCTCATTCTAATCCCAGCCCTTGTTTTAGCTGTAAAGCTCCGCCTCCTCCATTCATTGCCATTGTTGTGTGTGGCAATGATGTCATTGCCACATCAATGCATTGACTGATCACCTGCCTGAGGGATAGCAAATAAAACAGTGTTCCAGAGTGATTCAAAAAATGAGATTATCCATTTCTACTCCTACACCCTAAGAAGGAAGTATCGTCAGGGGCTATGGCCAAATTATTTCACAAGTTCGGTGGGTTTTGGTCTGCTCTTCAATCATCAGTTTGATGTGAATTGCTGCAGGCACAGCCCCCCTCCTCATGCTCACATGTAAGCAGGATTGTCAGATGTGTAGTAAGATGGCCACTCCCATGTAGTTCAGAATAACAGCATCTGCATGCTATGTCACAGCATCTGCATGGGGTTAGGCCCTTCCAAACAGCTTATACAACCGATCTGCAGGGGGAGGGTTAGGGGTGCAATCTACTAAACTTTATTCATACTCTCCATAGTCTGGCAAGCAGGGGCACGCATCCCAGGTAATCAGGGCATGCCACTGCACACACTTCCTGTGCTAAATTGTCATACAGGTGTGAAATTCACTGTGGCAAGTGAAGCTCGTATGGGGGTTTGCCAGTGATTCCAACTGTGGGGCATTTTCTTTCTTATTACTGGATATAACCACTTACCCTCTAAATATATATTGACTTACATACATACATAAAATCTATAGATCCATGGCTTTGTGATAGCACTATGTAGGTTATCACCACTAGCATAACGGGAATAATGGCTCTGATTCTGAAAAGACTGTTTCAAACTTGAAGTTTATTCAGGCACCACTTTTGGAGCCTCCTACAGACAATAGGTCACTTCAGTTTCAGAATATTAAATATAACTCTGTTGACTGTCATGTGCTTAGCAATCCATAATGCACATGACCTTTTTTTTGAAGAGCGGTTGCACAAGATATGCAGCCGGATAATCCTTCAGAAAACCTAGAACAGATAAGCAAGATTAATAATATAATACATCGCTCAAGCCAATCGATACGGCACAATGGGAGTAACTTGGCTTTTCAAACGAAGGCTGTCAACAAAAGAGAAACACAATTTTGAAAGGGACGGTGGAATTGACTTTAATCAGGACACACAAAGTTATTGCTAAATTGCTGGAGATTTAAAGGGATGTCACTATAAGTTCCCCACTGTCTTAACACAAGTGCTTGGAATGCGTCAGTGTAGCGGGGTGATTCTGTGTTGCTGATAAGCTTAATATGGTTGATGTAATTACATGTATTCTTTATGTTTAGGTATTTCTACATGTGCAAACACTTAGGATGGTGTGTGGTACCCCAAAACCTATTCCCAATGGTAGAATTTAAAGTGATATAGAAAAAAAATGCACATACCAATCAGATCTACTGCAGGGGCCCTCGTCCTCATGTTGATGTGTTGCAAAAACAAGCTTCCAGGCTAATGCCCTTCATCAGGTAAGCTTGTCTCCAATTAACATGGGGACGATGACCCCTGCTTCAGATCTGATTGATATGTGCAATTTTTCTTTTTTTTTTATATAACGTGTTTATAAGGGGCTATTAAACTGGACCTTCACCCTGAATAAGAGCCTATCTTATATGTTTCCCCCACCCTGTACATGCAGATTGCCCACATTAACAATCATCCTACCAGCACCTGCTGCCCTTTCTGGGCTTTTAAACATCTAAGATGGCGGCACATGGGGTCTCAGGCTGTCTGCAAACAGGAAGTGTCTTCTGACTGTGCTGCTCTGCATTCTAGGATTGATGCCCTTTTCCTGACCCCAATGCTGCTCTGTCTGTGCAAAGCAAAGCTATAACCCTGCCCTCCTGCACTATTGCCCCCTCTCCTCTGTATGTGATGCTTCTGAGGCAAGATGGCGGCGCCCGTATCCTATAGTCCTGAACAAAGTTGCAGCCCAGTGGGGGAATATAAAAGAATAAAGAATTTTTAAAGAATAAAAAGTGACTAAAATGTAAAATATATTAAATTTATATGCTGGGGAATAGTTCTTTTAAGCATTTTGGCTTTTCATTAAATGATGTTGAAGGTCCGGTATAAGGGAGCCCTATAACACTTACCATTCCACATGAGGGTATACCTATAAACTTTTTTTCTCTAAAATTTAAAGTGAACCTATAGGCATCTACGGCTTGCACAAACCCCACATCCCAACCAATAAAACTATTGGTATATTACAAATCTGGCTGTCCTCTCCAGCCAACATGAAGTAGGACTTCAATTACATAAAGACAGAACAAGCCATTTCATTGGCTCATTCTCTCGAAAAACAGTTGGCACAAGAAGATCAGAAGCCGGGTCACTGTGTATTCAGTACTGTAGAAGGATAATGGTGGACGCTTTTGGTGCCCCTACAGGACCCAGCTTCTGGAATCTTGCTCTTGGTTTCAAAATGATACTATTGTTTAAAATTGAATCTAGGCTAGATTCAAATGACTACGTCTGCCAATATTAGGATATACTTCATATTCCGCAAACACAGATTGTATTCAATATTCCATAGACAGTTGCATTTCACTGCTACTAATGTAGCACTGTTATTAATGTAGAGCTGTTAGTATAGGTGGCAAAAATGTTTGAAATGAACTGGAAATTAAAAAGAAAAAAGTCTTTGCATATCATTTTCAGATTTTCATTTTTCAGATCCTGATCGGTTATTGACTTTTGAACAGCACATATGAATGCATAAAAATCTAAGTGGTGAACATGGCAAATAGTTGGATTACTTGGCAAAATATTTGGCATACACTGCTCAAAAGCATAAATCTAATACAGTGGGGGAAGTAGGCAATACCATACATTGATAATTCAGCAACCCCCTGCATAAATGGTGAGCCCTGTTCGACATTTCAGCGTTGTTCTCAGTCCTTTAAACTCTTCATAGAAGAGAGAACAGCTCTAATATAGAAATCAATGCTTCCGACATATCACAAGGGGGTGATAACAAAGATCTCCTGCCACTGTGCTGGCTTGGCTGAGCTTAGAAACCAATTAGAAATATGCTTTAAAAATAAAATCCCAAATCACATAGACCACACATAAAAGCAAGAGAGCGGAGTAATATGCCAAAAAAGAGAAAACATGGAGCGGTGTACTTGTAATCATGCTTTTAATAAGAAAATAGTCTTCCTTTTTTTATAGTCTTTTATTGTATAACAGGCATAGCTCATTAGCAGTTGTCCCACACACACAATAATTGAAGTGTGCTCAGATGTGAGATCCTCTGTTGCACAGTTCCATCCATCTTGTAGAACAAAAAACAAGCAAAAAATATAGACTGAGTCTAGGGCTTTGTGCTTACATAGTTTTCAGCAAATAGCAATTTGTCACCAACTTTGACTTAAATAGAGAGTCTTCTTTGGCATGTGAGCTACACATGACTCCCCGCTGACCGACCCTGTCACATGGCTGGAACACAACAGACAGGAGTCTGAAAACAGCTTTTTTTATCAAGTCTATTTAATATTAACAGCTAGAGGAGCTATAGGGAGCCAACTGCCTCTTCTAGTCGCAGCACATCAACTATTATTGCACACCTTAATTCATACTATTCAGTTAAAGGGACTGTACAGACAAAAGGCTGCTTCCTCCTTGTGTGGTACTCAAAAAAATCTTCATTTCTGAAATCGGGTCTCTGGGTATCCTCGCACATCCTTCTGCCACCCTCCATATCTGTTACAGTTATTGCACCCAATCTATTCACTGCCATGTCCCTCCAGTGCAGTGAACAGAGTTGGGCGTGCACTGTGACTGACGCAGGGATCCATGACTAACAGTGAGTGTTGGTCGGGCACACAAGAAAAAGAAATAGAGGTTCTCAGCTGCAGACTGGGAATAAGCTACTGTAGGAGAGGAAGAGTGGGTATTATTTTGTTTTGCCTTTACAGTTTCTTTAATCTTTTGGAGCCCATAGAAAATGTTATTTTATTTTTTAATTCTAAAGGTTTACCTAGCCTTAAACCTTCCAAATCAGCAATGGACTAAGAGTTTACGCTGACAATGTTCCCTAGGAGCAATGCCAGTTTGGGATGCCCTGCAGGGGGAATCACTACTGAAAAGCCTAGGTCCATGCAATGCCATTCAACTTTTTCAGGTTCCTATGTAAATAATATCCGTTCTTTCTGCTCTGTGAGCCACTGTTGGAAACGGAGGCAACAGCAGCACAGCAGGATAATTCAGCTGCTTTGGAGGTAAGTAAACAATGCTTTAATGTTATACTAGATAAACCCTGTAACTGAAAATTCAGTTGATATAATTATAAGCCTAATTGAAATGTTTAGCGCTTAAATCAACCTGGAGCAATCATAGGCAGACATTTATGGGCTTAATTTCTTGTATGGGGAACACAAGTGGTGCACATAAATGCGTTATTAATGCTCCTATTTAAAAGATTGGGTGAAGATGAGTCATTTGTCTTACTTGTGAAAGGTGCACACATTTTCCCAGCCTCTGCTGTTTACCGACCCGCGGATTCTCAGGCGAAAATTCATCATGTGTCAACTTTACATGAGACAACTTAATTGAACAACGATAAACAATTAAAGATCCCTAAAGTTCCATCTGTATTCTGTCATGCAGACACAAACTCTAGGGGAACTTAAAATCAAGGTGACAAAAGTCATTTTTATCGGATTAGATATTGGTTTATAGTGAACCTGTAGCAAAGTCACTGGAGCTAGGGCGGATGATCTTTGGAGATGTTACCTGTGGTGAAGATGTAATTGGTTATCTCAAGTTGCTAAATCTTTTTTTGAATGCAGATGACCTTCTCATTGGATTTTCTCTTTTGTCGATAGACATGGCATGATGCAACAGATCAGAAACTGAAAGGACAAGGTGAAATCTCATCAGCAGTAAAATAATTGTGGGGTTTGATCTGGATAGGAAAGACTTTCAATTGGTTTGACTCCATTGAGGATATTCAACCTCACATCCTGTCTCTGGTGGCCAAACAGGAAATTAGGTCAAATAAGGTTACACTCTAATCACAACTAAAATAACAAAAACTTTTTGACCAGCATTGGTATTTAAATCTTTAAATATGAGACGAAATGCAGTGCTGGCTCTTTCTGTACTCATTTAGATCCTGTCAGCAATAAATAGATGTTGTCATGTTTTAATGTATTCAGTAACCTTTCCCAGCAAAGTTTTAAGCTCTTTTCTCGAAGGTAAATGTTAAGGTGTATCTCTTTGCAGGCATGTAACACCTCATTTCAAACATTAGCAAGTGTTCAGCTTAATTTGTTTTTCTACATCTGTTCTGCAGTTTAAGGAACGCATACAGAGAGGAAAAACAATTTCCTTATGTAACGGGTGGCGTAAATAATGTCTCCAAATACTGATACACCTGATTATAGTGTGTGCACACAGTAACACCTGTCTCTGTTCCTCCCTGAGCTCTGTGAAAACATTTCCCATAAGACTCGCTGGCAAAAACAAGGAAGTGTTGTATTTCGCTGCTCATGCATTAAGATGTCTGCTAGTCCTGAATCATCATCATTAAGCGCAGACAACGCATCAACTGAGGAATATGCAGAGTTTTGTCATGTTCTTCTTTTTGTAATGTAGATTAGAAGTAGGTGGACAGGCCATTATCATTTTCCACATCTCAACATCTTGTACTTAGAACATCAGGCTAACCTGTAACGGGAAGTACTGATGAGCTTCCTAGGGCTGTCAACACAACTGGGGTTATCCAAGGTGACTCTACTTGGTTCATCTGTTTGGAATTGCCTACAAATGTAGGGCTAGTATATTTTGTCTTTGCTTTAAAGAAGCATGTGATAACTGCCAATCTTTAATATTGGACTTGCTGGAAAATGTATCCATATTGCAATGCTAAAGTCATCCCTAAATCACTTAGTATTATCATTAGTAGCTAGTTTTCAAAACCTGACCAGTTTTTTCTATGGCAGAGGCTGAAGCTTGGGGGTTGGGGGCTGTATGGCTATTGCCCTTCCTTAGCCCAACACCAAAAATGTTTTGTATGGACATTAAAGAGGAATTCTGGTAATTTTGACTGGACTCCCTCTTTAATATGCAGCAGCGGAGCAGCCCTACTCAGGCTAAAATAAAGAACAGAGGGAGTCCGGTGAGAATAACTGGAGTTTCTCTTTAAGGGCAATTGAGGGGAAGTCACCTTTACATGACCATATGATTACATTACCATCATAAGACAGTAAGGGAAACCCATCATTATACAGGATGACCATCACAGGACATTGATGTAAAGGCACCATTATATAATCATCATAGGACAGTAAAGAAAACCACCATTATACAAAATAACCACTACAAGCCAACAACATTATACAGTGCACCCATCATAAGACAGTAAGGTAAAGCCACCACTATACAGCTATCTTTAACAGTGAGAGAAATAGAATGTTATATGACTTTCACCCTAGGACAGTGATGGGATAGGTTACCTTATCGGTACATTTCTGCTACTGGTGTGCTAGGCTGGTCATCTGCTAAAGCTAATGATTGGTGGCATACTCCATTCAGTCATTGAATTATCTAGCTTTTTTTTAGCTTTCTTTCGTTAAGATAAAATAGAAATAATACAATCCCAGTGGCTATTATGGCCCAAGACCACAGAAACAAGGGTATATATCGGGCTAATATGGTGAAAAAACACCTCTGATTGTTTTCAATGGGGAGCCCTGCATCCCCGGCGGTGTGCGCATGCTTCTGTCCCAGATAGGCTGGGATGGGAGCATGCATGCAGTTGGAATGCGGGGGATGTGGCAGTGCACATCAGAGCCCTTTGCCGAATGATGTAAACATAGCAAAGGGCTCTCATTGGACAGAGCATCTGCCAACGCATGTGCCGTTGGATGGAGGTGAGTTTTATTTGTCGAACTGGTAAGTTTCACCAGTGCCGGGGGCACAGAACAAAGCTTGGGAAAGTCAAAGAGGCGCAGGGCTGTTTTGCTTAAGCTTTACTAATGGGGTTGTCATTCTGAATCTTCGCCCCGGTTGCAGTGCAGAAGTCTAGCTACACTTCTGCACTAGCATTGAGAATCCAGGTTTATTCATGTTTTCTGCATCCACAGCCTTCCCCTTTTATTTAAATTTAGAGCAATGTGAATTCCACGGCTCTGATCACATACTAAATGACATTAAATACTCACATAATCAGTCTTTGCCTCCTCGACCAAATTTAAATAACAAACGCAATTCTGGATGTCATTTAATTAATATATATGTGTTTGGAATGAGCATTCTGCTTGTACCAGATAACCGAAAACAACATATCAGAAGAAAATGTACAGTTAATTGCTTTCATTTTGGACAGCCTGGTACAGTGAGCAATTATGAGCTTCTTGTGCCTTAGAACCTCCTCTGGTTTGATGCCAGTCGATGGATTGTTTAATGTGTGTAGCTGACTCACTACATGAAGCTTTTAAACCACAGGCTCCTGACCTATACTTTCAGTAATTAACAGTCTGGGAATAGTAAAACACAATACAATAAACATATTCGAATAAAGTCTTTCTCTGTAGACGGCATACTCATTTTCAGAACGTTGTATCCCCATACCTGTGTGATTAATAGAGGTATAATTTCCCTACCTGCCAGCACTGGAGGATATTTATGGTACAAGAGGAACAAGCTGTATCACAAATTTACATAATTTAAAATATATGTCCTCAAGATCCACATCCAATCAGTTAAGAGTATCTAACAGCAGAGTCAAGTGAGGAACACCACCCCCTGCTGTTGTCTTGTCTAGTGAGTGTATTGTATTATGTAGGTGAAATACAGTGTCTGCGTACCAAGGAGGGGCAATGCAGAAAGATTAGAGCTAGATCTTTAGAATGAATGGAAGCACTATACTACGAGCATTAAATGGCTTGGAGGGGGTAAGGTAGAATACTATTTTTTGGTTGAAGCCTAGTCAAAAAGGCTCATACTGTAGGCAGGGGTGTACCTGTTATGAGGCCATGGGAGGCAGCTGATTTATGCAAAGGTGTAGAGGGGGCAGCAATTTCTGGACCTGCTGTTTTTTTTGTTATATTTATGTACTTACCTCATTAATGGTTTAGCGGAGATCGGGGATGCTGCCGCATGCTTTTATAGTCAATCATTTGTGGATCAGCGACTCTGGTCCTTCTCACTACCTACTGAACGAGCCAACACCGCTCCAATCATAGGAAGGGGACAGGGAGAGTGGCAGAATGCTCTACCTGTGTGGAACGTCCCTAGGGGGGGCACCCTCAGGCAGCAAAGAGGCTAGGTTCCCCACTACTCATAGAATGGTTTTTGCTTGTTGTGTAATGACAACCCTTCTCCACATGTCAACATAAATTCCTTGTATGTTTATAATGCACATGGTGGTTGATAAATTGATTCTGATTTGGATTATTTTCTACTGACCGCATGAATGGACTGCTACATTTTGAGCACTATAACACTTTCATGTTTCATCTTGGTAATAAATCTGTACCATGAGACATTGCATTTGTGGAGGATTCATTTACCACACTAGCAGGTCCATAATAGGAAAAAAAATATTGGTAAATGTTTGGACTCTTGTGGGGGGGGGGGGGGAACTTACAAAACAATACAGATAGATCCTTTTGTTCTCTCAAAGTGTTCCCATGATGCAGCTTGTGGAATGGGTAATGTTGGAGTTTTAGAATCTAGAGTTGCAGCATTTGGAAAAAACAAAACATTTGAAAAAAAAGTTTACAGTATTCAGCGATGGTCCTCAGCGCCTTTGTAGTCATGTACTTCAAAGTCGAAACATTCCCATGTATTCATCAGATGGCAGTCTCCTAGGAACTGGTGTGTGCTGTCGTGTCAGAGGTGCGCTTGGGATTTGCTCCCTCCATGAGTGCCCCTGGGACTTCTCTTCCTTGTTCTCTCTGATTGTCAGGTGCTCAGGGTTGCCGTGGACACTAAGTTACAGAAGCTGTGCATCGCTTCCTTCTTCTAAAAAGATCTCCAGTGAATACATTCTTTAGAGTATTCCCTTTTATTCCAGAAAGTGCCACATTCAACTGTTCAGCCCCACTTGTACAATAAAACATTAAGGCTTTATTTTTTAGCTTTTTATATCTTTGCTTGTCTCCGTCTCTCAAACATGTCTCCTTTTTTTCCAATGTCTGGTTTGAGTTAGTACTCTGAGTACAAGTTTATTCCTGGGGTAATTCCATTCCATGTCCATGTACTATATGCATTATATAGGTCATCTGGTTCCCTGTTGGTTGGTTGTTTTAATCTTCAGTCCCTAGCTTTAGTCAGACTGTCTGGTGTTGAAATGGAGCACATTGGGCCTCACCAGAGGAATTCATTCTTAGGGGCTACCAGAGAAAATAATTCTGTGGAGCCACCAGAGGAAATCATTCTGTGGACCCACCAGAAGAATTCATTCTTAGGGGCTACCAGAGGAAATCAATATTTGGGCTCACCGGAGGAAATCATTGCTTGGGCTCACCAAAGGAAATCATTCTCTCAACACACAGTTGCTGCATAATCTAAAATGCAACTGTTATTAACCAAATAACAAATGTAACTTACTGAATAAAAACAAACTCATAGAACAATCCTGCCAATCCAATACACTGTTAGACTTGGACCCCTGCACTGCCCTGATGGTGGCCCTGGCCCAGTGCCTGGAGCCTATCAAAGGATCTTTGTGCTCTAGTAGGTGCTGAGCCTATCCGTCTCCCACACCAGCATAAGATAAATAGCTAAGGTTTAGTAAGTCAAGCTATTTATTTACACTGTGTGAAGATTCAGTATTCTGCTTTGTCTGTCCGGAGCTGTGGTGGGTATGTTTTAGCATTAATCTTGGTCAACTACATTAAACCAGGCCTTCAGCATAATTTAATGAAAAGCCCAAACCTATAAAAACAACTATTCCCCAGCATCTAAAATGACTTATTATTCTTTCCCCACTGGTCTGCAACTCTGTTCAGGACTCCACGATACAGCCACCACCATCTTTCTACTCCTTGTTCCTTCCCAGCATCACTGAGAAGAGGGGTGAACAGGAGTACAGGGGCAGATTATAGCTGTGTTTTGCACACACAGAGCAGTGCTGTGGTCAGGAAAAGGACAACAAATGCAGAGTGCAGCATGGCATAATCATAAGACACTTCCTTTCTGCAGGCAGCCTGAGACTCCACGGGCCTCCATCTACGATCATTTTTAATGTGGGCAATCTGGGTGGGGGAGCATATAAGATTGGCACATATTCAGGGTGATGAATGTAAAAATGATTAAAAACACATGGATAGCAAAAAAGTGGGTTTGGAAATAGTAATGGGGTTTTGTGTGTAAAAGTTATCTGCGCTATACTGCAGTGTGCTCCCCGTCCCCAATGTTGTCTATCAATCCCAATCCGGACATATCAGTACTTTACTTATGCTGTTTGATTGCTGTCATTTTTACAGCCCCTAAGTCAACCTAAGAAGAGGTATTCGTATTTTGCTTGCTTGCGTATTATGTTTAATTGTTGAATTATTCTAAAACACATTTGTATTAAACGTAGCTTTGACCTTTTTGAAAGTTTTTTGAAAGATCCAGGGGGACCTAGTGGAAAACATAAAAAACATGAGCATAGCATATGATAACTCCACTGATCTTGTCTTCCTTTGTGTGTTGTGCATGCAGAAGGTGAAAGTGTGAGCTTGCTTTGGGATGTGTGAGTAGGAAACCTTTGACCAGGATATCCCTTGGACATCTTTAAATTCACTTAAAAAGGTAGGAGAGAGTTAGAATATACAGCCTATGCACTGCCGCACATACTCGGCGGCGTCCTACTAACCTATACACAAGCTCAAGACAACAAAGAGGACAATTGGTTAATGGTAGGCCTGGCAAATAGGCTAAACGCACGGATTGAGCTGAGCAAACATCAATTTATTGCACCAATCTCAGCACACACATGGGACAAATTCTTACACATAAAAACTAACAGAAGTGCTTTAAAATCACGGGGGCCCACCGTGCACCCACACACACAACCACGCACTCATACAGCCCACCCCGCTAGCAGCGCTGCTAATTAACTGCCTAAAGAAGAGCTAGACACACTGCTCACAGCTGGTTCCACCGGCACAATTGTCGACATGAGACAGTGGCCAGTGTCCTCACGCTCCAAGTTGATACAATGGATGCATCCAATTACAAGTACTAAACATCTGATAGTGTCATCCTGTAAGAATCTCCCAAACTGCAGCATCCAAGGTTCAGGTGCGACTATCACACAACATGGCGAAATGCTTGGTATCTTGCATCATGAGTCCATCATGTATAAATCCCTTGGACATCCCTATGAAATAGCAAGGCAACTTAAAGCAGCACACTGATTTTAATTGAAAGCAAAATATTGATTTTTGTCTTGGTTATGTAGATGGATCACTCATCATCACTGCTCAAATCTAGAACAAAAAAACTCCAAGTCCAAGTAAATCTACGAACAGTCTAAAAGGCAGATTTGTGTACCTCCATCACCAAATCTGCTTTAAAAAAAAAAAAAACGCACATATTTAAACTTTCTAAGCATTGTGACTTATTTTACCATATTTCCCAGTACATAAACGTTCTTAACTTTTTTTCTGAAAAAAGTCTATAGACACCTTCCTACTGCCACATGCCCAGAGCTTCGCTCACCCAGAGCCTTCCTAGTGAATGGGTTACGTTATTGAATTACATTAACTGTTGATTTTACAGTATGGCTGACAATTCACCTAAATTAACCTAATTGATATATTGATAATCAAAATCTTGGCTTTTTTTTATTAGATGGCAATTTTTAGAGTGGAGCCATATTGGTGAAGACTGCCAGCAATTATCTTCTGCGGCTGTCAGATTTGCATTAGTATAACTATTGATTAACCAATGAACCTAAAAGCTTTTTTCTAATTTTGGCTTAGCGGGTTATCTTTTAACAGTTTTGCATAAGGAAGTTCATTCTGACAATAAGAAAATAGCGTTATGTGTTATTTATGACAAAATGCACCTACCCTGTCTATAAATGTACATACCATGTCGAAAAAATGCTGACAGACATTTCATGTGTTGTGATGACTGGCTACCAGGTTCCCCATTAAATTAGTATTAATATATTTTATTCATGTGACATTGAGGGAATCTTCTTTAGTCCCCTGCTGTCAGATGTTCGTAATGCCACTGAGCTTTTCTGTCTTGCTTGCTAAAAGTCACCCAAGGATCTCTCAATGTACTGTGACCCTTGTGGCATTAATGAAGTCTGAAATTCAGATTTTTTTCTTTTTTTTCATTAATGCCCCACTGTGATCTCATTGCACTTTCCAAGATACAGATGTCTCTGGAAACACAGTCTTTGTGTCGTCATTATTGTTCTTTACAATGCAATGTCGTTTTTGATAACTGAAAGAGAAGGAGTTCATAAATGATAACTCACATTGTAATAATGAACTCCTTAACATATTTTGAATGAATATCAGTCTCTTGCTCTTATTTAGCCTGGCAAACTAATTTGGCTTTCCTTGAATTCTATAAAAAAATAGATATCAGCACCCATTTTGAAGTTCTCGAGTATCAGAGACATATGTTGGTCTTGTGTATCAGCTGCCTTTTCTAAAAGTTATTTTTCTGAACTTGTTCATTTGGCTCTCAAAACTAAGAGATTAAAATTACTGTTAACATGTGGAAAACATATTTGAATCTTGAGTCACCAAAGTCTTCCATTCTATAGAAATTAACATTTTAGAGATTATTTACAGAAATGTGTTAGCTTTTACTCACTTAGGAGAATTGTTGTTTTTTTTACCAGATTTATATTTTAAATGCAATTTATTTTGCACCTGGTTGGGCACTGGGCTAAACTTCCTAGGAAGACCAAGCTAGATCTCTATTATGGCGTCATAAAAGAACATAAGGTTGACCCTAATTCTTCCACTTTTTTCGTAACTTACCTTAGAAAATGTATACCTCAAATCCTACAGCATCCTTGAAAACAATAGTGTAACTAAGTAAAATCAATAAGAACAATACTTTGTAAGATTGTTGAGGAGAGGGGTATTGTAAGATTGTAAGTAACCAATAACAAACTGATAGATATTGCGCTAATGATGCCATATGATCTGCACTGGACCAAGATATTGATTATTATTAATATGGTAACATTTCAACTATTAAAGGTAATTTGATAACTATTAAAATGTCAACACATCTAAAGTTCTTTTAGTGAAGCAGATTAGAGGCATTGGATTTGATTTGACCACCATGACATTGTATTCTTTATGTCAGTACTCCATGGGATAGGTGATTTTTAATTAGATAGTAAGAGAATTATAAAATTTGGCCTGGGTTAAGACCAACTATATGAAATGGTTTTAATCATTAATGCCTTTGACATATGAACCATCTGTATTTTAATTTTATAGAAACAACAGCACGCAATGTAGGGGAACCATTGCGGGCGGGAAACTAACAGCCTTTTTAACAACAACATTTTTAATTTTTTTGTCGGGTGCTAGATGAGCATCTCTTGCGAAACGTTCTCTGCACCGGCTCTGCAGAGCCACCTGTAGACAGGCAGCATTCTGCCTTCGCTTCCTCCCAGCCAGGGCTGGTAAAGGTCAGAACTGATTTTAATGAAAACACAGCGACCATATGGGCGCTGTAAAAAGGGAATTCCAGGCACACAGCTCCTGTTGCAATCCCTGTTTTTTTTATTTTTGGGGGGTGCCAGGCCCAAAAAATTAACTACCGGATATCACATTTGGGAAACGTGAAAAGCATGACAAAGGATTTGCATGGCCCAAATCTCAAGTTTGCAGCTCAACACAAAAGTTTGCAGCGCCTGGTCCTATCTGGCACTGTAGAGAACTCAGTGCCAGTACTTATCCCATTGCCTGTGCTGATGATAGATGGGACACTGCCTGGCATTATCAGAGGCACGCCTGATTTTTGACTTGATAACTTCACCTTTTGCACTGGGATCTGACTTTCATCTGATGTTCATCTGGCACTTTGTGGCACTAGTGCTTCTTAAATAAACCCTCAAGTAATAAATCAGCTATAAGAATATTTTCATTTGTTGAAATAAATGCATCTTTGTAAGAAAAATTGCTTATGATGTTTAATTATCTCCTTAATAATTTTAAATTAAGCAGGCATGCTTACTAAGGAGACTTTTTCAATCCTATTTCATTTAGCTGCAGGGTCTCAATAATTAGTTCAAGTCTGGTGGTAACATCCAGAGCAATCGTGACAGTTCTTTTGTTTTCAATTAGCCCTCTGGGTGTCTGTCTGAGCAAACTGTGGCTTAGTGACGTCCAGATCACTCTTGCTCCTGTGTCATGGTCTGGTCTTGTTAATCCATGCCTGTATCTGGCATCATTGGTATGGATTGTTTACACAGGTTAATTGTATTGCCCAAAGTGCATTCAAAAGCAACACACAATTCCAAATTGAAAAGAAGAGTGATATATTAAAACACATTCTTCAGTTTGTGGGTTTGTGGTCTATCTTAAAAATTCCTAAAGCTTGAACTGACTTGTAAAAGCAGTATTAAACATCGTAGCCTGTAGACGACGGGAGCATTTACTTAGGAATTGCTTTGTAATCTTAGTTCAGTTTAGGTTTTGTAGGCATCTACAGAAAGATATTGAATGATCTTGAAAATTCTCTGATTTATCACATATACAAATTAATAAAGAGTAGCCATAATCATACGTGTTGTAAATAGACTGATCTCCAGCAATTAAATTGACCTATGATTTCATAAACTGTTCCTGCCTCGGAGGTTTGGGCTGCTAGTAATATGGCCACCAGCTAGGAGGGCTGACACCCAGACCGTCTTTTCCACCACTGATAAAAACATCTCAGCCCACACCCTCCCTCTAATCAATAAAAGAGTCTGCTCTTTGTTACTGGAAGCAGGGACACAACCTGTAAGTTAAGTAACTAACACTTTGTGGGATCTGCACCCTGTAAGGTCCTCTGAGGCTCAGTACCTATCCCTTAGTGTGATGTACACCAGGGAAAGGACACTAAGCTTCCATATCTGGCCATTTGTGCAATGCGCTCTCTGTTAGGACCACTGAGGTTCAGTAGATGCCTCTTTGTGGGCTTCGCACCCTGCAAGGACCTCTTAGGTTCAGTATCTGGCCCTTTGTGAGCTAAGAACCCTGAAAGGATCACTGAGGGTCCATAGCTGGTCTCTTTGTGGGATCCACTCTCTGTAAATACAATTGAGATTCGGTAAATAGACCTTTGTGGGATCCGCACCCTATATGGACCACTGAAGTTCAGTAGATGCCTCTTTGTGGGATCCGCACACTGAAATATAACAACACAAAAGGCCCTATGCCATGGGATCAAAAGAGCCCCATAAAAATAATTTAGTGAAAAAATATACACTACTACATAGATATGGATAAGCTAGAAGCAAGGGGAAACCTCCTTCACCCTCTTCCCCCACACACCCCACTTTTAAAGTCATACTACAGTCAAATATAAAAAACAGTATACTCACCTTTCATCCCATGCAGGCTGTCGCTGCTAGCCAGGAGCTAAGACACTTACCAGATCGAAAAGTGAGTCTACTTTTGACCGTTTGACTGAAATATGACTTTGCACAATTGAAAATATATCCCTAAAGCCTATGAACATATTAAAGTGTGAGTAAACAAAATGCAATAATATAATAACAGGAAAACTACATAAAGCATGTGGCAAATGGCAAGCACAATACAAAACATTCCTAAACAAAGATTTGTCGAAAAGAAAAATATAGTGGTGGGAGGGTGGAGGCGACCCTCAAAGAGGCCCCAGCAATTCCGTGGTAGTTTCCACTTTTGAAGGCTCACTGAGTTTCATTAGTTGGCCCTCTGTGGAATAAACTCTGTGGCAGGTAAGTCAAGCATATTTTTTTTTACACATGGCCTTTATTACTGCATAGTCCTTTGAAGCATCCATGAAATTGTTCAACTGCCGTTCAATTCCCCAGGGGTCAGTTTCGGATTTAAAGTGTATTTAGCCTTAGAAAGGGCTCAACTTAGAGAATAAGGTTTATCCTGCAACACAACGTCATCAAGTCAAAGAAAGTTAGAATTGCAAAAAGCAAGAGATTATAGGAACTCTGCAGAGTCAATTAACTCTATTCCCCAAACCTTAACTATCTTCTAAGTCATTCACTTACTATTTGATTTAGTCTTTTGATATACGGTATAATAAAATGCTATTGATAATTAAGATCTTAAAATGTCCATTTCCTAGTTTAATTGGTTTTACCTGCCGGTGCCATAACAATCTATTCGGTACAGCCAGTAATATAGATAATATTTTGAGATCGGAATTCAGGTCCAGCCACACACTGTCATCTAGCAATTAAATGTCATTTGATAGTGGAGTCTGCAGCTCAGGTGCTGAAGAGTTCCCATTTCGGGTTGACAGACTTTATAGCTTCATAAAATGAGTCTCAGAGGAAATCTGGGTATGGAAGCATTCCGATTGGAAATGCCTGGAAATAAAGTGCACTCCTTTATGGTCAGAATCAATGCTTGTCATATAATAAATATGTCATTCACATAGAAAAATAAATAAAGAAAAAAAAGTTTTATGCCTTCTAACAGCATGACCTCATAAACATTGTGAACTTAGCTTAAAAAATTATTCACATGACCCCTGTATATGATTTTGGACTGATATCATCCCAGTGCAGGTCTCAGAAATGTGGTGCTATTGATCTTTGTGGAGCATATCCAGGTGACGTGGTCCTTTACTACAGAACCAACAATATTAATCAGTGTCACTAACTGACTGTTTATGTGACAAGCAAAGAAATCTATTTACCAGACTGATCATCTTAAACACCTAAAATATGCGTTTAGGTGGTACACATTATGTTCAAAACAGTAAATGAGTGAATTTACTTTCTTTGTTGTTGCACTATATTGGGGATGGGCTGGCAAAGTGATCTAAAATCAAAATGGATCATATGTCATTTTTCCCCTGCTCCTCATGCATTCCAATTTTGGAAAGCTCTTATCTTTGAAGCCTAAAAGGAAGCCCACAATTGGAAAAAATAATCCTTCTTACCTTTACCTGCTTGTGAGTTCACCATCTTGCTAGCTACCAATAGAGTTCGTCGGGCAGGCATGAGGTTATTTTGCATTGTGCCATGTATGGCATTGATGAACCCCATTGTCCCCCGGCAGGCATGTGAAGCATGAGAGTGGACTGGGTGACTGAAAGTGCCCGAATTTACGGCTACATATTGGTATTGTTTTGGGGGTAGGGTGGGGCGGGATGGGAGGTGCAGTGTCTCTAATAACCACTGCATGGAAAGTGGACCTGAGGTCCATTCAAGGAAATATTCGCACACCTCACTCTCTATTTAACAGAAAATATGTGGGTGTGAGTGAGGCTGAAATGTGGTGACCATGTAAACGTAAGCTGGGACCTAACCCCCTTCCAATCCCTTTGATACAGACTTACCTTTTCAGTGTGACATTCAGGAATCATTTCAAGAATCATTTCTATTTTAGATATACGACCTGCCCACTATATAAAGGAAAGTTGCCTAGGGCTGGGCTTTAATGACATAAACTTGATAAATCTAAAGCCAGTATTGACAACTTTACAAAGGACAAGCAGAGATCTTTAACACAGTAAAGGTCTGATTTTCCTTTTGTGCAGTTATATGCTGATGTATGTCAGGGTCTTCAGCACTTCTGACCCTGAGAGCTGCAACCTGCAGTGAGAGATGGTTGCAAGCTACAATCAAGCCAAAGCGTTTGGTAACACTAATGCCTGCACACAGCCATGCCTATATATATGAGAGAACTTTATACTGTGTATGACTCCCCCAATCCCCTCAGATCAGTAATCACACTGTATATGGAACCCTCTGCCCCATAAATACTTGCACCCCATGACTGAAATCCTCATCCATGACTGAAATAGGCAGAATTGGGTTGAGAAATGCACTGACATCATTGTTTCTGCAGCTTCTGTGCTCCACAGGTTGATGCTGGAAAACCGGGGTAAGCCAGCACAGTTCTCTACCTGCCTGACTCTTAATTAATCTCAGACAGGCCACAAGTCTGCACAGCAGTGGTCCATGAACCCCGTGTAGATCCCGAGCTGCAGGTTGGGGTCCCGAGTTTACATGGACACTAAGTTACTATTAATCTACCCATTGAGACCTTGTCCTGCAAGAATAATTCCTTGTAATGTACATACTGTATATATACTTGGTGGAGATGATTGTGTTCTTAGATTTACTAATGCTAGGTGTTTGTATTGCCATCTAATGGACAAAAAGTTTAAGTGATTGAGGTTAAACTAGATAGAAAATAGTCATTTTTCAAATGATAGTCATAACCATTTAGCTATGTAACTAAATTAAAGGGTTAGATGACATTACACACAGACGCACTTGGTGGGATGAGATCATTTGCCCTCCCTTGAAGGTTTATGTTGTAATCCTGTAGCAATTGCTCTGTTGCCTTTAGACCTAAAGTAGACAAAGAAATTTCTCTCTGTGGTTAGCATGCTCAGCACATTACATGTTCTTTTGTACCTAGCGTGTACTTTGACCAGCCTATGACACCTAACTCTGTCCCCTTACTCATCTAACCTAACAAAGATGATGGAAGAGACTATATGATAATAAATGGGAGAGCTAAGTGGAGCGCTAATCAATACAGAGTGCTGTCCATTTACGTAATGGACATCTTTGTCATATCAGCTGTTAAAGTATTCTAAAGTGATGGGTCCCTATAGATCTACAAAGCAGGATTCATCCACTACACATAGCATTACCATGCCCCCTTAATAGGTATTTGTGCATTGCAAGATCTCACAGACTGTGCTGCTTAAAGCAATTGCAGATTGACTTTACATTAAAGCCGGAGGATGCTTTATCCTCCTCTGTATTGCCTTGTAAAATGTCAAAGTAAAATTAAAATACAAAACACATACGTAGCAAATTGCATTTTCCATTTTTCTACTTTTTTAATATTTCATTTTATTTAATAGTATTGTTGTTCCTGCATCCAGATCCGAAACATTTTGGCCAGGAAATAATTTTCCTCCCTTTTCGTTCCCTGAGGTCTAATAATGTGCGCTTGTAAATGTGCTCTTCTACCCCAGACTTATCATGCAACCATATCACAGCGCCGGGACACAGCTCTTAATGACATATATTTACATTACACTAGGAGCTCTTTCTCATTTCAAATGTGATTTGGGCCCTTGGACTAATAGCCTAGGGACCTTTTGTAGGCAGAAAAGCCAATGTATTTTGTTGCTGACCCAATCCCCCGAGAAGAGGGAGAGCTGAGGCAGTTGGAAGTTTTGCCTATGGAGAAAAAGAAAATTTGTAAATACATATTTAAAAGACTACAAGCTGCTTTTGTTGTGCCTAGGTAAAATGTGATTTACTTCTAAAAACTATTAATTGTCAAATTTATTAATGATACTAATATAAATGTATTTAAATTGAGGTACATTGTTTTGAGGTTTCCATAACCTTGGAAATCTTGTAATAATAATCACTATGGCTAATCTGCTTGCTTTTGTTTTAAGGAAATCAGTGAATTCTGGGGAACATATAAAGGACATAAAATGATTGTACAGTGGACTAAGTTTCATATCCCAAATGTGCCAGGCTGTTGGTCCGGTTTAAATTTCATTTTGGTGTTTCTGTCAATCCTGACACTTAAACCAGAACAACACTTATTTTTAACGCTGTAACACCCGGTAAGACATAAATTCTTACCTTTTCCATTGGTCCATCGATGAAATCGAGCCCTGAGACTGGCTGCCGTTATGGTCAATGATGGAGCTCAATTTTTCAGAAATGCAATTTGAAAGGTAAGATTTAGTATTTTACCTGACGTTACAACATGGGGGCATTGAAATTTGCCCCTACCCCTGTGCATGGAAGAACATCCTTTTTATTAGAAATGAGTGTTCTTACGGTTTAAATAAATTCTCCATTCAAATTAGACTGGAGGGTCCCTGGTCCTGGTGAACCCTAGTGGTTTCATCGTGTCCCAGTCCATTGGAAGTGGGTTCAAGCTTCTATTGCCAGTACAGTAGAGAAAGGGATGGGCTATAGAAATGTTATGTAATAATGTATGCCTGTGCATGCATAGGAACTTGGGCTCTGCATTTATTCTGAAAGAATACACACAAATAAACCACACCTATGAGTGCACACACATGCCCGGAGCAGTGGGCTGCCCTAGCCTGAGGAACAGAGTATAGGTGCCTTGCTCAAGTCATGACCCATCTGTGATTGAACCCACAACCCTCCAATCGCGAGATTGGTTCTCTGCTTGGGAAGCCCCTCAGGTGAAATGTGGATGGGTCAGAAGGGGTAAGAGATCTGGCTTATAAATAAACTTTGTGTAGTCAAGCAACTAACACCTACTCATAACTAAGTTTACATCCAGGATTTAAAAATCTCAAGTATAACTACAAATCACCCAGGAATTAATTTATTAATAAACTTTGTAAACTTAAGCTGTGAACCCCCCACTGTTAACAGTGTATGATGCCATGGGTTGTAAAAGTCTGAGAAAAATGGGCTGTATTTCAAAGGATTTACTCCCATGTTAAATAATTTAATAAATATACTTTTGTCAAGGTTGAGAATGTAGTGACGACCAATAGATTACTTGATCATGCAATAGTTACAGGTGAATCATCAGAACCAACAACTAATCGTAAATAAGAGCAACCGGAGCAAAGAAAATAGCTACCAAAGGCGAAATTGAGCACCAGTCAAAAATCTACTTAAGGTGGACCAACACTCGTGCAGGCACAGGTATTGGTACCACCGCTGGAAGACAGTCTGCGAGCGGGGTATCCAAAATGCTGAAGCACCCCTGCACATAACCCCCCACACGCCTATAAACCTTACCTTTGCCTCAGTCCTCTGATGGAAAACCAGTGCCGCGATTGGCCGCCAGTGCTCAGGTGAGTGCTGGAGGTTTAAGGGTGTTCTGGGAGGGCTTCAGCATTCTGGATGCCACCCCAGCCTATCTTATATCAGCGGTACCAACTCCCACTTGGATTTTGGTCCACTTTAAGGCCTGGTGAAAGTTTATTAAAAAACTAACACACTTTAGATACTATCCAAAGTGTTATCTTTGTCTGCAATTAATGTTACCTGACTACAAATAAGCTTGACTGTCACAACCATTGACGTCTATTGAAATAGCAAGTTACTTTGAAATTATGCCATTATCTTGGTGTCCCACTTTGGTTGCAACTAGGACATGGCTGGAGGAGAAACCTGTCTGCAATGGATCCCTATTCTGGGGGATTGTTATTCCCAATTCAGCCAGTATAAATGTGCTGAATGTGACAAATGAAATATTTTCTACCTTCTCTGTTAGGAGAATGGAACTGAATCTTATCACTTGTAGTGATTTTTCAGAAACGTGCTCTCTGCATAGGATAACAAGCCCTCGGAGTGTTGCTTTTCCCTCCAAATCAGGCAAGCCTTCAGAAATACTGGACCTGTTTGCACCATTTTACCAATTGTACTGTTTATTATATTCTATTATATATTATAGCTGTATATTCTTCTATATCTTTCTTCTGTGTTTACTGTATTTGCTTTATGCTGGTACAGACACTTGAAAAATGTTAATGTAAATGTGAATTTTCTTATATAAGATTTGGTTCCTGGGCTTGTAAATGGGGAAACCTTTCAGCATTCACTAAAGACACCTCGCTGACTCGGAATAATAACATTCAAGATTTCATTTCTAGGGAGAGGGAGTTTACATTAGTAGCAATGAAACCATGTTTGAATGAATTTACTCAAACCCCGAGTACTACTCATTAGAGCACAGATGTAAGGTTTTGGCTCACTTCCCATCATTTCACAGCAACTCACATTCTCACTCTGGATTATTAGATGGTGCATTATTTTTCTGTTGCTTATGTTTTCTTCTCAGAAAGTTCGTTTTCAGTTCTGTATATACACATACTTTTTGATAGCTGGTTTAGATTACCTGTCCATAATACAAAGCAGAAAACACATATTTAGACCTAAAAGGATTGTTCTACATTTCATATTCCTTTGAGTTGAGTTTCCAGTCTTGGATGCTACTATCTGTATTCATCTGGGGGTAAGAACTGACTGCCAATCAACCAACTCACCTCCTGATCTCTCCCATGCTCGATTTGTAGTCTGAAGCTTCACTTGGATGGGTATATGACTTCCATGATCTGTTCATGTTGAACTTGGTTCCTGACCATCTCTCATTGCTGAATGTGGCTCTCATGGAAAGATAGGTTGGGGACCACTGCCGTACAGTATAGCAATCCAAAAATATCCCTGCTTTCAATAATGCACAGGCATTTATTTGTATCTACTTTCCTCTTTAATGACACCTACGTCTCTGAAGTTTTGATCAATATGCCATTACACCTCTGCTGAATCATCAAGATATGCTAATTACTTTTTAAATAATGAGTGACACAGTTTTTTGACGTGAAAAGGCTAAAAAGCAGTAAGCATAACCTTAAAAATACCCAATGATTATATTTATCAATTCTTTCCCTTAGATGAGCAGCTCATTGCTTGTCCATGTTATGGCGACTGAGGCTATTGATCCAACCTGCTTCTCAAAATGAATGAATGGACACTGATATCTGGGGACCAAACTTCTCTACTAGCCCCTAATTATATACTAACCCATAGTATATCTTTTTGTATTTGCTTGAACCTTTACAAAAACAAACTTTAAGTTAGAAAGAAATCACTACTGTTTTGTGTCCCCAAAACAAAGCCTCCATCAATCTAAGGATTACATTTATCATTAGTGAGAAATACAAAATTTGAATTTTACTAATACATTTATGACAAGTTTTAGTTAAAGTGGACCAACACCCTGAGGTGATCGGCCCGGGAATCTATAAGATTCCCAGGCCGATCACCTCACACACCGCGGGACATCCGAGATCGGGATGTCCCGCGGGGTGTAAACCCCCCAAAACCCCCGAAAAACCTTACCTCTCCAGCCGCTGCTTCCGCCGCCGCCGCCTCACTCGCGCTCCTCTAGACGTGCCCGCGCCGGCCGGCTCTGAATGGCCGGCGCGGGCGCGCACACGTCAAGAGTGACGCGCGGGAGGCGCCGACGGGCAAGCTGCTTGTACGTCGCTGTCAATCAGCTTGTCCGTCGGCGCCGATTGGCCGGCGCGGCCACGTGGGAGCGGGGAGAGGTGAGTTTTGGGGGCTTTCTGGGGGGTTTCACACAGCGGGGCACCCCCGATCGGGGTGCCCCAGGGAAGTGGACCAATACCCAGGATAGTCAAAATCCTGGGTGTTGGTCCACTTTAAAAAGCATTTACTAAAGAATATTCTTCCAAATTTAAATTTCCAAGCAGTTGTGGTGGATTTATTAATAAGAGGAATAAGAGGCATTTTCTCTCCTTGATTATAGTATTTATTGTATATTAATAAAATTAATACAGTCTCCAAATTAGGGGTTTAATGATCTGTCCACCTCACGTCTCACAGTCTGTAATTTTTTTTACTATTCATTTAGTGATTTTTTTAAATTTTTGATGTATGCCATTTTCACTGAAACCGTAACAACTGGGCCTAATAGTGCATTAACTGTAATGATGTAGTTAGTGGCCAGGGAAAAGCCAGTAGTGGTCAGTAGCCAAATGTAGCACAGTGCTAATAATTCAGCACTTGGGTGCAAGAGGCAGAACATCTGCTCTCCAGGTTAGGCTAGAGTTTAGTCTTGAAAAATAATAAATCACTTTGAAAATGTGTCACATTTTATATACAACTTTTATTTGGTGCTGGGACCTGTTTGCACTCTTTTACAGTGTGCATTGGATTTTTATGCAAGAGCTGGATTGAAAGAGAGAGATTGGTCAAGTACTAAGTTATATGGAACTATGAAAAGGGATACGGCAGGCAAAGCTAATTGTTTGCATCCGGCTATATTTGGCGCTGTCCTAAACTGTTTTCTGTTTATAAATCAGAAATGGCTGAGATATTGGGGTGTACAGGTTCAGCCAATGACGTTGTCTTTTTCATCCCTTCCCCCAATCAGCTCAGCATAGCGGGACAGGATTTCTGGTCTCTCCTACCTCTGCCTCCGCCTCCTCCTTCTCCTCTAGGACAGTGCCAAATGTAGCCCAATGCAATGGTGTAACAATTACCTTACTACTACTTGCCCTACTTTAATGTCCCTACTGGAGGTATAACTAAAAGTCGAAGGTCTGCTATAGAAATTGTAACGAACATTTGTAAGCTAGATATGACATGTAATTAAAAAGATAGCCCAAGCAATGACAAAAACAAGGCATGTACCATGTCTCTCTCTTCCATCTCCTGCAGCTCCAGGTAGAAGCCGTAGCAGGGCTCTAAAGCTTCCCTTCTTTCAAGTCTATTCTTCCACAACCATTGTCCAAATTTCCTTTGACTCTTCCAGCACACGAGTGCATGTCAGTCCACAATTGTTGCACAAACTGACTCTGACTACCTAAGAATGTGCACATGACATAAAGCTGAACCATTACATGCCCTTCCCATCACATCCACACCTAGAAATGGATGCAGTGGCAGCAGCTACAAATGTCTTTTATATATAGGGGGTGATATACAAAATTATTCACTGCACATTTGCTATGTTTTCGCTAGTTTATGCATATACCAAAGATGCATGTTTGACCCGCATTGTCCAGGTTTGCTGGATTTACGTTGAGTTCATTGTAGCAAAGCGAATGTTGGTGAACACCTTTTCTGTTCTCCAGCTTTTAGCAAACCCCATAGGAATCAATGTTATTTTTGGCTAGAGTTTCTCTTTAGGTTTTATTTGAACTTATTTTACGAGCAAGAAAGTCAGATAGTTAACTAGTATTGGAAAAACAACTAACGATACTGTTTTCACATTACTTTTCTATTTTTAGTCTTCTTTTTATTGAAAATTTTTCAAACAACCAAGACACTCCTGAGACATCCCACATATATTCTGAGACCCGTCCCATGTCCAATGTAAAACCAATTCCTGCTTGCTGACTAAATTTTGTTGTTGGGTTTACAGTCCCTTTAAATGAGAAAATAAAAACATACAGTAACAAGGCAAAACTACAGGATAGAGGAAATGTATGTTTAAGGGCACCTTTTGAGCAGGCTCGAGGAGGATAGGCAAGGCCCTTGACTTCATGGGCTAATGTGCACTTGCTCCCTCTGCATCCACTATGCATTGCTCATTCTAGTTAATGTAACGGCCACATAAGCTGTTAAAGGTTATTTTATTCAGGTAGACAGATGTTCCCAGGATAGGAACTCAAGGAAAATGCTAACATGTCTTGGAAATGTTGCTTTGTAAGCTTCTTGATTCTAAACGTTAATGCTTTCCTTTTACCTAATGATAAATATGCTGAACTTTTTACCTTTTCTGAGCAACCCTAAGCCATTTCTCTTAAATGTTATACTGTTGGTGTAATGGTTATTATTCCTGCAGAGCTGCCATGGAACATTGGAAAAAATCCTATGAATACTACAATGGGAGTAAATTGTGAATTGTAATGTGCAGCACATTGAAGCCAAAAATGTCAGCTACAAATTCCAGTCCAGTCTCTCTTGTGCTCTAAGCTTTAGCTCTTGATGCTGGCAGGTTGTCACATTACTTTTAACATTTAGGGAAGTGATGCCCATTATGAGGTCTTCAGAGCCCTAATATTCATCAACACTCATATATGTTGCCACCTTGCGACCGCCAGCTCCTTAAAAAAGAGGAAAAAAATTGTTATTCCTTACCTCGATCCAGTACAGGCACATGGACGACGGCCACACAGAGGCTGCACAACTTAACCCAGGTGATCCCCTTGGGATTCTCTGGGCTCAAGGCTATAACCACACCTGTTAGTTCTTTAGAAAATGTATATCATTTTATTAAATAAATTTAAAACAATTTCTGTATTGCAATAACATTATTTACATTCATGTGCTTAATCACATCTCAAAGATATCTAGTCTGTGTTTGTTACAAAACCTTAGATGAATCAATATTTCAATATCTCATCAAATTCTCAAAGGGGCACACAGAAGCGGCACAAAGCAGCTTTCCCTGCTTTGTGTACATGCCAGTCGGCCATTCAAATGAATGGGTGGGTGTGCATGCGCAGATTGGGAGATGCCGCTCTGTGCAGCCTTTCCTACATGGCTCGATATCTTGGGGAAAAAGTGATGGATTGTGGGCAAAGTAAGAAGTTTTTTTTTTGTAACCCACCTAAAGACTGGACTTCCGCTTTAAGGCTTTGGTTTTGTGTAGGGTAAGTAGGCCTTGCTTTCAGCACACGGACACTGTCATGCAAGAAAGGAAATTGACCTATTGTAACCTGGAGCTAGAAGTATGGGGACACGGTGCACTAATATTTCTTGAATATCACTGAGATTTCCCTTCACTACAATTAGCTTACACCATTAAAGAGAATGTCCTATTTTTTGCATATTCCATACAGCCCTCAGATCAAGGCTACCAGAGGTGCACAACAATCTCCTGCTTCCCGTACCCAGCCCCTCATCAAGGCCACAACAAAAGCTCCCATTATTATCTACTGGTAGCCCAGTTAAACTATACTATGAAACACGGCTCTGGCCAGTCGGAACCCAGTAGTGTTTTACCCAGCTTTAAATAAAGTAGGAGAGTGAAATTTGCCTCATGCCCCCTGACAGCCCTTATCTGAGATCTTTGGAGAAGGTCCAAAGACACAATTCGTTAAGCGCATATTCCAGCATAGCAAAACATAATTAATTACTCAAAGAAATGGATTTCAACTGATCCAGAGTTGTATGGGCCAGTGTATTTTACTTATAACTTATACAAGCATAAGCATGGCAATCTTATTCTTGTGTACAACTGATTGACTATAGAAATCCAGTTCAAGAAGTTCATGGTAAACATTTTTGTTGTATCAAAATGTAGTAATTAGAATGGGCTCTATTTTTAACTATATAGATATGAATCTTTTGCCTACAGTTAATAAGAGGGAGTACTTTAAACCTCCTGATCTGCATGCATGCATTATACTGAATCATTGTCAGCACGTTTTGCTCCTGCATTTACTCAAAGCTGAAACTCCATCTCACTGATTCTCTCCTGGTTGCTGCCTTCTTGCAGCAACTAGGAGGTTTCATTACCCAGCATCCCAAGTTACAAAAGGGCAAGTTAATTAAATGTTTTACCATAGGTGGGCTTTTTTGAGTGATGTCCTTGCTTCATGTCAAGCCAAGGTTTTGACTGCACCTCATTTCTACTCTTCCTAATAACTGTTTAGAAAATAGAAATGTGTGACAAAAGACACAGCTATGGAGGTGGATTAGTTCCTCACAAGTTTCTTCCTCTAGGTTGTATTTTTGAGGTTGCACGACAAGCTGATACAAATAAAAACGACTCAAGTCAAATAATACATGTTTCACTTGGTGCTTTAGTGAATTCACCCAAATAATGTCATGTATTCTGTTTGTTCTAGCCCAGTCAGGTAATTTCTTCTATTAGTACACCAAGCAATGGCACTGCAAATGTACTAAGCTTCACTGCCAGCAGCTCCATTAATCTAATTAGTTCATTGTGGCAAGCTCAATTATGGTATGCTAATGACCTGGTATTGGCTAACTAGAAAAAGAAAGAAGAGACTACGTATGATTTTGTCCAAGTTGGAGGTGTAACATTATAGTAATATTGGTGGAATCTACTAAATTAATTGCTAGTAAATTATTAAAAAGGGAAAACTAATACTATTAGCCTAATGGCAAAGTATTTTCTAGACATGTTCTAGACCAAAACCCTCTTTGCAACCGCCATGAAGAGCAGGGGTGCCGCTATAGAGCCACTCATGCGCCATGGGAACGTTGTAAGTATATTTCAAACAGGGGGGTTTCACATTGCATGGCATTCTAAATATGGATTCTTATAGGGAAAGCGGTTGCCCAGCCCTAAAGTTTTTTTAGACTCTTAGGGATTTGGTCCTCTTAAAATTGAATGACAAAGCAACCATCCAATCTGGTTTGTCATCTCACGCATTTTTACAATTAACCATTTAAATAACTTGAAGGGTGTGGCTAGAGCCCAAGAGGGTAGTCTTTCAAGTATTAAAGTGGACCAAAAGTCTAAAAATATGTTTAATCCATTGCCGAGGGTTGCAAGGGGTATCCTGATTTGGGTTGCCCCATGGTTCACTGTTCTGGATAAAGTCACAATATTGGGCAATGCACTCCTCTATTTCTGGGTCCCCACGGCAGTTTCCTTTGACAACAGCTAAGAAAGCTACTCAGACCATATATAAACTTTTTGGAGGAGGCTGTTTCTCTTTTTATGGCAAGTGATGACTATTTACTGTGAACATAGACAATAAACAGTAAGTTTTAGTTTTTTTTTTCCTCATTACCATTCTGGTTGTGGTGCATATATACGTAGATCAAGACAGGCAGGGTCCTCAGCTTTGTAGGACATTGACTGCAACTGCTGAACTATTAGAGGAGCACTGACAATTTTGCAACAGCAGAGGGCACTGTAAAGAACATTGAATATTTCCACATTGCAGCCTTAGGTTGTGAACCATGAGATTCTGTTTAGACTATTTCAAATGTTGGTCCAGTTTAAACAAATTCAAACTGGCAATGAATGACCAGAAGAGAATCTTATACATGAAAGTGGCAGTAGAGGATTAATCAACAGTACACTATGTTCAATGCATGTTTTTTAAAAATGTATTGGGTGGATCCAATGAAACACTTGGTCGTTGTCATCTATGTTACTTTGATATAAATGTTGCTGGGTTGAATTAGTGTACTTAAAGGAATACCAGTGGCCTTCGGCAGAGAAAGTCATGGTCATGTTAAGAGAAAACTTGGAGAGCAGGTAAACATGCTCAATGCAACTGATTTGTGCATTACTTGTGATATTGTGTTTGCAGATGGATTATGTTGCAGCCAAAGGGCAGAGCTAGATGTTTCCTTCATGGTGGAAGCTGATATCTGTGCCTTCATGAAAGGGGAGCTATTGTTTCATTATTCATATGCCCATCCTAACAATACACCAAGTCAAGGTTGATAGCAACAACAATATAAGGCAAAATGCAGCCAGTATAAGTTCGCTGATCTTGTACTTTTAACATCTGATGCCATCAATGGGTATAATTGATTACGTTGAAAGAATTGGGCTTTGCCATCCCATGTACCAAGATGTAGGGGTAGTTTGTGGAAGTTGAGCTTGATTAGCATTATTCAACCAGAATTAATATGTGACTTAGTATATTTTAAATTCAAACCTCTAGACAGGTAGACCGGGATTTTACTTGCCATGGCCAGCCCATGACCAGCCCACAAGCGACTGTGCCCTGCTCCAATAAGCGTCTCAGTCTGTCAAAAGTGATGGTACAATGCCCACGCCTGTGCTCCTGTTCCTGTACATGTTTTCCTTCACGTCCTTACTGTACACTTCTCCTGGAACCCGCCCAACCTTGAACCTCCTGCTGCTCCAGCAATTTTATTTTATCTTTCCCCCTTAATTCGGTCACATCTCAGTCTACCCTATAGATCTGTCATGCTCCCACGCCCAGCCATTCAGATAGGCTGGGGGCAGGAGCGCTCCCTACTTTACAGGGAAGCCAGGCATGCAGCCAGCAGGCTGGACACATCAACCATCATTCTTGGCCTAGGCTGGATGCATTCAAGCCGGCTGCATGACCTGGGCGTGGAGGGCAGGTAGATGTTTCAGGGTGACCAAAATGGGTTTTGTGCCTCTTTAAAAGTCTAAAACCAGGTAGTCCTGGCCCATCACATTTTCTTTGCACCAGTCTTAATTAATCTTCTTTAGGTTTGATTTTTGACAAATTCCTAGAACTAATCTTTACATTAAAGCGAGCATGGAATAAAGCTCTTGTTTCTGCTGTATCTGACATTTAGTTTTAATAAGCTGCTGTTTCTTCTTTGGGCTATAAACACATTTCTTTGCTGCATCTACAATATGAGATACTTTTATTTCCATTCCATTTACATACATAATAAGCATTTAAACCTCATTTGTTATTACAAGGGATTAATTTTAATAGAGAAATAAAGCAGAAGGATGCCAGATAAGCACCCTTAAACCTTCTCAGCTCAACAGCAAGCTTGTAAAATGCAAATAATAGAACATGATAAGTTCTGCTTCTGCTCCCTAATTGGAAGTTCATTTAAAACATTACTGTATCCTTTTTGTTTTGTCCAAAGCGTCTCAGTGACAGGTGAGATTTTTATTGTCTGTTATAGGCGGCTAGTGAGAAGTGGTAGCAAAGTGATTCCCAAGAATATATAGGCTTATTAAAGTAAATGTGGTCACTGCAAGAAACAAGTTATTTCACAGTCAACCTTACAAGTATGGCATAAGGTTATGTCAAATGTGTGCGCTTAGCAGTTTAATGTAATCGTCTTTGCTTACTAACTTGTACCTGCAATATTTTTTCTTCTGGTGTACATCTGTGGCAGACATGACCTGTCTCAGAATTGGTGGGTGGAGAAGCTGCCTAGTCAGTCTAGTAGGAAGGATTAAACCACTGACAGGAGCTGTTCTCAGAGCCTGAGGAAGTACAAGGTTAATAGGAGGTTAAACATGCTGTCACGTTTATATATACTGGAAGTGGAGTATAAGATGGAATGCCTGTGCTCCCTGTGTACGCAATGCTGACAACGTGCAAGTGTAACAATAGTGCTATTCTTTCAAAATGATACATATAGTAATATATTCATAATTGTATTCATTTTCTGAGTTTTCTGTTAAATATTAATTAGCAGAAAGTTTCAGTATATAGTTACTCCCTGTAAAGTCAACAAAAAAATACACTTACCTCCCCGCTTATACTTGCCAACTGAACCAGCTCTGGTGCTGATAGTGTTCCAGTCTCAGTGAATGTTCCTACTGCCAGTTACAACGGAGCATTAAAATAAGCTCCAGAGGTCAGACACTAGACATCAGCTTCGGAATTGATATTCCACCACTGCAGTCCGTGTATTTACAGTAAGTATTTTTTTTAGTTTGCCTTTATGAGTTATTTAAGAGGAAAGAAAGTTTGTTGCTTTAAGCTTTATATACTTCTGTTTTAATCACAGCGAGATTCCTTGCTTGTTTTCTTTTGGCCTTGCTCTTTCTGATCTCTGTTTTGTAGAGAAGCAGCCATCTTGGTAATAATTCATGCTTCCACCTCTAGTTTTATAGACAGCTGAAAGGCTACATTGGTCCCTCACATAGAAACATAGAAGGTTGAAGGCAGAAAGAGACCACATAGTCTATCTAGTCTGACCTTATGTGAATGTTCTCTTTATCTTAGGGTAGATGTATGCCTATCCTGGGCATGTTTAAATGCAGTTAGTGTTGATTTTTCAACTCCCTCTGCTGTTCTGGATAACTCAGTAGCCAAACACTTTAAAAGCAGTGCTTATGGTATACAAAAATATATATATAAATACCGCGCTGTGAATTAGTTAATAAAAAAAATGTCAATCATATATACTAATAATGTTGTGTACAAATGTTTGTGTGTCCAGCTCCACGTGCTTTACTCAAATCTCAACAGTAAGTAAATGAACTAAAATCAACAAAAAGGCACAGAGCTAGTGTAAATTGGTTAAAGTCCTCTTTAAAGTCCTCCAAAGTAATCTTCTAATTCCACCATGTGCATCAGCAATCCATTCGTGCACCACCACCATAGATTTGGTACCCTTACCCAAAATAATTGGCTCAATCAGCGATTGTAAAGATCACAGGGACGATCCCTCCAATAAGCTCCACCTCCTGGGGTACGGTTTCAGGAAGGGTTAAATCAACCGATAATCTCCCCGTACCCCAGTTTGGTGGAGCAGATTGGTGGAAGTGCATACTTATTTTCCGAGATTATCGATTGATTTAACCGTCCTGAAACCGTACCCCAGGAGGTGGAGCTTATTGGAGGGATCGTCCCTGTGATCTTTACAATCGCTGATTGAGCCAATTATTTTGGGTAAGGGTACCAAATCTATGGTGGTGGTGCACGAATGGATTGCTGATGCACATGGTGGAATTAGAAGATTACTTTGGAGGACCTTAAAGAGGACTTTAACCAATTTACACTAGCTCTGTGCCTTTTTGTTGATTTTAGTGCTTATGGTATACCAAATCAACAAGTCAACACGTCAATGCAGCTACTTCTACCCAAATGCATGGTTTTACATTTAGAGTTCTTAAACTCCATTTTCCACGGTTTTTACTGTTAAAAAGAATGGGGCCTTGGGGTAGACCATCTGTAACTCCCCTTTCTTCAGATTTCACACTTTGACAACAACACTGATACCTATCCTAAAGTATAAGCTGTACCCATGCAGGACATAATCCAGCGAATGCAAATTACATCAGTCTAAAACTGCTAAAATAGGTATTAATGTCCAATAGAAATCTAATCTAGTGATACTCTACAGAGCTCTACACAATTTGTATTTATTAGCTGTTCGCTAATAAGACTTTTGTTTTTCAAATTTGGTATGATGACCTAATCAAAACATTTGTTTCTGCGTTATTGCTTTTTTGTGATAAACTCATTATTCATTTAGTAGATCGTCTATTGAAATTTACACTTGCAAATGATTGTAAGTTTGAAACCAAACATTATAGTGAATACATACTGGACATTTTTCTTAATCTGCTGGATTCATCTTTGATAATCATCTGGTCTACAAAGGTCTCACTTACAGGTTCTGACAGCTGAAAGACAAATATACTTACACTGGGAACATAGAGATAGAGAGAACGAGATGCCTGCCAAGCACTGAACTTCAGTATATTAGACTTTTCCAGGTTGCTACAGTTCTGGAAACACTTAGTAATCGTTCCTTTGTAATATATTTTTCTCACTAATAAATTTCCGCTCTAAGTTCATAGAGCCAGTTCCTGACAGTTCCATCAAGCTGCTAACAACTCACAAGACAAAAAAAACAAGTTTGCTCCACACATTCTAAACCACAAATTTATGACTGAGCATTGCTTTCTATAAGGATTTAGCTTGCTGTCAAATCACGGGACATTGAAAATTCAGCCACAAGTGTTATTAGCATGCACCGCTAGGCTGTATTAACACAAGAAATGAGGTTATTTCCAATGAAAAATACCTGTTCTCATAACTTGATTTTTTGAAATATATGCCAACAGGTCGCTTGTAAAGTACTGCTAATTCTTCTGGCTCACAGAAGACAAGAAAAAAATGTGGAAATAACCAAAGAAACCAATTTCTAGGACTGAATATATATTTTACAGTGGCATTTATTATTATTTTTTTTTTTTTAATCACTACATGGTGCAATATAAGGTTGCCATGAACCTTATGCCCCCTTAAAGGAGATGTATCGTGAATTTGTGTTATATTAACAATCCATATAAACACATCGGCTAATCAGAGGAGCGATCACTTATACACCGAACCAAATCAATCTCCTGCCAAGCTTGTGTTTTTCTTCTCCTGGTAGGAATAAATTCCAGGGTTTTCAGGTTAGTGTATCAGGGGTGACAGAACCTGCCCCCCCCCCCCCCCCCGATTTCCTCTTCCTTCCATTAAAATAAATAAACAAGCCTGGTTGGGTATTTCTTGATGCAGGGTGACCTCCTCCTCCCGCCATATATGGATTTTTATCATTGGGCTATTTAAGTCATAGCTAATCTGTAGATGGATATTTGATCATCATAATTCCCTACTGATGAAATTTCCATTGGAAGAAAATATCCAACAGGTTGCTTTATGCAACATTGCTTACTGGAGGATTGAGGGAAAATCACCAAAATAGGTATCTAAGACCTAAGAACCCCTAGACTGAGAACTTTAATTTTAGTCCAAGGATCTTTTACTAGGAAAGATTAGAACCTGTTATGATATCTCTACAGACACATTTCTAGCATAATTATTCAGCTTATTAACTTACATATTCAAGTAACCTCAATTATTTGTTGTGCAAACCAATAAATGTCAATGACCTGCAGACTTTGACTGAGTCATCAACCCCATGGTGTTTATGTTTTGATCAAGATTTATAAAATCTTAGACAGTGTTCTTTCTTTTTCCTAATGTTACATTACATTCTTTTCAAATATGTATGTATGTGCTGCTGCAGTGCATCAAAGGTGATGGTTATCCCTCAGTGGGTTAGTAATGTATACCTGTCACCCGGAAAGCCTTGTGCATGTACATGCAGAAGCAGGGAGATCCCTACTGGAATTAATAGTCTGGTCTGGCTTTTTCAAGAACAGGTAAGGGTATTTATGCAAATGTGCAAGGGCATGGGGCCCAATTTGAATAACCCCCATCCTTGTCTTTATTACCTGGAGTTGAGGCAAGATGGGTAGGTTTAAAAAAAGAAAGACCTTACCTCACCTGCTATCCAATGTCATTCATCATGTGATTCCATTGCTGGGTGCAGCCATCTTGGAGGACGCTTATATTGGCGGACGCCAAGCATGCACAGAGGGATGCGAAGAGACTGGACCTCTACTTTAACCATGTATTAGTAGTTTTATATATGATCTGTTTTTTCAGAGGGTTCAGGTTTGATGACGAATATATTTTAGTCACTTATTATGTCCTTATTTATTTACTAAAACAGTTTTACTGACGACATTTACTTTCCCTGTAAGCTTATTAACTTGACATGGAATTCAGAGTCCCTCTTTTGGGGACATGGCTGCACAAATTCAGGCCTAAATTAAAACACCAACCTCCAGTGTCTGTCTGTCCTTTATATAAAGGATTTGGAATTATAAGGTCTGTGTTTACTTTGCAGATTCTTTTTAACAATTGCACAAAGTGACAACATGATCTATTACTAGCTGAAATTGCAATCACTCGCTCTCACGCTGGAACGTAAAATTATAATACGAGGCAAACAAGGATCCATTCCAATCCATCATCGTAGTTAATCCGAAAAGGATTAGACAGTTTTAAATGGTATCATAAAAATAATAAGATAGATTCACACAAACAGCCATTGATTTTTTAATTACGGCAGCACATGTTTCATATTGGCTGATATTTCTACGATGGCGGAAAGAATTTATCTATAGCAGACAACCTTTATGCATTAGCCATTTGCACTTGAACACTAAATATAGCGATTTGGGTTTGTTTTGTCCCCTGCAGCCGCCAGTCTCTAAACAGAGCACTCTTGTTGGGCCGTATGTTGCTGCATTCCATGTCTAGTGTTGTGAGCGATAAACCAGCTGTAATATGTGTGCCATATCTTTTAGGCCATACAAAAGAGGATAGCTCGAGTACAGTACATGAGAACGGTTATTGTTATAGCAAAGTGACACCGGTGATTTATGAACAGCCAGAATGGCTTGGCTTTGAAAAGGTTCTGTCTCTACATCTATCTTTTGTTTTTTTTAACCATTGTCTTGGCAACATAATGTCCCCATAGACTCTTGAAATAGTTTTGTGGTCCTGTTGAAAATGATTTTAACCCGTTTTATTTTATTTTTTTCTTTCTCCTCTGTTGGAAGCTTAAAACAAAGCCTGTGAATGAGAAACCAAAAAGGGAATGGAATAAAGTGAGTGGCTGTGATTTGTCACCTTTACACTCACTTCATCACACCTGACATAAGCTTAGCGCTACTTCCAGTTCAAAGGGGAAAAACAGACATTTCCTGGTATCATTTAGCCCTAGGCTTTAGCGTGTCAATAGAAAAAGTCATTCCCAACGTGCCCTGTTTAAGAAGTCTATATTTAAATTAAGTTGTTTAAGCAGTATTTTGCTTGAGTTGGCTTATGCATGTCCGTTAAATAAGTGTGCCATTTTCCCTGTGCCTATTCCTTCTGCTAAAAGACACTGATACTATATGTGTCTGTGTCTTACATGCTTTACAAGGAATGCCTGAATTCTGCCAACAATCAACTTTGACTAAGCCCTGCTGGCTTTCCTGCCTTCAAAAAAAAAACACAAGCTGTAGGTTTTCTTTTTGGCATCGTTTTTCGTGTAATTTAAACACACTGTTGCCTGGAAAAGTTTGGCTTCCATTATCTTCCTGCTAGAGGCTTGATTTGACAAGAGGCCATTGTAACAGAAAATGAACATGACTATGATGCAATGCTGTAGAACATAAGGCATTGATATGGCCCTAGATTCCACAAGCCCGATCCAAGATCATTTACCTGGAAAAGATCAGATACTGGATGCGAACGGCAAAGGCCCAGAAGTCATCAATAAAGTTGAAAAAATGTCCCTACCTTCTCAACAGGAAGGAGATTTGAAAGATTTCACTTAAGCACGCAAAGCAAGATTTAATATAAACACACTTCATGGATGGGTAGTTTGTATTTTATACAAACCCTTTCTGCCAGCAATCACAAGATCAGTTATGCACACCCCTTAAAACATGCCCATTTATTATGTTAACTCACAATGATATTGCTAGCAGCTGACTGTTAAAAGAGATTAGGGAAAGAATTCATTAAAGATTTACACGCACCCAGAAGCCTGGAGTAAGGAAAGCATTCAGATGTCAATCAAACTCCACCTTCCCTTTCACTCACTTGCAAATTTTAGTTAATTAACATGTGCTTTAAATATCCACTGGTGTCTCGTTTGTGTCTTGTAATACGCTTCTCTAACTTTGGGGCTTTGTAGTTGATTACTTACAGAATTTAGTTTCGGATTTATTTATTTAAAACTTACTTTTGGATGCTTGTTTGTGTTTTTGTGGCCTCTGCTGTATTGGCAGTATACCTAAAATAAGCCTATCTTATGTTTGTAGCACACTGGGTAGTAAGATCCATGAAAAGTCAGAGACATGAGTCTTGGATGAGACTGCATTTGACCTTTACTATTGACATGGGCCATGGTCATTGTTGTTGCAGACAGTCTCAATAAAGACTCTTTTCGTAACTTAAGAACTTGAAAAGTTGTAACACCACTCAGTATAAAACTTTATGTGAAATGGGTTTCAACTAAAAATGTAATTTCCAGGAAGGAAGAATACTTTAATTTGATATTAATGTTTCCTAGGATTCCTTGCCCAGTTTTGGTGCTCATGCAGACTAGAGAGCTATACAGAAACTGGTGTGATGGTCCCTGTTTTTAATTAACAAAAGCAGGAAGACAAAAGGTCTAGCTCATGGTTTAAAATATGGTAATTTGTGGGTTCAAGCAACCTGGTTCTCTGTTCCTTTAGGAAATGTAAATCATGTGTCTAGGACCAGTGAAGACCATAAACTTCAAATGTGCAATAAAGAGGAAGTAATTAATAAATACACTTTTTCACTGTCAATCTGGGATGCCCTGCTGCACAGCGAGGCCTATCAAGCCTAGTCACCAGACTTACAGATACTCACTGGCTCCACATTTCAGCGACCATTCACAGTGAACCTGAATGGTCAGTCTTATGGCTGCCCTCGATAGATCATTGACGTGGTAAGGATCTGCATGCACGATACTAGGCTTGCTGGGCCATGCTGTGCACTGAGACATGCCAAACTAGGATGCCACTATGCTGCCAGTGTTTGGGACATAGAGTAAGTAAAGTTCTTTTAGCCTTGTTCTTTAAATAGAATTGAGCTGTTGAATAGTTTGTACTTTTTTTTCCATATACTGGTCTCATTAAGCAAATTAGATCTTACTTGCAATGACAAAGCACAAGGATTGTGCACCAGAGAAGTGAAGATTTCCGCCTACACACATTCATGGATATAAAACTGTGGGGCCAATTTAGAAAAGAGATACATCAAATATTATGGTTGCATAACTAGTAGATTAGTGAAAAAAATAATTTAATGACTATAAACAATCTGTGATTTTTTCTGATGTTAAATAAGTCGGCATATGTTAATTATACAAGTCTACTGTGTGCTTATTAGCATACCTGTCTTGGCAGGTATAATATATATGGCTGGCACCAGCATGTATTTGGTGTGTTTTAGGAGGATAATTAATCATCTAGTTAAGTCCCAGGTGATGTCCGCTCTTGTATGCTTGTGATACATTTAAAGTAGGAATATTACATGGCGTATTACGTGGCATAAGTAAGACTTAATTCTGAGTTAATGATTCCATCACATGGACTGTGATAACTGTGTATCAGCAAGCTAATCAGTCTTCTTTATCCTTCATGTGTAATTTTATTAATTTGGAAATAGTTGCTTGAATGTGTTACATAGCTGACATTTCTCTTGTAGAGCTCCATATTTTCTGCTGCCATGGCAGAGATGTAGTTATACTTACCCAAAAATTACCTATATTTCTGAAAGGAAAATTCCATATAATGTTGTGTAATTTCAGTTGACTACTTCTTTATCCAATATCGAAAATGTCTCGTAGCAAGCACATATATTTTAATCTAGAATGGACATCCAGTTAAAAGCCTACTCTACTAATAAACTTTTTAATAAGGTAAGAAAAATGGTAAAGTGAAGCCCACTTGTTTTTCTCTGCTGTCTGAGAGCTTATTGGGTAGATTTAAAGCAGACCAATCATGGCCTGGACTAGCCGTAGGGTCTCAAAGACTCCAGGACTGGTTGACTAGGTGCCCCTGAGGCATCACGACATTTGCTATACTCCACTGCCCCAATCACCTTACCTTTGTGCCGGTACCCTCTCCCCGTGATCACAGGCCATGGCCGCATTCTCTGTATTCCACCAAGCCATTCAGATTCAGATGCACTCGGCGGTTAAATGGATGCGGCCACCTCCACACTGATTGGACTAGAGCCCACACATTTGCCGTGGGAACACAGGGTCTTGTTAAGGAAGTACTATTGTGAAAAAAATTGGACCAGTAATCAGAATTTACATAAATATGCTAAATAGCCAGGTGACGAATACACCCTGCGTTAAAAACTTCCTGCTAAGGAATTTTTTTTTTTTACAAGAAAAAAAACGAATCAGGGGTGATGTGTTTTGAACATACCACTCTGCTTGTTTAGGGGAGACCTGTGCAACTCTAATGGACAATCCCAGGAGGCAGTCTTCTCTGCCTCTAAGCTGATAAATATGTTACTTCTCCTGGTGCAGGGGGAAGCTTGTTACATTTAAATACATATGTATCAGAACAGCCAACTGTATCTAAATATAACAAGTTTCTCCTGCACTAGAAGTAACGTATTTATCAACTAAGAACCAGAGAATTGTCATTAATGTAAATACACACAGCCCCGTTGCCAGAACAGTTGGCAAACGATACTTGTCCTGTAAGTGTGGAGATGATTTTATCATGCATTGTTTTAGGCAGATTTTAGTAATACTGCTGCTCCCCACATTATGGCTCAGTAGATCTAGGGCTATACCTATGGTATGCTCAAAAACCTGTCACTTACTTCTCTAAGTAAAGTATGCCTTTGTGGTTATGGTTCTACTTTTAAACCCCAATCCTTGAGCCTCTATGATTTACTGGTTGTGCCACTATAGGTCTAATCCATTGATTTGTATAAACATGTATTCCAATTAGCTACTAAGGTGTTTTGGTCCTATAGTTTACAGCCATGCATAATATATGGTATTTCATATTGTTTAATGATACTAGAGAGCATATATAGTTAAAGTCAGGATAATAATGGCACGTCCCCTAGGTTCACAGCAATGGAGGTAGTGGAGAGAGTGGGAGGACTTGACACACACCCTCCACTGCAGTGAATCGAGGGGACATACCATCATAGTTGTGACGGACGGCGCGCGGGGGGGTGTCTGTCTATGAGGCTCGATCTGACGATCAGGTAAGACTTATAGCCCTGGACTAGGAGCAATCATCTGCCAACAAAAATGGGGAGAATAGGGCTTTGCATTTTCCAGCCTGGACAATGGCTTTATTTTTGATGCACATTTGTTCCTTATGATCCTTGAGACCATGGGCTTCACTCTCTAAATAAACTTTCATGAGAAATCATAAATTACAGGAGATCTCTTTAAATGCTATGCAAGTTGAAATAGAATACCTGCACTTTAGGAAATGTCAAATTATAGCTTATTGTTGAAATTTTCATGAATCAAATCCTGTTAGACAAAGTAGAGATATAATACGTTATTTGCAACACTATTTTGGCACTAAAACATGTCCGACTCTTCGGTTAATGGGGCCTACACCATACTTAGGCATTTATCTTTTCACCACCACCTTTAGGATTATTAATTGGAAAACATGCATCTGCTAACCATATTAGCTGCAACAGAACCCTAATAATAGCTTTGAACATTTAATCAAATTAACTTTATGATCGCATCTGTGTATGTTATTTTTACACCCTCCCCATCGTTTCAATTTTCCATTTACATAGATACAATCATTTATTCACCCACAAACTATTTATACTTGTCCACAATAATGTTGGTTAATTTAAAGAGAATAGACATTTTTGTAATATCCAGATGTTGGTAATCCCAGACTTAAAATAATTAAATGTAATGTATTTAAAAAATCATGTTCCATCTGTAACTGATTCTCCATCTGCGTTGCCACGTCTCAGAAGGAGAATGCAAACCATTGGAAATAAGTAACACTTTTTTTATTTCCTCGGATTATGTTTTAATATATTACTTTCCATCCAATGTAAAAAGAAAACAGAAATTCTCTTTGAAAGCAGAACATAAATTATTTGTGAGTCAGCTGTTGCAAAACTGTGGGATTCTTCCTGAGTAAAAACCTCATTTTCGGTAGAAGGCTCTGACTCCCTGCAGGTAATTGAACCTTTTGGATACATCTTTAAATATTCGAGGATTTATAGAGATTTTTATGCAAGTAAAAATGAGGACTGAGGAGTATGAAAATAAATGTTTCTACTTATTTGGAACCTCTCTCAAGAACCAGTAAAAAAATATATCATCAATTATGCAGCAGATACATATACTGTCCTCTGGAGGGAAAGTGAAACCACTGTATAGTCAACGTCGATTCCAGGTTTCATTGTCATCAGTAATGACTGTGGAAGAATTAGATTATTTTACATTTCAAGTGAAAACAGCTGGCCTGCATGCTAGCAATAACTGATGAACATAACTTGCTGTATAAAATGAAAAATAGTTACAAGTTGGTCCACATAAAATATCAAAGGTCTGGGTGGATGTTAGTGGGTTTAGGATTGGTATCATTTAGCGGCCCACATGAGTGTATGCTGAGCATTATTATTAGAAGGCATATGTTGAATTTTCATTTAATACATAAGCAAATCTACCCGAGGGGAAGTAACTACTATCTAATAAGAAGCAGAGAGATGTAACTATGGTCATGGTGTAAGTTGAAACCTATGATCTAAGAAGATATATTGATAAATGGGGCTAGTGATTAGAAACATTTTGAAGTTTAGAGTTGAGTTGTTCTATTGCTTTAAGTTAAGTTTGGTGATGAATGTTCATAATTCTCAAGAAGCCTCAAACTAAAACTCTGATTTAGTTGAGAAAGTCCTACCCAGCTCTTAGGGCCCTTAAATTGAGTATTACTAAAATGAACATCTATATTAATACATGAAAGAGCACCCTGATATTTTACTGACCTCAGTCTGCCCATGATCTACCCATCTATCCCGATTTTCTTCCCAGCCAGTCAATAAGTGGATTTGTAAGCTGAGGCTATAGATTTGCAGGGACAGATCATGGGCAAGCGATGACCGACCACTCTTGGGTATGTCAACCATGGCCATAATGCTGAATCTATATCATTTTGGGGGTCTTGAGTGGGTGGTATGATGGAATCAGGTACAGCGAGAAATGTAGAGGGGAGTCTTGGGGGGCAAGAAGTGGAGGGGGTGTTAAAAGAGGAATGATTGAAAACTGAGGCTTGCGTCGGGAGCTATGTACAACCCTGTGACCCAAAGCACTTTAGCCCACCCAGGAATACTTCCTGTGCTCTCTATGGCCAGTCTGCTGATATATAAATATATATATATATATATATATATATATATATATATGAATAGGCAAAATATAAATTGTAAAAATAAAACACCTGATGTCAACTAAAATCAGACATATTGACCTGCAGTATATCTGCACTACATGTGTGCAAAAGGCTTACATTGTGGACTCAATAAATATGGATAAATATGGATCACATTATATATAAAAATGTTCAACAGTGTTAGTATTTGTATTATAAATGTTTCCAAGAAACTTCCATTTCAGTGATTATTTTTTCAAATTCCCACTTGTTACACACACAGTTTCCACATTAATACGCATTAATATTTTATTTAAACGGTTTTGTCAAACTCTTAAGTGGCAACTTTGTGGAGTAAATCTTCAAAAGTCAAACACAGCTGCAGTGTTCATATATTCATAATCCTGTACTGGAGAACGAGGAATAATCATAAAAGTATAAAAATATGAATTATCGGAAAATCACTGGAAAGTCTACTTCCAACTTTCCACTTATGCTGCCAGCAGAGAGTTTCTCTATAACTATTATATTGTTATGACTGTTCAATGGCTGTGAAATAATATATTGTTGTAAAAAAAGTTCCATTGTGCCACTGTTCAGCTCGTTGATCTCCTAACTCACTGTAAGTCTCCTCTTCCTCACGTCAGTCAGGGAAGATCCCCTGTGAGGTAGAAAAAGGCTTAAAAAATAAACGCTATTTGAATTTGAATTCAGAAAGTTAGAGTGAGGAAAGAGAGGAAGGTAAAAAGGAAAGGGGAGGGGCAAGAATTATAGGTAGAGAACACGTAGTTGACTGGGTATTATGTTGAGGTTACAGTACTACTTCCTTAATGTGAAGGTTTAAGGACCCAATAATTCTTTATAATTCTTTAATACTTTTATTATTATTACTATTATTCAAATTTCTTATTCGGGGACCCTGTCAGCAGGGGGGACTGGCCATGGGGGGGGGGGCAGAAGAATTCCATGTGAGCTGGGTGTAGTGCCTGGCATGAAACCACACTCAGCCCTGTTAGCTTGCAACCAAACCTATACTATAATCTGTCTCTAAATCTGGATAAAACAGAGGTCTTTGTCCAGACAGATCTGCAGAAGTATACTGAAGCTGCACCACCAAACACCACGGTGCCTCTGTGTAGGTGCAGTCCTAATTGGGAGCAACTTACCTTAGGTTGCCATATAACCTTGAGTGCAGTACATGGGGGGAAGAGTTGAAAGCTTTACAGTACAACTTCATACCCACCACCCCATGTGCTTGCACAAAATCAAAGGCATGTATCCTAATTGCCCTGCTCACGTGCAACTCCAGGTTAGTTATAAATTGGTCTGAGCGGCTGCCACCCTTCCTATGAAACTACTCACTTCCTGACTCCCTGTATTCAGCCCCACTACTACTAGTACGACCCACCAGCTAAGACACCCCATATTCTGTCTCTTTACCATGGCTGGTGCTGAATCAGCTCTAATAGCAGTGCTTTGTGTACTGTAACTAAATGTATCATAGCTGGGAGCGGGGCTGCTCGACCTGGGAGCAACATGGCTGATGCTATGCAAAGGCTTTAGTAAAAAAAGAAACACAGGTTGTTTTGGGGCACTGAACTGGGGGTAGAAGGTGACAACATAAACTCCTTTCCGAGTATATGTGCACTTCAAGAACGTTTCTGTAAGAGGTAGAGGAAATCTTAATAAATATAAGTGATGCTTTTATAAGATTTAATGATAATAAAAGATACAGGTGCAGATTTCTGTGGCTTTTTGTGATACATTTTCTTATATCTGGTGACAGATAGATTTGCTAATATAAAACAGGTTATAAATATAGATTAATTGTAGTATACTGTATTACTCTATCACCAAGTACTTTATCAGTACATTAAATTGATTTCCATGTTGCTTTTAGTTTAGCTGAAGCTAAAATCTAACTGTAATAAAAGCTTTCTTCAAACTTCTTTGTAAACATATTACGGTTCCCCCTTTGATGTTGAGTGTTTGGGAAGGTAAGGATTACTATAAAGCTTGGTGTGCTTTTAATTTATTGGTCTCTAAATGTTGAGGCTGGATATGGGATGGAGAATGGTGTGTGTACAATCCAATATTCCAGAGATTTTAATACTCATCCTATAATCTCTTCAATAGAACTCTTTTCTCTTTCATAACCATACAAATGTGCAATTGCATTATTATTACATCTTATTTGGAAACAGATGTAAGCCACCATATGGGTTTGAAATTGTTACGTCTTTGGGTAATATTGCTTTAACGATGTCATTTATCATTGGAAATCAAGTTACTCATTTTAATTTAGCGACATCTTGTTTTCTTCCTGGTTTAGAAGAGAAAGAGACATGCGTATTCTATCCAAGACAGTTGTTGAGATATATGTTTTCCTAGGTGCATTGTATGACCTTACAAACTACACTGAAATGTGCACCATTAGTCACAGGAAGCTTAGAACACGAGCCCTCTTGTGTCAATACAGAAACGACAGATTTATTACATGGTGTCACATTAGATATATTAGCATATCAATGAAAACAGTACTAATTAGCTGGAAAGGAAGTGCTGTACCTCGGAAAACTGGCTCAATGTATAGAATGCAAATGAAAAATGGTTTCTGATTCATTTATTCTTATATCAATCACACTAATTACTGTTATAAGTCAAGTAATAAAAAATAATAAAGATTCATGCTTCATTGTGCAATTAAAACAAGGATAACTGACAACAGGGTGTGCCACATGAGCAGCTTTTAAAGGGCATCTGTAGGCATGAAATGATGGATGCTCACATTTTCTCCCAAGAAGCTGAGTTTCCCAACACTTCTCATTTTTCAACTATCTCAAGTACCACCCTTACCACCAATAATACAGACTCCTGGGACGGCAGTGGTTCTCTGCCAGCAATGCAGTTATCCCAAGATGCTCCACTCATGCACCCTTGCAGCTTGTTGACTCGGCCATCTGGCACATTCTATTGGAGCAGTAGCTTTTCTGCAGTGCTACATATCCCTGCTACTTTCACCCTCGAGTACCACGAGTACCACCGGTTGCGAACCCCTACTTTAAAACATATATATTAAAGCACATGTGTTCAACCCTCCTAATGCACCTGTGCATCAGTGTGGAGATCTGCAAAACCTGACCAGTTGCCGAATCTCAAAGAGGAGGTTGGATCACCACTCTGGCTGGACAAGAAGAAAGAAATGGAAAACTCACGTCTTCGCCCCCACAGTTGCTTGCTCTTGGTCATCTGGTATAAAACTCACTCATTGCTCAAACTATAACCTACCATTTCCTGGCATTGCTTTGCTGCCTCGTACAGAGATGTGATGAGGCCAGGGGATGGGGGCCTTGTGAACCATTTGCAAGCAAGATATCAACAGGTACGTACACATTAGACCTAATCTCAGCATTGGGTGAGTTTTACATGGCAAGATCTAGAGGAAGTAGCTATGGCAAGAAGAGGCATTTCATATTTTACCCCCCCAGGGCATCCAAAATCAGGATGCCCCACTGTGTGAAACCCCTCCGGTTGCCCTATTCACTTACCTTATTTCCTGGTCTCACGGAGCGTTTAAGAGCAGCAGCCACATCCCACTATCCCTGTAGCAGGGAGATTGCTGGCACCAGGCATTTGTGAATCGCTGGCAAGGGCACGCTCCCTGTTACAGAGAAATGGAGGATGCAGTGGGACCGCGAAGAGGTGAGCTGGTCTCGGTGTCCTGGGGGTTTTCACGCAGCGGGGCACACCGATCGGTGTGCCCCGGGGGAAAGGACCAAAACCCAGGATAGTCAAAATCATGGGTTTCGGTCCACTTTAAACTAGAAGAAACTGGTGGCAATTGTAAATCATGCCCTATATTCAAATTGAATGAAACAGGATACAGTATTATTTTCTGCCATTTAATATGGACAAGCTAGAGTCATTGTGGTGCACCCTTTATTTTGTGATGTGTTTGGCCAGGTAAGTCTGCTTAATTTACAATATTCTATTGCAAATCTACTTGACTATGATCAGATTTAGAGAATTCTTCACTAAAAAGAGAATGTTCACTTAAAAAAAACAGCCAGCAAGCCTGAATTTCTTCAGTTTAAGATGTGGAGGCTTATTTATTATTATTTGTGTGGGCGGCAGTTAAGCGCCTCGTCCAAGATGCTCAGCTGCACCTGCACTACAGCGTCGGCTGGCCGGCAGCACTGTTAGTTGCAGCATTCCTGGCCAGGAGCATTCGCAGCACATGGCTTATATATGACCCTATCTGCTAGCGTCACCTAACGCCAGCCAAGAGCGCCGCAAGGTGACAAAATGTATCAAAAAAATACCATGAGCTCCAAGAGGCGCTCAAAAAAAGGAATGTAGGCATTGGATTCCCAATGTTTTTTTTTAGTTTTTTTTTTTTAATTAAAAATGGGAATTGGATTAGGGACATTAGACAAACGTGACATAGCCTTAGCCTTTCTTTAATAACCCCCTTAGTATAGTGTGACTTGTCTCCCCTTAGTAAATAAGGATGAAAGTTTTGGATTCGAATAGTTAGTTTAAACTAACACAGGCTCTTTGGACCAATGTAAATAAAAAAAATCTCCTGTTCCTTAATCACCCCTTCAATGATGAACTCATTACCTGCAAAACTGTTATTGTGCAACGTGACGAGACATGATGCCAATTTTGAAGAGACAATGATGACAGTAATGGTAATAAAATATAAGCAGATTAAATGAGAGACAGTAAACCCCCAGAAGAATCCAATGGGTGATGACATCTCTGGGATTTTTTGTAAGATAATAAATGGCTCCTGAAATGTCTGTCATATGGCTAATAATAGGGGCTGGCCATAGGGCATACCAGGCAGAATCCCGGTAGGCCGGCACCTGGTAAGGCCACAACCTTCTCTGCTCATCGGCCGCCACCCCTTTATCCGTGATCGCTGCCTTCGCTCTCTGAATCTGTGGCAGATATAGAGAGCGAAGGCAACGATCGCGGACGAAGGGGTAGCGGCCGCCGCTCTCACACACGTTTGCTGGCAAGCTCCTAGCTGTTGCGCACAGGTTGGTGGCTGTCAGTGGGCGGCATCCATTGTTTTTATTGGACGCTGACCATATGGGGCACGCCCACCAACCGGCGAGAAACAACCAGGAAGTGCCCGAGCCCGTGAGTCTGCAACCGAGAGGTTGAGGCAGCCTCAGAACTAAATGCTTCAGTGGCGGAGTTCCGGTGCCACAATAGAAGCAGCATCTGCGTGGGGGAGGCAGCTCGGTACCACACGGCAGCAAGAGGGGACTGCAGGCCGCGAACCGGACACACCGCACCTCCGAGGTACCGTGTGCGCGTGCGCAGAGAGAGCATCTCGTTGAGTCCCGGAGAAGGGAAGCTCATCAGCCTCTCGTATGACCACGGACAGTCCCGGGCAGGCTCACGCTGTTTGAACCCCAGTGAGACGCCCTGTTAGCATCTGCAGCAGAAAGGTAAGAGCCGGCTGTGTGCGTTCTCCTTGCAGCACAGACAGCAGCGCCCTCTCTGCCTGTAAATGCGGGATGACCCTCTCTGCCTGTAAACACGGAATGCCCCTCTCTGCCTGTAAATGTGGGATGCCCCTCTGCCTGTAAACACAGGATGCCCCTCTCTGCCTGTCAATGTGGGATGCCCCTCTCTGCCTGTAAATGTGGGATGCCCCTCTCTGCCTGTAAATATGGGATGCCCCTCTCTGCCTGTAAATGTGGGATGCCCCTCTCTGCCTGTAAACACGGGATGCCACTCTCTGCCTGTAAATGTGGGATGCCCCTCTTTACCTGTAAACGTGGGATGCCCCTCTCTGTCTGTAAAGCAGGATGCCCTTCTCTGCCTGTAATGCGGGATGCCCCTCACTGCCTGTAAAGCGGGATGTCCCTCCCTGCCTGTAAAGCGGGATGCTCCTCACTGCCTTTAAAGCAGGATGCCCCTCTCTACCTGTAATGCGGGACACTCCTCTCTGCCTGTAATGCGGGACACTCCTCTCTGCCTGTAATGCGGGATGCCCTTCTCTGCCTGTAATGCGGGATGCCCCTCACTGCTGGTAAAGTGGGATGCCCCTCACTGCCTGTAAAACGGGATACCGCTCACTTCCTGTAAAGTGGGATGCCCTTCACTGCCTTTAAAGCAGGATGCCCCTCTCTACCTGTTATGCAGGACGCTCCTCTCTGCCTGTAATGCGGGATGCCCCTCACTGTCTGTAATGGGAGATGCTGCACTAGTACTACCTCCAATGTGGGATGATGCTCACTGGCTGTAATGGGGTGATGATTCGGAGGGGGAGATTTTAGCACACCATTTTGTTCATAATATTTTCTTTCTTATTTTTCTCCTCTAAACCCTGGAAAACCATGGAACAAAATAAGGTGTCTGTGTGTGTATATATATATATATATATATATATATATATATATATATATATATACATGAATATACTATACCAGGCCAGGAAAAGTGCAGCAGGGCCGGTGTGCCCCAAAAAGTCCCTGGGCCGTTTTTTAGTCCCAGTCTGCCCCTGATTGTGGGAACTCAGCAGATGCAGCAATTATTCTAACAAAAAATGTTGATAGAGATTGTTGTTGTACATGCAGCGATCGCAACAATTCAAGTGGCCAGTGAGAGACATTATGAAAACAGAAGGCGCTCTCTGCACAATACTACTATGCACTAGCATGCTGCGTCACTCATTTTGAAGCACATGCTCTTACAATGATGTGCTTAAATGGAAATAAGTTAAACTTGAAAGCTCCTGTATATTTGTCTAGCAATCTATGGACCTTTATTTTAGTAGGAGGTCCATATAAACTGGATCAAAAGACGTTCTTCCTCTTACAGTGGGGTCTTTGGGGGCATGCCATATAAGGATGGACCGCTGTGTTAAACTCACCTATTTGCAGGACCCTGCGGGTGATCATGTAGGCATTTGTCAGGGCACTCTGCTATGGCACAGTATTCTTCGATGTGCGCGCACCTGGCAGCATGCATTCAAGTCTGTTGTCCGGAAAGAGTTTTCAGAGCGGGGATGCTACAGCACAGCAGAGCTATGATCATCAGGAGATCCTAGAACTAGGTATATTTAAAGCATGCCAAAACTCAATTTTATGCCTTTCTAGGTTTTGGTGCATGTAATAGGAGAATCCTGATTTTGTTGCCAGATTTTTTACCCTGCTCCACGCACGCACAGTGCATTCCCTGGCTTTTAGCCAACCTTCTTTGGTGCAGTTTTCCCAGCAGTCTATTCAGAATGAATGGATTGCCGGGGCATCTTTCACCTTTCGCACACATCCGTCGCTATGTAGATATACTAGCGGTGGTGCACACATCAGACGGAGGGGTGCCATCCAAGGCTTGTGCATACGCCGTAGTAGCAGAGATTTATGGATGATCCATGGGCTTTCATACAGGGGCTCCTGGAAAGGAATTCCACATGATGCTAGAGTCTTTTAGACTCTAGGACCAGGTGCTTAGGGTTTTGATCTGCTTCAATACACCCAAGGCATCCCAAATTGTGAAGGGTTTTCTCTGGGAGGGGTTTACTTTTTAAAGGGGAACAAAACGAGGAATGTTACCTTCCCAATATTTAGTTCCATGCCCCTGTACCGTCCTGATTTGGCATGCACCACTGTGTGAAACCCCCCAGTTCACCCACTAAAATCACCTTTCCCCACTCCAATGTTGCATGCACTGGCTCTTGTCCAATCGGAGACCTTTGCTGTGTTTACATCAATCGGCAAAGGATTGAATTCAATGCAGAGCACGTGCTGCCGCATCTGCCTTGTCCCCAGTGGTTTGCATGCTCCTGCCCCAGCCTATCTGTGACAGGAACATGCGCATGCTGCTGGGGATGTAGAGGATGTGGCAGTGTGCGCTTCTCTTTAAAAAAATCAGGACCCTTTGCTGAATTACATAGTCAAGGCAAAGGGCTCTGATTGTACAAGAACTGGTGCATGTGCCTTTGCAGCAGGGAAAGGTGAGTTTTTACAGGTGCCCTGGGGGTTTCACACAGTGGGGCATCCCAATTCAGCAGCTGCCCTGAAATCTTTTCTCGTTTCTACAGCTGGGTTTTGTTCCACTTTAAGACTTAGTTCACTTGGACAGACATATGTGTCAAACTCATATGAACCCCATATAATGTGTATAATAATATTGCCTGTTACTGTTAGATGTTATAAGATGTTAATCCTACTATACCTAGGGCTATTTGTAGTGCCCAGTGACCCCCTATTCCTTCTGCCCTGTCATATGATCTCTTTTCAGGCAATAGGATCTGTCAGGGAACCACGGGTCACGTGATCCAACTATAAACCAGGGACCTCCGTACACACAGACCGTGTTCCCCAATAATCCTTGTCCGAGCCCTCCTATCAGGAATACCAGGCCCAAAGCCTGCGGGCACACGGATTCTTGGTTTAAGGCAAACAGATCGCTCAAGTTAACATTTAGGTTTTAATGATGACAGTGATAACAAACATTTGGCTATGATGGAATATGAAATGATACAGATGATACAAAATGCTGAGATGGTTACAGGATAGAGTGAGTTACACAGAGACACAATAATCAGTTACCTTAGTATGCAGTTGCAGAGTAGTGGTTAGAGCTTCCACAAGAGGTAAGTGGCAAGCTGTGTGGGTGGGCACCTCGAGCACGTGTGACTCGTGAGCTCTCCAGAAGTGACCCATGCCTGGCTCAGGGTTACCCTATTTATGCGGTGAGACCCCCTCCCCCCTCCCCTCTGTGGGACGGATTGTCACCTCCCACTGTTCTGGGGCTCGCTTCAGCCCCTAAAACTCTTTAGGGGTTATAACTTTGAGAAGGGGGGGTCGTATGGCTTTGGAAGCGGTACCAAACGATTGGGCTGGACGCCGGGCATCCGATGAGTCCAGAAATGGGGTTCCTAAGCGGGTCAGAACCTTAGATCTCAGTTTTCCGGGTTTTCCTTTATTGCTGAGCCCACCGTAACCTATCCCCGTGTGTGGTTTTGTGAGCCAGTTCTGATTCTGTACCTGGTTTGGTGCTGGGGCACATGGGGGTGCAGCTATGGTCCGATTTATGTTGGTGCCAGGTGCTGCTGGCGGGAAGTGACTGTGTGCATAGGCAGTGCAGTGTATATATGTTCATACTACTTTCATGTACAGTAGCAGATGTATATGTCCCTTTGGTCCTATATGATGCACCTTTCATAGCTACCAAGTTCCTCAAATTAGGAGCATAGCATAAGAAAACCCGAGTGCTGCCCAGATGGAAATTCCTAGCATACGCCTAAACTCTTTCCTAAGCGTCTATGCTAAAAAACCCATATTATTTATGGTTCCCTATTGCCTATATGTACACAATCATTACATCCACACCCCTTGAACACTGACAGGAGACCCTCAAATTACATTTTTGTTGTTGGTTTTGAGCTGAGAACTAAATTAAAAGTAAACCAGTGTTATCGGTGATGGCCTGAGTCTGCTGTTCCCTTAGAATTCCAGGTTCTGCATGATCAAAGGTTTGTTACTACACTCGCCCCAGGCACTCCTCCTTCCCTGAGAAACTTTAGATTAATTTTCTGCCGTTGAATGGCCAGAATTAGTTCTGATCAAGATCATGGTGTTCAACAAATTAGAGATTGCATTACTTTATTTTTCTTGCTCACTGACCTGTTGCTTCCTGCCTGTCTTTAAATGAGGGATACCTGATGGCTTCACAAAAGAGCTGTTGAGATATATGCTTTCTCTGTGTCTGTATATAGGATGACCTTAACACAGGCAAAGAATGCCAATATGTGCTAGGAGACCAAAAACACGAACAGTTCAATACCAGTAAATGAAAGACAGATTTATTACATTGTGTCGGACCAGATATATTAACATATCAATGAAAAGGCTTGGTTCCAATTACATGTAAGGTTAATGTTTTTTTTCTCCAGATAGGAAATTGCCACAATTTAAATTCACTCTAATCCCAATAGATTGAACAGACAGTAGTGTAACATAAGGCTACTATAATATATATATATATAGAAAGAGAGAGATAAAGATAGATAGATAGATAGATAGATAGATAGATAGATAGATAGATCTAATGTGGGCCCCCGTAAATGGCTTGTTCCCCTCTGTTATAGATAGAAATTTCTTAAATTGTAATTTTCTTTCCTTCTGGAACTGAGCCAAATTCTGTGGGTAGCTCATTAACTTATATCCTAATGTATTTTATGTTTCCAGCAAACACTTCTCATAAAATGAGATTTCTCACCATGGTGAATTATTTGACACCCAATTTTCAGTTGAAAGGAAGACCTTTGTTGAGTTAATGGTCATTTCTGTGGTATAAAAAAAGAACTTGGTACTCTAAAAGAAGGAATAAGGTGAAAGAGCTTTATTGTACTGCATGCTTTATGTCTGTAGATTCCCGTCCTCTTACTGGCACTAATTGACAGAGAATATAAATTCCAATGACGAAATCCACTTTTACCTTTCTAGAGTCTTCCCAGTTGATATGAAAGCTAAATATCCTTCGATTTAATATTTAAATGTTGAGGACAGCCATAGGACATCAGTGTATTTAGAAGGGCTCCAAATGGGTTAACTAAAGTCCATTTTCTAAAGTCTATCAGAAGATGTATGTGCATTATTGAGCTGGCAACATACTCACCAAAAGCTTGTCAATCTTCCTGCCCTTCCATGGCTCTTAACAAGCCCAACAAACAAGAACTGAGCCCACAAAAGGCCCCTATTTAATCTATTTTCCTATAGGAGTTCTCAAATTATTCACAAGACTATGCAAACTCTAAAAGAGTGTAGGGGCATCGAGTGGGGCATCTGCTTTTGTTCTTAAATTCTTTTTTGTCTGTTGACTATTTTCAAACCTTCAAAGATGTTAAGCTTCCCTTTTAAAAAAAACAAAAAGCTCCTCAAAATCTGGGCTGGTAGTTCACTAACTACAGTCTAAAGGGGTAAAGAGGAGCTGACTGATTGGTATTCGTTCTCAATAGAAGCTAGATGTACATTGTCACAATATTTATGTCTAAATACAACATTCAAATATGCTTAACAGGAATTGTTTTCTTGTTTTTTTATAATTAAGTGGCCAGAATAATGAGTTTCTAGGCAATTCTAATAGTTTGTGACTTTTTTCAGATAGAAAAGGGCCAAGAAGATACTTATGCTGAATGCCAAACATTTCTAAATGAAAACAACATTAGCAGAGCAAATCAGAAATGTTCAAAAGAGTTTTCCAAGGTCTACAGCACTATTTCACTTTAATGAATAGACATTGGCTCTTTCTCTACACAGAATGAATTTACTACGAGAAAAGACGCTTTTATTTTGAATTCATTTTGTTAAACTAGGCGTACACAAGTGCGGCTTGTAGGATGAGAACATTCTACTGACCCTGGTCATGTCTGTTTGACTGGCACTGCCATAAACGTATACACTTTATATACCTTCTGGCCTAAAAAGCTAAAACTATTAGATCCAATTGAGGTCATGCAATGTATTTTATAAAGCAAGGTGTGCTTCCAGTGCAGGTTTCCTTGTAACCTGCATCTCAGTAAGCTTTCTCACACACGAAAGTGCAATGAAAATCCACCCAAAACATCACTTGGTAGTTAGTTCAAATTCCAGTGCCCTATAGAGTATGCAAAAAAAGCCAAATTATTCTGCATATACATTGCAATTTTTGGGTGTTGATTCCAAAAAAGACCTGCCAGTGTTGCTTACACTGAAGCCTTTAGGTAACATCCTGGTGACAGATTAAATTTAAACAAGGATCCTTAGGCCAAGTAAATTCTCAACACTCCATTTCTACAAGTCCATGTAGAAATATAGAGCCCTACCCAATAGCCTATTTTCTGTTCCTTTGTCACACTGTTGCATACACTTGCTTGGTGTACCTATCCAGTATATTTGCATTTATAAACTCCTATATTTTTCTGGTAAGTGGTTCTACAGGAGATTTTGATCTCCTTAATCAGGGATTTTTGGTCTAAATTAAACCTGTAAAGGTTCCACTTGTTCTGGTGCTCTAAAAATATACATATGTCCCATGGAACGTGTTCACTATTTTGCAAGCAAATAGTTGGACGATACTTCACTCACCCCTATTCACTGTAACACAGAGGCCATGCAAGGCCTTGGATATGAGACAGTTGCCCCCAAACTTTCAGAGTTTGGGTCACACGGCATCATGGCATGCCCCATGCCAGGATGTCGCATGACCCAAACTCTGAAACTGGTAAGGTGAGTTTACTGCCCTATAGCGGGCCTCCAAAATAGACCTATTCAGACCTATTGTGATGTCATCCAACAACCTCATTACCAACCCCTGCACTGTTTTTGGACAGTGTTGTATTTTGTAGTCGTTCGCTGGCTGACAACATCTGAAAGCACTGTAGGGCCATGAGAATGACAATAGTAAAGGCAATCGTCTTGTTGAATCTAACTCCTAATAACCTCATAATTGTATATCATTATAAATATGTGTATAGTATTAGGTATTTGTGAGTCAGTCACTGGCTACAGCTAGCACAACCTGGAATGTTTGCAAAGTTTTAACAAGCTGTATACCCATTACTCACAGTAAAAGCCATTAATCAAAATACACTCAGCCTTGCCTTGTTCTAGCCTTCTTAAAATGTTAGTGGTCAAAAATGCTTCGATTAAACTTATATTGGCTTTCTTTTCCTTTTTTACTTGTGCCTTTCCTTATTTTTTCTTGTTAATCTAAACAGTATAAATTCCAATTTAAGCCCCAGGCAGAGTTTATACATGTGGCTAAGATGCAATCTTACTTTGTTAGCATAATGGCTTGTTCAATGCATGTGCACGATATGTTGCTCAATAAAGTTTATTGATGCAAAAAACTACATTGTAACTTTTCATGTTTTAATTAATTGCCACTGTGCAAAGTAAAATGCAATAAAGACCAAGAACTAAAACTTCAGCTTACTTTAAAAATGTTGCTTGTCTCCTTTTCTCTCTAACCTTTAATCAATGGTCCAACCTCTGCCGTATCGAATGTTTTTAGAAAATATAAACAGACCTTATCCACGGAATAGCCTGGGTCTAGCTCCCTATATGCCTGTTCATAGACGCTAAGTGAATTTATCTGGCGAGAAATTATAAAACTTTGCTGACTGAGTTGCACTAATAAACATGTTGCCCATATTTCTTGTAGCCGCACCATGGTAATGTTTAAAGCAGCTGTCTACAGCATTACATCACTTTAACTGGTGGCAATATCGGAATTAAGCTAAATTAATTCAAGCCCATCGTATAACAAATGCTAAGGGGATGAAACATTTTAATTGAAAGTCAATTACATGAGAGTCTAAAAAATCTTATTGGTCACAGTATACTAATATTAGAGAAACTGATTGGAGAACATGAAATAGATTTCTACATTTTCTGGCTAAAGGTAATATTTATCATGGGAGCCCAAACTGTAGCTTTCATTTTGTGGCATATATTTATGGAATAAATTGACACTTGTGTGGGTATCATTAAACATCACGGTGCATTAAAAATGGTTAATGTTACAGTGATTACATGGTTATAACACCTTGCAAACCCACAACCCACAACAACCCAGGTTTAATAACCAGCATGGGCACCTTGTTTTCATTGCCCCCCCCCCCCCCCCCAACTAAAAACATTCTGGTCAGATAAATAGTGTCCCTAGTTTGGGTGGCATGTTTTTAATGTTGACTAATGCTTAAATTTGACTAATGCTGATTTTTTTAAATTCGTTTTAGCCCACTCCAATACAGTCTCAATGTAGAGCTGTCCTATATTGAGATGGGGTAAGGCAGTTTCTAGGCAAAATAGTGCTCAGTGCGGGAAGGAATAGATTCTGCCCCCTCCTCACATATGGTGCTGCTATCCCATACAGACAAGTGCCATGCTGTGCCTCTACAATAGCAACAGGCAGTGCCCCTTTCCTATGAATGAGCCTAATCTGGGGGGTTGAGGGGCCTGTCATATAGCTTGGATAAAGGTGCACCCCAATGGCCTTTGCCCTCCTCATACTTCATTAGAAACAGCCCTGGTGGGAGATATTATTCATACTAGAAGAAGACAATTTGCTAAATCCTTAGGTTTTCCGCCTAAGAGAAAACTGTATGAACATTGTGGTTGACTTTGCTCTTTCCACTAAGGGTCAGGGCTCTAAAGGCAAGCTATCTCAGATGACATGAGAACTTACCACTTTTAGGGGCTAACCCCTTATAATAATAGAATAATAATGTATGCATTGATAGAATATACCAACTATATCAGAAACTACCTCTGGTAATTAACATGGATTCCTTATGTTGCCTAATAAATTGTTGTACTTTGACATTCAAGGCAAGATAAATGGCCTGATTTATCAAGCACTTCTGCCAGACAATGTCATTTCAGTGCAAAAATTGGAGTAGTGAAAAATATGATTTAGACATTTTTCAGCATGTTGCCGCACTGAAAATGTTTTAGTAAATGTGCTTCTTGTAATGTAAGTGTGAAAATATATTTTATTATGTTTTTACTACTCTAATCTGATCACTGATTTGGCACTGCTTAGTGCTTGATAAATCTGGGCCACTCTCAAAAAGGAGCAACCATTAGCCTAGAGTCTATAAGACTATAGGGTTGTCTCAGTCTTTTTACAGATATTCATACGTGGGAAGTCCCGATGTTTGATGTGCCCAAGATTGCATGTATATTCATCTTTCCAAGCAAACTGTGGTGACATCCCCCAGGCTGATCTGTGCTTCTGAATGGCTGGCATAACAGACTGAGAAGTAGCTGTAGGTATGTCTGCCGCTCCCCCAACATTCAGTTTTTTATGCTGCTGCACAACAATACAGTGAGAAACAGAATAATCAGTTGCTAGTTTTGATTGGATCCATTGAAGAATCTGCAAGTATGTACAAGGTCGCTGCTTGGCATAGCTAGCTGATTGGGGAAAAGCTTTTCTCCTTGGGATGCTGGGGTAAGATTACCAGTGTTTCCAGAAGGTTTCATATCCTAGAGAAAGAACACATCCTGGGAAAATGAAAATCTTGGGTTTGTTCATCTTTAACAGACTTGAAATGCTAGCTTTCAGCAAAATGTTTAGGGTCTTTCTATATTACACCTGAAGAAGAAACATAAATGGCTGTGGAAACTTTTAACCAATATATGGTATTACAGTAAAGGCAATCTCCCTGCCCGATCCCTTACAATCACGTGGGCTCCAGCAGTTTTGTAGCCTTTAAAGCTGCCTTTGAGCTCTGTGGCATACATTCACCACAAGCATCCACCATGCAAGTGATGTGCCCCCTGCAGCCAATCAGTGAGGTAAGCTGCTCACTCCTGACTGACGGTGGGAACATGAATCAAGGCCAACATGAGTCAAGTAAGCACCATCTCTAAAACTGAACCACTGCAGCTGCAGCCTGCAGGACTCCATGGGACTGGACAATTATGTTGGCTGTTCAAATCAAATTGGTAACATGAAGGAGTGCAACAATTTGCTTTGCTACTACAAGGTACAGCAAGGAAATGAGAAACAGAATAATTAGCAACCATCTGTTGTTACTTTTGATTGGATTTTCTCTTTCGGAATCCATCCATTGAAAAATCTGTAAATACGTGCAAGGTCTGCATAGACTGTATTCTGACTTCGGTGGTCATTTCAAGTTCTCTGGTCCCTGTAGACTCATGGAGAGCAGCATAAGCTCTCTACCTGCATCCTCGAGTAGCCCTTGAATTATTTTCTCTTCCTTGTGTAATGCTACTTTGAAACACACAGTCAGAATGGCTGGTTTTACAATAATAATACATCTGGCATTCTTGCACATTGTTTAACAAGCGCCTCACGTCAGCTAGTCTAAAGCGCAGTGTAAGCTTTCAGCAGCACTCCGGTGCATCATTGTAGCATCAGAACATTTGGAAAGATCCAATTTAAAAAGATAAAAAAAACAATGGAAAGGAAACATATTATACTATAACCACACCGAGTAAACTATGATGTTCACAGACTACAGCAAATTGTTCAAACCTTAACATCCCCTGCCAAACGATTTTCAGAACAACAGTATTAATGCTTGTAGATATGTGACACAGTGTGGGGGAAGAAACACAGCAAAGAAATCACTGTTAGTTTGGCTCAATGCAGTAAAAAGAATAAAAAAATACATTTTTTTTCCAGACAAAGCCTTTTTCTCTTCTTCGAGACATATCCACGGGCAAAGAAAACACTCTGACTCTTGTATAATGTTCATCTATGTAGACATTTCCTGAAGATGAATTCAAACGGGGGTTCCCAGGTGAATATTACCAGCTGTATTTAGGCTAAAGGAACAGAACAAAAATCTTTATTGATTGGCGCAATGCCTTTTTTTAAGCAGTTCATGTTGGACGTGTTCCACAAGATGAATCTATCTATTCTGATGGGGATATCGTATTATTAAACAGCGACTACTAAGACTGCTGTTGAAAGACTTTCTGTAAACTGATGGTTATGTTTTCAGGGAATGTATTAAATTGACTTATAATAAAATGGTAACAAGGCTTTTAGGTAGGAATAGGGTGAGGAAGTGAAGTTTGGCAAAAGTGAATTTGTCCCTGAAGTAAATCTTGACTCGTATCATAACTGAATAGGTCATTTACTGTTTCCATGGTTGTGTGGAGTTAATTTAACCTAAAAAATAAGAATATTTACTATTTTATATTGTACACAGCATACGTTGCTATGTCACAATTTAACTGCAGTTATGAGCTACTATTGGACATGTGCCTCACAATGATATACATATAGTTACATAGTAATTCAGGTTGAAATGTCTATCTGAAAACCAGCCCCTACATTTTGATCAATTGGAAAACATGAACCAATAGTAGCCAGTTATGCCTCAAAGTGTTGATAAGACCTCCTTCATGACTCCTCAGATCAGGATAATGTAAAACAATCTAAGCAAGACCTTGATCTCATCTCATTCAGTCAGATGACTTCTAAAAAATATAGCAAGACAAATTGGCTTGATTTATAACTACAGCTATATCTATACAATTGCCTAAATCAGGGGTTCCCAACCTATTTCCATGGAGTACCATTTCCCATTTTGCAATTATGTCAAGAACCACCAACACCACCATCTGCATTGATAAATGTCCCCTCACGTTCATCACCATTGGCCTTGAGTACCACCAGAGGGAAGCTCATGTACCACACATGGTACTTATACCACTGGTTGAGGGACCATTATCTAGACGACAGTTCCCAAACTTTTTTAACTTTACATTTTCTGATTATGCCAAGTACCACCAGCCGAGACAGTCACCTAAAATCTTAATCAGAACACACAAAACAGCAATTTAAAGTGAATGGATCATTCAATGGGGGCAGTTTTTTATGTATTGTGCAAATCCCACTTGAGTGAAATATAGATGACAGCTGATCAGGTTGGAGTACAGGTAAATCTGCAACCTTGTGTAGTACCACCTAGGAGGATCTCGAGTACCACCGGTGGTACTAGTACCACCTTTTACGGACCCCGGGCCTAAATGGATGAGAACTCTTAAAGACATGTTAAACAATTAGTTTTGGAGTCTCTTTAGAAAATCAGCAAGCCAAAATTTGATTGCTGTTTTACTGAGGAGGACATATCCTGATATATATAGATTTGTTCCTTTCAAAGGTATCTAATTTCTAAACCAAACATGTTAAGTTATTCAAGGAGTTTATTGTAAGAACTAGCCTTCATTTTTAAATACTATTTGCACTCCATTCTTACTACTGTCCAAAGACCAGGATTACCATAGGTCAGTGTTCCCCAACCTATCCTTGTGAAACATCAACAGGTCAGGTTTTGTAGATCTCCACACAGATCCACAGGTAAAGTAATTAGTGCTTAGACAGAGCTATAGAGCCGCTAGATTCAGATCCACAAAACATGACTTGCTGGTGGCTCTTGGGGAGAGGTTTGGGGACACTGTCATACAGTCATATGGTGATGTACTACCATCATATTAGGTTCAATAATGTGCAATTCTGTTCCATTTGTAAGGGGCTTATAGTTGAACAGTAGTGACTGACTGTGCCCCTGGATTGAACATAATTATCATTAAGCTGGTAAAGGTGCACTAGGTGGGGCCCTGAAAGCACCTCCTCCCTTGCATTATGATGTTGGACCAGAACATATCTTGTTAAATAGAATTTTCTGCAGCGCTTAACCCCCCCCCCCCCCCCAATAAAACTTGCTCGCCAGCAATATATGTGCAGGCAGTTTAATTATTTTAATTTCCATTTTTCTTCTTTATATACTATTTAATGTGTCACAGATATGTGTTGTTTTGACCTGGTGTTGATAATACATGTAGTCTTAAGGCACAGTCATTATATTGAAGTAGCCCTTTTTAAAATGTTACCATTATACATGCACAGGACTTGCATGTTTTCAAATAAACTATCACTAAAGTATTGAATGTCAGCGTATATACAATACGATACCTTCAATTGATCTGACTTCATAAGAAGTAAAAAAAATATTTTTCTCCATACATGAACTGAACTGAAAAAAACAGATCCCAATTGCACATTCTTACTGTAGAAAACTCAATAACCTGACACTATGTGCTATACAATTGACCCATATGATCCATTACTAAGAGCCAACGAAAGGCTCAATCAATGAGCTAGCAACACAAACCTGCGGACCACAACAATGCTCTTTGTCAACATGGGCTGTTATCACTGACATTAAACAGTGCATTGGGATTTTATGTCCATTTACATTGTTTTTATTACTCTGGCTGCCTCCGCACATGGTTTTGGCTATCTTGCTTTTCTATAAGTACATTTATATATGGTTTGCCCTTTATTTGCTTTGATTTTTGTATGTGTATGATTCATACTTATATATCCAGCAAAAATTAAGAAATACCTGGCTTTTTTCCACGTAGCTGCTTCCTCTAGGTTTGGTGGGGAAAACTTGGCTTCCAGGGCATGCGATTCCTCCTTTTCAGTGACTGCTGTTTCAGTGACTGGAGAACTTCTTTGATGCGTCTCTACATGATGCTGCAGGGGTGCAACCTGATCTTGGAAAACTGGACCTAGAGGAGGCAGTTGGAGGGGGGTAGAATTTTAGTTATAGACCCAGACAGGGCCTTTAATATTTAATAATACAGTATAGTGCAATGACAATCCCTCATACAACCAAAATAAAAGTAAATAGCTTGCTATTATCTAGAATATTGACTCATCTTTAATATTATGTTCAGTAGGTTTTGTACCTTGAAATACAGCTCCATGTTTGGTCAACCACATTTTTTACCCTCCCTTTTTACAAAGATATACAAAGAATATGCACAGTTTATAAAGTACCCAATAGAGCCCATGTATGTTCATGGTTAGGTTTTGTACTATGTGAATGCTCTGTTGTTAGGTTGGTGGATGGACCTGATATTTGCTAGTCAGTGGTTCACAAATAATCAATTACAGGGACTAGCAAAGCACCAGGATAGGCTGTCACTCTAAGCTAAACACCCTCAACATCCATCAGACTACATGTATAGAGATGGTGGTTATAAGTAGAGGCAGTCCTTCCAGGCTATCCAATGTGCTAGAAAAGTTTCTAGTACTTTGGATTTTCTGGCATCAGGAGTCTTTACATCGTGGTTTCACCATTTCAACATTTCTAACAACTTGGATTCTTTATATAAATCAAGGCTAAAGGCCTAGTAAGCCACCAAACAGCTTTACTACAAGCAGCTACATCAAGCTACATTGCTGTAGACCAAGAACAATTTGTGCTAGTCCCTAACCATGAATGAATTTCTGTATACCCCCTCACAAGGGTGTCCATTAAACCCAAGCAGAGGCGTGCAGAGACACAACTGTTTCCAAAGTCAAAATAGATCCAGCACTCCAAAGTAGTATATTAATGCATTCCATACATGTGCATATTGCAACATTTGAGGGTCTGGCAGGGGACCTTTCACAAGGTGACATGCAAAGCCATAACAATGAGCAAAACACATCTAATATACATAAGTGAACCAATATGAAGCATACATTTGGACAAATAGCAACCACACCTCCATATTCCCGCCTGATATCACAACCTGTCAAAAATTTAAAGAAAGCATTGTTAGCGTATAACCATGCGCTAAAGAGGAACTGTATGTACATGAACTTGTCCCTCTATATACCATATACCCTCATAATCATATAATCTGTGAAAGTAACTTATATATATTTTTAACATTATGAGGTCGATTCAGAGTCTGGTGAGAAAACTCACTTATTTTTTAGGAGAGAAAACCATTCACTTTCATTGACTACCAGGTGTAAATTTTCACCTGGCTCTGTATACATTTGCTCTTCACGCTCATACCAGTGTGTTGGCAATTTTTAACTAGCTGCCACTCCATTTTCTCACACACAAGGACAGAGACGGATCCTGAACCAGGCCACTTTTCTCTTCCAACCCAAAAACAATTTACACTTTTGGTGGTACCTATAATGCCTGTATTAAGTCATTTCTAATGTGCAAAATGCCATGTCTGTTCATGTAACTGTTTTTCCAACAGGGCTTTTATTAAGCACCAGACTCTTCCCCTTCTTCCCTAATAACCATTTTCCATTATTTCATGCTATTATTCTAGTCACTGCCTTTTTTTTTGTTACAGTAGCATTTTTAAGGTTTCTGAAATTATCCATGCGTGGGGGAGGGTCCACTCATTTTATAAATGGGTGCAGCCTTGTTTTCACAGCACAAAAGAATTTCTAGTATTCATGTGTTCCCTGTACTGTCTGCGTGTGATGAACTTCTTTCTCCTCACCGTGAGTATTATAAATCAAATACACAGAAAAGAAGCATAAAATATGGGGGAATTCTGCCATTTCTGTCACCACCTATAACAAACAGCCACCCTTATGTACAAGCCTGGACTTCGGCGACAATAATTGGCAACATTTGTTTGTCCCTGGTATTGTGATCCTGAATATTAGCCACTGATCGAGGGTGTCATTTTTTATGTTGACGTGCTGTTGTGCTGAGGCCAAAAATGCTTATGGAGACAAAAACAAAGAGCTTTGAGGAGTCCGGTTTTTATTGTGCAGCTGAATTTGCCATGATTGTATTGGGAACAGCACGAAATAAATTAATCACTTAAAGCTGCAGTGTAAGTGCCGTCACTATGAAGGCCACCCACAGGCTTTGCCCAAACGTTGTGTGTTCTCTCTTCAGCATCCAGAAAAATATCTGCAGCTTGCCAGTTACATCTGTATGCTGCCGGCCATGCTTGTATTTCCTATTCTTTCAGTTCAAAAAGACGCATGCAAAAAATGTCTTTCTTAATGGAAATTTCAAATTACCTTTAAAATATCAATGGAAGCCCAAATCAATCAATCAATAAATCAGCCTATCTTTTCCATCACCTGTGGATTAGGCACAAGCATTAATGCAGAGTGTCAAGTTCATTTTAAAACAATAATTAACAATAGCGAAATTAGAATGATTTTCAAATTATCTTCCAAAATTATTTCTTTCAAAAAAATGTATTTCACAATTCCTCCATGAAAAATAAGCATGCATATGTTTACTTGTTCTAGGAAAGCCAAGCAGAACTTTCATCAAAAAATGTAATCTGGTTATTCCCTATTATCATAGGAGAATTACATATAAAAGATTTAAAGTCATAATAAAAGCTAAAATGAAATACTTGACCTTCAGAATCTATCGCAACCCTGTTGATTGAATCCCCTTTTTTTCTATGTAATGCTGTCAGCACACTTGTGAGTGTCCACCCCTGATAAGCATTTCCGTGGTGGACGTTATTGTGGTGCACTGCCTTGTGACAGGAAGCAGGGACTCATCCTTAAAATGGCTTCCAGCACCAGAAAGGGGATTCATATAAATCATCAGCTTCATTCTAAATATGGGGCTATTCACAAATTTAACATGTAAAATGATGGAACAAGTCATATTGTGAATTTGATCTGCAGTCTTTTTACACTTTAGAGCTGAGACCCCCCCCCCATTTTCACCATTTCCTTTTTTTAGTCCATTCTTTAACCCTTTAAATGCCAAGCACGTAGTTTCTACGTGGTTGCTTCTCCTACCGTTAAGTGCCAAGCACGTAGAAACTACGTGCCTGGCATTTCCCCCAAACAGTTAAAAAATAGAAAAAAAAAACACTTACCTCCGGTATCCCCGTGATCGGAGCAGGGCGGATGTCAGCCGAGGAGGCTCCGATCGGAGCCCCCTCGCCTGTCACCCGCCCTGCGCCGATCACTACCGGCATCTGTCAGTGACAGCGGCGCGGGACAGACAGCGGCGAGGGACGTCGGATCGGAGGTGAGTACAGTGTAAAAAAAGAAAAATAAAGATTTTTTTTCTCTGTGTCTGTGTGATTTTTTACTTTTAACCCCTTGTGAACTGGTAAGGGGTCCATGACTCCTATACCAGTTCACAAGGCTGGGGGGATGGCAAGCCACCTGCGCTAGCGGGTGGCTTGCCATTAACCCCTGGCACCCCAGTACCTGCCTCCCCAAAGGCCAGGGGGGCAGAAGAGCCCGGGCCCACATAGGCTATGTGGGCTCGTAGGCTGCAGGGTGGGGGGGCCACAAAAGCTGGCCCCCCCACTCTGTGCCTACAAGCCCCCATAGCTGGTCCCGGGCTGGTTACTTTGGGTAAGGGGGACCCCACGTCAATTTTTTTTTTGATTTTTAAGGGTTTTTAACCCTTAAAAATAAAAAAAAAAATGGGGTCTCCCTCCCCTGGGAGGGGGGACCCTATGTCATTTTTTTTCTCGATTTAACCCTTTGTAGTGTGGATGGTAGTTGTATTTTTTTTGTGAATGTTATAAAATACTTGTTTCAGTTAGGGGGGTCTCCTGGGCAGGAACAGGGGGCTACCGATAAATATGTGGTACCGTTCTAATCGGTAGAAATGGGGCTTTCACATGCAATATGATTTTCCTTAATAAAATACATTTTTTATTTAAAATAAAGGAGTCAATTTTCTAAAAAAATTTTTTATTTATTTATTTATTATTTTTACTTAATAATATTGTAAAAAAAAAAAAAAAAATTACAAACAAGACATTTCATGTTAAAGCCTAAACTCTGCTGCAAAAAAATATATATATAATTTTCCTGAAAGTTCCAGCAAAAATGGCGCAAAACATGACGCAAAATGGGGAAAAATGGCCTGTCAACAGAGGGTGACAAAATCTCAAGTAGGCTGGCAATTAAAACGGTTAATAGTATCTATGCATGTTGGGTATTGTTCTGTTCGGGGGACCTTGCGCTTTCAGACTTAGCTTATTTTTTCTGGTTTGCATATTTATATTTTAGGAAAAGGTGTTTTTTATTCAGCTTTTTTATAAATTTTTTAGGGAAACCCTGCGCAAACAAAGAATTCTTTGAGGGATTACTTCCAGAAAGATGAGCCCACTACAACAAGCTGGGTACCCTTAGAAAGCTTAACGTGTGTACTTTCAGGGAATATATGGTTTATGGGGGATATTCCAAATGTCAAGGGTTGTTTTGGTTGAAAAATCGCAAGGTGCGCACTTTGTCTGCAGAGCTGAAATTTTCAAGTAAAATTACCGTTACGCACATGCTTTACTTTGGGGTGTTTGGCAACCCTTGACAGTAGCTATGCATGTTGGGTATTGTTCTGTTCGGGGGATGTTGCGTTTTCAGATTAAACTTGTTTTTTCTTGTTTGTATATAGTTTTTTTAGGAAAATGTGGCTTTGATTCTGCTTTTTTATCCTTTTTTTAGGGAAACTCTTTGCAACCAAAGAATCCATTGAGGGATTACTTCCAGAAAACTATGGCCACATCAACAAGCCTGGTACACCTAGAAAGCCTGAGGTGTGTACTTCCAGAGAATATATAGTTTGTTGGGGGTATTTCAAATGTAAAGGGTTGTTTTTCTGGAAAAACTGCAAGGTGCGCATATTGCGTAGCACAGTTGTATTTTATCTGAAAATCCCCTAAAGCGCTGTTTCAGTTTGGGGGAGTCTCCTGGGCAGGAAAGGGTGTCTAGCTATACATATGTGGTACTGCTGTAACCGGGAGAAATTGGGATTTCAGACGCAATAAGATTTCATTGACAAACTTACATTTTTTATTACAAAAAAAACTTTTTTTCGCACATATTTCACCCAAAAATATTGAGAATACACCTAAAAAATGACAAACAAGACATTTCATGTTAAAGCCCAGACTCTGCTGAAAAAAACAATATATCATTTTCCTGGGAAATCCCTGGAAATCCCTTCAAAAATCACATTTGAACATGGGGACCGCAAAATAGTGCAAAATGGTCTGGCAACAGAGTGTGACAAAAACTCCAGGTAGGCTGGCAATTAAAGGGTTAATCCCTGTCTATACAGTTTCACTGATACAATGTGTATCAACCCTACTCTATAAGGTATCTCATAGTACAAGGTAATTATTAGGTTACCTTACAAGGTAAGGTAACCTTATTTCCAGCAACCTGACCCTCCTTAGCCCTCAATGCATCTGCTATCCCTTAAAGTGGACCAAAACCCAGGATTTTGACTATCCTGGGTTTTGGTCCGTTCCCCTGGGGGTACCCCGCTGTGTGAAACCCCAGATCGCCCAGATCGCCAATGCCAACTCACCTCTTCCCGATCCTACAGTGCATGTGCGAGCGCTCGTCCAATCAACACGCTCGGAGACACTGACGTCACTTCGTCTAAGCTTTCGTCTAAGGCCAGCGGTTCCGAGCGTGCTGGCAGCCGCATCCCTCGCTTCCCTCTAAAGGCATTCACAAATGCCTGGTGCGGGCACGTACCCTGCCAGATAAGTAAGTGTATGGGGCGACCTGGGGTGTTTCACACCGTGAGGCATCCCGATTTTGGATGCCCCGGGGGGAGGGAATAAATCGTGTGGGTTTTGGTCCACTTAATGGCCTTTCTCTAACACCATAATGCCTCCCTCCCTCATTTAAATTTTTACTGTGCATATACAAAATGGCCATCTCTATCCTTTAAGAGTACCATCAAATCGAAGGTACCCTCCAAGAGACGCCTTGGACTAGCTGCTGGTAGCTACCATGACATGTAAGAAACAACTTTGCTTTACTTTAACAAGTTTCTACCATCATCCCACATGTAATGTACACTAAATACCTTGTATGAATGATATATATATAAATGGTGAAAATAAGATACAATACTACATAATAATGTTAAAACTGGAAGATAATTAGTTGAAATAAAGAAAAACACATCAACATATAGATATGCTCACTTTACTTCACTTTAGCTTTTTATCCCCAAAGCAAACTTTCCAGTGGCTTGCTGTTAATGAATTTAGTGGCAGCTGCTGAGGTGTTGTAGCACTGACAGCCTGAGGGATGCAAACAACGAGTCTTAAATACAAAAGAGTCCTAGCACTCTTCCTTGTGAAGACAGCATGCTGCTTTATAGATGCTTACAGTTAATGCTTAGCATAGTGACAATAGATTCACACACACACACACGTGCGCGCGCGCACATAGTCAATGCCAGGCAGAGAGGCTGTAATGCAGTTTGTTTTCCGTACATTGTGCAAGCTGCTCCTGATTACACCTTTCTCATAGGCCATCTGTTGCCGATACCGGCTCTCAGCAGAGCAGTTCTGTAGGCAATGAGTGGGAAAGGGACCGAAGCATGAGGGCCATTAGTAAGCAGATGCATACTATCAGCAAGCTTCCTTTCAGTCTGCCATCCCTCCATATTGATAGAGTGTCATATGCCTGCCAGCCAGGCTATCCCAACAGAAAGTGCTCTCTGACGTTCCATTAGTAAAATATTTATCTGTCAGCTGAAGCAATGGAATGTGTGACACATGGATCCATGAAGCTGGTAGAGTCCCTTGCAAATCTTGCATTGCCCAGATAGGTCTGTGTGCTCGCCTGTAGCTTAGGAGGCCCATACTTTCTTGGAGTTTTATGATTTGTTTGGAAAAACAGGATACAGCTGTTTTTTGTTCTGCTTTAGAACCTCAGGACACAACAAGTGTTTTCCTTTTAATTCCTTTAACTAATTGCAGCTTTTAGGTCTTTCTCATGGCAGCTGCAATAAAGTATGAGTGCAGCCCTTAGGAAACAGCTTTGCATATGGTCACAAAATTGTGGTCTGTGTCGGAACATGGCAAAATATTCCCGGAGATCTGCTAAACTTCCTTTAAGTCTAACTTCTGGTTTATTCATTTTAATACACTACAGATATTGTAGGGTGTTAAATGTTCCCATCACCTAGGAATTATTATTCATTAAAAGGGGCAGGCACTCTATAAACTTTTTTGACAGTTCTCAGGCAGTCTGGCTTATTTCTGTAATGATTTGCATGTCGTAAAAAATGGATGGAAATTATTTTGTAGATAGAAGATTCACATGCTTACTAGCCATCAGAGGGTATCACTGGGGGTACCACGTATGAAGCAAGACTGACAAATTGCTGACCTCAGAGACAAACACAACCAACTCCCAGAATTTTCAAGCCATTCTAATTACACTTCAAAATCTGTTCTGAGCTTTCCACTAGTTGTGTACACTCTCAACTTTGAGTGTACTCATTTACACTGTGTGTACTGTGATGAGAGCCTTTCTCACTCAACACAGTGCAAAGATTTGGCCGAAGATGGAGAGCCTTGCCAGCCTCTGGATTCCCTATAGCTAAACTGACCAGATGTCAAACTTTTGGTGAGACAGTCCCACTTTGAGGCCAACTGTCCCTCTGAAAACTATTTGAACACCTACATTGCTGACATTATGGGGGGGGGGGCAACTGTCCCATCAAATGCAGGATGTCTGGGCGGTTTACAACTGCTCCAACTCCTTGGCTGAATGATGGTAGTGGAATACATGGATTGGCTCAGCATTGGCTCTATCACCAACATCTGTTTTTGAACAACGATCCCTGAAGCATGTGCCCGGGGCAGGGCTACACCTAACAATGGTCAGTAACCTATACGGTGCTTTTGTTATTTCTGCAAACATGTATTAGCACTTTTTTCTGTTGGTTCCAGCTTGCCTCCCTCTTCAACTTCTTCTGCCCCCTCCATGGTAGCTTCATAGGGGAGGATGCATCAGTGTGCAATCTTGTGTTGTCTTTCTGGACCCATAACCTGGAGAGAGACTTGCTTCCTCATTGAAACCCTCCTCTGGTTTTAGGTCTGATAATAGTTGTCACACAATTTAATACTGATTATCTAGCCCTGTCATTTTCAACAATAACTTTAGTTTTCTAGTACTTCCTTTATTACTCAAAGTTAGTTTTACTTTGTCAAGTCTACAAGGAACTTGCTTCCTAATGTTTTGATTAGTGAAAATGATTTATTTTAGTGCACATGTATTCCAGCTATACTACTTAGGATCAGTTCAATACAAATTGTAAAGGTTCTTCCCATTTTAGGTTTAATAGGTTTTTATTAAATAAAGAGGTATGGCATAAAATAAAACAGCTGCAAAATAACTGACAAAACAGAGTGGGCCTACTATCAACTTACAAATCATTGCCATAAGAAATGTGATTATATATAACATGTATAGTTCAGTGGAAACATAGGTTAAATATGTGCCCTTTTAAAAGTTTGCCAGTATAACAATTAATCTCCTGTACCTGACTAAGCTGCCACAGCTTATCCAGGCCCCTGCAAATCTCACTGAATTGACGCTATTGTTTACCATCAAACAATCATGTTCGAAATAGCATCAACTTCTAAATGATCTACTGCAATAATACAAGCATTCACAAACAGGCAATAAAATAGGCATGGCAGTGGCATATTTCTGGGCAGGGTCCAGAGCCCACTTCACTTGGCTAGTTTATTTTTAGTCCCCCTAGCCGGCACACTGTGGGAATACTTGCATGGAAGAGGAAGCAGTCATGGAGGTGTGGGGAGGCTGAAATGCAGAGTACTGAAAAGTACTATACTTATATTACCTGGCACTCAGGTCTCAGAAAAGTGATAAGCTGTTTTATGATGCCACACAGAGGATGGAGACAAGGTGTACCGGCCCCCACTTTTTTTTGTTTGTGGGTCGGGGGATCTATTTGCACTCTGCATATTAGGATTTGAGTTGGCTGTTGGAATATCCTCATGCTCTGTATGATTTGTAAGGGCTGGGGTTCTGCTTATACACTGCCCACTAATATTTGGGGACTAGGGTGGATCCAGGTCTCTAACATCCTGGTAGAGAATATGCTCTAATTCACTTACTTATTGTTGGTCATATTTGGGTCAGAGTTGGGACTGAGACACTGCCAAGTTGACATTGTCACGTAACGTATTGATTAAGTAGGAGATATTTTGGCAATATCTATCATATGTGCATCATGACCCACCACTTAAGAGGCCCACTGTTGCCCAAGGACCCACATAACCTGAGCCGACCCTGCTTATGGCTAAATATCGTTTTGTAGTAGTAGCAAGGCAATCTATTCTTACATGTAGTACATGTCAGACTTCTTTTTGGTTTCTTGCCTAAGTCTGTTGTGTTAGAGTAATAGAGACAGAAGTTTTAATGTTTCAGTAGTGCCAAAACACTCACATGTGTTTGTACAAATGTATAAGTTACAGGTCAGCTGCCATTCATTTTACAGACTCTGAGTTATTTTTGTGCTTTGAGTTTAGGTTAGTATTTACTTTTCCCGGCCCTTTGAGACAAATTTGGTTTTTAATGGGATTATTGGCAGCTAGTCTTTTGTAAAGAGGGAAAGATATTATATACAACTACACATTAACTGAATGTAAGTACAGACAGTGTAAATCTAAACCACCTACGTTATGCTGATTTTGCTATTTAGTTTTTGTCTACATTACTACTTGTTAAAATGTATACTGTATGTATTGAGCAAGTGACTTCTCTATAACTTAGAAGCAAGGACAGTGTATTATTTGATAGGAACAGGGTTACATCACTACTAAGCAACTTTAATTACAACAGACCTACAGCTTAGAATAGAAAAATGTACAGGTGGCAAAGGGGGTCTTTAAAATCCCCTCCAGTTTCCTCCCATTCCTGCAGCTTAAAAGGGTTTTGTACCACCTTAAAGTTATTTTCCGGGCAATAAAAAAGTGTACTTGCCCACCAGATCATATGCTTGTTTCCAAGACCTGCTGCAGTCCATTTTTTCCGAGCCGATAACATGCTCCCTATTCAGCCTTTATGTGCTTCCCTGTCACGTGGTAGCAGGCTCCCTTGTTGATTGGTGACAGGGGCACATCATGTAAACTATAATGCATGTTTACCACTGATGTGTGCTATCGGTGGTTGACACTCGAATCAGGCAGTGTGCAACTTAGTTGGACTGACTCCGCTTGTAGGGCTGCAAGGGTTTGAGCCTGCATGCTGGCCTATCTGGGCAAAGATAACAAATGATATACAAAGGTTGATGGCAGAAGGAGACCATATGGCCCATCAAGTCTTCCCTTATGGTTGTATGTTGTCTTTATCTTAGGGTAGATGTATGCTTAACCCAGGCATGTTTAAATGCACAAAAAACTATTTATCTCTTCAGTGCATTGCCTGGCACACCCACATATGTCTCAGTGAATAGAATGTGGTGAGCTCCAGTCACTGTGACAAGGCATGGCTTGACCTCATCCACCAGTTTACCTATAAATGGATGACCCAAGGAATCCCCAACTGTGTGCATGCTGAAGGACCTAATTTTGGAACTGATGAGTATTACAGCCAGTTTTAGAGAAGGCAGCTACAGGGGAAAAGAAGAGAGTATTTAATGTTTTTTTTTTGTTTTGTATGCCCCTACTTTAATACAACCCTTAAAGAGGAACAATTAAATTGGCTTTCTTGGGTGTTGTTCCTCTCTTGCAGGGTATCCTGGATTTGGGAAGCCTTCCTGTATGTATCCCTTGGGATTGCCTGTACACCCACTTCTTCCATGCTGCCACAGTGCATGCTTGGGGCGTTAAGCCAATAATGGTGCTTGTCCAATTCAGATTTTCTTTGCAGCACTGTTGTCAGTGTGGTAAGGATGGAGTGAGCACCACTGGCCAAATGCCAGTCCCCACCTTTAGCTGTGGGTGTGCCCACTTAAACAGAAAGGCTTGGTGCGCGCCTAACTAGATGTATGCTGGGGATGGGGACACAGCACTGATGTGGTGCAGGATCGAAGAAGAGGTGAGTGAATTAGACATCCCAATTCTGGATGCCCCATAAAGAGGTAAGCCAACCCCCAAAGGGACTTATGAACTCGAGGGTGGTGTTGCTCCCCTTCAAACTTTCTTTATTTTACCTTAATTTCTGTCATTATTAGACTACAGAAATTAATTCCTACCTTATGCCTTGTAATAGTGATCCCGCTTGCTCAGAGCACACAAGGGACCAGCCATTTGGGATCTGAAAGATCTTAAGGGTGCCCACTCTGTATCATGCTGTAGCCACCTGCAGGAGACTGTGACTACAAATGGCAAGTGCTTTCTGATGATCTGAGTGTGGGAGATCTTTCATAGTGAGTATTCTATTGTCTAGCCAGCCCCAGCATTTACTAGTGTTCTTGTTCCCACACATACAGTAATCAATTTAACCTTTACAGTTCAATATGGGTAAATATGGACAAAACAAAGAAAAAGCTCTGGTTCATGATTTCAATGTTTCCATAGCAGCTACAAATACTCCAAAGGAACAGGTTGCAGTTTAGTATGTGAGTGAATATTGTTTTGTTTATGAAAAAACAGGCCTCTACAATTGCAGCATCTGCTCGCATTTCCTCCATGTACGTATAAACATGTTGTAGGTCATTCGTCTAATAAACCAACAGCATCTATTTCATACTCTTGCGCATAACCTTCACATCACAGGTTAAAATTCATTGGCCCTTTTCCGGATATTTATCACCCTTCTTTCAAAAGTCTATCATCCATGCAAAAAACATCTGTCAGCCATTTTACAACAGTTTCTCATTGCTCTCACAACCTGGAAATGTTTTACTCTTTCTTTTTTAGGACAGATTTTGATTCAGATTTATTTTGCCAAGCACATATATTACACATATACCAGGAATTTGTTGTAGCAGGAAGGCTATAGGGTAGGGGACTAAATGGTTAATAATTCCAACAATAGCAGAACCTGGGAGGAGAAGAAGCAGTTAGTATTAGTATGGAACTAGAGGTTAGGTTGAGAACTAGGAGCCTCCTACCCAGCCAACCTTTATAATCTAAGACACCACATGGAGGGGGTCCCATGTAGAGATGAGCGAACTTTTGAAAAGTTTGATTCGGCCGATTCGCCGAATTTCACAAAGAAATTCGGGTTCGGCCGAATCGAACTTTTACGAAGTTCCCCATCAAAAATGCCGGCATGGTGGGAGCAGGCCGGACGGTTCCGCTGTCACCATGCCGGCATTTAAAAAAAAAAAAAAAAAAAAAAAAAAGCATTTTTGCCGGCATGGTGGGAGCGGGCCGGCCGGCTCCGCTGTCAGCGGAACCGGCCGGCCCGCTCTCACCCTGCCGGCATTTGAGAAAAAAGGCAAACATCATGACGCGCCCTCAGATGACAGCTGAGAGCGGCGCCGGCCTCCACGCTCCGGACCTGCAGGTAAGTGTTTGCCTTTTTTTTTTAAATGCCGGCATGGTGGGAGCCGGCCGGCCCGCTCCCACCATACCGGCATTTTTTCTTTTTTTTTTTTCTTTGTTCTTTAAATGCCGGCATGGTGGGAGCGGGCCGGCCGGCTTTACCGGCCCGCCGGCCGGCTCCCACCATGCCGGCATTTTTTTTTTTTTATTTCAGGAAAAATTCGATCGGCACGAACCGATCGAATATTTCCTGAAATTCGGAGCGAATTTCGGTTCGTCCGAACCGGTTCGCTCATCTCTAGTCCCATTCCTAGAAATGAACTCCAAAGAAGCCTCCTATCCATACAGCCATTCTATTCCAAGACACCACTTGAACTGGTCCTAGTCTAAGAAGTAAGCGAAGTTTGGAGATTGAAAAGTAGTCCAACCTCAAAGTTTGGGGTGTGGAAGCAATATCAAAGTTTACAGAGAAACTAAATAAGGGGGAGGTCAGCTTGCTGGAGGGGGGCATGTATAATGGGCGCACATCATAGGAGGGCACATCATAGGGAGGGGGTGGTGCTGCAGAGAGAACCTGTCAGGATGTTAGTGCTGCTACGTAGAGGGCATAAGAGCACCTGGAGGACATATGGGGGCTGTTTTTTGGGGGGGCCAGAAAAGGGGAGGTGGGGAGTAGGGTTCTAGGGCTAATGAAATCAGAGGGTTCCTGTGGTAGTGAGCCCTTGATCGTAGAGCAGAAGGGGCATTAAATGACCAGGTTACTTAAAGCATGACTGTAAGCAAAATAATTATTCCTTACTTCTAATAAGTCCCTCAAATTTCTCATGATGTACCAGAAGAACATGTAATTTAATTTCCTTTGTTTTTAATGTCAGCTATTGCTCCACTTAGTCCATTTGAATTTGAAGTGGTGGAAGAATGGAAGGTGATAGGTAAATGTAGGCATACACAAGCTACAGATTATCTGAGTTTGACGTCTGACCTCATCTCTACTGTATATGGGTTATTATGATTTGTGTAGTAACTTTTTATGATATTTTCCATCATTTTTGGACTGTAGTACTTGGAACGCATCATAGTTAAACATTCTTGTTGCCCACTAGAGGAAATAATACCTGGGGTCCGCCTATATAGAACTAAAGCAAGACCACTCCTAATCACGATGCATGTGATGTTAATAATTAAAATAACAAAAGTATACTAAATAGATTAAAAACTCACTTCAGAGAAACCAAGAACTTTGTATTGGTTATGGACCTGGTGGGCAAGTCTAACACCGTTATCCATTTAGGCTGCCAGAAGATAGGTTGACAGTAATGGAAAAGTAACCCGTTGCGTTGCCGCCCTCCTTCATCTTAGTACAGGGTCCAACCCAGCATTTTGTAACATGATAAATATGCTTATTGTGTCCAAAGTGCTACTAGCTCATTCCAAACTCTAATCTGGAACATGTGTCTTTATACAGGGCTTGACTATTGTTATAAACAGCCTTTATCTATGAATAATAGGCAAGCACCCTTTCTTTTCCTGAGAATTAATGATTTTCATATGTTTTATATTAAAGTTAGAGCAGATTATCAAAACATTTTTACATTTAACATGATATAAAGACACACCAAACACTCTCATTGAAGCCATTTCATAAACTGGGCTGAAGGTTAACTGTGTAGATTAGCAGATTTCGTTTGATCTAAACAAAATAAACGCCTCTGTTTCTCTGACTGTAAAATAATAATGCAATTGTACCAAAAGAGGGAAGCCATCTGGAATTCACCACTAAAGGCTCATCAATATTGTGACTAAAGACATTTGCTACAATGGATTGTAGATTTTGCCGGTGTGTGTTTAATAATACATGTATTACTGCGGAGGACTGTGGCAGCAAAGACAAATCAAGTGTGTGCTGAAACGCGGGATACAAATGGAATTAGGAAAATCACTTTTGCTAATTTGATGGAAACTATTGGCCGACATGAAGACAAAACCAAGAGGGTGCTACAGAGCTTGCGCTGCCATCTGGTGGACATAAAGCAATAAAACATCTTGAGGGTGAAAATAATTGTGATTCACCGCTACAATCAAGTTTGATGTTTAGGTGCCTGCAGGTGAATCAAGCTATTTATGCTCAAACTGCGGTACAACAAGAACATTTAATGCCACCATGGAGGAAATTCATTGAAACCTCAAAAAATTGCTAAAGCCTTGCAGCTTTCTTGTCTCCTGAAGCAGTTTCTAGTCATCCAACTGGCTTTTCAGTTCAGAAATATTTGTACAAAAATGCATCATTACAAACTGTTGAGTGTTGCTTCAGTTAGCTCCATCCATTATCATAAGCAGCATGTGGTCAATGACCTCCTCTAATGAGGTGGTAAGTCATTGATTTCATTTGAATGACTGGAGTTGTCACCTATATGTCCAGTTTCAAAAAGTGCCAGACTATAATCCTTTTTCATATATATTGAAATAGAGTTTTGCTGTGTCAACCAGAACCTCCTACTGTTGAGAACTATTTGCATACCCCTTTGGAAAAAATGGCTCTTCTTTGGAAAACGTTATCACCTCACCTGGATTATATATGCACCTCAAAACTTTTGCTATATTTAGTTTTGCCAAGCTTTAGTAAATAGTCAAATAGCTAGCACTTTGGGTGCCCCACTGCTTTACAACCCTTAGGAAGCCCTAAAATGGGCTTTGGATACTCACCCTTGTAGGATACCTCAGTGTGACAATGTCAGCCCATCCTCCAGCAGTCAATAAGGTTCACTGGTTGAGCATGCCCAGCAAACCTCATTGGCCTTCGGTAGCCATGTGGGCCATGGGGGTGGCACTAGCCTGTGGATAGGGAAGGTTATTAAGCCCATTTTAGGCTTGCTAAGCTTCAGAGTATCCCTAGTCATGGGTATGCAGCCTGCATAAAATCTTATTTAACGTTTTGCTTTAATTGATTTTCTCTTGAAGTTCCTAGAGGTTGGAGAACCTTTCAAACCACAATATTCATTCAAGTGCAAAATAAAATATTTTTTCTACCTTTTCATTTGAATTGGTGTTCTCCATGTGAAATTGAGTTCTCCACAATTTAGAAAAGTCTGTAAGATGCAGATATTATTATTCAACCATGACAACCATGTTTAGTGTAGCATATATGCAGTGCATGGTGCCAAGTGTCACACCCCGGCTTAGTAATAAGCTTTGCAAATGTGAGCAGCATGCTCTCTCAAACCCAAGTCTATTTTAGAAGACTAGGTGTAACAATACTGTAGTTCTACTAACAGGAATCATTATAATGTCACCAATCACTTACCAGTCCCCTCTCCCCTTACATCTTTTTTTAAAACATTAAAGACCTTTTATTAGGTAAACTATTACTATCCCGGGATATACTTTTCAGATTTGCAGCCAATACTTTTAAGTCTGAACATATCCATAAACAAGGCTAAAGAATTCACTGTACCCTTTGAAAAGAGTTCCCAGGCGGCCAAGAAAACTGTTGTTTATCTTACATGCATTATTTTAGATTCAAGGCTTCACCATGAGCAAGGTGACTGCTAATGCTTAGAAATATATATATATATATATATATATATATATATATATATATATATATATATATCCCCTATGCAGTATACATATTTGTCTCTCCTATGCAGTGCTCTGTTGAAAATATATATTTCTAGAGCAATGGGCTGGTCATTCTGGACTGTATTAGAACCATTTAGGATGTCTCACTGTAGAGATTTGCTACAATTCTACTCTTTAAGGAGACACAGGGATATTTAAAAAGATGAGCGAGTTTCTCCACAAATCCCCTGTCCAAAATGTATAGTGAGTTTATAGAGCTCTTTTCAATTTGAAGAGGAAAAACAACTAGCTTACAGTCTATAGGACCCGTGGTCTCTTTCTTTTTGATGCATCCCAATTTGCTACCCGAGCTACAGGTTGGGGACTCCTGCTTTAGGGTATAGGTTGGATTTTATGTAGAAAACCTATCCATCCTATGATGCTGCTGCTGTTCCATACTGGTATGTGCTGTGCTGGGCTTAGCAGCAGCATCCTTAGCAGCAGCATCCTTAGCAGCAGCATCCTTAGCAGCAGCATCCTTAGCAGCAGCATCCTTAGCAGCAGCATCCTTAGCAGCAGCATCCTTAGCAGTAGCATCCTTAGCAGCAGCATCCTTAGCAGTAGCATCCTTAGCAGCAGCATCCTTAGCAGTAGCATCCCTAGCAGCAGACAGTGTCTCCTCCCCATGACTGAGCCCAATTTGGGGGAATGAGTGGCCTGGCATACAAGTGCGGCACCACTCACAGTGTCTCTAACCCATCTGCAGAAAACAAGATGCCCCCCTTTCCCCCTATTCACCCTCCTCTAGAAACAGCCCTGTTGGGGACATTAGTTCAAAATAGATTTATTTCACTGTATTTTTACAGAACCTGGTAACAGAAAATACGTCTGCATGAAATGCTAGCAAATGAGAATGGCTTCCCTGTAGAGGTGGCAATCGAATCCATCGTAGATTGGAATCATATCATCATGCTACAGTCATTAATATACATAAGTAAATCCCTCCTAGTATACCAAGTTCTCTGCAATGATTCTTTTTGCTTTATAAATCACCAAGCGAAATCTACAAATCAGTCAGTGAGCACACGGCAAGATTAATGTTAATGTAATTTCTTGATTTGCTCTTCTCTGCATTACCTATCGAGAAGCCTTTGCCACCAATGGAAGGGAAAAAATCACAAAGACTCCGACAATCAGGAGACTCATGCGTGATGAGCTGCAGGAAATTGAGGAAGTTAATTGCAGCATCTGCTCGAAAATTTTACAAGATGGGCTCGGCCGCACAAGAGGAGCATTTGTATAAAAAATGAGCCTGCAGTCAATAGGTTTGTACAGTACCAGGCTGTGGCTTACATTCAGCTATAGATCTGATTTGCAGTCCCTGAACAAATTACTTGTACGGGAAAAGCCTAAACAAACACATAAACACGCATGCAGACCTTTCATTGCATTTTGCGATATTGCCCTTTGTTGGGATCGGCTGCCTTATGCCAGACATAGTTTAACACTTGTTTAAAATTCGTGCTAACTATAGACATTGCAAATCTATTTTTATTTTATATTTTTTTTACATATTGAAATGGTATTGCAAAGCTATTTGTGTGGAGAGTTTCTCCACTTGTCCTGTAGAGCCTTTTGCAAGACTTGGTAACTTTTTACTCCACACATCCATGCTCTGAGACAATCACAAGCAGTGAGTGTTCACTGTGGGCTGCCCTAAATCCACCAAGCAGTTAGGGGGCTAGGTGACTAACAAGAGCAATTCAGTCATGTCCTTGCCTGGAATCGAATCTCCGGTCACAGGTACACTTCCTTACCTCTATGCCAGGACTGACTTCTGATGGCATTTTAAGAGCTGCTCTCTTAACCTGATAGAAGGCAGAAACCTTCTCCATTATGCTTTTATCTGCACAAACCCATCTGTGCTCTGAATTAGCCACAAAAATCTTTTCAAAGTACAATGATCAGGTATATATTTTTCATACTTAGTCCAAGCCATTGCACTATTTGATGCTTTTTGGAGAAAGATTCTATTTCTTTCCGATATTGCTTGAATCCTGTGACCTGCTTATTTATGTGGAATGGCCTTCTTAAGTAGTTTTCCTTTAACTGAGTTCACCTGGTAAAATAATTATCACTGGTGTTTGAATTTGATGAATTGAAGCTGGGAGCAGAGAGTCCCGATGGCAGGTTCATTGTGCAGACCAAAGGTCGAGGGCTGGCAGCACAGGTTCAATAAGAAAGTGCAACCAGGGGTGAGGGCTGGCATCATGGGTTCAAAGTATAATTCCAAAGCGGAAGTCAAAACCAAATGAACAAAGGGAAGTTAGATAGTAGTAGTAATAGTAGTAGTAGTAGTAGAGTCAAAGTTTTTAAGCCAAGGTCGATATTGAGTAAACAATCCAAAGGTTCAATGATGCAAGGTACACAAAACTGGGAACAGGAAGGCAGGAGTATCCGGGAAGACAAACCAGCTCTCCTTTTAAGGGACAGTGGACTGGAGAGTCCAGGAAACCATTTTGGCACTTCCTGGATGTCAGAGCCCTCCTCCCGGCTGAGGCTTGGAGTAGACGTGTGTGTGAGTGTACGCGCACATGTTTGCAGGCAGAGCCCCACACTCGATTCTTACATTAATTTATAACATACTAAAAGAAGCATCCAATCAGTCCATACAATCCAAGAAGTATAAGTTACATGGGAAAACTTTTGCTGCAGCAAAAAATAGACACAGCCTTTGTAAACTATACTTCTCTCGCAACTGATTATTTTTTTACATTTAGCTACCATTATTTTCCTTTCCATAATGAATGCTTGTAAAATACAGCATAACATAGAGCAAAAATAAAATGATAATGGTGACTCACCAAGCAGAAAATCCAAACTTCTTTTCTTTTTTGATGCAAGCCCACTTTTATAATAATCAAATGGAATAAAAAAAGTGGTGTGGGAAGCAGCGCAGAAGAATTGTATAGTGAGAGCTCAATTAGCTGCTCATACAGTAGAGTGGGGTGTAGTGTTTCAAACTGTCAAAGAGAAATAATCTTGTTTTTTCCCTGCTCTTATTTCCTCTGTGAAAAATTTTACATAGAAACTGGATAAGCTATGCAAAATAGCAATGGTTGAAAGAAGGTCTTAACTATATGAAATCCATTTTAAACAGCCATTAAACACCTGGCATCATTCATGTGGTCAAGTCTTTGTACGGCTTCACACTGGATTCGTTATTTTACATTCAAAATTAATACGGCACTTGATACACGCTTCTCCAACTATTCATTATCATTTTTGTTCCATGTCTTTACATTGCTCAGTGGGCCCTAAGTTGAAAGATAAGAATCATTTACCATTGATGAAAACGTATTATTACGTTTAAGAACTGAGTATTGTCAGCAAATATTTCTGCTGGCCGCACAACTTTATTCTTGACCAAAATTATGTGGTATGAGGCCAATCCTAAGATGCAATAAAAAGTACATCATTCAGGGAGTCCCTTAGTATCCTAGTACACTATTTCTCAACCTGCAGTACGCGTACATCAGGGGGTACTTGCCAATGTTCAAGGGTGCACCAAAAAGAGAGGACTAAAAGGTCTGGCTTATTATTTTAACTGTAAAACATTAATCTTTCCTGTGTCAAAACGTGGTACAAGGTCCACGACCTACTTATTTTGGTAACCTTGGCAGCCTTTGGAGGTATTTGGTTGTAATTGCTTATCACTAGGGTGTACTTGACATTAAAAAGTTGAGAACCACTGTCCTAGTACACCATCACTCTCCAACAATCCAAGCCTTTAAGAGTGCACTCAAAACTCACTTCTTCTGACAAGTATATATCCTGGCTTAACCTTCACATGGCAAATGGCGCTAAACTCAAGCTCTGCCTCTTGTGATCTTCACTCCTATCCTTTAGACTGTAAGCTTGCAAGGACAGGGCTCTCTTTCCTATTCTTCTGTTCTCACAACATTTGGTTTGAACTATGTAGCATCTAGTTTGTATTGGTCCCTGTACAGTTTTTTACCCTGTCTGTAATTTTACCCTGTACAGAGCTACCGAATAAGACGGCGCTATATTAATAAACACTGATAATAATAATAAAAATATTACAATTAGGCATAGCAATAATATGGTACCTTTCAGCGAAAAACCCATTACATATTGAGAACTATATTAGAGTAAATGTGGTCTTCACAGAGATCCAAGGATCTACATAGTCCTATCTGGGCCCCAATACACAGGACTACTAATTTTTAAAGGCAATCCACTAAATAAAATCAATATACCAACAAATCAAAAAAGGGAAGGGGGCAAAAGGAGGGTCTCATGGACAATGAACAGGGTTTTACTGTAAAACTAGTATACCAAACCCTTCAGACACCCTCTGTTGGTTCACCCCTGATATTTACTGTGTACTCCTTGGGGAATGATAACTGAAGGTTGAGAAACAGTGCCCTAGTATATAGGTTTTGGTTAGGATGATGTTACTGATGGGTGAGTCATTTATGATCCTTGTATTCGCTGGATCCCAGAAGCTGAGCATAGCATGAGAATTGCAATAAGCAGGTACGTTTTTTTATATTTAAATCAGGTGTCATGTGAGCACCTTCTGGAGCGGTTCCCTAACTGTCACAGGTTGAATATTCACACATTTGCACTACCTTTATTATTAATGTATATATAATTTACATTTAAATACGCTTTGGTTTCATCACAGTTGTATCCTCTGGTGCCTAACCATGCTATTATTGCATATTCTATAGGACACAATACCAGTATTAAGTTACATGTTTAGCACTTTAGATAATTTAAGGGTAAGTGGGTGCCACTTGTTTTTACCTTGTCCTGTCTGCAGGGATGGACTGGGGCCCGAAATCAACTCAGGAATTTACAGTCCCTGACTAGCCCACCACTAGCCCATGAGCTCCCTTGCCCTGCCCTTATGGAGCTTCCCAGCCAATCAATGAGTGCATATATGAGCTAATGCTATAGAATTGCAGAAACAGATTATGGGCAGGGGTGGAAATGCTATAAGTGATGGTTTTGAAGCCACATGCTGAGGCCTATACCCAGTCTAAGTGGCCCTAAAGAAGTGCGGCCCACCAAGAATATTTTCACTGTGCTCCCTATAGCCAGTCCACTCCTTCCTGTCTGTATATGTTATCATGAGTGTATACAATAAACTGGTTTGGATTTTAGTATTGGGAAGCAGCTTGTTCAGGTCCATCCATGGTCTGTCACAGTGTGTGAGCCTGCAGTTTGCATCTTCCTGTTCAACCACAAAAACTGGCCTCTTGAACCATTTATGCGCCACACTGAAAGCACAGAGGCTAGTTTTGTGACAATTGCGGGACAATTGTGTGCAAACTGCATGTTCCGTATGATGCAGCTGGGCGGGGGGGGGGGGGGGGGCGATTGTGTTTGGTTGCAGAGAAACGCTACTGGGTTAGTATACAGGTTCACGGCATCTAAACATTTCTTCCACAAGAGGAATTCAGTGGTATCTCTCCATTGGGGTTAAATAAAAAACTAAATCTGTGCAGCTTAGCAATGTTCTGTTTTTTCTTACCTGAAATGTCCTTTACATTTTGTAAAACATTATTACGTAAGATAAAATAGAAGCTTATAACTATTTGTATTTTTACACGTATACAGGATACGGATGCTTTATTCATAGCAAACATTACCAGAGCCTTGTTTGGTGTAGATTAATAGATGTAGATGTATAAAGAAAATGCTTAATTTGAAGCCAAATTAGCTAGAAAGGACTAGAGTTATATTTAATATACAAGCAGTTAATTAGCTATGTAATTACAACTTTTTAAAAATGTAACAGATTATTTAAACTCTGCTAAAATTGAGAATTGTTTGTATTAGGTCTGTGGGAGGTTTAATGTATGCCTACCACAAAGTTAGGGCTAATCAACCCATGCAGTGAGGTAGACATATTTTATAAGCATAGGTTATATTTGTGGTGACAATCTTTTTAAAGGCTACAGGCCTTGCCAGGATGATGTTCTTAGACCCATGTGTAACCCATAATCTGAAGGGCAAGACACCCCTTCCTGTCTCTAGAGACCTTTCTGTAAAGGATTCCCTTACTGGTAAATATGCTACTATTAACATAGATTCCTTGAATCATTTGTCCATATACAGTAGGTCCTAACAATACATTAAAGTGGACCAAAACCTGGGATTTTCACTATCCCTATGGTCCTTTCCCCTCGGGCTTCCCGGGTAAGGCCCTCTGTGTAAAACCCCCCAGAATGCCAACCTAACTCACATATACTCAAACCCATGGCACAGACATGGCCGCTTGTCCAATCAGCTTCTCCAGCCACGCATATAAATGTGCCACTAGAGAAGCTAAATGGAATCCCTAGTCACACTTATGAGCAGCGTGCGGTATAACTTCCCCCTTTGACTCTGTGTGTAGCCACCTTTTGAGGAAGATTCTGAATATCTAAGAGTTCTGGCAAGAGAATAAAGGTTAAATACTTTAAGAAGACAAAGACTTTATAGTGAAAGGAGCACTATCATGAAATTGTGTAATAAAAAAATATGTAATATTAAAAATCCTTATAAACACATCAGCTAATGACAGGAGGGGTAACTTATACACCCGCCAAGCCTATGGTTTATTCTCTCCTGGTAGGATTAAAATCCAGGGTTGACAGGCTTATTGCATCGGGAGTGATAGAACCTGTCACCCCTGATTATCTCCATAAAAAAAAAAAACAAGCCTGGCTGGATATTTATTGATGCCAGTTGTATAAGTTACCCCTCCTCCCGCCATCCAGCATATTTATATGGATTTTTAACATTGGGACATTTTTCATAATAGAGCCTCTTTAATGCCAAAACACTAATATGTATACCCTATCCCTCACTTAGATGTAAATATTACCAGCTTCTGTTTAGGACCTATGCACACAGACATTACGCCAAACTGTATTGTCTGTGTGCACACAAATAAGCTATACATAGTTGAAGGTCTCTGTATACCTAAAATAATACAGAAACTTTACCAGCAATTTTACACAATTCAGAAAAATGTTACATCGGTCATAGAAAAATGGTCATAATAAACATTTGTATCATATAATGAGTCACGTGTGCACTTTGACTTGTGCCAGGGCTGTAGACAGGGCAAAATCAAGAAATAGCTGATCAGTTTGATCCCAACACTCAACAGGCCACCAATAAACTAGGGTACCCAGAACAAGAGGCCCCTTCAGGGATTTCCTGGTAATTCGGGGGCCAGTAGGAGCCTGTCTATCTGTAGTCAATGTAAAGAGGATGCTAAACTGCTAAAAACTGTCCTGAAACCTTTTATTTCAGACTTATTTTAGCACCAATTTTCCCAATGCAGTACTTAGGCCCTTATTTAACAAGGGATAGCGCCAGGTAGCGAATGGTGAGCGAACGGTAATGACGCTCGCCGCCACGAGAACGCCGGCTCCCCTCCGCAATCACACATTTATCAAGCCGATCCTGCTTAGCGACTGACAGAGCTCCAGATAGCGAATCATTCATCATTATTCCAGCCTCACCCCACAGCGCCAGCGAGCGACCTTGAACAGCGACAGGTATGACCTCTCGCTACCTGGCGCTCTCCAATGCATTTCAATGGAGCAATCTTTAAATATTCTTAATTAATTGCTATTAATGTTTTTTTTTTTTTTTTTTTTAAATGTCAAAAATTCTGTGACCACTTCTGCAATGTTAGATATTTTTTTTTAAGGTAAATTGATATTACAGGTCTGATATTAATGTATTCATATTACAAAATGTTTTGAAAAACATGTTTTTTTTTTCTCAAAAAATATGGTTGTTTGGGGGTTAAAAAACTACTTTTAACCCATCGCCGCCAGCGCTCTGGGGTTTAAACATGCATTTCACAGCGCGAGAATTTTTTGAGCGTGATTTGTTAATGAATATGCTGGGAGCCGTTCACTATGGCCATTCGCTGTCATGCGCTCCCATACAGCGCGGAACCTGTCAAACAGCGACTCCTAACCCCGTATTCAACATTACCGCACACCGACGGGGTCGCTGTCAACAGCCGAACAACGGCCAAGCACATCGAATACTAGCGTGCGCTGTGAAAATACCGCTCATCTGTCGCTACCTGGCACTATTAATGAATCGGCCTCTTAGTATGCCTAATCCCAGCTATGTTTGTGCCTTTATTGTAGAAAGCCTACATAGTGCAGAAGCCACTTACTACTTACTAGAAGTGGAGCCTAGCTAAGCAAACTGAGCATCCTAGGACTGGTTAGCACTGTGGTGGTCATTTTAACAACAACTCTTTACCTTCTTTTCCCATACTGGGTATTATTATTATTAAAGTTTATTTATAAAGTACCATCATCTTCCATGGCGCTGTACAATGTGAAATTACAAACAGGGTAAAAATAACTAACAATACATGACAGAAAGGCACACATACATAGTCATACTGACATATACTAGGATGGTATGTACAATATGATGCTATACCTATTGGCATTGGAGTTGAGGTTTTCTAACAACAGCGATGTCTAGAACAGACATTGAATAATAATTTAAGAGCGATAATCGGTCCACAGTTTTATATACCTATATTTCTATAGCCTTTGGTTGAGGTCTGCTGCCCATGAAGTTGTCTCTAAATCCGATTTCTACTGTTGTTAACTTGTTGGATAGTTATAGACGGAAAGATCCAAAAGGTACAATTTAGATTATATTGGCTTCCCAATGACAACAAATGTACCATGGCTTTAACAGAGTTAGTATTGACCATAATAAATAATTGATTTCTACCTAAATTTCCTTATAGATTATTTTTTATTTTACATCTTTTTGATGATAGAAACGCGCAGTTACACCTTATAAAGACAGACCTATTGTTTATACCTTTAAAAGATAATTGTGTTTTTCTTAGAGAAAACCCATCATTTACATAAAACACAGGATTAACTCAAGTATGAGTAATGTTTTTATTGTTTGCAAGAACAAAGTAAACCTTTATGCTCTATTTCACAACAGACGTTTGCCGAGAAGGAGCATTGTTTCATTGTGCGAAGATACGACAGGTTCTTCATATAGGAAAAAAAAAAGTTGAATGAAAATGATGTTCTTATTAACACCTCCAAATTCCTGCCTTACAGATTGTGCTTTTGCTTAGTGTCCATGGCCGTTGCGATGCTTTTTGATGTAGTTGGAACACAACAGGACTAAATAATGGTAATATGCCATAGGCTCCGCTCCTGCATCATATGTGAAAACAATAGTTTTTATAGGCACACTAAAACTCCGGGGTATAGTCACATATTTCTATGGAGAAATCTAATTTTTGTATATAGCAAGAAAACTCTTGTTTTGGGTAGAAATCAGTTTTTGTCACTCTTTTTTGACACTTTTGGCTTTCTCACTGTTTTGCTTTAAGTTTTTACTTAATTGTTTAGGAACTACTAAGTTTTAACACCCATTCAGGTATCAGAGATTAAAAAATTGTATTTCTTTTGTACCTAACTGAGTGATGAGGTGTTGGAAATCTGATATAGTGAAGGAGAAAAAGAGGAAGTGTGATCTACAGATGAAGCTTGCCCATATACTTTAAATCCAAAGGATAAGTAAAAACATATCCCGGATTGTGTCCTCTAGGTAGTTGACCAATTGAAGTACTGGATTCCCCTGAGGTTCAAACCCTGAATGCAGTTCCAATGGGCCTTGATTCCATCTGCAACTTTAGATTAAAGTATGGGATAAGTCCATCTGAAGTGGCATTCTGATTTTGACAGCCCTGCAGTTTTGAACCCCCTAGTTTCGTCATATGCTTTCTCCAATCCTCAATCCCACATGGTGCTTGTGGCATCCCTGCTTTGTATGCTTGCCGCATGCTACAGATGTAAATGTCTGTTGGCAGAGTCATGCAGTGTGGAAGGAGCGGAGATGCTGCCGGGTGCTGCGGTGTGTGGCTTAGCTTGGCCACAGCTTTGGGATTGGAGATCGAGGTGAGCATAATGGGAAACCAGAGAGTTTAAAACAGCTGGGCATGTCAGATGCTCCAAGAGAAATCTCCTAAAGATGGCCAACTCATTTAGTTGACTTTTAGTCCACTTTAATAAAAAGTAGATATATACTTTACCTATAGTCGGTATAGCCTTCTAACATCAGCAAATGACAACTAACAGAAACTCTCTGGCAGCTCTGAAGCATTCTGGTCACAGCATCAAGCAATGGATATAAGGGGATGAAGATGGGGCAGCAGTAAGTGCTGAAAACTAATTTCCTTTATTTATACTTTGGATTTCTTTTTCTGCCTTCCTTTTTCATGCTGTTTAAAACCTACATCAACAGTGACCCTCAGGAATGCTGCATTCCTACCCCCTGGTATCCCTTTTGTCGTTGCTGGTCTAGTGAACCCTAGGAAAGTATGAAAATGAGCCATTCAATTAAAACTCTCCTACTGAAGATGTCTGCTGCAAGCAGAAACCATGGCATAGAGGTAGTGAGTCATTTGTCCAATGCCGAGCATTATTAGGGTGGTTTCAGTAGACTGGTCATAATCAACATGGGGGTGGGGAGGTGTCATGCCCCTGAGGGGTATTACTGGATAGATTTGCCTTATGGCTGGTGACCTAAAACGATCAACAAGATGAAACGATTCCCTCATTGTTTCCTGTACACAGGGGAACAGCCTACAAGGAATAATAATGACTGGTAGTAAGATGTAGGAGTGCATGTCGGAGCACATAAGCTAATCTGAACAAATGAGCAGTAATATTCCATTGTTCGGAATACTGGCTACATTTTCAGCCGCTTTGCCAGGTACTGGATCAAATAACTACAACAGCAATTTAGTAGCAATTAGTGCCTGTAGAAAGGACCTAATAATAAGGAAAGTATGGCTGGGTCAGCCCAACCCTGCGTGTAAAATGGAGGCCAAGTGAGACATGTATGTCTCAAGTCAACACTCATATTTCTAATATTTTCTCAAATTGCATTTAGCACTTATCTTACTTTTTTTTCACTGATTCTATTTCACACAGAGGATCCAATTTTCATTTTGGCTGCTGTGCAGGCCAATGCAGGCTGTACTCTTTTTTTTTTTTTTCTTTTTGCATGGGAAACCTTGAGTAAATTTAATTTACTAGTGTGATTCTCATATCCTGTTTCAATCAAGTGTAAAACGGAACAGTAATGGGACCTTGCTCGGGAATTCTCAAAAAAAATCATGAGCAATGTTATTTCCAATCTAGGTCAAACTCCCAATGTATTCATCATATGTACAAAGAAATCAATCAACCATCAGCCACAAAGAAACATGCATCTGATGACTTCTGCCTAGCTCAAAGTGTTTGCACTGCCAGAATGAAGGAAACGGGTGAAAGGCTTCTTAGCTGCCCTGGAAAATTCAAAATTAGAAATGCTGGTGCTTCATCTACAGTTTATAACTTAAGTCTCATCTTTATTCAGGCTGTATATGGGGTTGGGAGAAAACCTTTAGCTAATGGTTTCTATATATGTGCCTTAAATCTTAAAGAGCATTTTAAGAAACCAGTCGATATGAGAGGAAAAATAATATACTGCCAAGTATGCCAGTGGATGATATTTAGGGGTTCAAATGTTGTGAACCACCAAAGAAAGTATATAATTACCTAACAGCTATGCATTGAATGCTCAACATAATTTGTCCATCAAGGATAAAACTAGAGACATAGCTGCCAGTGCAGCTTAAATTGGCCATAGCAGATATGTCCAGGCTGTAGTTACATTGGATTTCCAAAGATAAGCAATATGTAGATTAGATTTATCTATTGAAGGCCCAAAACTTTGTGTGTACATATTGGCCAGCAAGGGGTTGGGTGTAATATACAGTCATTTTAGTTATAGATATGCCTCTACCTGCTAGTAATGTGATATATTCTAGTTACCTTTGCTGCTTAGACATAGGCACTGTGAAGTCAAATATGAGTTAAAAGATTCTTATTCATCTCATATTGACCATGAAACCTTCTTTTGTGTCACACAATCACACAGTGATAGAATGTGGGCTTTATTTTTGATGTTTTTTCTGTGGTTGCTACTGTTTTGATCCCCACATCCAATAGATGATGCTATTACTATTTCCCTGTCTTATAAGACCCTAAAAGGGATATGTTGCTCTCTGGACAAAGAAGCCTCCCCATCATTCTCATTGAGGACAGAAAGAAAAGTTATTTAAGAGTTCTAAAATATCCTATATCACTTGGCTAGGAGTACAGATATAGGGGTCAATTCAGAGCCAGGTGAGAAAACTCATTTTAGGAGAGAAAACTGCCATTCACTTTCATTTTGTACCTTGGGGTTGATTCAACAACAGGACGTGCATTTTCACCTGGTGTGTAATCAGCCCCAAGTTGGACAATGAAAGTGAATGGCAGTTTTCAGTCCTAAAAAAATAGTACGTTTTCTCACCTGGCTCTGAGTTAATCCCATGGTCTCCGTTATGTGACCACTAAATATAAACTGAAAACATACAGGTTAAACTTGAGCCTCAAGGGATGTCAAGCATGCAGACAAGCTTTAGGGCTTCAACTCTTCATGGGCAGGCTGATTCATTACTAGCGCCAGGTAACGACAGATGAGTGCCTGTACAGCGGCGCTAAGAGCGACCGCTAGTGGTCGCTCTGAACGTCCGTGAGTCGCTATTACAGAGCGCCTGAGTCGCTGTAGTACCATTGCCGGCATTGATGAATTTGATGTGTGAGTCGCTATAACACCAGTACGGAGCGAACGGTAGCGACTGGTCAGTGTGAGCGACTCAAACCATATTCATCAAAAAAACAGCATCACACAGCGACAGCGCTCAAAATTGTGTCGCTGTAGCCCAGAGCGCCAGACGCTGTGTGAATAAAGTCCATTTTTGAACACATATCCACTAGTAACAAAACAAAAACTTATGGAATTACATTGTTATTACATTGTGACATTAACACTTTAATACCATGACAATTCTGCATAAAAAAAATTAAAAATCCAAAAAGTTTTTAAATATGTACTTAAAGTGGACCAACACCCAGGGGTGATTGGCCCAGAAATCTATAAGATTCCCGGGCCGATCACCTCCCACCCCGCGGGACATCCGAGATCGGGATGTCCCGCGGGGTGAAACCCCCCAGAAACCCCAAAAACATCTTACCTGATCCGCCGCCGCTTCCGCCGCCGCCGCCTCCCGCACGCCCCTCCAGACGTGCGCGCGTGCCCCCGATCGGGGTGCCCCGCCGAAGTGGACCAAAACCCAGGATAGTCAAAATCCTGGGTGTTGGTCCACTTTAAATAGGCCAGAAGAGGTCACACAATGATTTGATACAAAACAAAAAAAAAATATATTAAAAGAAAACTCTGTTTAAAGAGAAGAAAAGTAATGTCCATTGAAATGTATGGGAGAGCGTGTTGCTGTAAGAGGCGCTCACCAGAATTGCTTTCATAAATGTGGCATTGCGCGCCGCGGCCGGCGTTCCTCTGACGCTACCTGCTGCCCCTGTCGCTTACAAGGCACCACTTGTCGCTATCCCTTGATGAATAAAGCCCTATGACAGCAAAGATTGCTCTGATGACTTTGGGGTAGATGTGGGGTGTGGGACCTGGTTGCTCGGATTTTGGGTCTTTAAAATCCTCATTCTAAAGGTTTTTTCGTTCCTAATATTAGCAGATAAGGCAATACAATATTTTGTTATTTAGCTAGTTACTTATTTATAGAATTATAAATAATACACTTCACTGCCTGGACTCCTATCAAGATCTTTTTAAGAACCCTTTTGGTTACAGATACATCTAGATGAGCCTGGCTGTATGTTTTGATCTGTGTTTCTCTGTTGGAACCAAAGCAATACAGACAATTTAAAGAACCATAGAATAGCATTAAATAGGTCACACGCTATTAAAACCAACAGTTGTTTCTTGATTTTTCTTTTAATGAGGAAGACGTTCTCTCACTGGAAATAGATTTGCCGTTTTTTGAATTATTGCCATTTTTAAGTTGATAATTAAAATCCCAACAACTCAGCAGGCTTGTGTCAACTTAATCCGCTGTCTGTGACTCCTAAAGGTGCTCATAAGGGACAGACATGTTCAGCTGTTACTGTATATTGTCTAGGTGGCAATTAGGTTTATGATTAATCTATCTGACAATTAAAAGGAATGCACTTCTGATGCAGACTAACATCATGGGAAAATGAGAAGGTCTTCTATAAACAAGGCAGGAGTCAGCAAAGGAAAACTGCTGAGAGCAAATACTTTCCTTTATTTCCAGATGTATCTATTGTAAGGAAACTATATAGTGTAACTTGGGTGGCAAAGTACATTATACAATGTGACCTTATCCTATGAAGAAATTATTTTTGAGTATAAAGAAAAAGATATTATAACCTGCAACCACCCAAAGACCCTAACACTTAGCTCCTTGCAGTTATTCTTTATTACCAATTTTAGGTTGACAGTTACTTTATATTTACAATTTAAGTGGTTTATTGTGTTCTTTGAGTTATGTAACCTAATCTGCCATTGTTTCCCTATATCATATATAACAGCAGAAGCAGGCCTCTGAAAGAAATGTGTGTTGGATTGCATGTTATTGGTTGGGTGCTTATTGCTGAAAAATATTTACAATGCCATGCTAAAATTTGTATATATATATTTTTTATAGGGCGTCTCAGAACATGTCTCACAACATGTACATTGGGAAAAGAGGAGCTTGGAGAGATGTGTATTCATAGGATGCCTCTCGGAATTAGGTTAGACAGTTGAGATAATTTCCAGATCTGGTCTAGTCCAGAGGATTGAAGTTTATGACCATACCAGGGATTTATGTTGGTTGGCCTGGCACATGGTGTTAAGGAGCACCTGCTATTTTCCAGCTGGGCTTCCAGGTTTGGTTCCTAGGCTCACCTCCCAGTAGGGCCGGATTATGAGAGGGGCACAAGGCCTCCACCACTTGCCCTGTAAAGGGGACCTCCTCTAACTTTTGGGTTATGGTCTGGTCCAGGAGGCTTGCTAGTCTTTGGTCAGCAAAGCCACCACAGGGCAGGATGTAGAGTCTAGAGCAGTAAAGCCGCTGTCAGCAATGCTATAGTGATGGGTGCATGTAGAGCTGTCAATCAGCGGCCACTCACTGCACATAAGTCACCAAGCACAGCCGCTGGCAGCTCAATGCAGGGAACTGTTTTCTGCTGGACCAGCTGGGTGACTACACTACAATCACCCAGAATGGCAAAGCAGGAGTTCCTGAGCAGCACGCACCCGCATAAGGGACTCAATCTGATGTTACAGTAAGTAGGCAGATGCCAGACAAGCACCAATCAGTTACCTGGCTGGACTATTATTTTAAAGGAAAAAAAAATGCTATATCTGGGGCCCCCACCAGATTTTGTTCCCAGGGGCCTCCACCACACTTAATCCAGCCCTGCCTCCCAGGCAAGGGTAGTATGAAATAATTTGAAGGAATGGGTATATTTGTGGAACCGGCGGAGATGAGGTAGAGTGCTGAAATACATAGTACCAGGTGAGGTCAGGAGTAGTCATAGCAAGGCATATTCATCAAATAGCAGTCTAGCAAGACCAACAGAAGAATGAGAACAAGAATCCCATAAACTTAAAATAAAGCAATCAAGATATGTAGACTTTCCAGCACTAGCATACTGCTCCATGTCTCCTTAATTGGATATATTCATGGGACCTGCATGGTGGTCTTAGGGGCATCCACCTAGTATGAGCAAAAGCAGAGCCAACAAGTGAATTCCTGTGCAGTAAGGACATATTGCCCTATCTAGTTTGCCTAATGAGATACCTAATAGTCGCCTACTCTTGCTATCATGCATCCAGACTTGGATGCCTCAGGCCTATGGCTTGATTGCCCCCCATGTAATTGAAATGGTTTATCTTGTATCGATTGCTGACTGTATGGCAACCGCTACTTTATAAAAAAATTAAATGAAATGAAGTTAGGAGCAGAGTTATTGATTTACTAATAGAGAGAAACAGGTTTAATGTAAACATTATTATCATGGGCAGGAGAAGCTTGAGTTGCACAAACTAGTCACTGGACGTTAACACAGCCTCACTTTAAAAAATAAAAATAATTAAAAAATCTTTCAAAAGAACTAATTATGAGGATATATTGAATTTCTTCGGTTTGCTACAATAAATTATATACAAAGTATAACTTTTTGGCAGGACTCAAAGAACATCTAGGGTTAGGCACATATATAGCAGCTCATGCCTAAGCTTAGTATGTCTCCCCATTAACCCTTTCGCTGCCAGCCCACCTGGAGATTGTGTCACGCTCTGTTGCCAGAGCATTTTTTACAATTTTGAGCTACACATGTTTAACTGTAATTTTTGAAGGGATTTTCTGGGACTTCCCATAAAAATTACATATTGTTTTTTTCAGCACAATCTGGGCTTTAACATCATATCTCTTGTTTATCAATTTTGTAGTTTTATCCTAATTATTTTGGGCAAAATATGTGACAGAAAATAAAATATACACACGTTTTTACATTTTGCAGTGTTTTTTTTTTATCGAAAATAAAGGTTTTTCAATAAAAACATATTGAGGGTAAAAGCCCCATTTCTCCCGGTTACAACGGTACCACACATGTATTAGTAGACACCCTTTCCTGCCCAGGAGACCCCAGAAACTGCAAAGAGCGCTAGAGGAGATTTTCAGATAAAATACAAATACTTTGCGCTCCTCGCAGTTTTTCAAAAAATACAACCCTTTACATTTGAAATACCCCCCACAAACTATATATTTTTGGAAAGTGCACAATTCAAGGTTTCTAAAAATACTAGGCTTGTTGACGTGGGTGTATGCGATCGGACTCTATTGATTGGCAGAATCTCTGCTTCCAAAGGATTTCCCTAAAAAAATAAGCAAAAAGCAGATTGTAAAACATTTTTTCCTATAAAAACAATAAGCAAGCAAGAACTAACGCAGTAAATCTGAAAGCACAAGGTCTGCTGAAAAAAACAATACCCCACATGCATAGGTACTTTGAAGGGTAGAGTTGCCAAACACCCCAAAGTCAAGCATGCGTTTGAGGGTAATTTTACTTGCAAAAATCAGCAGCGCACACAAAGTGCGCACCTTGCAGTTTCTCCAAATTTACAACCCTTTACATTTGAAATACCCCCCACAAACTATATATTTTTGGAAAGTACATACCTCAAGCTTTCTAAGCCTACTGGGCTTGTTGTCGTCGGTTCATTTCTTCGGACTATATTGATTGGCAGAACGTCTGGTTTCAAAGGTTTACCCTAAAAAAATAAGCAAAAAGCAGATTGTAAAACATTTTTTACTATAAAAACAATAAGCAAGCACGAACTAACGCAGTAAATCTGAAAGCACAAGGTCTGCTGAAAAAACAATACCCCACATGCATAGGTACTTTGAAGGGTAGAGTTGCCAAACACCCCAAAGTCAAGCATGCGTTTGAGGGTAATTTTACTTGCAAAAATCAGCAGCGCACACAAAGTGCGCACCTTGCAGTTTCTCCAAATTTACAACCCTTTACATTTGAAATACCCCCCACAAACTATATATTTTTGGAAAGTACATACCTCAAGCTTTCTAAGCCTACTGGGCTTGTTGGCGTCGGTTCATTTCTTCGGACTATATTGATTGGCAGAACGTCTGGTTTCAAAGGTTTACCCTAAAAAAATAAGCAAAAAGCAGATTGTAAAACATTTTTTCCTATAAAAACAATAAGCAAGCAAGAACTAACGCAGTAAATCTGAAAGCACAAGGTCTGCTGAAAAAAACAATACCCCACATGCATAGGTACTTTGAAGGGTAGAGTTGCCAAACACCCCAAAGTCAAGCATGCGTTTGAGGGTAATTTTACTTGCAAAAATCAGCAGCGCACACAAAGTGCGCACCTTGCAGTTTCTCCAAATTTACAACCCTTTACATTTGAAATACCCCCCACAAACTATATATTTTTGGAAAGTACATACCTCAAGCTTTCTAAGCCTACTGGGCTTGTTGTCGTCGGTTCATTTCTTCGGACTATATTGATTGGCAGAACGTCTGGTTTCAAAGGTTTACCCTAAAAAAATAAGCAAAAAGCAGATTGTAAAACATTTTTTACTATAAAAACAATAAGCAAGCACGAACTAACGCAGTAAATCTGAAAGCACAAGGTCTGCTGAAAAAAACAATACCCCACATGCATAGGTACTTTGAAGGGTAGAGTTGCCAAACACCCCAAAGTCAAGCATGCGTTTGAGGGTAATTTTACTTGCAAAAATCAGCAGCGCACACAAAGTGCGCACCTTGCAGTTTCTCCAAATTTACAACCCTTTACATTTGAAATACCCCCCACAAACTATATATTTTTGGAAAGTACATACCTCAAGCTTTCTAAGCCTACTGGGCTTGTTGGCGTCGGTTCATTTCTTCGGACTATATTGATTGGCAGAACGTCTGGTTTCAAAGGTTTACCCTAAAAAAATAAGCAAAAAGCAGATTGTAAAACATTTTTTACTATAAAAACAATAAGCAAGCACGAACTAACGCAGTAAATCTGAAAGCACAAGGTCTGCTGAAAAAAACAATACCCCACATGCATAGGTACTTTGAAGGGTAGAGTTGCCAAACACCCCAAAGTCAAGCATGCGTTTGAGGGTAATTTTACTTGCAAAAATCAGCAGCGCACACAAAGTGCGCACCTTGCAGTTTCTCCAAATTTACAACCCTTTACATTTGAAATACCCCCCACAAACTATATATTTTTGGAAAGTACATACCTCAAGCTTTCTAAGCCTACTGGGCTTGTTGGCGTCGGTTCATTTCTTCGGACTATATTGATTGGCAGAACGTCTGGTTTCAAAGGTTTACCCTAAAAAAATAAGCAAAAAGCAGATTGTAAAACATTTTTTACTATAAAAACAATAAGCAAGCACGAACTAACGCAGTAAATCTGAAAGCACAAGGTCTGCTGAAAAAAACAATACCCCACATGCATAGGTACTTTGAAGGGTAGAGTTGCCAAACACCCCAAAGTCAAGCATGCGTTTGAGGGTAATTTTACTTGCAAAAATCAGCAGCGCACACAAAGTGCGCACCTTGCAGTTTCTCCAAATTTACAACCCTTTACATTTGAAATACCCCCCACAAACTATATATTTTTGGAAAGTACATACCTCAAGCTTTCTAAGCCTACTGGGCTTGTTGGCGTCGGTTCATTTCTTCGGACTATATTGATTGTATACTCTTTACTGCAGCCGTGACATCAGATTATAGGATATAGCTGAGGAATCCCATTATAAGATCAGTGCAGTGATCAATGACCAATATCAGGAATCAAGAACCTGAAATTGGTCACATTTTATCATCACATGCCATAAGTAACCAGCTGCTCCTGCTCCACCATTTCCCATCGGAACAGCAAAAACAAACAAAAAGAAAATAATATAATGGGAACACAAGATACCTAAATCCTAAAAGGGGCCTACCTACCAAAAAAAAAAATGCATTGCTCAATAATTTAGTTGAGTATGGTATACCTCAAAACAATCTTCGAGGCATAACCCGGGTTGGCTGGGACAGGTCGGGCAATAATATCGCACATCTCTTCTAATGCCACGCTTCCTACAAACCCTACAAGCTCTCTGGGGATACCGCTTTTTACCAACTTCGGGAAGCAACTTTATAAAGTGCTTCCCTACTAATCTGGCCTGGTTGTCATTGGTAGCCAGATCTGGTGCTTCCGCAGTATCCCCAAACAACAAAGCAGGGAGTAACTGCTGCTGGTATTTTATGTACGATAAATTGGAGCCTGGCACTGCTGCCTTGAAGGCAACAAAGCTGTTGTAAGTTGCCATTTGGACCAAATGGATGGCAACTTTAGTGTACCAGGCTCGAGTTTTTCGGGTGGCGTTGTAATAAGTTAATATTTGGTCCGTTTTATCAACGCCACCCATGAATTTATTATAATCGGTTATGCAACGTGGCTTTTGGGAAGGGGCTCGGGGACCACGTTGCCTTACATTCACAACTGACTCATCGTGGAGTGTTGTCAGAAGGAATACATGTTTTTTGCCCATGTATTTCATGGCCAGGACCTCATCGCTTCTTAGAGCATAAGACTCCCCCCTTTTTAATTTTTTTTCAAGTAGTGGCCTGGGCAACCCTTTGCGTTTACGGTTGATGGTGCCGCAGGCCGGGGTATCCAACCAATAAAGGGCGCGAAATAAGGGGATGCTGGTATAGAAGTTGTCCACATATAAGTGGTAACCTTTACCCAACAATGGAGTCATGAGGTCCCAAACGATCTTTCCACTTATTGACAAATCAGGGGGACAACCAGGGGGGTCCAGATAGGTGTCCTTTCCCTCATAGATTCGAAAATATTTGATGTAGCCGGTCACACTATCGCATAATTGGTAAAATTTAATCCCGTAGCGGGCACGCTTGCTAGGGATATATTGCCGAAAAACAATGCGCCCTTTGAAAAGCAGTAGTGACTCGTCAATTGATAATTTTTGGCCGGGGGTGTACACTACTGCGAAGCGATCTGACAGGCTGTTGAGCAGGGGCCGTAATTTATGCAGCCTGTCGTGACCGGGCTCACCACGGGGAATAGCAGTGGAATTGTCGTTAAAATGCAGAAACCGCAGTAAAATTTGGTAGCGGTTTCTGGACATTACGGCCGGAAATAATGGAGTTGCCAATATGGTTTGGGTATCCCAGTAGGACGAAATACTAAATTTTTTTAGGATACCCATTGCTAGAGTGAGCCCCCAAAATTTCTTTATCTCACTCAAATTTGTGGGATGCCATGCCTGAGCTCGGGCGTGCCTCTGCAGGGGGTTTTGCGCTAAGACCTGCTCGGCATAGAGATTGGTATAGAAGACCATATCCAGTAGGATGGCTTCTGTGAGGAACAATTTGAAAAAGTCAATGACACCAAAATTTGTGGTGTCTACATTGACCCCGGGGACCGAATCAAAAGGGGGAATTTCGGGGGAAAAATTATTAGGAGGCCTCCACGCAGACGCTCCTTCACCAGCTGCAGCACTCGATGCCTCACCCTGCACTACACTCGCCTGAAGCGTGGCCTCACTTTGTGCGGTACTATCCCTTCTAAGGTGGCTACTACTGGCAGCACTGCTCGGCTGTGTGTCCTCAGTAGAGTATACACTGTCTGACTCGCTATCTGATGGGAAGTACTCGGACCCTGACTCACTAAAATCTTCCGAGTCAGACGCCATCAGGTAAGCCGCAGCTTCCTGTGCAGTGTACCGCTTACCAGCCATACCCCAATGCAAGAAAAAATCTAAAAAAAAAAGGCTACAACTAAAGGCTACAACTAAAGGCTACAACTAAAGGCTACAACTAAAGGCTACAACTAAAGGCTACAACTAAAGGCTACAACTAAAGACAAATTACAAAAAAATACAATACAATAAAACAAAGCAAAAAAACAGACAAAAAATACAATACAATAAAACAAAGCAAAAAAACAGACAAAAATAGAAATAAAAGTTACAACCCGATGAGGAGTGGTGGAGTCAGGAGCAGCAGGTCACAGGATCCCAGCTAAGCAGAGAAGGGGCCAACGTCTCCAAAGAAGGAAGGGGCCAACAATTCACCAAAATCCAAAACACCTAAGGAAAAAAGGAAAAAGTTAAGATTAGGGAGTGTGGGTGAACTGAATGCCTGATAATAACTACCTGATCCCCCAAACTAACGACACATGCATGGGCAACAGCCGCACTATGCTATACCTAGAGCGGTGGTAAGGTAAGTTTTACTGGCAATCGAGGGGATTCACTCTACTAGTGACTCCCCTGGAGATGAGCGAACTTCTTAAAAATTCGATTCTGGCGATTCGCTGAATTTCTCCAAGAAATTCGGGTTCGCCCGAATTGAACTTGAGCGAATCGCTTCCGGCGCCCGCTGACAGCGCAGCCGCCCTCTCCGCTCCCACCATGCCGGCATTTTTTTTTTTTGGCAAACACTTACCGGCATGGAGGGAACGAGGAGGCCGGCGCCGCTGTCAGCTGTCATCAGAGGGCGCGTCAGCAGAGGAGGCCTGCGCGCCAGCCTCCTCGCTTCCTCCATGCCGGTAAGTGTTTGCCAAAAAAAAAAATGCCGGCATGGTGGGAGCGGGGAGGCCGGCTGCACTGACAGCGGGCGCCGGAAGCGATTCGCTGATAGCGCAGCCGGCCTACCCGCTCCCACCATGCCGGCATTTTTTTTGCTGCATGGGGGTGACAGGATGCATGGCTGCATGGGGGTGACAGGATGGCTGGATTGGGGGTGAGAGGATGGATGGATGGATTGCTGCATGGGGGTGACAGGATGCATGGCTGCATGGGGGGTGACATGATGCATGGCTGCATGGGGGGTGACATGATGCATGGCTGCATGGGGGGTGACATGATGCATGGCTGCATGGGGGGGTGACATGATGCATGGCTGCATGGGGGGGTGACATGATGCATGGCTGCATGGGGGGTGGCAGGATGCATGGCTGCATGGGGGGTGGCAGGATGCATGGCTGCATGGGGGGTGGCAGGATGCATGGCTGCATGGGGGGTGGCAGGATGCATGGCTGCATGGGGGGTGGCAGGATGCATGGCTGCATGGGGGGTGGCAGGATGCATGGCTGCATGGGGGGTGGCAGGATGCATGGCTGCATGGGGGGTGGCAGGATGCATGGCTGCATGGGGGGTGGCAGGATGCATGGCTGCATGGGGGGTGGCAGGATGCATGGCTGCATGGGGGGTGGCAGGATGCATGGCTGCATGGGGGGTGGCAGGATGCATGGCTGCATGGGGGGTGGCAGGATGCATGGCTGCATGGGGGGTGGCAGGATGCATGGCTGCATGGGGGGTGGCAGGATGCATGGCTGCATGGGGGGTGGCAGGATGCATGGCTGCATGGGGGGTGGCAGGATGCATGGCTGCATGGGGGGTGGCAGGATGCATGGCTGCATGAGGGGTGGCAGGATGCATGGCTGCATGGGGGGTGGCAGGATGCATGGCTGCATGGGGGGTGGCAGGATGCATGGCTGCATGGGGGGTGGCAGGATGCATGGCTGCATGGGGGGTGGCAGGATGGCTGGATTGGGGGTGAGAGGATGGATGGATGGCTGCATGGGGGTGAAGCAGCGGCGGCGGTGATCCTGCGGCGGCGGCGATCCTGCGGCCCCCCGCCCCGGACCCAGAGCCAACCCCTCAGCACCCCACTAATGATGCCCCCAGCCCCCCTCCTCCCTCTGTGGCCATGATGGGGAGGGGCCCCTGAACTTGAAGCCGGCAATGCGCGACCCCCTGGCCCACGCCCTGTGCCCCGCACTCACCCGGAGATATGGGTGCTCCTGTGGAGGGGTTCCCCAGAAAGGTTTGGCCACCAGATCGGCCACGGGCAGACGATCGGCGCTGTCACCCTGCCACCCACCACCCCCAACAACACCAATAACCCCCCAACAACACCAATAACCCCCCAACAACACCAATAACCCCCGCACACACCCGCACACACCCCTCCTACCTCAGATCGAGACGTCAACAGGAGAACGCAGGCTGGTTTTATAGAGGCGGCGCCGGCTAATGACAGCAGCCGTGCGCCCCTCTTCTAATTGGTCCAGCGAAGATCTGGTGATAAGGGTGAGGCCAGGGTCACGTCCAGATGACCCTCGAGGACCCATCTTGAAGGTGGAGGCAAGATCCGTGCTGCAATCGGCCGCTGATCGTCTGCAGGTGAGTGCATGTCAAGCACGTAACACCTACGTGCTTGGCACTTAACGCCCAGCCAAGCCAGCACGTAGGTGTTACGGGCTTGGCAACTAAAGGGTTAAGGATAGGTAAACATATTGAGTTTGATGTCTAAATTAAATTCTCTTTAAATGGTCATATAGGTAAACTTTACATGAAAAAAAAACAGAAGATGACATGGCGCATTAAGGAGTCTGAAGATGGGAAGCAAGCTGCTTAAATAGTGTAAACTAATTAGTCCAGTGAATTGTTTTCCTGAGCTTCATGAGATATGAAATATTGGCATCAGTGCATGAAATACACTCTGCCTCACTGCTTCTTTCAATTTATTTTGTTACTGTCACATGTGCCCAAATCAGAGGAGCTAAAATTAAAGGGGTTAGATGTGTAGCTAATTTATGTATGAATGCAGTGGCGGCCAGGGCCATTGTAGGCAGTTATATCACAGCTGTTATTTTCTATTAGTGATAGGTTGTATAGAACATTGACTACTGAAGACAGCACACTGGCTTTTATGTGCTTTATTTATATACACATTCATAAATTTAATGGACAGTACTTTATTTGGCTAATGTAATATCTTTCTTGTTGCTCTAGTCCTAAAGAGAGTCCAGTGTGTTGTCCAGCCAATCGTGGTTAAAAATTAGCTTTTAATAGTTAAGCTTAAAAAATCAGAGTAAGCCCATCTGTAATAGATACATGAAAGTCCGCACCTAATAGCTTAAACAGAGCAGATAAAAATCCTGTGTGACACGTTTCGAGCCACTGCGGGCTCTTAATCATACAAAGAATGAGAGAATCAAAACTGGACCCAGGGGTACATAACTACTGAGGCCAGGTGAGATGTTTGCCCCAGGCAAAATCATCTTAAGGAAAGGGAGGCGACAATCGCTAGACCTATTTTTTTTAAGTAGCTCATTGGTTGTTCAGCAGGGATTGGCACTGCTGCACACCGTCATCTTGTTTCTCAATACATTCAATCATTGGTGGCCCCTGCTCAGCATGCTGGTGTGACCTGGCTCTTTCCTATTATAGGAGCAGTGCCCGCTTGCCTTGTAGGGGGTAGAGGCTAGATTCTCCACTGACTGGACCTTAAAGTGGACCAAAACCCAGGATTATGACTATCCTGGGGTTTGGTCCTTTCCCCAGCGGGGTGGCTTCTGTCTGAAACGCCCCAGATTGCCGAGCGTAACTCAGCTCTTCCCAGTCCTAAGGCGCATGCGCGGCCGCTCGTCCAATCAGCCGCTGATGTCACATCGCCTAAGCCTTCATCTAAGGCCAGTGACCACATCCCCCGCTTCCCTCTAACATGGAACGTGCCCTGCTAGAGGGATAGTGGGGGTGTGACCGTGGCTCGCGCATGCGCCGTTGGACTGGGATGCAAGGTACGTGAATGGGGTGACCTGAATCTAGATTCCCGGGGCCGGGAATTGATCAGCCTGGGAATCTATAAGATTCCCGGATTGCACTGGGTTTTGGTCCACTTTAAGTCTAAAAGAGTTTAGATCTATCAGAAACCCTTCCTTAACATGGACCAAAACCTGTGATTTTAAACGCCACAGGTTTTGGTCCACTTTGGGAGCATGTGTGAACCCCCCCCCCCGAACCGCCCTTATAGAAGACCATTCCGACATTCGCATGCGCAAGCTCTCATCCAATCAGCACCTTATGCTGTACATATTCATGCACAGCATACTGCTTTGTTTGTAACGCTCTGGCGTTACAGAGAAGGTCCGTAGCCTCTCTGTGGTCTGTGCCATTATCCCATCATCAGTATATCTAAGTTGGTGTATTCACCATACCTCAGACACAAACAGGCCGGGATACGGGGGTTCACAGAGGGGTATTTGGTCAGCTAAAGGACTTCAGGGCCACAACCAGTTGTTGTTTCTCTTTAAAGGGCATAAAAAATCAGGGAGCCCTGCAATGTGAAAACCACTTTGTTCCACGGTCCTGCGGTGGTCATATGTGACTGTAAGCAGAGCGCTCTCCATTGCAGTGACATCCCCTCCCTGTCCACATTGAAGCCACCACCAGCACACCATCAGGTTTTCAGAGTAGGGAGATTTACACTGTGGAGCAAACCGATTTTGGTTTTTACCTTCACTACAGTCTTTGAGACATTTAGTCCTTGATTCACAAAAAGTTGGAAAAAACTCTCATGGTAGTAAAATATTCAATTCATGAGAAAAAGCCTGAGAATTTCACTGTTAGTGAATAACCAGATAGGAACACGATGCAAATCAATGGCAGCTTTTTACTACAGGTAAAAAGTTCAATACCTTTTTCAAGAGTAAAAAAGTGCCCTTGACTTGTTTTCTTAGCTGGTTATTCACTAACAGTGACATTCTCAGGCTTTTTTTACTACCATGAGGGTTTTTTCAACTCTTAGTGAATCAAAGCCTCAGTTTTGGTCCTCCTTAATGATTAATTAGGTAATAAGTAACCAAAACCTGCTACCTTCTCTCTTCTACACATTCTAGTTTGCATTCAGGACATACATGACACAATGAAGCAAGCAAGCTAAAGGAAGAATATAAGTTTGCTGTTTAAAACATCAAAAAACTGCTGGCTTCATGTTATTATTGTGCTATTCAGGTTAAATCCAAAATAATAAAACATTTTTAAATCCTGTCTGAAATTGTACTACAGCAACCTTCTTAATAAATAAAATGAGCCACAGGATTGATTGATAGACCAGGGAAAACTGCCAATTCTTAGCGGTTGCCCAACTCAAATAATTCTTCAGTGTTGTTTTTCCAACAAAAATGTTCCAACATCTTAAAAGATTTTGTCATCGTCTGCAATTATGTTTTTGATAACTGAACTTGGTAATCATACGCACACATATAAGATGCACCAGACAATAAGACGCACCTGAAAAAAAACCTAATAACATGCAGTGTGCCACCCCCCCCCCCAAAAAACCTAATAATATGCAGTGTGCAAAATCCCCCCCAAGAACACCATAAAAGGCAGTGTGCAGAGCCCTCATCCTAATCACCCCATTACAGGCAGTGGGCAGAGCCCTCATCCTAATCACCCCACTACAGGCAGTGTGCAGAGCCCTCCTCCCAATCACCCCATTACAGGCAGTGTGCAGAGCCCTCCTCCCAATCACCCCATTACAGGCAGTGTGCAGAGCCCTCCTCCCAATCACCCCATTACAGGCAGTGTGCAGAGCCCTCCTCCCAATCACCCCATTACAGGCAGTGTGCAGAGCCCTCCTCCCAATCACCCCATTACAGGCAGTGTGCAGAGCCCTCCTCCCAATCACCCCATTACAGGCAGTGTGCAGAGCCCTCCTCCCAATCACCCCATTACAGGCAGTGTGCAGAGCCCTCCTCCCAATCACCCCATTACAGGCAGTGTGCAGAGCCCTCCTCCCAATCACCCCATTACAGGCAGTGTGCAGAGCCCTCCTCCCAATCACCCCACTACAGGCAGTGTGCAGAGCCCTCCTCCCAATCACCCCATTACAGGCAGTGTGCAGAGCCCTCCTCCCAATCACCCCATTACAGGCAGTGTGCAGAGCCCTCCTCCCAATCACCCCATTACAGGCAGTGTGCAGAGCCCTCCTCCCAATCACCCCATTTCAGGCAGTGTGCAGAGCCCTCCTCCCAATCACCCCAATACAGGCAGTGTGCAGAGCCCTCCTCCCAATCACCCCATTACAGGCGGTGTGCAGAGCCCTCCTCCCAATCACCCCATTACAGGCAGTGTGCAGAGCCCTCCTCCCAATCACCCCATTACAGGCAGTGTGCAGAGCCCTCCTCCCAATCACCCCATTACAGGCAGTGTGCAGAGCCCTCCTCCCAATCACCCCATTACAGGCAGTGTGCAGAGCCCTCCTCCCAATCACCCCATTACAGGCAGTGTGCAGAGCCCTCCTCCCAATCACCCCATTACAGGCAGTGTGCAGAGCCCTCCTCCCAATCACCCCATTACAGGCAGTGTGCAGAGCCCTCCTCCCAATCACCCCATTACAGGCAGTGTGCAGAGCCCTCCTCCTAATCACCTCATTACAGGCAGTGTGCAGAGCCCTCCTCCCAATCACCCCATTACAGGCAGTGTGCAGAGCCCTCCTCCCAATCACCCCATTACAGGCAGTGGGGATAATCCACCCATCATCCTATAACAAGTAGGCAGAATCCCCCAAGAAGCGGCAGGTGTTAATGGTGCTTTGCAGATACAGAATATTACTGTATGAACACCGCCAGGGGATTGCCAAGGCTGTGGAAGTGACACCCTTTGTGGCACCATACATAGCACTTGCACACCCTCCTCTTTGGTGAACCCAATTAATTACCTGCAGAAAAGGGGATGTGCAAGCCCAAAATGATTATAAATGATGGGGGGAGGGCTATAAATAGAGGGCCCATATATTTGGAGAGGTAAGGCAATCATGATGTGTTTTGCTAGCATGTGGGAAATGTGTTTTAACAAATGATTGTGAGACCCAGGCCGGTCCCCAGCCCTTCAAAAGTAAACCATTACCTTGCTATTAAACTTTTAAAAGCATCTGATCTTATTCATTTTAATATAAATGTAATAATTAGGTTGTGTAGAGAAATGACATATGAGAAAAAAAATCACTCTAAGAGAGTTTGTGGAGACAGGGGGTAACCTGGTAATTGGATGGTTTAAAAGCAAACAGGTCAAAGGTTAGTAAATACGTCATTTCTTTGAAAGGTAAAACTAGTAGCGTTCTATGACTCTCTGGCATCCAAAGTAGTAAGTGACCCAATCCTAAGGATTCTTGTGAGTTACAGCACTGATGGCCGCTGCAGCCATGGGAGCCTCTGGCTTAGAGACGTACATCTAATTAGCCTGTCTGCCTTCAGCAATGCATTTTGTATTTGTATGCACCTAACTGACATGTGATAAAGATAAAATATACGCCAGAGGTTCAGTGTCAGCCTCTGCATCAAACTCCACCTTACCCTGCTAGCACTTTGACAGATACTTTTTAACAGGGCTCTCTCAAGTGGCCACTAGAGCTGATTGTTTGTGTCTTTTATTTACTTATAAATAACTAAATATTTCCTGCACTCTGTTGAACAAGTTTTGCTAAAATGAAAAGCTTACATAAAAGCACAAACCAATTTGTCAATCCCTTATAAGCGTATACTACATTTTTAGACTTATTACTGTGTTTTGGGCTCGAGTACATCTTCCCTTTGGGAGTAAGCAAAATGTGATCACCATCTTGTATATGCTTTACGATCAAAACAAGAGTTGTAATTTTTTATAGCCAGAAGTGTATAATAGTTTTATAGGGCCCAATAGCACACCAAGTGCTATGGACGGCATTTACAGGGCAGAGTGCAGCTGGGAAGCAACACTCTTATACTCTAACCCCTGCATTTGGCTCTCCATCCCCCAAGGGGCTCGTCCAAATGGATGCAGCGCTGTGTGATACTGGATGAGCTGTGCAAGGGATGGAATGCATCAACTACTACGTTGTCCCCAGCTCCTCCATTGCAGCCCCCCACAGTCCATTTTATAACTGGGGGCAAGAGACAGCCAACAAAGAGGACCAAAGAAGCAGGGGCAGCACCTATTACTGGGCCTCTTTCTACCTGGTAGCAGCTCCCTTTGCTGTCTCTTTGGTATGTAAGCCATTGGTTATTGCTTATTATAAAGCCTTGGTTGACCACAGGTCCTTTCAAGGCCAGATTAATGACACATGATTCATCTACAGCCTCAAAAGGCACAATGCACTGTTTCAGCACATATCAGTACCCATTTGCCCCACAGAACTTTGGTGTATAAATAGTAGGCCAAACCAAAAACGGGTTAGTGGTCCACCTCCAAACATCATAGCCAGTCCAGCAAGCACCCATAATGGGAATTATGTCTTCCAGGTGCCACACTAAAGCATAATCCAAAAGAGAAAGAAGAGGCAAATGTATCCACTGGTATCAGATAGAGATGTGGTCAAGTGCAAGCAATGGTGGGTAGCTTTTTATTCTTTGAATCTACCAGATTTGGGATACCCACCACTGAATTATATCTAGGAACCCCAAATACAGGCTGAATTAATCATTCAGTGCATCACTGTCGCATCCTACGTGGCCTAATTAGTCCTGATAGTGCAGAGGATAAGAAGGGCACAGTAAGTGCATTCCTGGATCATGGTAAGTAAAGTATTAAAGCCCAATTTTTGGACTTCCTAGCAATTGGTATGGCGTCTGGGGCCAGATAAATAGTTCCAAGCACAGCCGCACTCTTACCCTCTGTATTGTGTGGGTGCACGGTTCGCGGAGACGCCGCAAATACCAGTCTGTTTGTGAAGAACCAAACAGACTGGGGCCATATAAACACACATGAGGTCATTTGGGGACAGTTACATTTTTATAGAATAAATATACTCCAGTATTCACAATCTTGAGTCCATTTTTTAATGAAATGTGTGTTTTTATCCCATGTATACCAACCAGGCAGGTTCATATCCTACAGTTATCAGAATTAAAACATTTTTTTAGGGAATTATAAAGATTTTCTCAGGTTAAAACATTTGGAAAGGTCTCTAATAAAGAGAAAGAAAATTCTGTATGTCAGTGCTCGGGTCTTCCTGGTTGCTCTATGTGATAATTCCTACAATGCTTTCTCGTATCTGTCATGTCTCATTGCATAGAGTTTATGTGATTCGTGTACTTAGCACCAAATAAAATGATCCACTTGGGGCTGCACAGTATTACTTAACCTGACCTGGAACTTTTGGAAGTTTAATATATACAAGAGTAGTAAACTTAAAATGAAGGTAGTGATGCAACATGTCTGGCTCCAAGAGAAATAAAGGATTTGTAAGCTTATCTTTAGAGATTTGCTCTGGACTCTCCACAACAGGCCAAGTTCATTTTCAAGCTGAAAGATCCCTGTTTCTGCTTAACCAAAGAAAACATGATCTTTACTGTTCATTCGCTAGCTTCTTGCAGTCTTCTTTTTATTACATTGTTCATGTTGTTTTAAAGTTTAAAAGAGAAATGTCAAAACAATTTTCTCTCCTTCAAGTGTATGTACCTGTAGTGGCTTTTTACAACGAAAAGTACAAAAAATATTTTTGATCCACTTGAAACTTTGACTGACCTCCTATGAGTAGTAATACCACATGATTGCTTGACTACACTCACCCTAAAGGGCATCTGTAAGCTAAATTCAGGAGATCGGTCTATTATAACAAGGGAAGACTTGGAATGGTGCTTTTTTTAAAGCACGCATAAGACCTTCTAATGCAGAGAACCAATTTACTGGTGACATACAGTAGGGGACTAACAGGTTTGTCTAGAATGGGTGACGACCAACAATAGTTGTGGCCATCTTTGCCCTGGCTTGTGCTCTTTTTAAATAACCATGTTCAGGGGTATTTTGTAAAACTAATGAGAACCTGACCAGAGCTTGAACACAACACTATCTTTTTAATGTTTCAATGGACCTTCAGTTAAAAGAAACTAAAAATCTACTTACTTGGCACCTCCTGATTTATGATATCGGACTAGTTAAAAACAGTAGTGAGATTTTGCAAAATACTTGTCCTCCTGCAGTAGGTTTAGCAGTGGTCACCACAACTGATCTTCTAATGTTCCTTGCCCCACTGTTGATCAGTAGGTTTTGCAGGGGGGATGTGCATGCGCCATGCTTGCTGCCATACTGTACATGACCACCCTGAAAACTCCAACAGGTGATGGGGGGGTCATGCGAGAAATGTAAGCTCAGACCATGCTGCCCTTTGGTCATTTTTGCCAAGAGTCTGAAAGAGCTGAAGTCATTGCCAGGTTAGCCATGCACCCTGCTTGCATTTCTATACAATAGTGACTGAAGATGTTATGTTTCTATTAATACATTTTTTACTTTTTTCCTGCATCTTATAACAAAGGACCTCATTAATATGTATGAAAAGCAACATTTCCATTGAACAGGGATTTAAGTTATGGTGGCACTAAACCACATAATGTCATAAAGCAAAATGAAATATTATTATGCAGGCTTCAAAATAGCGTCCGTTATGACATCTGGTATGTTTTACGGCAGCAGTACTGTCAAGATCTTGTTCCAGACCTCTAAAAGCAAATAAACAATAAACTATAACAAACATACTGTAATCTAGATAATGGCCATTTATGCTAGCCTTGCTTTCATAAAACACAAGCAGAGGCGGTTATTTTTTGCTCTTTTTGTTGAAATAATTCAACGGTTAATAGCATAAACGTGATTTTAAATAGCTAATTCATAGTTCATGAACCCAGTACAAGAGGAAAGTATATTGTAAGGTGTTTGGTTATTATGTCTAGATGGCTAAACATAGCCACTATGGACAAAACCTTTAAAGTATTGCTACATAAATAGAATATTATCCAAGGGGTTCAATAAAGGCCTGTGAAGCCTACATGGTCAGGTACTCAGAAATTAATATCAAAGGGTGGTTTAATCACAAATAGCATCTATAGGTAGCTTTACACCTCTTTCAATAATTTGTATTATTATCAACTATAACAGAGCTATTCATAGGTGAAAAAGAATGTCCCCCTTTTCTTACATGCACTCATGTAGCTAAGGGGAATTCAGTGAATAAAACAGGTCAGGTTTGTTGGGTTGGGGTTACGAGGGGTATTTGTGTTTGTTGCCATTTGGTTGATCCAGCAAGAAATGTAACAGGAAATCATGTGATTTTTCTTCCAGACAGTCCAAGGCACAACTCAATACCTAGGTACATCTTACATTCCAAGAAAACCTATATGTAATATGAATGACTATAAAGCTAAAAAAAAGAGTAGTAAAAATATCTTTTAGAAATTGAAATGGAAAAAAGGGGGGGGGGGGGAAATAAAAGAGGGGTCTTTACTATTTATGGCAACATGGCATCTTCAAAAACAGTTGAGATATTTTATAGTAAAGTCACCAAAATATAGAGGCCTCCCTCCATCACCGGGGCTCTTAATTTCAGCAGCACATATTATTATTATCAATAATATTTTTTTATATTGCACCATCATATTCCATGGTGCTGTAAAAAGTGTGAATTACAGGAGGACAAGTTACATACTTATAATACATGGGCCATTATGAGTTGTATATAGTTAATATGACTAATATGACAATTAGTTCTCCAATTACTGATTACCCCCACCCCCCACCCCACATCTCTATTGGTTGGATACAGGGCAGATTGCAGTCAAATGTTAGCCCAGGATTTTATTAACCCTGTCAGCCTATGATCAGCCCATGAGTGTGCTTCATAGCTGAGGCTATAGCATTGCAGGGACAGATCAAGGTTGATATGGATATGGCCACTCCTAAAGTATGCGCAAAAAAACCTAAATCACCAAGACCAAGAATGCTAGACAAAAAAGCCTTTAAGATCGGGTTGTCCCACATTTTGAAACCCCCATGTTTACCCCTTCTTCCTAATAAATGTGTATGGCCCCTGTGGCATCCTCGGTCTGCTCGCTCTCCGACTTGAAGGCCAACTTGAATGGCTGCAGGTGAGTGTGTGCAAAGCAGAGGGAGTAGGAGTTCTGCCGGGCACTGCGTCAATGACGTTAGAGCATGAGCGTGTTCGTCATTGCTGCAGCACCTGACATCATTCCCACTCCCTCTGCCCTGTCCGCACCTGCTGGTAGCCATTTAAGTCTGCCTTCCACCTGGAGGGTAAAAACCAGGGATGACACTGGAGGACTGCTCATGTACCGTAACATCGAGGGATGAGTATATGGCGAACAGGTTGGATTTTGCACACATTTGGAGGGGGGGTCACACAAATAGAGAAACTGTACAGCTACCACAGTACCTTAATCATAAATAATAATCATCTTTTGCTGCATTTCCATTATCCTGGCCTTGTTAGAATAGTTGTTATCCTAATGTTACTTTATTTTGCTATACCCTTGGTTTTATAATAATTCAGTTGCTTTGTGAATCCTCCAGTCATTTCTCTTGCTTCTCATCATACTGGTTTGGGATTTATTGCAATTCTCTTTCATTATCAATGTTTTTTTGTCCTTGATTTAATACAGCTACAGTATGTTTTATGCTTGTTTGTTGGAAGACTGCAAAAAAGGCTATAAAAATAGTGACACGCTGGTTTAAAAAATGACAGGAGCATATTTAGCCTGCCACAGAACAGTTTAACTGGAGCACTTTGCTATGTCTACATTAGAATATGGCCTACCCGGATTTACAAAAATCTTGTAATATATAGTCGGGCAAATGAGAATTTGTTAATGCATTGTGTCAATAAAACCTCTAACTTTATACACCATTATATTTCACTGCTAAAAAGCTGACTAATGAAGTACGGAGTGCCCTATTGAAAGAAAGCAAATGAAGCTCTGTAGCCAGCTACTTCTTTTCTTTTGTAAAAAAAAATAATTAGCTACTCAGGGACTTTTGTGGATTCTATTAAGAAAAACCTGTGATTCTGCTCTTTTAATAATAATTAATCAGCCTTTATCAGTCTTCCTATTCACTTATTCTATTTTTATAGTTGTAGCTTTTGTGCTATTTTGTGCATTCACCCCTCCTACATTTTTACATCATTATTTTACAGGGGTTTAAAGTTGTTTTGAACCTTATAAATGAAACGCTGGTTAACATCTCTGGCTTACATGTTATTAGGGGATGCCATCTTTCCCAGACATCTGTGTGAATATCTTGTATTTTAGTTTATGGCTAATCCTACAGACTGACCCCTGAAAGAAATCCTTTTTAGACTTTGTTACTGCTCGTTATACAACATTAGCTATGCAGATCAATGTCCATAGGCTTTTCCAGGAAAGGAGGGGTTAATTAGTCTCAGCAAGCAATTATAGGAATGTTGTGATTCTCTAAAATAGCTATGTGAATCCTCTGTGTATCTTTTATCTTAGTTGATGGCAGACCCTTCCACTTTTGGCACATGAAACATGTAAAACTGGATCTTTAGAGTAGAGGTGTTTCCCAGTGATTATGATAAATGGATTGAAACTCCTTCTGTCTAGCAGTAATTGCATTGGCTAATATTACAGTATATGCAATGTCAGGCACTTTGTTCAGTTTTTAAACTCATTTGAAAACAGATAAATCTATCACTAACTAAACTAAATAAAGTTGTTTCAGAGGTTAGGTTGCTCAATAACTAATTTACAATCAATTATTCTAGAGTCAAAGTATATCTGATGAAAACTAAGGTTCTCAGAGGTTGGCATATGTAAAGTTAACTCCACTTTTACTCCAGCAGCCACTAGCTGGAGCAGTGTTTCATACTGCACTGCCATTGCTCTACTGCAGGGGCTCCCATCTATGTATGAAATACTTGGTGGTGGATTTCGACAACCTTCTTATTGTTGAGGTATCACTGAAAGCTTGTATATAGTTTGCAGATTTGACAGTCGACTATGGATATGCCTAGGATGGGGTTAATGAGCGCATTAGGCTCGATTCAGAGAGACAAAAAAAGACTATCGTTTTTGTGCTGATTTCGTATTATTTACAAATTTTCCCGCTCTCGTATGAGTGTGCGAGCGATTCTATGCATGCATTGCAAACCTTCTGTAAAGTTTCCGTCCGTTCGTATGCCAGAGTACGAGTACGAGAATGTAATTTTCCAGTGTGACTTTTCTGTTTCATTTTCTCAGGTTACAACGTCAGATTTCGATTTTGTCCTTTTTCCATCGTCTCCTTGCACGAATCCTTTACGTTTCCCGATAGATTCTGTTTTCCTTTTTTCAATAAATAATCGTCTGGACGAAAATCCCTACGATCTTGCGCCTGCGCACTACAAACTTAACTCATTAAAGTGCTCGCCTACATATTTGACACCCTCACTTCTACTACAATGGTTAGTTTAAACCACTTAGCCCTATCCTCCATCTTCCCTTTTGGACCCTTAAAGCACACCACAACCACTTAGCCCTATCCTCCATCTTCCCTTTAGGCCCCTAAAACCTACCCAAACCACTTCGCAGTTAGGTTCTTCTTCCATTTTAGCCCCCTAAAACTTAACCAAATCACTTCTCGGTCATGTGAATATTCATCTTTAAATATTTCTAGGCCCATTAGTTTTGTGTTAATGTATTTTGTAAATGAAATGACACTGAAACATTTTTTTTATTCCATCATAAAATATAAAATCTTAAATTTCAAATTTTTACAACTATAAAAAACAAAATACATAGCAATGGCAGGCCACAGAAGATTATTCTTCATCTGCGGTCCCCAACGAGTCGCGCAGCTCCTGCATCTCGCCCACCAACTGATGGACCCTGACACTCAGTTGTGCCACTCTAGCACGTGGTCCCTGTTAAAAAACGGGTTTTGCATAGTGCCCGATTAGAGAACCCCTGGCCCGCATTCGGCAGGCAAAGAACAGGCATCAGGAGCAAGGACAGGAGTGGATATCCAGAATCCCCTGAAAGAATTTAAAAATACTAACATAAAATACACATTCTAAGCTACAATATTGTTTAACATGTCATCAAGAGCTAAAAACAGCCATAGGTTAAGACATGAGTCATCAACTATATTCATTGCCATACAGTGAAAATGGATTGGTGGAATGTGAGCAAACTTACCCTGGAGCCATCCACCAGATATTTTCCTAACTCAAACTGACGAAATAAGCCGGAGCTCTGCAATATGTAAGCATCACGGGACAACCCTGGATGCCCTGCAAGGACACTGAGGAATCGCATAGCTGGACCAAACACTGCTTGTATGTTGTGCGAGTGGCACATCTTGCGGTTCCTGCAACCAAATATAAAATAATTACACAAAGCAAAGGTAACCGACTAAAACAATATCTCCTACAACAAATTAAGTTCAACAATCAAAATATAATTCACAAAGGACATAAGTCTAAAAAAATATAGCAATTATATGGATGTGTGGGAAAATAAATGTTTACATGCTAAGGGCCAATTAAGGTCAGCATTAAAATGCATCTATAAGGCATACATGAAATGTATTAATTCAGGTATGCATTGCTATACAATTTATGGCTTCGGCCATGCTGATACATGCAATGCCATGGAGTTAAAGGCGCGCAGACTCCTCCACATAGCCGAAAAACATGTTCAACAATAGCAATCCGAGCCCTCAAAGGTCCCGTAAGTGGATCGGAAATGAAACGGATTTATAGGGTGGTGGTCCGTCGGAAATCAGCTCTCTGAATCAGAAGTAAGCCCATTCCAACAACGTAAGTTATCTGAACAAACGAAAAATATCAGATTTTGTTTGGAAAATGATCCGAACTAACGGAAATGATCCGATTTGCTTCCGTTCATCGAAAGCGCATATACACATTTTCCCGAACGTTCGTACGAATGAAAAATGAACGGAAAAAAGCAAAAAAATGACAAACACCCACTAAAACTTTCACAGACAGCTACGGAAGTCCAGACAAATGTGTCTCTGAATCGAGCCTATTGTGTGGGTCTATGAGAAAAGGGGGAATACTTAATTTTGTCCACCTCTCAATGTTGTTTATGGTATAAGAGCCACTGGCAATCTTTATAGCGTTGGCTATAAAGCTTGTTACATAACACCTTAGAGCCCATGATGCAGCTTGCGTGGAGGGGGGGGCAAGACATGCATGTGGTCCGGTACCACTTCCTGAGGTATTACTAACCTATCGGTCAGTGAGAATGTTGCTGAATTCAAAATTAATACTTTGGAGATGGATATTCTTGTATATATGTATGTTGCTCTAACTTTATTATTTGTTTAATTAGTTATTTAGATTATATAGATCAGGGATGGGCAATTATTTTTTCCATGGGGCCACATGAGATACTAAAAATATTGTGGAGGGCCGGGCCAAAAGGTTGAACTCAATTCTGCATAATATTAATTGTATTTCTTTATAAAAAGCAGTAAATTCTTTTGGAAAGCCCTGCATTCAGCATCTACCTTTCTTTTTTTAGCGGACATTTTGAGGGCTAAAGACCTCTTGTGACAAGGATCAAGTGCACCTAGCTGATAACTGGAGGGGAGGGTGATACAGGTTGGTAGGATCCACAGAAAGGGGGGATATCGCCCCACTGATGTCAGCAGCTCACTCTTCCACCACACTGGGCAGAGCAAATGCAGCCCCACTTCCCTTACTCTCCTTCCCGTTAAGGAGGATGGCTTCCAATCAGGGCACTTATGAGTCCCGCTGCCTCCACCCAGGCAAGATGGCGCCGGAGCCTACCTCCTTCTTCTCCACTGGTTAGGCTCTTCTTCACTGTGGGGCGCCCGCACGTCCCTCTTCGCAGCGGCTCAGCACCCCTGCACTGTACACAGGCGATCATTTAAGCAGCAGCCGATCGGGCGCTCAGCTCGTCGGGTCTGGCGCGTTCTCGCTTCCTCATTGAGTGGCCGATCGGCTGCTGCTTAAGGGATTGTCTGTGTACAGTGCGGGAGGCGCCGACCCGCTGCGAAGAGGGGCAGGCACCTCACAGGCAGCACGAGCGAAGGGACGCCGAATAACGAGCAGAGGGACTCCACCAGCCAGCTCAGCCCGAGACGGTCAGAGTTAATCAAAGGGCCGTATACGGCCGCCGGGCCTTACAATGCCCAGGCCTGATATAGATGAATTGAATTGTTTAATAATTGTATTAACTCATACATATTCTTACATTGAGTGGCATAGATGAGGTGCACCGAGGGGCTTACTTCAGTCCCATAGCAGTGAAACAGTCAATTTTGATCCAGCACCTGCATACAGGCTAGAAAGTAACTTTTACTAGGTCTATCAAAAAAACATAGCAGGACCCCTCACCAAAACCAGCAATGCATTTCAGATCAATCTAATTCTTAGTAGGTTTATATTTTATCTGACATAGTAGAAATACTGTTGACTGCCAATCCACATGAGGGGTTCAGATGACCCTGAAGTAAAGATAAAATATGTTGTCTGTGGGGTTCAGGTTCACTTAGGTTCAGCTTCTCATAGGATCTGTCAAGCTTCAGGCTTTGTTCCCAGTTGGACAATGCACAGATTTTTTTACCTTCTTTGTATTACCACAAAGAACTCCTACCTAGGTAACGAAGAAAAAATGCTTACCCAGTAACAGTGCACCTGTGGAACACCTTAGAGACAAAATGTGCTGAAGAATTACATTAATTAAATTCAAGTGGATTCACCCTTGACCCAACAGTTGATGGTGATGAATTGCCAAATCACTTGCTACCAGGTCCAGACTAGCAGTCTTTCAGGGGCCTTTGTTCATAAGTTGCTGAAAGTGTTTTAGCTCTGGTATGACTCTCTTTGAGTTGGTCATGCTTTGTAAACCCTCTGTCCACATAGGTGGCTTCCTCTTCTCCCAGATTTAAGTCCAAAATGTCATTATGTTTCAAATATGGATACACTTTAAGATAGCACACAAAAGACTCACACATATATATTATTATTATTATATATTATTCTTGTTGTTTATTTATAATCATAGCATTCCAAACTTATAATACACAGGGAATTATGAGTCATATATAACAGAAATATGACAATAAATGCATAAAATATATACAGTAGTCTGATGTCCATTTCTTGGTGACTCTCGGCCACACTGCTTAAGCCAAAACTGTAAAGTTTCATGCCTTTGTTTTCGTAAGTAAATTCAACATCTGGCAAAAAATATCAATATCAGTTCACAGTTTATAAGGGATTTATTTTTTGGCCAGACACCAGGGATGAGCTGAGGTTTTAGTTTTCTGATATCTGCAGGGAGTTAATGCTAAAACACTGTAGAAGAGCCAGATTTCTGTACAATTCTGTCATTGTCTAGCTGAGCTTAGCAAAGCACATTGTTCTCTTTGAGCAATTAGATATATTTACAAAATGATATGGCGCTGATTCATGCCTAAAGACTTCAATTTACTTAACGAAGTTATTAAAATCCAAATCAAACTAATTTACCTATGAACTATTTATGAAGATGCGCCGAGGCAACCAGAAAATTATCACTGGCCTTGTCTCAACAGTAATGATATAATTGCCTTTATTTGCATGATATAAAATGAAAGAAAGTGAAGACACTGCTGGGCTAAGTAGCCTATTGCTTTTGTACTCGCGTAATAAAAGGATGTAATGCGTTTCAATCCAGGATTGTAGTTATGTCTGTTAATGGCTGTTTTTGCATAAGTTTTAGTATAAAGGTTAATCTTAAAGCAACAATCTTTAATGACAGCATCAAAAGATAAATGTTCCTCCTAGATTCTTGACCGCAACTGCTCCTAGCTCAACCAGACACAAAGTAACAGGAATACATATATAGAATATTGTATATAGTGGACCAAAACCAGGATTTTCTCTAGCCCAGGTTTTGATCTGTCCCCCTGGGGAATCTTGATTTGTGTAAAACCCCACCATTTGCCTGGTTTCCTTACCTATACCACGGCTCTCCTCCATCACCTTCTCCGGCCGTGCATATTAATGTGCGACTGGAGAAGATGAATGGAATCCTAGCCACACACATATGGCATCACTCGCATCTTCCAGCTGTCCAGGCCATTCAGTCACAGCAGGTTTGGCCGCGCACAGTCTGAGAAGGGTACAAGTGAGTGCTGGTGTTAAGGGGGCTGGTACTCCAAATCGAGAAAGCCATATTAATATCCTAATAAATGTAACTACTGGCACAGCTTGACGCTAAATAACTTGAGTCTTGATTCTGAACCCCTTCATCAGATTAGGATCATACAATAGGGTCATCAGGTCATCATCAGGATGATACAATAAATGTAAAATTAGTCTGCGCTAATACAACTAAATAAAATATCTCAATCAATCAATGAAAGCAGCAGAATCAACAAATGAAGTCCTGTATATCCTTCATTTAAGTCCATAAAAATGAATAAAAATATCAAAATAAAATTTCACAACACTTTTTATGTTCACCATGTGGGAATCAATATGCTCCATGTGACCACCACCTTCTTTGTATTTATCAAGCTTCCAGTGTAACTATGCCTTTAAATGCAATTCAACTCAACTCAGTATTCCACTTCTTCCTTCACAAACATATATGGGTTCATTTCTTCAAGAATGCACTTGACCAGTTTCCAAAATGTTGTTCAATATAGTTCCTAAAAGTAAAACAGAACTGACATACTGCATTATTGTCAGTACTCAAGGAATATAATCCACCAACGTGTTCCAAAAGTTAGTGGATACTTATTTGGATAAAGAGACTTAAACACTCTTACCCTCCAGCTGTAAACAATGGGTTCCGTCTATGGCGCTAGGCTAGCGTATATTGCTTTTGCATGGTTTTGTCTATCAGCGTAGGTGCAGCATCCGGTTGCACCTCGAGCCACATCACCTCTGTCTATGTCACCACACTACTTGTCCTGCCCAATGTGCTTCATCTATTGGACTTCAACCCCAAGTGGCTATACAAATCACATTATAGTATCCTAATTGATATGACATCAATAAGCAGTGTCTTCTATATGTTTCTGAAGCATAGAATGTCCATACATTTTCATGAACACCACTTGCAATTCTTGCTTCTCCCAAACCTCGGGAAATGTGGTGAAAATCTTCTCCTTACATAGCACGGTTAACCTACACGAGGCCATCATAGGTTGCCTATAAGGCAGAATGCAAACGGGTTAATGGGAAGCCTGCTTTAGTACAGTTCTGACTGTAGTTCTGATTACATTTGGTGACTGATGGCATAGTGGTTCCCTGGGCACATTTATACGTAAACTCAAGCCCCAAAACCATATAAAGGATTCCACCAGACCTTGACATTAGTTAATAACTTGTAGTAGGAGAGTCCAACTGGCTTTTTGTTGGCTTTGTGTATAACACCATAAAAATGTAACATTTAAGAAGCTGGTAATAGAAATTCTGCTTTCAAAGCAGACTCACCACAATTGTAATTTATATAGGGAAAATACCTCAGACACCAGATAAGCCACGTGTTATGCTCCTTCCGCCAAAGGCAACACTTACTATTAATTGGCAGTAATAACATAAAAATTGATTATATCTATCTTGTAAAAGGTGTTTTTTTAAATAAAAGAGGGTGTCAAGTAGAGCGCCAACCGACCAGAAGTTTCCCGAAGCATATCTGCCATCTACATCCACTGTAGCATTTAGACAGCACACCAGACATTACTGATTTGTAGCACAAGGGAAAATAAACATTTATAGTGATTATGAGCCTCATCTATGCTGTGTGTCTCATCTGAAATGACATTTACCTGTTTCTTTTTATACTTAAGTGCATCATGTACCTTCAAAAAGCGTTTCTTTTTAAACATTTCAGCCTATCGTATATTTTCCACTAGACATTAAACAACTTCTTTATGAACATAATAGGCTGTCACTGACATACTGGCAGGCAACTGAAGCCTTTTGAAAGCTTGGTATCTCTATGGTCCATTGACTTAACTCCCACTGCAAAGTTCTGGTTAATCTATCAGCACATAAATGCTTTTTCAAGTTTAATATATCCATAGCAAATTATCTTAATATGTGCAGTAGATACATATAAAAATCACGCATTTGCATTTGCTGGTCATTAGGAGAAATACATTTTTAATTCCATCCAAATATATGCACAAACCTTTACAAAATAGTTGAAGCAGGCTAAAATTAACAATGGGTACCCAACTTTTAAAAGCCCCAGCTATTCTCCTTCTTGGTCATGTAGTGCCTGTAACTGATTATTTAAAGACCAGGAGGGTTGGATATGGGTAAATATTGCTCTTACTCAGTTTGCCATAACTAAAGGTCAAGGCTTAAATATAGTTTCAAAAACTTTGGACAATATGCTTCCCCACCTCTCTATCAACTATTAATGGTTTGTGACCTACTCCTTCATGGCTTACTGAACCAAGAGATTGCAGCACTCCATGTCTTATGGTAATGCTGGTTTAGTATAAGAGCTCTAGTCTGTCCAAGAGAACCCTGAATAAGGGACCCTAGACAAATACAACTCACTTGTGAGCCCTAAATTAAGGAGGTAAATCCTGATGGACCCAGAAACAGCTACATTACAGGCAACAGCCACATCTCCTTAAACAGAGCTGCAGTGTGCAGCCATTTCTGGGTCTCCCCTGTTAGAGAGATCTTTGAAAGGAAAAGGGAAGCCTGTCTTAAATCTAATGCCAGCGAGGGCTTAGGCCCTCTTTTAACCGGACCAACAGCCTTGCACATTTAAGAAAAGAAAAAACTCCCCAATACTCACTTGGGGCTCACTTGAAATGCCACTTCACCGATTTTTTTCTGGTAGCGGCCATTATGGAGCTTCCTTTCCTCGCTTTCCAGCCGTGCTGCTGCCTGAATTCAAATTACATTCCCCCACAATGCAAAGCAGCAGGAATTTTCCTCTTTTCCATGAGATGCCATTTTGTTTTTAAAATTGACTACAGCAGGAGTAAAGGTAAATTAATTTTTATGTGCAGCAATCTAAATTTCCCTGGGGAGGGATGCTTATGAGCACTTTTTCTTGTAAGGGTGTTGGTCCGGTTTAAGTTGCTCACTTAGGGATCTGAGTCAGGCTGTAGGAGTGAAAGGAGACTGTAGCATTCAGCATGGTGCTGGAAAAACACTTGTTAACAGTAAGGATTTTTTCTTTCCAGTAACTGGCAGTATCCATTGGTGGTTTATTCACTGGATCAAAAGATGTTATTTAGTTCTTTTATGGTATAAGAATCATTCATATGAACAGTATCCTGACACCATAAAGGTTCTACTTTATGTTGCATATTGCAATTGAGATTCATAAAGTGCGCTAGGAATGTTTTGGAAGTGGTTTGTATTGTGTATTTTTATACAACTATCAAACAGATGTTTATGATTCATCAATAAGGGTATCTTTTACTTTACTGTGTTCTGGTTGTTAAAAACCAAATCTTCCCATACATTTACAGTAGCCAGCCAGTAGTACGAGCAACTTGAGCTTCACTGCGAGTCTTTGTAGAGGAAGCAGTGGAACCTGGGAAAGATACTATCCTGAGTGATGATACTCACATTTGCGGACATAGCGAGATATCGCCTTCTGCAAGGTCATGCTATCTAACAATAGAATACATGGGTTCAGTGACTTACTTTGTTTTTCCATTGTATCGTAGATATTCGAAACATGGGCTTAGACTGAGCCAGCCACTTAGATATGCTACTAAGTAACTCTCTTTGAATGTTATCAGGCTTCTTGAAAATTCAGTTCTTTAGGAGAAGCTTGGGAAATGACCGGCGCATCTCAACAGGTTAGCCATGCATGCAGATACTCGAGTCTGAGTCGAGAATTATTTTAATTCTGCTCTCAAGGAAAACTGGAAAGAGGTACAAATCTGCTGATGTTTCACGGATCGAATGAGAGAAATCCTTACTGAGCGGCTGGACAAAAGCAGCTGTCTGATGTTAACACTATAAGAGCTTGCGTGGCAGCATATTTAAATACGATCTTCTGGATCACATTTCCTCTAAGTAGCTGAAACAAATTAAAAGAATATCGCCTGTTCGCCTTGGAATCAGTTAATGCTCTCTGTCATTTCTGCTGCCTAATTAGCAAGAGTTTACCAGTGATTTCAAGGTTACAAATGTAAAAAAATGGCGACTAATAAATGAGAGAATGTTAATGTTCCAGCTCTAGACTCAGGGGAATTACAGTATTGATGGAGCAAAAAAAAAAGAAATAAATAAATAGCAGAGAGGAAATTATTTCTCCCGACAGGGCGAGCACAGTGGAATTATCAATGGAGAAAGATGTGCCTAGCATTTAACACACTATCTACCTGACAAGTGAAAAAATGCATGCTTCATTTATTAAGAAATCTGCAAGTAAAGATAAGCAACTTTATAGTTTTTAGCACCAAATACATATTTCTTGTGTTGCTGTAAACAGAAATGTCATCTGTTATGGTCTTGGATCCAATGCTCTTGGATAAAGGTAAGTATTAAACACCAGATGATGCTGAAATGATGAACATGGTACACAATCAATTATGGAAGAGCCGGGGAAGCAGACACATCATCATTGTGACTGTAAAGAGGTTTTTTTTGCATTTTGGGCAAGTATTTATTTGCTATGATACGGATATAAATTTGTTTATGGATTGCGTGCAAGGCAGTTCAAAGCTCAAAGTAAAAGGGCAAAATGTAATATCCCAGACCACTGAGATTAAACTGGTATCTGTACACTATCCATTTACCTGAAACTAACTGCAGTCCAGGTAAAGTGCTGTGTGTAGAAGCACACATATGCAGCTGATTTAGTGTCTCTAGAGTATGCAGAACAATACACTGGCTTCCTTTTAAATATTCAGGTGTGCATAGTAAAGACTTTTAGTTTAGTTAGATAGTAACTGAGATTTATTTTGACTAACTTGTGAATGTGTCTTTTGCCAAGTTCTTCCAAGCATCCTTAGTTGTTGGTACTTCAATGTAGTTTTGGTTTAAAGCTAAGGACTACCAATACTGAAAACTCCAGCATTAAAGAGGAACATCAGACCTTTTCTTATATTCCTCTCTAAACATCCCTCCCTCACTGCCTTTTGTATGTCAGCGTTATCTCAAACGCCAACATCCAGCAATATTCCTGGGCCCTTTCAACCCCCACCTCCCCTTACCTGTTGCTGAGTGATTGCAGCAGGCTTACTTACCTTAATTACCTCTAGCTGTCCCCTGTTCAAAACTCATGCATCACTCCGCAGATCTTGCGCTCCTCTGCGCGAGTGTCATTGCAGCCTATGCAGTGACACTGCACATGCGCGAGATCTGAAGGGTCGGCACAGTGCATGATGGACAGCAAGATGACATTACCCGACGGAGATGGCGTCCAGATAGGTAAGTCAAAAGTTGTATAAAGTGAAACCGGAGGGGGCAGGGGGGGGTGAGAAAGCCAGGTTTGGGGAGTGGACCAACACCCAGGATTTTCACTATCCTGTGCTTTGGTCCACTTCCGCGGGACACCCCGATCGGGAGTGCCCCGCTGTGTGAAAACCCCCAGAAAGCCAGATAAAACTCACCTCACCCTGCTCCTACAGCGCATGCACGGGCACTCATCCAATCAGAGCGTTGGGAGCCACTGTGGTATGCACGTACAAGCGGCGTCCAACCACAGCGGCTCCGAGCATGCCCGCGCCGGCCATTCCCAAACGCCCTGCTAGAGAGAAGCGCGAGATGCGGCCGCGGCCCGCGTATGCGCCGTTGGATCGGGATCCAGGTAAACGTGTCCATAGTTTGGTGGGAAGCAGCTAAGGGACTAACATTACTTAGAACACCAATATTTGTGAACTTACCAAGCCGATACAAGGTTTCAGTAGTTTAGATTGAAGCTAACAGGGAGTAAATTGATTTAAAACAGCAACAGCAATGGGCTGACCATGCTGTTGCAATGCTAAGCAGCTGGGGTACAAAATTACTCAGAATGACAAGGCCAATGTGCGGAGTCATGCTGACAGCAATAAGGGAGCTCAGATTGTGGGGTAACGGGGTTGATAAATGGAATGAACTGAAATAGCCCAGGGGCTGAGGTCTACAAGAACCCCTGGTCTCCACCCTAGTCTCTAAATATAGGAATTGCCTGGTGCTGTAGAAGCATGTGCAACTTGATGTCATATACGGTGATGATATTGCAGGACCATAGGCAGAAGCAGTTGAATGAGAATCCTGTTCAGTTTCGGAGGCGACTTACAGTCAGCTGATTAACATGCAAAAGTTATAGGCATACAGCTGAGAATTATGGCTAATAAACAGACACTGCTGTAATTTGAGAAGACAATCAAAGGAATTCAGTGATCCAGGAGTGTGTCAAGAACAAGGCAAAAGTCACCAATAAAGAAACTTTTGGTTCCATCTTTCTGCCCTGGCTTGTTATTTAAAGGCTTTGGTATGGGCACAGTAGAACCATTGCACGTTCAATTTCTTGAGACCATGTAACAGACAGTGACATCTGAAAGCTGCCATGGTTTGGTGTATAACAGCTAGGAGTCAGCAATACTCAGAACACCAGATAATATGCACCTACTAAAGTCTCTTTACTGAAACTCAGCAGACTCTTGAGAAAATAAATAAATTAAAAGGAATGAATATACCTCAAATATTGTTGCCAATGTGCCAGTCAAGGCCGAATCTGTCTAAATGAATTGGTATGCTAATATCACAGCAACACCTTATACCAAGATAAATGCATATATTAAACACTAAAATTGCTCTAATAACTAAAAGTTCATTTAATTTGCAAAGCACAATTTAGTTAATATGACATTTAATCCATCACTGTTATGAATAATCATGTATGTGGATTTCCCTAGGACTATCCATTAGATTAAAGGGCACTGACACATAACATCACTAATTGAGTGTGGACAGGAACCTCTGAGATTAATTAATACAAATTCATTTTCTTGAATTTTTTCACACACAGTGACTTTACTTTTAAGAGAATCTATTTAAAAAAAAATATCTAAAATCATATATTATTAAATATAAATATATATATATATTTTTTTTCTGAAAAAGGTATATATACTATGACAAAATATTGCCAATCTATATAGGTGATTAATTCATAAGTCCAATATAATTAATTTATTATTTTTTTTAAGCGGACCTCCAGTCAAAAAAACAAAGCTTAGTAGATTGCTCCCCTAAAGCCCCTCTGTGGCAATCTGTGACATAAGCTTATTGAGAAGGATAAACACCGTGCAGATGTTTGGAATAGTAGGCAGATTCTGCAGTCTTAAACATGCAACACATGCAAACACACATGAAGAAACTGAATCTGAAAAAACAGAGACTCTCAGTCAAAATTGTCTCATAGCTCTGTGTAATTATCTCTTCTTTCCAGGCAGGAGTAGTAAACCTTCAGCTGTAATGACTCATCTTTAAATAAAATACATTGTATACATTGTATTCACTGACTTAGTGCTTTTGTGGCAGCCGCCATACAGATACATTGTAATGGCTTCCCTCACACAGCTTGCTTTTGCTACATAGCCAGCTAGCTAGCTGTTAATGTGTGTGTGTGTGTAATGACATGCAAGCTTGTCTTTGCTTCTGAGTCATATCTCTCTCTCAATTCAATGTGAATTGCTGCTTGCACAGCACCCCCCTAATTCTCAGGTGTAAGCTGGACTATCAGGTATGTGGCAAGATGGCCACCCCCATGTAATTTAAGAGTGAATCATCTTTATGATATTCCACAATATTTGCATGGGGTTAAGCCCTCTCAAACTGCTTATACCACTGATCATAAGAGGGGAAGCAATATACTAAACTTTGTTTGACTGGAGGTCCACTTTCTTTAAGACCTTAAAACATGTGTTATACATAGTTATGGATAGTTTACGATGTCAAGGAACATCATCGCCAAGAGCCAATCTTGAAAACAATTATTTAAGTGGACCTAAAAGCTACAGTAGTGGTTTGTCTCCACCCCCCCCCCCCATTAAACCTCCCAGAAATCAGCCAGGAGACTCATCTTTTCATGCTTTCATAACAGTGTGTGTGTGTGTGTGTGTGTGTGTGTGTGTGTGTGTGTGTGTAGCAGCTGTACAGACTCCCCACTTCACCAGGGGTAGCCAGTAGGGTCTGTATGGATCCTCAATAGTGCTGGTGGTTACATGGGTTAATGACACACCATGGAAGTGTGATGGGCTAGTTTTATTTATCAAGCACATGGACCTCATCGGCATAAGGCCAGAAGTTGATGGCTGTATGTATTATTCTTACTGAGTGTCACTTACTTGTATGAACAGGTCTAGCGTGTTGTTTTTGGTCTGTATGGGCTATGTAAATGTATGTGCTATCGAATTTACACTCTGCTTGCTGTACACTCATGTATGGGGGGGTTTCAGTCTCATTTATACCATTATATTAAGCCTAACCTGGGTCTCTCCCTAAAGCTTACCCATCTATTTCTGTGGTTTAAACAGATTCCAGTTTCAATTACATTTGTAAGAAGCTGAATAGTAGAGGCCGCAGGTCAGACTGTCATTGGCTCAGGAAGTACATTATATGATTGACCGAGGCCCTGCCCTTAGTGACCTCCTAAGTACTAAGAAAACAAAACGCAAATGTCAATTGTAAAGTAGTTCCAGGAATATTCAGCGCAACATCCTATGGGGTGCCTCGGGCAAACAGAGGTAGATCTTGGCTTTCCGAAATCATCCAAATAATAGTCTGTTTATAATGTGATTTTCTGCTGCTTTCAAACTTTCTGTGCCATCAGAAGTTCTGGATGCAAACATTCTACCGCACACAAGCTTAGCTCCGCCGAGAGCTTCCTATTAGCGGTTCCCATGTGTAAACTCTTGTTAATAAAACAAACCAATCCAAATTAAAAGAAAAATTAGGGTAATTAATCATGAAATTATTTGCTAGCAGCCATTGGTATAATTGAAGTTTAATAGGATACTCTTATTGTAATATGCAAGATAGTCACGTAAGAGTGAATTTAGGTAATCATTGTTCCACATAAACAAATCCAAAGAAAAAGAGGAAAACAGGGAATGGAATTAGAAACAAGACATGCATAATATTTGCATACTGAGAATGCATTGGTATATGTTTAGTATTGTACATTTTATGTAAGCTTCTTATCGGATGTTTTAATGAATAAACAGTTGTTGGGTCTTTAAAGTTTGAAGAAATTACACTTGTAAGGAATGACATTCCCAGAATTCCCTTCTGCGGTAGTAGGACCATTACATGTATTCAGTGAATGAAAGAAGCCAAACATGATAACGGTACAGTAAAGCCAAACATGATAATGGTACAGTAAATCCCGTGCTTCAGCATTGCATGTGATGAAAGTTTCTGATAGCTTGTGAAATATGATGTGGTTGCTTTGTTGCTTGACCCTGAATGATAACCTCTAAAGTCTTCTAAACCAAACCCTGAGGCTCTTTTTTACTTGGTGATGTCAGCACATGTCTGTTCAATGGAATACCCATAAATTATGGACCGCTAGTACTTCAGTACAAGGCCGCATTATCCAAGTCTGCAAACAGTGTATCTAACTAATATTGGCATTGACTTATGTGTCAAAGTTTATTAAAGGGAAAGAGCCCCTTTGCATTATGGAAATAATAAAAATAGATGAATTGGAAAACTATACCTATGTTCATTATATATATATATATATATATATATATATATTTTTTTTTTTTTTTTTTTTCTTTTTTACATAGGCCACTGTGGGAAAAAAATGTTGTGTTTACTGTCAATTTTCCTTTTGCTTGACTATTTTTTTGTGCTGTAACATAGTCGAAAACCATTTTGAAGCAGACCAAAACCCTCCACCCGCCATGTTCCCTGCCCGCCCCACCAAAATACCTGTGTCTCAGATCAGACTTGACAGCGGATCTGTTTTAAGCAAAATGTCTATAGCCTTGCCCACCCAGCAGATCTGAGATCTCTGATTGGCTGATCTAAAATGTTCCTGGCTGATGTGTCAAGCCCGCTGGCCACTTTCCCGGCATTACCTCTTGGGTTATAATAAAAATTAAAGGGGCTGTAAAGGCTAAAGTAAAGTAGGCCCAGATGTCAGAAACACTCTGGATTCTAGGTCTTATTTCGTAAAGTGCACATGCCGTGGATTTTCATGGATACCTGAGCAATCAGCAATATGTTGGACGTGCCCCCCTTGCCCCTGTGCAGGGACACCGTGGGACAAGTTCACAGAAACCGGTAATTTTCTGAGCATCAGACTAGAAGAAGGCTGGTGCAGGGGAAACTATGGGCATGTTTTAGCCCTTACATTTATGTTTTCCTTACTTCATGTTATGGTTCCAGACTTATTGCTTTAACGGGACAGCTCAGACAAAGGGTTTAATTAACCCACATTCTATTCAGCTCATTCCTGGAAACCTGTTTGGTTACCAAAGGAGAAGGCTGCAATTGCTTCCAAGAAGGGTGAGTATATAAGTCCATTTTCAGGCTTCAGGGGGTCATTAAGGAGCTGTGCATCCCAAATTGGGCTTATTTTACTCACTGTTTTAAATGTCAGAATGGTTGTGACCTCAATCACCTCAATAGACATTTGATATAAACAATGCTGCATCTCAGTATCATATGAGGCTATTTATTAAAAAATGCAGAATTAAGAATTTCTGCTGGTGGTTCAATTGCCCCTTTCTAGCTAAAAGGGTACAGTTCTTACTGGGGGTGGATTGGGGCCAAAATTATTATTATTAATATTATTGATATTAATATTATTAAATTATTCTGGAATTTATTTGGTCCCAGCCACCTCTGTCCCAAGGTGCTTCCTGGCTGCTCAATGAGTAGGCGCCACAGCTAAGGCTATTGTAGTGCTGATACATAACATCAACAAGGGTTTTTATGGCCACAATTAAAGCTCCAGTATTGTAGGGGCAGATAATATGGCAGGGGTGGTTATTGGGCTGGGGTGTCTTTTAGGGATGCATTGTGACCGTGTGGAGAGGAGGAACTGGAAGTACACCTGGAAACAGAGAATAGAAAAGGTGTATTAGAAATAGCAGTGTACCAAAAGGAGAGTTTACATTCTGACACAGGTCCCTGATAAGGTGGCCGCTTACTGGGAGCTAAACTAAGCCCAGCTGTAACCAGAGCAATGTGGCCCACCATGAAGTCTCCTAGCTCTCCCTTTGGCCAGTTCCCCTCTGGTTATGAAGCACATGGCCATGACTTAATTAAAACAACACACAAATAGCTGCTGTTTAGATTTAAAGACCATCTATACACAAAACATACCGTAGGAACCACTGTGCTTAGCTTTTCTCCCTTCCATTCTTCATATGGCCTCAATACTTACATTTTCAGGAGATCCAATCCTGGGGCCCATGGGTCGCAAGCTGTTTAGTTTTTAATTTAGACCACAGTTTGCAGTGAACAGTGAGAACCCCAACCCCTTGCTGACGTCACAGTGGATTACAATGAAAATTAGAAGGGAATCAATAGAGTATATTGGGGCATCCAAACCCTTAGGCCCTGTCCAGCACACATTTCCATTTCTAATATGTATTAGAAGATTTTTTTTCCCAGTTGAAGTCTATATTATTCAAAGAAATGTATTTTCTTCACTCTGTAGGAACATTCTATAGACTCTTGGATCAGTTCGCCGCTCACCTTGTTCCCCATAACAATGTCTTGTCTTATAAACTGATGCTGACCAATTTGATGCAACAAATTGCATGTTTGTAATATAATATCTATGGCCTTGTACACGGTCTCCATGCTGGCTGATATTTAATATTATCAGGCATTTGAGACTGAAAGATCTGTCTTCATAATTCAGATGCACAAATAAAGTAGTGTGCAGCTTCAGCGTCTCCTGCGCATCCCATATGTGTTCCTGGCTTGTTTTAGCGCGTACCTATTAAAGGAAGGCAATTAGTGGCAGGTTCACCACAGCTGAGCTGAATCTGTGGGGAGAACCCAGGTGATCCTCCAGCGGCTAATGAGTATTCCTGCACCAGCTGCGTCTGTCTATAATAAAAGGAGGAAAATGTCTTCACCTCCAGTCATTTTAATACATCGGTACAAACAGTACATCCAAATCCCCCAAGAGGAGCCAAAAACAAATCTGCTGATTTTTGGGAGCTTTGTTTCTCCAAAGTAGATCATTCTGGAGGGAAATACCAATTTTTAGGCTGGCTGTAGAAAGGGTTACTTTGCTGAGCAATTGTTGGCATTCACATCAATATATTTAGTATTATGTTGGCTTAAAGTTCACCAAAACCCGGGAATTTGACTATCCCAAGTTTCGGTCCTTGCCCTCGGCACCCCAATTTGGGATGCCCCACAGGTTAGCCAGTAAACTCACCTTTCCCTGGTCTTACACATGCGTGGTCTCTTGTCCAATCAGTGCGCTCGTGTGTGCCCGTGCCGGCCATTCACAAATACCTGGTACGGACACGCGCCCTGCTAAAAGTTTAGCAGACGAAGCATGCGCTGTTGGATCGGGGAAAAGGTGAGTTCTACAGGGGACCTGAACGCCACATGTGGATCTCAAGCTACTGGTTGTGGACCCCGATTTAAAGGATCAATAATGCAAAAGAAAAACTACACTTACCTCACAACCTGCAAGCTTGATTCTTCTGAATCCTGTGGGCTGAACTGATTCTGTCTGACAGCACCCTCCCAGCATGCTTGTGGTGCACTCCTCTTCTGCTATTAACAGGATCCTGGCTCCTTATCACTCAAGGTATGGACTTGCATTAAATACTTAAACCGGACCTTCAGCATGATTTAATGAAAAGCCCAATTCCTTAAAAACTATTCTCCAACATCTAAAATTAATATATTTTAAGTTTTTAATCACTTACTTATTATTCTTTCCCCCACTGGGCTGCAAAATCTGTTCCGGACTCTAGGATACGGGCGCCGCCATCTTGATTCAGAAGCACCACACATACTAAGAAGAGGAGAGTGCAATAAAGTACAGGGGGCAGGGTATATAGCTGTGTTTTGCACAGACAGAGCAGAGCTGGGGTCAGGGAAAGGACAGAAATCCCAGAATGCAGCCTTCACCAACCTTTGGGTTATGGTCTGGTCCAATATGCTTTTCAGTTTTCGACCTGGTGGGCTGTGGGGGCCAGCAACAGAGCTATCGGCGGCCTCTTTTTGTTTTTGCAAACCTGCAGCCAAAGCCACCACAGGGCAGAATGGAGAGTCTAGAGCAGCAAAGCTGCCATCAGCAACGCTACAGTGATGGGTGCAGAGCTGTCACTGCACATAAGCCACCAAGCACAGCCGCTGGCAGCTCAATGCAGGGAATCTGCTGGACCAGCTTGGCGACTACACTACCCCACAACCACCCAGAATGGCAAAGCAGGAGTTCCCGAGCAGCACGCACCCACATAAGCGACTCAATCTGATGTTCCAGTAAGTGGGCGGGTGCCAGATAACCACAGATCAGTTTCTTGGCTGGACTATTATTTTAAAGGAAGAAATACTGTAATTGGAGCCTCCACCAGATTTTGTGCCCAGGGACCTCCACCACACTTAATCTGACCCTGACCATACCCATTTAAATTCTCCAGTATAGAGTTACCAAATAGTGGCGCCTCTAGGATCTAGAGTGGTCCTTCACTTTCAGAAACCTTCAGTTCATAGACAACAAGAATCCACTCTATCAGGCTGGAGGCATGGTTGGAATTAGAATGACCATCAAACTCACACTTTCAAATATACAATTGATCTTGCACAGCTGCTGCATAGGGAAGCAACATGAAAACCCGATGAGGTATCTCATGCTAAGTTATAACATGTTGGCCCCATCAATGGCAACTAAATTCCTTCTTAGATGAATCAAACTATAATAATTTAGTGGTAACTCCTGTTGAGTATTGCTGCAGATGCCGTTTCCAGACGAAGTCCTTTTTCACATCAAAGCAGTGTTGACAAGGTTGAGACATCTGCCTACATTCCTATGATGGTGAACTGAAAATAAATCACAATATAAAGTATACATATTACATCCAGATCTTTCCTTCTCCTAGCTTGATTCTACAGTCAAAATGTCAATAAATCATGTAGGCTAATACACTTGCTGTGTGACAAGCATCCACTGAGTCTTATTATTCATGCAGGCCTGTGTCATGTTACTGAATCAATCTATTTTACACTCATGGGTAGTTCATGCTCCCTCATGAGCAGCCAAAGTCAGCAGGCAATAATGGAGGACTTGGAGCAGAAAGGAGCCCGGTTAATACTGTTCTACAATGCAGGATACTGTTTTCACATGGCATCTGCTCCTTTATCAATATGTAGAGAACGGCAGCCGAATCACAACAGAGATACTCTGAAACTCCTTACCCATCAATCCTTTTCCATTGTAACAGGCATGGTGTTAAATGAGGGTATGGAAAGGTCTGATTGGAAGAAAAGAGCTTGGCCTGAATGTAATTGCTCACTGGAGGTAATTCTCTTTTAGACACACGATGACACACAAGGCTAATTTTTGCCTGGCCCTTTGCTAGCAGAAAGCTCGGGCCTGTGTTCCCGCAGTGGTGTTGATGGAGTATTGTATTCTCCACAACACTGTCCTGCTCTGGTTTCTAGAAACAAGTTTCTTTCACAATAAGTAAATAATTACACTTTTTGATTTATTTCTGTAAGCAGCATTCATAGATTTCTAGCTCCCTGCCAGGCTGATTTCATGTGGGAGGGAGGCTGTTCTGTGGCATTCACAGGAGACTTCACCATAACATACTCTAAAATCCCCTCAGCACATGTTTAGAAATCACACTTTAAACTTTGATTATGTAACATTTAACATATGTAAATTATAATATATATTAGTGCTTTTCCATGGAGAAAATACTTTGCATAGATGTGTGAATGATATACAATGTTAATACATATATTATAAGGCTATAAATAATTAGGCCACAGGATCTTTCTTTTACAATGATGGCCTTGATTCAAAAAGAGTTGAAAACAATTCCCAGGGTAGTAAAACATCAAAAAAGCCTTAGAATTTGACTGTTGCTGAATCACCAGCTAGGTAAACAATGAAAGTCAATGGCACCTTTTTACTCCTAAGAAAAGTAGAGAACTGTTTACTCCTTTCTACACTGTAGTAAAAGCTGCCATTGACTTTCATTGTCTTTTTATCTGGTGATTCAGTAACAGTGACATTCACAGGCTTTTGTCTCATGAATTTAATTTGGCATTGGCCAATGGCATTGATTCACAAAGAGTTGAAAAAAACTCTCATGGTAGTAAAAAATTCAATTCATCAGAAAAAAGCCTGAGAATTTGACTGTTAGTGAATCACCAGATAAAAAGACGAATGAAAGTCAATGGCACTTACTCCTGAAAAAGGTATTCAACTTTTTACCCCATTTTACCTGTAGTAAAAAGTGCCATTGACTTTCATTGTTTTCCTATCTGGTGATTCACTAACATTGACATTCTCAGGCTTTTTTCTCATGAATTGCATTTTTTACTACCATGAGAGTTTTTTTCAACTCTTTGTGAATCAAGGCCAATGTCTCCATTTTACCTAGAGAGGTGTGTGCCCGAATTAAACCGGACCTTCAGCGTGATTTAATGAAAAGCCCAAACTCTTAAAAAACTATTCCCCATCATCTAAAATTAATATATTTTACGTTTTAAGTCACTAACTTATTATTCTTTCCCCCACTGGGCTGCAACTCTGTTCAGGAATTTAGGATACGGGCGCCGCCATCTTGACTCAGAAGCATCACACTTACTGATGAGAGGAGAGCAGGATAAAGTACAGGGGGGCGGGTTATAGATGTGCTTTGCCCAGACAGAGCAGAGCTGGGGTCAGGTAACGGTCAGCAATCCCAGAATGCAGAGCAGCACAGTCAGGAGGCACTTCCTGTTTGCAGGCTTCCTGATAAGATGGCGGCTTCCATAAGCCGCCATCTTGGATGTTTAAAGGCTTATAACATGCAGTAGATGCAGGTAGGATGATTTTTAATGTGGACAATCTGTATGTACAGGGTGTGGGAAACATATAAGATAGACTCTTATTCAGAGTGAAGGTCCGCTTTAAGTGACTCGGAGAATCTTTCCACATTGATAAATTCATAAATCCATTGAAAAACTGAGGAAAAAGGCAACACCATCCACATATATTTTGAGGATACTTAAAGGGCAGGTCCAGACAAGCTTTCTCAGCCAAAAAGAATCCCAGAAACAGGCATGGGTACAGGCATGTCCTTTTTTTTATAAAACCATTTTGTTTTGCTCAATTTGACTACATTGTTAATGGGGCCCCCCACTCTCTGATGCCTCACCATTCACTTGCATGTTAACCACGGACTGAGCTCTTTATTGCCCTGCACCTCCCCCCTCCGCCTTCCATTGGAGTTCCAGCGGCTGCCATGAGCCACCATTAATTGACGGGCCATTAGGGGGTGGTTCCAGTACACAATGGGCTTCAGGACTCGCCCATAGGAATTCACTTTTTCTCAGACTTCATTACTGATCACTAAAGTAAGTTCTTTTCCACTGTGCCACCAATGAATATTTCTGGACAACATATAATGTACTTACTACATATTATATGGCATATTAAAGTATTCTAGATGAATTATACACTGCACCACCAATTTATTCATTTTCACTCTCTAAGCACTCTCCTGTAACACAACATCCATTCTCTCTTTCACTGCTCTCATGTAACAGCATCCATTCACTTTCTCAGCGCTCCCCTGTAACAGAGCATCCGTTCACTCTCTCAGTGCGCTCCTGTAACAGAGCATCCATTCACTTTCTCAGCTCTCTCCTGTAACAGAGCATCCATTCACTTTCTCAGCTCTCTCATGTAACAGAGCATCCATTCACTTTCTCAGCTCTCTCCTGTAACAGAGCATCCATTCGCTCTCTCAGCTCTCTCCTGTAACAGAGCATCCATTCACTTTCTCAGCTCTCTCATGTAACAGAGCATCCATTCACTTTCTCAGCTCTCTCCTGTAACAGAGCATCCATTCACTCTCTCAGCTCTCTCCTGTAACAGAGCATCCATTCGCTCTCTCAGCTCTCTCCTGTAACAGAGCATCCACCCACTCTCTCAGTGCTCTCCTGTAACAGAGCATCCATTCACTTTCTCAGCTCTCTCCTGTAACAGAGCATCCATTCACTCTCTCAGTGCTCTCCTGTAACAGAGCATCCATTGACTCTCTCAGTGCTCTCCTGTAACAGAGCATCCATTCACTTTCTCAGCTCTCTCCTGTAACAGAGCATCCGTTCACTCTCTCAGCTCTCTCCTGTAACAGAGCATCCATTGACTCTCTCAGCTCTCTCCTGTAACAGAGCATCCATTGACTCTCTCAGTGCTCTCCTGTAACAGTGCATCCATACACTCTCTCAGTGCTCTCCTGTAACAGAGCATCCATTCACTCTCTCAGTGCTCTCCTGTAACAGAGCATCCATTGACTCTCTCAGCTCTCTCCTGTAACAGAGCATCCATACACTCTCTCAGTGCTCTCCTGTAACAGAATCCAGCATGACTGCATTTAAGGAGATCAGGAGGCCGTGACTGCTTGAGCTCTGCAGCACTGCTAGAAAGTGAAATTCCATACTGCAATAAACAAGATGGCAGCGCCCAGGCTCATGGGGAATTCAGATGCCAGGAGAGAGAAATGCTGTTGTTTTTTTTTTAATGGAGTAAAGTGGGAATGGGCCGGCCCCGTCATGAAGGTACATTGATGCACAGAGCAATTTTTTTATTCTCATTATCAGTTCTGCAGCAAGGAACACTATAGCAGAATGAGAACAGTAAACCTCTACTTCCACAATCCACTTCAAGTAAACACCATGTAAGCACACAATCTGTGCATATAGTTTATTTATCCCATATTGTGCCCCCACTTCCGACTTGGACAGTAGTATTTATGCAAGTCCACCTGTTTTTCTGGGTTCCATAGAAGTCGTCTTGCATTGGTTCAGGATACTTACCTTAACTAAAGGACAAATGATGTCCACATTTAGGGATGAACGAACCGGTTCGGACGAACCGGAATTCGCTCCAAATTTCAGGGAAAATTCGATTCGGCACGAACCCGAATTTTTTTTGGTTCGTGCCGATCGAATTTTCCCTGAAATAATAAAAAAAAAAATCCCGGCATGGTGGGAGCAGGCAGGCCTGACAGCGCAGCCGGCCTGCCCGCTCCCACCATGCCGCCATTTTTTTAAAAAGCAAACACTTACCTGCATGGTTGGAGCGTGGAGGCCGGCGCCGCTCTCAGGCGCCCTCTGATGACGCGCCCTCTGATGACAGCTGAGAGCGGCGCCGGCCTCCACGCTCCGACCATGCTGGTAAGTGTTTGCTTAAAAAAAAAAATGCCGGCATCGCGGGAGCCGGCCGGCCTGCCCGCTGCCACCATGTCGGCATTTTTTTTTTTCAGATGAGCGATTCGTGAAAGTTCGATTCGGGCGAACCCAAATTTCTTTGGGAAATTCGGCGAATCGCCCGAATCGAACTTTCAAGAAGTTCGCTCATCTCTATCCACATTTGTAAACAGTAATTGGCTATATTATTATAGTAGATACAGTAGATAACTTTCTCTTTTACTTTCCCTGTCTTTGAAATGCCATTACATGTGCCAACATTTTGAAACCAGAGCTCTTAAAATGTAGTTATCTGCCCCCCTCCCGGTCCCATAAAGCTTCCTTTTACATGGTAAGTCAATCACATAATGCACAATAGTTACCTCCCTATACTTAGATAGTAAGTAGATAAGTAGTAGATAAGTAGATCTCTATTGTAATCTATTTTTATTTTGTCTGGATTGTCCTTTTAAAGCCCATACAAAAAAAAACATAAAATGCACAAACTTACCTTTGCCTTTCAAAGTGAATCGATTCTAGTCTGGTCGTATAAAACGCACTGGCTCTCTAAATTAAGTCTCCGCTCACCAGCGACCCCTAAACCGGTGACCGCCACCCTCCATGTGTAACAACCACACTGCAACAGTTCACAACAACTGGCAACACCTGCTTCATTCACTGCAATGGAGGGAGTGTGCCAGGGCTTGCCATGCCCCCTCTATTGTACTGAATGGAGTGGTCTTGTGAAGGGTACTGTGACTTACACAGGTGAGCTTTTCACAATGAGCTCGCTGTTTTGTCTCTTTAAAGACATTGGCTGTAATGTGTTGTACCAAGTTAACTATAGAAAACAGTAACACAAGAAATAAGACAATGCCTTTTATGGCTATTTATGGATATTTAAATGTAAGCTATTTCACAGACATCATGCCACTGCATGTCAGTTAAAGGAGCAGCATCGCAAAATTTGCATTAAAAAAGATAAATATTTAAATAGCCACACAATAGCTTCTAACATGTGTATAAATAATCTGGCGATAGAAAAAGGAAAAAATATATGCCTTTCTTTTAAATTGTATAATTACAATGGCTCCGTCCATTTGCTGAATAGGGGGATCTGCTGGGTTGTATTTAGTGAGCTGCTTCATTTAGCCCACTGGTCTCCTAGCAACACTTTACCTCAGAGGCTGACACTGTAATCAGTGGTAACGGCTGTGTGTGTGTGAGGTGCTGCTTTTGTTATGAGACCAGGTGACTCAAATGTGTAAAATCTATACAAAATAAACTAAACTGACTGAAAACGACTGAAATTCTTCTTTGAATAACTGTGCAGGAAAATCTAAAGGTATTAAAGTGGAACAAAACCCTGAGTTGCCGACCCTGAAGTCTATAAGACCCAGCCATTGACCTTGCCCCTTGGGCATTCTAAATCAAGATGCCCACTGTGTGAAACAAGCCCTGGATAACCACAGATCCCCCCATTTTTCTGGTGCGCTCACGCAGATAGTCATTTAGACAGGCCGGGCAGCCAGGAAGGTTACTGCTCAGGCTCCCCATCTGCGTGCAAACAGCGCTGATTGGATGAGAGCCTGTGCATGCGCTATGGGACCGGGAAAGGTACGTTTTCACAGGCAAACTTGAGGATTTCACATATCAGGGCATCCCAAGTCGGGATGCCCATAGGGGCACAAAACAAAACTCCAGATAGTTAAAATCCTGGGTTGGGCTTTGCTCAAAACACACAAAGCTGAAAGAAAGATCATATGGAAAAATGTGTTGAGAAAAGAGAGAGAAAATGGTAAACTGAAAGATTCTGCAGCAGAGCCAACATGAAGGGAAAACTGTCAAAATCAGCTAAATGACTTCTAGAGCTTTTCTCTCTGTTAAGTTCTGGCCAAGCAATGTTGCAATGTTGTTATCTTATGCTGGACGGCTGCCAGCACTGAACAGCTGATACTTTGGTACATTGTTTCACCCCTCTCCTCAGCATGGAACAGGCCAGAGTGTCGGGCTCCGACATGAGCTGTTAGTCTCCAGCTGCACAGACATCATTTTTTTCTAAATTTGTAATTCTTACTCCAACACTTACCTACATTCAAAGTACCATTTAAATATAAGTCACCAAGAAAAATTCGCGATACTGCTCCTTTAAGCCATAATTGTACTATTGTGTTCTATGGCGTGTACAGTAAATCAGTTTTTGTACACTAGTATTCTGTCATTTAAACAATTAAAGAGACCACAATGTGTTTAGAAAATCAGCTAATTATATAAATGAAAAATAACATAGACATTTTACAATATGTAGAATTCTTTTTGTACTCTATCTGAATAAAAATGTTTCCTTAATGGAAACAGGAAGAGGTCATATTTTGTAGATTTTACTTTTTCACGCAAGCTGAATTAATGCAAATACAAATAAATTGCCCTCGGCATTGAATCCATTAGTAGAATGAAAGAGCCCAGGGATAGCTGTTTTTGACATTTTCCTATTCTTGGATTGCGTATGTTTATAAAAATGCAAGCTCCAACGCTAAAATATAGATGTGTTTGATGGATCTTTTCTTTGTCTCACTAATAGAAAAGTTGAAATATTCTTTATAGCTTATCCTTTTTAGCTGTGTAGGCTAGGGCATGATTAGACTCTACAGCTACACTGGAGAATGTGCATCTGGTGACTGATTTTTAGACTAGCGGTATGCTCCTTAGATATATGGCCCCAACAGGCCTCATCAAGCATGTCGAGAGACCCAAGACCATAAATGTTGCAGATCCTATATAAAATCCCAAAGGATCTGTTATTCTGATCACATTAGAGGTATACACTGCACTTTGCTGTAGTAATTTAAAAGGTGGCAAACGCGGTCTCTCTTTGAGCGACATTTTACATATTATACATATTATACATTTTAACATATATACATATGATGTTGTTGGGAACTAGTGACATGGTCGGTAGAGACAGGAAGTTTGTGGCAGGTAAATCAGTGGTGGTTATTTAGCGCCTTAACGGCTATAGGAAAAAAGCAATTTTGTACCTAGAGGTTCTGGTCGAGAGAGCCAGGTACCTCCGGCCAGAGGGCAAGAGTTTGAAAAAAGAATGACCTGGGTGTGTTGGGTTCTCAGCTATTCTTTTTGCCTTTGAGCTGATCCTTTCCGTGAATTGTTCCTCCAGGGATGGTAAGGGGCATCCAATGATCCGCTCAGCAGTCCTGGTGATCCTCTTCAGCCTGTTCTTGTACTTGGCTGTGATCCCGCAATACCAGACAGTGATGGAGGGGGTCAGAAATGAGCCTATGGCACCATTGTAAAAGGTCTTAAGAATCCTTTTAGACATACCGTATCTTGCTAGTTGTCTCAAGAAGTATAGTCTCTGTTGGGCCTTCTTCAAGATGACGGTAGCTTGCTTGCTCCACTTCAAGTCTTGCGTGATCACAGTGCCGAGAAATTTTGTGCTGGTAGCGATACTGACCTCTCCATTACCGATGGAAATGGGATGATGCGTTGGAAATGGCCTTTTATAGGTCAAACTGGGTCCACCAATTATTTAATTTTCTAGCTGAAGTTCTGAAGCATGTATTTAGGTCTTAAACAGAAAGTGGCTCCTGGAGGCATATTGTACTTAGCTTTATGTACTAGCTTAGTGTGCATGATTGAATACATACATAGTATGTTACATTCTAATGCAACACTAACAGTGCCAATAATGTGACCAACCTACTATACCATATAGGTCTAGATACTAGATCACCAGCATTGTCCATGTGTAGACCATGATATTAAAATGATGATGTCGCTTTTAACTGACATCTACTTTACTTCTACATAGTTTGGGTATTAGTCACCAGATCAGGTGTATATGTTTCAGCAGTTAATACTTCAAAGGCCTTCTGTAAAAGGTACAACACTATAAACAGACATTCTCATTTCCTGTGAAATTGCTTGCTGAAGAAATGTTATTGAATGATTAGATTGCCCTTATTCTAAGAACATATTTGCATGTTGTTCTCATTTTTATTCTATCTTTTAGGAACTGCATAAAGTAATCTGTCTCTCTGGAATGATGGAAAAATGTCTATTTTTCTAAATAACTAGCCTAAAAACATAATTGCTTTTGCACATTACTGCTCATTCAGATTTACACTTATCATTTGCTGCTGGCAAAATAGCTAACAGTAGGTTGGAGTCATTATGTTCTGCAAGTTCAGTAGACAAAATAAAGCAAAACTATGTAGCCACTGATTGAGCGTTCATTTCTATGCAGATGATCTGTCTCATACAATTAGTCTTTGACCTATTATAAAATTTAAATATTGAGATGGATACACTATACGTATACAATATTCATTGCGTGTAATGACTAGCTTTTCAAAAAATAACTTTTTACAGTCTCTACCTATAAACAGCACTAGCTCTACTAGCAAAAAGGTTTTGGTAATAGAGTGCTTCTTTGTTCACCTTTGTGCAAAGTAAATGGAAGATAAATGCGAAATGTAGTCCTAAGGAGGTTTAACAGATGAAATCTGATCTTTCTCAGGTCATCTGCCCTAGTCATGGCTGCTTTTATTCAACAAGTATTGAATGTTCTGTCTTCATGCCCTAAGAGAACCTATTGATCCAAATTCTTTCTTTTTTGGAATATAGAAGTTCAAAGTTCTGCAGTATTCAGACTTTTGGAGGCTGTCCACTGTTTGGATGCAATCTGGTCAAACTGGTGGGTAAAACTTTACTGCTGTTCCAGAACCCATTCCCTAAGACTCCAAAAGAAGATGCTGCAGGGAATAAAAGTTTTTTTAGCCTGATAGGAACTTTAAGGTACGGGCAATCTGAATTTATTATTCCTAATTTGGTGTTGGTTTATACATTACTAAACCTAAATTGAAGTGTTGAAGAAGAAACAGCTTTTATCTGTATGCTCCATTATGTTTTTTCTTCAGTTGTCTGCAGGAAGCAGAAACAGTGGAGGTAAAGTGGTTTCACCAAAACAGGAAGCCTAAAATGTTTGGCTGGGACACACCTCCTTTTCTGGTATCTTTAAAATGTTATAGTTTCTTTGATATGTTCTTGGGGATACATTTTTTTCAGTCCTTTGTACTCATCATGTGCTTGCAAGGGCTGGGCCCTCTACCCTAGTGTACTGTTGTATTAATGTGTTTTTAGAATTCTTTTCACTTTTGACCCATATTACTGTGGGTTATTAAGTGTATTACTTGTCTTGCCCTCCTTTAATTTTTAACCTTTTAAAGCACCATGGAATATGATGTGCTCTAAAAATAAACAATAATCATAAATCATATTAATAATCTTGACATGCATTCAAACACTAGCGAATGTTCAGGGAAAAGGATAACGAGACAAAGTCGTTATTTGTCCCACTCCATAAAGGTGTTAAAAAAAAGCCTTTTCCTTCAATAACAAAAAGATTTGTATTTATTCTTGCAAGGGCATCCCAACCCCAGTCTCCTTGTACAAATAAACTAATTGACGGTAGTGGTAGCGGTAGTCCTACTGCTGGTATTGCAGCAATCTTCTCTTTCCTTTAATCTTTACAACATTTTTTTCTGTGGGTTTCTCCAGTAGGATATATTTCAAATGTCTCTGCTGATTGAGGGGCTGGTTACATTTATGAAAAGGAACAATTGATCTTACTATACCCTGCATATAGTCAACTTCAGTCCTCCAACAAAATGTCTTCCCAACCTCTGGGGCTTATATACAATTTTTAAATGTATCAATTTTAATACAATGTAGGCTAATACTTAAAAAAAATTTAAATTTGTTACATTAGAAATGTTTGTTTAAATTATTTTAGGCCTTTAACCATATTTTCATTAGTTGCACCCACAGTGCCATCCTCAGGACCACTATAGTAAATCCTGCAGTCCGATATAACATTATCAATATGTAGTACAGATAAGTAATATATTTGCCAGGAGACCCATTTATTTTTTATACATTGACATCTATAATTATTTATTACTAGTCATTCTATACCCATAAGTGCTCTGCAGGCAAAATTAAACCTGAATCCTATGGTTTTAATATAAAATATAAAGATTAACTGTACTGCATTCATCCAACTGCTTCCGCAGCCACAGAGTGCATCTGCTTCTTGCATGAAGTTTTAAACTATGCCTGTTATATCATCTGAACGCGAAAGATGATGCCAATGGGATGTTTGCAGTTAAGCTCAGTATGGGTGGCATTAGCAGTATAATGAGTTGAGATGCTCAACAATTTTCAAAAGCCTTAGGGATAAACTACATGGACGATTTCAGTCTCATGCTATTGAGCGATTTAGCTTTTCCTTACTAATGGCCTCACTTTCAGCACAATCAAGAGAAAAAAATCAACGAGTTGCAGTAGGATGATACATTCTATGCAAATGTCTTTGAGATTTTGATTTTCAAATGGGCAAATTACCTTTATACTTTGGAATCAGGTTTTTTTCTAGATAGAAGGTTAGGAGATTGAAGAGCTGTCCATGCAACTGGTGATACATCTTAATAACAGGGCTTGATTTATAAGAGAGTAATGAAAGCTCTGTATGGCTCTTTATTCTATGGTTAATGATGATCTATGCCAACAAGCACTCTTAAGTTCACCTCTGCCCTATTAATTACTAACAGTGATTACGATTAGGAAGTAACGCCTTTATGTGTTGGTACGAACCAGGTAATTGCTTATACTTGAAAAAACTAGGTTGCTTAAAATTAAAATAGTTGTGGTTTTATAAGCCTATTTTCCTATTTTTATTATGCACAAGTTTGGCAAATGCTGCAGTTGTGTTTCAGCACTGTTCATAAGCAAGGCTTATATAAAAATTTCAGTTGAAAAAAAACTGTCCTCTAAGAGTTTCAGTTGTGGCTGGTGATAAGCGGATTTGCACTTCAATATTGCATTCAGCAAAACCCAATTAGGGTTAACTCTTAAATCATAGAACCGAATGTCTAGTCCACTGAAAAAGTCAGCCATATTCCATGCCTCACCTGCTACAGTATGGAATGGTCAGCATGAAACAAGCACAAGGGGGTCGATTCAGAGGCAGGTGAGAATTATCATTCCTTTTTTAGGAGAGAAAACTCTCAATCAATTTCATTGTCTACCTTGGGGCTGATTCAGAGCAGGTGGCCCTGAATCGACTCCAAGGTGTAGTATGGAATTCAATCAGAGCCCTATATTTTCATTCTGTATGTGTATAATTTGCTTTAGAAATGCTAGGCCTTTGAAGTGACTGATTCAATATCCTAAAGTAAGATCCCAAGAAAAAGTAAGAGGAGAGGAGAACTGATGAAATCTACCCAAAGTTTGTTGCAGTTTAAAGGAGCACTATTGTGAAGAATGGCCCCATGATAAAAATCAATATAAATATGCTAGATTGTGGCAGCTGAGGTCACTTATACACCCAGCATCAAAAAATCCCTTTAGGCTTGTTTTTGTTATTTTAGTGGAAGGAAGATGAAGCTCATGGGTGACAAGCTCTGTCACCCCATGATACACTAATCCTGTCTCCCCTGGATCTTATTCCTACCAGGATAAGCAAACCACAAGCTTGACCTTCCAGGGCATGCCGTAGCTATTGGGCTCACCAGATCGGCAGTTGCCTAGTAATGTGCATGTCAGCTCGAAAGCTTTAAAGGTTGCTTGCAGTCACATGAATGTCATTTCAAATACCTTTTTTACCATTACCATTTTTATTACACAAGCAACTTTTTCTTTAACAGTTTTTATTAAACTGTTAAACTGTTATTAAACCCTATTAACATAAGATCTAATGGTCCTTTTTACCAGCAATACTATGTATATTAATTTAACTCTTGCAGCCAAGCAAATCTTTGAGCAAGACAATTTCATTCCTTCCGGAAATCTTCCGAGAAAAATAGAAAGGTAAAGAAAATGACCTCCATATGCTCAACATATTGTCTACAATTGTAGTGAAGGCCAAAGGCTTACATTAATGTAGCTCCTGGGAGTTTAAGAATGATAATTATCTTCAAAAAGAAAAAAAGCCTTTCAATGGAATAAGGTTTGTCATTTGAGGAAAGAATCTACAGATGTTACTGACGGAATCTTTTGGGCAATGAGCAGGTGTAAAACCGATTTGATTATATCTACCTCAATGTTCACGTTTCACCATAGGTATGGAAGTACATAGATAACCTCAGAGAAAATGGTTTGATGCAGGGAATGGACTTGCTATGAAAACACAGCAAAGGCAAGAGAAAATGGTCTCTTTGAAAACATATATTGGATATTAGACTTTGTTGCCCTTAAACCTTTAGGGCATGTGTAAACCTACATGCTGCAAAAAGATATGTGCTAAATGAGATATATATATTTTTATAAAGATACTTAAAGCCTAGATTTGAGACAAGATGCAGAGCAGAAAATAAAATGAAGTAGAAGTAGAGGGTGCATCTGTTCTGGGGGAGAGGATGGCTAAAAGGTTGGAGGAGTGTTTAAACTAAGCACTGGGGGGGGGAGGGTAAAAGCAGTTACAAAGGGGAAGGTAGGAAAGAAAGTGACAGTGTGTGTAGACATGAAACTGGGGGTGGAGAGGGGGGAGGGATTAGCACATCTAGGAGGAATAAGGGCAATATACAAAATTATCAAAAATATCATAAGCATTTGAAATGCATGCTTACAAATGAAATGGATGAACTAGAACTGATAATAACAGAAGAACAATATGACATAGTGGGGGTAACAGAGACCTGGCTGGATGAAAGCTATAACTGGGCAGTAAATCTACAGGGCTACTGTGTGTTTAGGAAGGACCGTAACAAACGCAAAGGGGGTGGAGTCTTCTTAATTGTAAAATTCTCTCTACAAACCGCTCTGCGGGAGGATATATGTAAGGGGAATGACCATGTGGAGTCTGTATGGGTAGAAATACATGGAGGTAGAAACAAAAATAAAATACTGATGGGGGTTTGCTACAAACCTCCAGATATATCCGAATCCACAGAAAATAAGGCAAATAGAAAAAGCCGCTAAACAAAATGAGGTAGTGATTATGGGGGACTTTAACTACCCAGATATAGACTGGGATGCTGAAACATGTGGTTCGCATAAAAGTAATAGTTTTTTTATCTAAAACAAAAGATGGCTACCTTTCCCAACAAGTGCAAGCTCCAACAAGGGGGAAAGCCATATTGGACCTAATACTAACCAATGTACCAGACAAAGTAATAAAGGTACAAGTTGGGGGACACCTTGGAAGCAGTGATTATAATATCATTAATTTCCACTTAGCAGTCACTAGGGTGCCTTATCAAGGAGCCACAAAAACACGGAGCTTCAAAAAGGCAAAGTTTGACCAACTTAGAGATGCCCTAAACTGCATTGACTGGGAAAACGTCCTTAAAAACAAAAGCATGGACACTAAATGGGATACTTTCAAAGGAATCCTTAATTTTCATTGTGACTGATATATACCTTACAGGAATAAAACTATTAGACACACATGTAAACTGATGTGGCTAAACAAAAAGGTTAAGGGGGCAATAAACAACAAAAAAAGGCAGTTAAACGTTGAAAGCAGGAAGGGACAGCGGAAGCGTTAAAAAACTATAAAGAAGAAAATAAACAATGTAAACAACAGATAAGGGCAGCTAAGCTGGAGACAGAAAGACGCGAAAGAGAGTAAAACTAACCCCAAATTATTCTTTAGCTACATAAACCATAAAAGGTAAAAACTTGAGGGTGTGGGCCCCCTGTAAAGCAAGGAGGGGACACCTATAGAGGGAAATGCAAATTTACTAAACAACTTCCTTGCTTCTATATTCACAAAAGAATGTGACATGCCGAGTGAAATGCAGGGAAATAACCGAAACCCTCCATTAAATGTCACTGGTCTAACCAAGGAAAAAGTCCAGCACCGTCTCAAGCAGATAAATATTGATAAATCACCGGGACCAGATGACATACATCCTCGTGTTTTAAGGGAGTTATATACAGTAATAGACAAGCCGTTATTTCTAATATTTGTGGACTCAATAACTACAGGGTCTGTTCTGAGGGATTGGCGCTTGGCAAATATGGTGCCAATATTCAAAAAGGGATCTAGGGGGGAACCTGGGAACAACAGCCCGGTAAGCTTAACATCTGTGGTGGGCCAGCTGTTTGAAGATTTCTTGAGGGATACTATCCTGGAGCACATTGGGGAAAATTGCCTTATTACTCCATATCAGCATGGATTTATGAGGAATCGCTCCTGCCAGACAAACCTAATCAGCTTTTATGAGGAGGTAAGCTCAAGATTGGATCAGGGGGAGTCATTGGATATCATATATCTTGACTTTTCTAAAGGTTTTGATACTGTGCCACATAAAATGCTGGTACAAAAGATGAGAATGCTTGGACTGGGGGAAAACGTGTGCAGATGGGTGGGAAATTGGCTTAATGATCGGAAGCAGAGGGTGGTTATCAATGGTACACACTCAGATTGGGTCACTGTTACTAGTGGAGTACCACAAGGGTCAGTTCTGGGACCAATTCTCTTCAATATATATATAAATGACATTGGGTATAGATTAAACAGTAGTCTCAATCTTTGCAGATGCTACTAAGCTGTGTAAAGTAATTAAAACAAAAGAGGACAGCAGGCAGCTACAAACAGATTTAGATAAATTGGAAGCATGGGCAGTTAAATGGCAAATGAAGTTTAATACAGATAAATGTAAGGTTATGCACATGGGAAGGAGAAATATGTGTCATGATTACACACTAAATAAAGAAACACTTGGTAAAACAACAATGGAAAAGGACCTAGGGGTTTTAGTTAACAATAAGCTCAACTGTAGTAATCAATGCCAGGCAGCTGCTGCCAAAGCAAATAGGATCATGGGGTGCATCAGGAGGGCCAGACATCCAGAGCATGACCAGAGCATCATTTTACCGCTGTACAAGTCACTGGTCAGACCCCATATGGAGTAATGTGTACAGTTCTGGGCACCTGTGCTTAAGAAGGACATATCAGAACTCGAGCACGTTCAAAGAAGGGCAACAAAGTTAATTAAAGGAGTGCGGGGGCTAGAGTACCCTGAAAGATTTTCAAAATTAGGTTTATTTAGTTTAGAAAAAAGACGCTTGAGGGGTGATCTAATAACTATGTATAAATATATTCAGGGTCAATACAAGGATCTGTCCCACAATCTATTTATACCCCGGAGTGTAACCATAACCCGAGGGCATCCACTAAGGTTAGAGGAAAGGTGCTTTCTCCACCAACATAAGAGGGGATTCTTCTCTGTAAGAGCAGTGAGACTATGGAGCTCACTGCCAGAGGAGGTAGTAATGATGGATGAAGTAAAAATGTTCAAAAGTTGCCTTGATGCCTTCCTTGCAGGTAATAACATTTCCAGCTATGGCTACTAGACCACTGGAAGGAGATAACAGGCTGAACTGGATGGACTAAAGTCTTTATTCAGCCTTACATACTTTGTTACTAAGGACCTTATTTATGATGGGTGCCATTTAGCATCTTTCTGGTGGCTATAGCACCTATTTTGGAGCACCTGCATTTTGGTCTTTTCCGGTGATGCGCTGTGGACTACAATGGCCCTAGAAGTCGCTGCTAACTAATTATCTTTGATTGTTGCATTAGGTATGAGAGGGACTGTGTCAGTACCTGTTGAACCCGACTGCCGATTATACCAGCGCCAGTGAACCCCACTTCATACTGCCGCCTTTTAGCGCTGCACAGCATAGTTTTGAATTTCTTCCTTTTTGTAAAGATTGGCGCTGTATTTTTCTGGCACTGGTCAGCATTTCATTAATACAGTTGCAAAAAAGTTGCCGCTGTCCAAATTACACATTTGTAACAATAATAAGATTTTTCTATGAAAAAAATGTCATTTTGTGACATCTAGGTCCTGCATTTGCATTACTGACAAGTCACAAGGCAAGTTCTGTACAACGAAGTGCGTGTATTTGCAAACATAAAACACTCCAATCCAGTTCGGCCCATTGTGCTCTATGAGATTTTGACCTACAGCACCAGGTTTTAACTGGTGCTACTTCAGGCAGAGAGCCCGGTGCTGCGACCTTTTGTGCTCTACTGTTGAATAAGATGCTAGTTAAAGGCCACATCAGCGCAGCCTGGTTTTTGTTTTTTAATTTGCACGCTGAGTGCCACTGAGGCCAAAAACTGGCACTGTGAAGCTGACGCTTCATAAATAAGACTCCCCATTTATTTTTTTAATGAATAAAGAGCTCAGTTGGACACTCATGTATCACCAAAGCAGAACAAAACCCAGCATTGTGTCCACCCTAGGTTTTAGTTCTTGCCCCAGGGGCATCCTGATTTGGCATGCCCCGATATGTAAAACCACCCCGAAAAACCTTTCCCCATTCACACAGCACATGTGCAGCCTCTCATCCGATTAGCCCCATATGCCATGTATATTAAGGCCCTGCATACCCCTCTGTTTAGTTACCAAGCTCTGCAAATTGCAAATGCTGGCCTAAAGGACTCCAGGGCAGGCCACCTAGAGTTTTGTTCTACTTTAAGCCCAGAATGGACAGATAGGTGATAGATCATCTTCTGCAGGAACTTGGGTGGACAACCATTTTTCCCATTTCAGCTATTGGGACAGTTTGCCAGAAATTGCATCTGCCATATGTCAGCAAGCAGAGTTTAATAAGAACAATCCAATGCCAACAATGCCCATAAAAAATTAAAAGTCTACATACATGTCCATGATGATAAAGCCAGCACAGGAATGACAGTAAAGCAAGTCTCTTACATGTTGCGGACGCACGTATCCTGGTCCTTAGTCATAGATGTCATGCCGCTTTAAGACAAATTCAAAAAGACTAGTCTAGTGAAAAGTATTTTAGTTTTTGTATTTTTAGGTATTTATTGTTCTTTTATTTAGGTGAATTGTATTAAGTAATCATGAGCCTATTTGCTCTTTAATTAGATCAAGACTTGTATTTGGCTTGGGACTCACGGCTACTTATTATCAAATAGTCTTTGAATGTTCTATGGAGAACGTTATCCAAGTCACGTCTGCCAAGACATACAGAATGTTCAAGTGTTATGTTTGCAAATAAGTCATTTTGCAAGATAAGCTAATTTGAAGCCAATTAACTAAAATGTCCATTTACGTCCTACCTCATTTTGAAATTTGCCTAAAATTAAATCTAATTTCCTTCACAGAGTGAATTGCTGGAAAATGTAACTCTTAGATTTTATGTCAAATTCATCTACACAGAAAAAGTCTGGCATTAAACAATGCAAAAGTTTTTTTTTCCTTTTCCATGCTGTTCTGCTTTCAACTCAACATGTTCCAAGGAGGGGGAACTTGCAATATAGCCTCTTCGCATCCCCGCTGTGAAGCTCTCCCAGTGCAGAAATCATAAATGTGTTTCTTCTTTATTATTATATTTTAAAGATTCCAATTGTATCTGAAAATGAGAGATTTCAGGCAAGAAAAATTGATGTCAGACTTCTCTCAGGGGACTCCTTACAGCAGTATACTCACTTCGAGGTGAACGAGCATGAACTAGTGCTTTCATACAGATGGACTGAAAATTGTTTCATTGTTGTAGCTGTGACTAGATACATTTTTCAGATCTGTGCAAGAAAAACTCCTACCCATACAAAACATGTTGAGCCCCCTTGGGAGAGTGTTTTACTTGTTCTTTGGTCAGAAATTGATGCTATAACCTGATTGCCCTGCTTGTTCCATACAAGCAAATGGTAATTAGAGGGGATTTCCAGAAAGACACTTAACGCACTGGATCAACTTGTCATGGGATGTTCTGCTCAGCAGATCATCAGGATGACCAAAATGTCACCAATTAGCTGCACAGTTAGACTCCCGACATGTATCATAGGCAAAAACTGGAAACTTTTGTGCTATGATTTTCAGCAATTCTTTGAGAGAAGACCTTCACCCTTATAGGTGCTGAGGGGAAGCACCGGGATGAGGCAAATACAGCTAATTGTAAGGCTGAGGTTAGGCTCACACTGGATGCACATTTGCCCCCGAACAGGGCATATGGTATACAAAACAGTTCACCAACAAGGAGAAAATCCATAAAATCGTCAAACTTTATTGTGCCAATCTTTAAAATTCATCAGGCAAAATCTCATATAGAAAATTAATGAATTATCTACGTGTTTCGGACCAGACGGTCCTTACTCATGACTACATTCAAAGTATAGCAAAGTCAATAAATATGTGCAAAGCTAACAATCTCCACCTGTATAAACAAATCCAATTCATATAATTTATTGCAAAGCAGATAGGCAAACACACAAAGACGGCGACTGAGATGGAGACTCATCTTGTCCTCTTAGACTTGGAGCGCCGGCAACCCCCCTCAAAATTGCTATGAGACCAGGAGGGGAGAAGTGAGCAGCAACATCACAGCACCCCCTTGACAACACTGGCCAACCTGTGAACCGCACCTTGAGCAGGGCATAGTGCTATATAACTCCTGGAAGTTTCAGACTACTGAGAGGTGGTAGTAAAATAACATTCTTCAAATGTAGCTATCAAAGCACTGCTGGGTTTCTTCACTTCAGCTTGTATAGCCTTTTTTGTGTGGCATTCCTTCAGCATTCCTGGACAGAGTGAAAAATAATCTTTAGGCCCAAAGTCAAAGAGAAAGGGCCAAAACCGACGAACCAGTTGGTGCAAATGGGGTGTCTTGGGCCCACCATAGAACTTACTGCAACAATCCACATCATAACGTGCTGGTCCTATAAAAGAAAAATGAAATGTGGAAACATTTTTCTTGAAATAAAATTGAAAGGAGGGGGAAACTTGGTTTGCTGTGGATTTTGCCCTGCGCTGAAGGAAATACAGGAGAGGCACATGGGAGTTTCAGCTGTGCTGCCTGCTGTCTTATTTTTGCTGTTGAACGTTGCCATCCACATTTAATAGATGGTGCTTTGCAGATTAATTTTATAGATTTTTATTATGATATTTATGTGGTGGCTATGCTAATACTGAATTTATGGGTGAAAATAAGAGCACAGACTATGGACAGGCAAATCGTATGTTCATTAGTACATGCTAGTATGAAAGTTCATGCCCTATATAGGGAATTTGCAGCTGACATTTTTCATGAATGGTATGCTAGCGTGTCTATCATAAATGCAGGCTGTAGCAGTAGTGCTAATAGTAGACTATACCCTTTCGTTGATTCTTTTGCTTTAAGAGAAAAAGCACTCAAGGGAGTCCTTTCATCATGAATTATAGGTCTGTGGCTGTTAAACATTCATAACAAGTTCATCTACTGCAGAAAATCCCCTGCATTATCATGCTCTTTCTAGTAGATGTAGCAGGCATCCATCTTAATCCTGTGAACTGTGCGTAAGGCCAACAGGGCTTTTGACAGATACAGTATTGTTTTCAATATCCATTAATGGATTTTAGTGCATGCCTCAGGACATGGTAAGAAGAAAGAATTCCAGGAGCATACTTTACGTAGGTGGAGATGGCTGGGATAAACACTTGATCAGCTCATGCCGCTGTGCAGCCTGGTATAGAGAAACTAGCAGGGGTGATGGGATAATTGAAACTAGTGGAACCCTCTTCTAATCCTCCAGCCATGTAGACGCGTACAAGGATTTTCCAAGTAACATTGCGCTTTAGATGACTAACAGAAGCAGCTATATTTGCTTTCTTTTCTCTTAATAATAATACAGGATAATAATATTAATTTAAAGTGAACCAACAGTCTAAAAGAAAAAAAGCCTAGAGGACTTACCTTTCCGATGCAAGTCCGGATGTCCTTGCAGCCACACAGCTGATGTCACAGCTGATACCACAGCTAATGTCAGCTGTGCAACTGCTTCTACAAGCTGCTTTTGGGTTCATGGAGTGGCAGAATCCAACTACTGGTCATTGACACGAGTCACAGGCCAACATCTGCAGCTTCTCACATTCACGCCGGTGTCAGAGCCAGCCGCTCTCTGTGAGGGGCTGGCACACCAGGAGGGTCAAAGGCTGTACCCGGGAGGATTGTGGGATGCATACTCCCGGATGTAGCAAGATGGTGGCACGGGAGCGAGATGTCCTATGCTCCCGGGTGTAGAAAGATGGCAGCACAGGAGCGTGATGTCCAGGAGCTGGCGAGCAGGTAAGGTGAGTAAGTCATTAATAAGCATGCATGCTTATTAATGACCTTTTTTAATTTAAAAACTGTTGGTCCACTTTAACGGTCTCTTCAGGCAACTGAAAAGTTTTATTTCACAGCTAACGAGTCATAGTCTAGTAATGTAAAACAAACCTGTTCCTAACATTGAGTCCGGTACCTCTCAGATCCATTCTTTACTGGTGATGGTGACATTGCAATTAATGGAATGTGTCAGGCCTTGGTATGCACTCTCCATTGCAATGAATGACTGGCAGTGGTGGGTGGCCATTGGTTCTGGAGGTCTGAAGGTCACCAGTAAATAAACAACAGACTGGCATGGTGGCATTTTAGAGGTTGTTAGGCATCATGATTTGGAATGTTCAAGGGAGGATCGTCAGCGAACCTAATTTTTTAGTTTACCTTAAATAATAATTACAGTAAAGCAAATTGTCTACAGTTATTTTTAATTCCGTGGCCTACTGCACTCCAGAATTCTACATGTGCTACTGTAGTATATAAAGTGGTAACATGGCAGGGCACTGGTTGATGACTTTTACCTTGTTTTTCCCTCTTTTGTGCTGTGAAACAATTTTGTTGTACTGTACCTCTTGTTAGTGTTGTGCTCCATGGGTCGACATCTCAAAACAATAGCCCTAAAGGATCATTCAGGGGAGCTTGAAGTACAATGTTCTGGTGTCTGTTCTTCTTTTTAATTGATCACTCTGGGAGCATTAATGTAGGAGACATTATGGAGGATACTGAGAGATGTAAGAATACAAATGCTGGCTACTTTTACTAATAGGGTCATAATGGAGCACATGTTATGGATTGGTACAATCAAGCAGGGCCTGGAATCCCTATAGTATTGAATGCGGTTTTGCTGATAATAGTAAAATATCATGTTGTAAATTAACAATTCCACAAGCATGTTATTTTACAATGAATGGATGAAGGTCTTAGTCTTCAACAGCTGCACCACTACTCATTTTGTTTTGGTCAGATTTAGTAATGTATTTTAGGTATTTTAGATTTTTTGTCTATATATTTTTTGTCTAAATAGACTGCTAAAAATTGCAAAAATTAAAAATATACAGGCATATATTCCTCATATTTAGTAAGGAATCTAAGCATTGCTACAGGTTAAACGTGTCAGGTCAACTAGAGGCATGGAATTGCCCCTTCTAACAGTCACTGTGTCACAAGACTGTGTTTGGATGTGTTTCCAACTGCTGCAATATCCTTTCTAAGTTCTAGAAGTAGCACATTTGCACCACGTTTCGTTACATCTCATGCTATGAGGCCTTTTGGAATACTTATCAGTTATACATGTCTACTCTCTTTTTAGAATGTAGTCTGTCAAAGGACAGTCATTGTGTGTTTCCACTCCTACTTGTATGGATCAATCAAGAACCTACTACAAGTGTACAGTAACACCATCCAGAGAAATAGCACCCATAATGCAAGCAAGAATGAGGGCCCATATGAGCTTTCAACAGGCCAACTGAGCTCCAAAACACCACAACTGAGAAGGATAAGTTGACAGAAAGCAATGCACCTTCTGGGTGCACTTTTTTTGGCCACATAAATATTGACATGGTCATGGCTGGTAATCTGTGCAGTACCTCGACACATTCAGACATCAGTGCTGTACTCCCTCTTTGTAGCCAGTGGGTAGCTGATTTATGGATCCAAGGTCTATGCAAAATTAGACTATGAAGACCAGGAGCATCAGCTACATAACTTTGAGTAGTTTAATTTTTCTTGCCTACAGATGTCTATGAAAAGTCTGCTAGAGCATATGAGGGATGGTTAAGAGGTTTATTTTATTTGCCTTCAGATACCCTTTAAAATAACCCATTACAGGTAAACTATAGGTAGGAGGGAGTGTGAAGGCCCAAGGGGCCTATCCTGCCTTTATGTTGCATTAAATGGGATCCTCCTGTCTATTTTAGGCTCCCCCTATATATCTCTCTATGGAAACATATTTTCCACATCCAGTAATTTTCTGCCTTTTCCTTTAACACTAAAATAAGACAGCTCGTGTTTTTCGCAGCAGCACAATAAAATGTTCCTGTTTTAGACTATTTCTATCAAATAAATATTTTGATGTCTGTTTTATGCTGCAAGCAGGCAGAAATGTTCTCTTTCTATCCATTCCCTGCAAGTTAAATTCCCTGTGCATAGTGCGATCAATACTCAGGTAGAGGCAGCAATTGGAGGGATTAAAGCCACAGGCACAGGGGAAGATCAACAGCAGTCTAAGCACCCGAGGATTAATGCACGGCCATGTCGCACAGCATGAAGGTGCCCCTCAGTTCACTCCTTCACTTTATCACCCACTTGTTTGGCCCAACTGCCCAGAGAAATGCTTTGGACCAGACGAAAGCTGCACTTCTGAGATGCTTATAAAACAACAATCCTTAAAGATCAAGATAAGGGTCATCCATGTTTACTTTGAAATAACATTCCTTTATTAAAATGCTGAATGCCGTGAACAACTCTGCTTTGTCTGCAGCCTCAGAGCAACATGTTATAGAAGGTACTGCACGTAGAGGTGCCTGGCAAAAACATCGCAAACAGCAGAAGCTCTAATGAGGAAGATGTAACACGAGGAATTTCTGAATAACAATATTTTTTCTCAACAGTTTTGAATTCAGTCTGTATTTTAAAGATAGCCACACATGGCTGAGCTTATGCTATTTGAATTTCTCATACTCTTCTCACCTCATATTTAATACAGTGGATCCAAAGTTCTGGTTTATGGACTACTGGAGGCTTTTGATCATGTTCCAGGATGTCTAGCACAGGCTTACCTAGTCATTTAGGTTTAGGTGAAAGAGAAAGAAAATATTCGAAAGTGCAAATATGTATTTACTTAGCTAAAGGTTTGTAGCATTTTATTAGCCACGGCATTGATTTTTATTGGTCAGCAAGTTTCCATGCTACTCTTTTAATTTTAATTCATTCATCATATTTTAATAACTCTGATTACCTCTAGTTATTGTGAGTTAGCTTTCTATTATATGTGGCAGATTTTGCCCCCCGTAATCATCACCCGCTATTAGACTCTGATCCCCAAGTCTCTACACAAGAAGAGGGAGGGGGTTCTGTTGTGCAGTTTTTATTATTACTATGAATGAGGTTTCTTTCTTCTGCGTTCTAAAAGTGAAGTTATTATCAGGGATGAGCGAACCGGTTCGGACGAACCGGAATTCGCTCCGAATTTCAGGGAAAATTCGATTCGGCACGAACCCGAATTTTTTTTGGTTTTGCCGATCGAATTTTCCCTGAAATAAAAAAAAAAAAGGCCGGCATGGTGGGAGCGGGCAGGCCGGCTACGCTGTCAGCGGGCGGCGGAAGCCGGCCCGCTGACAACGCAGCCGGCCTGCCTGCTCCCACCATGCCGGCTTTTTTTTAAAAAGCAAACACTTACCTGCATGGTCATGACAGCTTAGAGCGGCGCCGGCCTGCCCGCTCCCATCATGCCGGCATTTTTTTTTTCAGATGAGCGATTCGTGAAAGTTCGATTCGGGCGAACCCGAATTTCTTGGGGAATCGAACTTTCAAGAAGTTCGCTCATCTCTAGTTATTATGTTATAGAGTGATTTCTAAAACAGAGTCTTATAAATGGAAATGTACTTTTTTAGTATCGTAGTAGTAGTCCTATTCAATCCTATATCTACATTTCAAAAACCTCCCGCATTACCACCTCCCCGCAGATGACCCCTGAATAAAGACTTACACCTAAATATATTCACCATGACCAGACTGCAGAGTCAGAAGTCAGCTGAGCCCTTTCTTTTCGATGGCTGTAGCTGTGGTGCTGCATGTATCAAAAGTGATGGGCCTGCTGCTGCAGTGACAAAACTATAATACTAGGTTGTTCTATACATACAGGTGGTAACCCCACATAACCATGCCAGGGTTATGAAACTTCAGCTAAGGTGCCCCTAGTTCATTGCCAATATTGTGAATGCAATATATTCACTATGGTCCATGTGTATGTATACACTTTTTAAACCGGACCTTCACCATGATTTATTGAAAAGCCCAAACCCTTAAAAAAAATGAATCCCCGGCATCTAAAATTAATATATTTTAAGTTTTTAGTCACTCACTTATTATTCTTTCCCCCACTGGGCTGCAACTCTGTTCAGGACTCTAGGATATGGGCGCCGCCATCATGACTCAGAAGCATCCTATACTGAGGAGAGGAGAGTGGGATAAAGTACAGGGGGCGGGTTATAGCTGTGCTTTGCTCATACAGAGCAGAGCTGGGGTCAAGAAAAGGTCAGCAGTCCCAGAATGCAGAACAGCACAGTCAGAAAGCACTTCCTATTTGCAGGCTGCCTGATGTTCCATGAGCCGCCATCTTGGATGTTTAAAGGCTCATAACATGCAGTAGATGCAGGTAGGATGATTTTTAATGTGAGCAATTTGTATGTACAGGCCTGGGGGAAACGTATAAGATAGGCTCTTATTCAGAGTGAAGGTCCGCTATAAGGTGTAGGCACTGAGGAAGCCAAGCTCCGGCGAATGTCTGGCCAAACGAAATGACATGTTAGATTCCAACTTGTAACAATTATTCTGTGGAATTTTGGAAGCTGCATTAGATCGACTGAATATTGGTGACAAACTGGTGTTTTTTAACCCTTAAAAAATGTTTAATATTTAAAGTAATTGTGTGTGGTGTGTAGCTAGGCCTTAATAAGCGAGGCTACTAGTCCATCCTTTTTTCTTATGCTGACAAAACTAAACTCATGACCTCCAGAGGCTCTGCAGGGCTGGAAGTCAGAACTGTGTATTTGGCTTCTGCCATGGAATCTGGATAATGGGGATAGGTGTTTTTTGTTTTTTCCAATATTTGCCTGGGTGGAAGTGACTGGGTGCTGGGGTGAGTGAAACCCGAAAAGGTACTCTTAGATCTACTGATACCCCTCTAAAAAATACCATTTTCCTGACTGAAATGCAGCTTTGCCTGTAATGAAGAAAAAACTGTAACAATTTTAAGGTCAGTAAAGGCTGGAAAGTGGCAGAGCTTCTTCTGCTGATTTTGCTCTAGTTTACAGGATGTGGAGCAGCATGAAAAACAAGGAATTTGCATTTATTTGGAACATTTTTAGACATGTTTTAAGACAGGTGTGCTTTAAATCTGCTGCGCTATAAAATTGTACAGTGTAATCTCAACATTATATTCAAATGCAGCTATCAAATACATAACAATGTTTTGTACTTAGATCCTATGTGTAATTCTCTTCTTACTTGACAGCCTTAAACTTTACTGGCAATGTTTAAAGAGGCATTTGTGTAACAGTAACACATTTTATAAGTTATATATCCAAAAGGATTTTTCTTCTTCCCATTTACCTAACTCTTCCAAAATATTTGGTTAAGCACAACCAACATTTATTAACTTGGCAAGCATAAGGCACCATTTAACACTTCTATAAAAATACATTCATCTACGACATTTTCCCTTTTTAATGCAGGGTCACCGTTCTATTGTAAACATGGATTTGGTGGGCGTTTGTATTACTTTGTTCCAGCAGAGTACTCCTGGAGATGGAAGATTCAAGTTCAGTCACAGCTGACAGGTTTCTAAATGGGTCATTAGCTTGAGTGACATAGTCTGTCTTACTGATGAATGCCCACAGTCCCCAGAATTCCAGTGAGCACAGCTTAACTTGCCCGCAGGTGTCTCTTGAGTATGGGCTACTTTAGAAAACTTTCTACAACAAAGAATCACAGATCAAGCTGAGCTCTACTTGTTCCCATAACTGAGGGATGCGATAGGAGTGGACGATGGGTTCGAAGAACAAAAAAGCTCTCAGCCTAAGACTATTAATTCTGTTTATCGGATTAGAGGCAGCGTGTAATAATTTGATTCTGTGCACTGAGTCTCATACTTTCACCCAATAACAACAATCTTTTGGCAGTAGCCATTAGTCAAATCAAATATTCTAGAAACTGATGGTCATTTTGGTCAAATCTTGGATATTTACTAGTAATTAACTTTGTTGATTGTAAATCACAGTAATGCAGTTTCAGTTTTGCTATATTCTTGCCAAAAGAACATGAATGGTGGTGTCGAAAGTCTAGCTGGTGCACTAGAACCAGGTAGCTTATATTTTGATGTGATGAATCACAATATAGTTTTTAGACTTTCAGGCAGGTTTGAATCTAGTGATTCAAGTTGCAGATCTGATTTGGAGAAATTGGAGCTTCTATCCAAGTTTAGGATCAACAGCAAGAAAATTCAAAGCACTTCAAGCCTGAATAGATGCCAGCGGTCACATGATTGGCTACCATTTACTACCAAGGTAAAGAGGAAGTGGTGACTTGACTATATTTTTTCAAAATGTAGTCATTTATAATATGGCAGGGCATTGATAAGGTACTTTAAAGCATAGTTTGTTTCTGTCACCTTAAATATTAATATTGTTGTTTATTTATAAAGTGCCATTGTATTCCGTGGCGCTGTACAAGGTAGAAGTACAGGGACAAGATAAGTAAATACTTTTAATACAATAATGATGACAATGCATATAAAACACACGATATTATGAATTAATAAATATATAATATCAAAAAAGTTCAACATTAAAACTCTTTAAACATTCAGGATAGAAAGAGGGAGGCTTCCTATACATGCAATGTAAAATAAAAGCCACCGACAAGAAAAAAGTGGGTGGATCTTTTTTTGAACATACCATTCCATTTTTATAGGGTGAAATTGCTCTCCTCTCCTCTTTTCTTCACCTATGCTGGGCTGAGGAAAACAGTAGCAATAACCAGTCTCATAGCTCCATAACGCATTGAACACACACACACATCAGAAGAATTGCAGTACCAATAAGCCATTAATTCAGCACGGGTTGGCTCAGGAAGTTAAAATTGGACAGTCCTCCCTTGTAAAGGCAGAATAATAAATTTATAAACTTGTCACCCCTGATTCTTCTTTCTTTCAGTAAAAACAAAACAAATTTGGCTGGGGTGACCCTTTTGTTTAGTATATTTATGCTATTATTAGATTATTAGGTTTGTTATTAGTCTGTCTCTATAGATGCTGGCAAACTGAAAAGAAGATCTCATTCTAGTCTGGTCTAGTTGGGATTCACCTTGGATATGAGTTACAGTCTACACTCTTTTGACATACTAATTTGAAGTCTAATGTCTCTACTGAAGTAACCTCATTTTATTGGTCTGTGTAATTATGATGGAAGTGGGCCAATCCAAGGCAGTCGTTTGGGCACAACCTTTGTGAAGTTTTGTTCCACCAGACTGGATGAAAAAGGAAGGTTACAAATAATAAGCTTCTCCGGCTGATTTGTAATGAACTAGATATAAATGGCCTCTTGCTTTGCTTTCTGCAGTCTGAGATTACAAAGCCGCTGTAACTAAGTGCATGCAACCACATCTTATTTTGATCAGCTTTAGTGGAGCTATGCCTTGTAATTATCATAATCTAACAATTAGCCTGGCATCCTTTCTTAGCGTTTAATTACCCTGATAAACTGTAATTGAATAGAGGACCTAACAACAAAAACAACAACACAAAGAAAAAAAAAATTGTCTACTCAGGTAGGATCAGTGCATCATTTTTTCTTAACCGCTCTGTAGCGTTGTGCAGACAACTGTGTTACCTATCATCTACCCTGTTTTACATTCTAGTGGGATTTCATCATCAGTGCTTGACCTTGACTATTAATCTTAGTGTTAGCAGAGCTTCAGCAGAAGGCTCAGGTTGTAGCTTATGTGAAAATCAAACTAGGAAGAACAAACAGATTTAAATTTGCATGTAATGAGGGTAATGTACCAAGCTGTATGCTGCTTCATGATTATTTTACCTTCCAGTTTATTTATGAGGCTTCATATTTATTAGCACTGATCCTCATATTCATGTCATTGTTTAGAGGTCCCAATCACAAACTATTACCGGTTATTGACATTACCGTGACTGCTTTGGTGATGATTATTTCTTATTCATGTCATCCGTGTGGATATTTTGTAGTATTATTTCTTTGTCTGTTGTGAATTCTGGAAGTTTGCAGTTGAAAAAAACGTGCATTGGAGACATGGGGGAAACATGGCTGTCACTCTTAATACAGGTTTGCGTGATGATCCTTATTGAAATGTTCTTGTGTGATGTCAGTGGCAGTGTGCCCATGGTCAGTCAGACATTTACAAGCTCAGACACACTTTATTAGGTGAATTATCTGTAGTGATAAGTCAAAAGCAGAAGCAACTGTGTACATTTTAAGGTCTTGCTACTGAAAAAATGGCGTATACAGTTCCCCCAATGCCAATGTGCAAGTTTTATGATGTTGCTTAAAAAAGGCTTGTTAAAGTGCACCAACCACATCCTATTGAAGGTTACATTTAAGAAAAAAACATATCAACTCCCCTTAGTGTACTGGTAATGAATTGGATAAAAATACTCACAGACAATTTTGGCTTCAAAGGAAACATTGAGGGAATATTAAGGGAAAATGAAGTCTTCTTTTTACTCGTATCTTCCTTCTAGCATTATTTTCAAAAGGTTCTAATTGTTTCTAATAAATTTTATGCACAGAAATCTAAATTGCACTGGGGAGGAATGCACATGAGCACTGGTCGTTGTGTTGGTCCAGTTTAAGTAATTTATGGCTGTTGGTCCACTTTAAATATTTGGACCTGCCTGTACTAGAACACAATACCAGCAAGCCAGTGATTATGAAATTATTAATTCAATCCTCTCTTAGATTCCATAATACACAATTTTCAATGACATTGGTAAAACAACCAACCTATTTTTTCCCCAATAGACTTCTTTTACAAAATTTTTATTAAGTTTTGCAGATGTCATACGTTACAAATGGCATTTGTACAAGTACTGGATGAGAGTACATATAAAGTTCAAAATACTCAAAGAGATAGGATATACTTTGCAAAAGTTACAGACTAGTAGAAGTAGCGTAAGAGACACCTGCTTACCCATACATGTTAATTATATTGTAACATTTATGAATAATACGCTGCGGTAACCAATAAAAATTCCCTTATCTTACTAACGCAGCTAGTGATAACTGATCATGGGGACCTAATGAACGAGTCACTAACATGTCCAGTACTTATTCAGCCTATTCTACCTCTATATAATAACTAAAGGTATTAAAGAAAGAAAAGAAAAGGGAGGGAAAGCAGACGGAAAGAAAAAGAAAGGGATAAGGGGGAAGGGAAGAAGTACTCTGGCAAAATATGGACACATACTTCCTCCATTACAGGGCCTACTAAACAGGGTGTATCGGGTCCGTTTGGTTTCGATCTAAACCTATAAAATCTATCCAGGGGGACCAAGTCTCAAGATATTTGTCGTAGGTGTCATTCTTTATGGCTGTCATCTTTTCGTTACTCATAGTGTCTAATATTTTGCTCTGTATTTCCGGCCAAGGAATATTCGGGGACTTCAAATTCCTAGCAATAGTAGTCTTGACTGCAGCAAAGATATACTGAGCTAATTTCCATTCAGATTTGTTCAGGGTACTGGGTTTATGTAACATAAGAGCTTCCCAGATATCCCCGTTATTGGTGATGTGCAGGACATCTGATAATAATTGATATGTTTTATCCCAAATAGCTTTAGCTATGGGGCAGTACCACCAGATATGTGCCATTGTCCCTAAATCCTGACATCCTCTAAAACAGTGTGGCGGGGTAGAAGCAGAGAATCTGTGGATTCGGACTGGGGTATAGTACCATCTAAACAATACTTTATATGCATTCTCCAGTACCACTGTGTTGCTGGAGACTTTTTTCGTTTGATCCCAGATTCTCTGCCAACCATCCCCATCCTTGGACATGCCCAGCTCCTTTTCCCATGCTATCATATAGTTATGCTTAAATGTGGGTGGCTGAGTCACCAACACATCATATAGACAGGAAATCAAGCCGCCCCCAAAGTGGTCCCTAATACACCTGGTTTCAAATTCTGTACTCCGATATGGAGGGGGAGCTTTCTTCAATAGAGTTTTAATGAAATGCTGGATCTGCAAGAACCGAAATGTTTCCGCTGGAGGCCTATCTTCCTCCGACCTGAAGTCTTGAGGTCTCTTCATCCCTCTCGGAGTACAAAAACTATCCACTATCTTATAACTATTTTGGGTCCACCACTTAAAATGAGCGGAGTGCGAGACGCCCGGAGGAAACAACGGACTCCCAAGTATAGGGGAAGCTGGTAAATAAGGGGAGTTGAAGTCGCTGCTGACTGAAATTGATAAGGAGAATGACAAGATTGGAAGAAGTATCTTTGGTCTCAGGCCCTTAGGAGTCCATAATAATGCAGCTGGGGAAATCGGGTCGCAGCTCGCAATATCATTCAACACCCAATGGGGTTTATACCTTGGTGCGTGGAGCAAGACTAATGGTGCTATCTGGGCTGCTATGTAATATTTATGGATTGATGGAAAGGACAGGCCTCCTCTTTCCTTTTTACAAAACAAAGTTGATTTGCTCACCCTTGGTTTAGTCTTATTCCAGATGAACGACATAAATTTCTGCTGTAATAGGTCAAGGGTGGACCTGGGGACTGGAATGGGCAGGACCCTAAAGAAATATAAAATTTTGGGCAATATAGTCATCTTAAGGGCTGCTATGCGGCCCAGCCACGACAACCTGATATACTGCCAAGCTTGAAACAAGGTGTCTAGGGATTTAAGAGCCCCCGGGTAGTTTGCCTTATATAGATCTCCGTTATTAGCTGTTAGCTTAATCCCCAGATACGGCAGCCTCTGTGTCCATTGCCACGAAAAGTTCTGTATGATCATCTGCTTGGTATGGCTAGCAAGCGAAACATCCAGAGCCATGGACTTGGACGTATTCAGCTTAAGGCCAGACAAAAACCTTAAAGGCATTAGGGGCTGAAACATGTGGGGATGACATCAACAACATCATATCGTCAGCAAAAAGGGATATCTTATGTTCTTGGGAGCCAAGAGGGATACCTTTAATTGAGGAGTTTTGTCTGATTTTCTGCGCTAGGGGTTCTAGGGCCAGGACAAATAGAATGGGAGACAGTGGACAGCCCTGCCTGGTGCCTCGCTGAATAGGAAAATTAGGCGACATGAAACCTGAATATATAACGTGGGCTTCTAACAATATAAACAGTATAGGTTTACTATACAGTATACAGTAAAACAATTTTTTGCCAACAGATGATGGTAATGCAAGTAGTATGAGGTTGGGAAATGCATAGTTAATCAATATTTTATAAACATTGACCTCAAAAAAGAATCAGTAATTTATGAACTGGACCTGCAATTATTAGAGGGATAACTAAGTTTCCATCCTTTGTGACAAGTCGTCACTTTTTCCATTAAATACAATCATAAACAAGGGTCTGCCTAATCATTTACATATAGATGAGGTATTTTCAAAAGAGACCTAATAATTATTTATAATCTTGCAGAAACTGATGCACACTTAGATACGACTTGCATATTGCTTAGTTCTAGTCTTATCATCAAATGGCATTAAAAATATCTCCAGAAACTCATCAACGCCATGCATTCCTGTGGTGTATTGTCTGCTTAAGCGACTCTGAAATGTTCTTTGACAGCTTTAAATGTAATCAAACCTTGCCACCCATTTTCAAACAGCAGCTGGATATCGGGTATCTGTTACAGACCAATTTAAAACGTGCACACATCGTCATTCTGAAATCTATTGTGGCTAGAGAAGCATTGTGTTCCACCCTCAGAATGTGCACTTCAGCAGGTAGGAATAAATATCGGAAGATAACCCAATCAATAGCATGTAAACCGATAATGTGACCATGATTATTGGCTATATCTGCTTACAATAAAAGCCACAGTTTAATGACGCATTTAATACCAAAAGGTTTAATGTTACCAGCTTCAGCCAGTTAGTGCAAATAGCTTTATAAGGATGAACATAAAAAAGAGATACTGCATCCTCCTAAGAGATTGCTCCAAGCTTAAATGATTAAGTGTCTGAGACTCCACCACTCTTGCTGCAGGTTCCCGGTTCAATCACATTTAAAAAAAAAAAAAAACAGGCCTTTGTAAATTGTGGTGACTCTACCAGACTCGATCTCTCTATCCGACAAGCAACTACTTGAAAAAAAAAACATTTATAGGAGAACTTTTTCTCTTTTCTTTCTGTCATGCACATTACAGTTCAATAATACTTCATAAAGCATGATATACATTTCCCTTCTCTTTACCAGAAATGTTATTCTGACGTGTTTCACCCCTGCTGACAGCTTATTTAGGTTATATTATTGGGAAACTACTGGAATAATTAGGTCAGGGTGGAAACCACCATGAAAAATCATTATACCCCTCCCCAATAGACATTGAACAGAAGTCAAAAAAGATATAGAAACCAAGAATTAATTGTTACTGTAGACACAATTAATACAGTTTATTGCTCCAGTTGATACTGTATTGAATTAAAAACACATTTCATACAACTATATATGTATATGCTGATTGTACATGTCCCAACATACTTTGCATTGGCTTCTACAGGGGACCATCTGTATAAGTGCAATAGATTTATCTTGCATGGGTTGCATGGGTTGTTCTCATTATTCAATTGCTTGAATAACAGATATATATTGGAGTTGCTGATGGTTAAGGGCTGCCTCCCCTCCTCTCCCTCCACTTTGCTGTGTGCTGGCTGGGATGAAGGCCCTTTCCCCAAGGTCTCGAAGTCCTCCATGTGTCTTCAGTATTTTCCCTGCAGCGAACCGTCAACTGTTTTTTAATTGATTCATGGATTCTTCATACTGAAATATTGAGATGGGGTTTTTCTTTAAGATGCTCTTATTTTTTGAGGAGCAGAGGGATTGGGTTATTGATAGTATAAACAGAACTCTTGACTCTATATACTTTTAATAAAAGTTAGCTTATTAGTATATTTGGTGTATGTGGTATTCGATGAAATGTAGAAAGGCTCTTCACTTGTAGAATTTCTCTGCGGTAAACCCTAATTATTAGGGTAAGTTCTATGAAGTTGTCTGCTGATTCTGGAGAAGTTTTTAAAAGTTCAAAGTTATATGAGAGACACTCAAATATTTGGAAAGCCTAAAGGAATTACTACTGTATTGCCAATAGGGGTATCCCAAATTGGGATAACCCACATTGTGGAGCTACCTCAACTTTGTGTGCCACCAGCAGCAGAGCACTAGGTCTCCTGCGTGCGCAGTGTATGCAGAGTAGCTTTGGCAATGCATATCGCTCTGCTTTTTGCTGAATATTACCACTGCAGGACACTGGAACTACAATTCTTTTGTTTGTAATTATGTTTCTTTTAGCAAAAATAAAAGACTAAATATTGATATTATGAAGTCTATATTTCTAAAGTGTGGAAAGCTTCTCTACCTCACCACACAATATAATCTACTTTTCCAAATCTTCATTAAGTTTAAGGAAATACTTCATTTTGCATCTCAATGTAGTTTAAGAATTGCGTTTAACACAGTATTGTATTGCATTTTTGGAGACTATTATCAGAAGCTGATTGATGATCCCTATTGGCTGCCTTGCATTATGAATGTATTCTTCTTGCGCTTGTAGCAGATGTAGAGTTAAAGGTCAAATGATCATCATCTGTGTGTTACTGACTTCCACCTGTTGCACAGGAAACTCAAAACTTCCTTTCTCTAGCCGTTTAAATCACACAGCACTTTCTAAGTGACATCTATAAGTTACAGTCATTTAAATGAAGTTAACTTGTAAAGTTTAGGCCTATGTTTATTTACTATCCCCTTCATTTGGTTCTATTCTTAAAAAAAAAAACATTTAAACATCTGTGTCTGTTATTTAATGTACAAACCAAAATGAGTTGCTGAATAATGAAATAAACAACTTGCTGCTGTACACATTGCCTACTGAAGGAACAGTGGTGACCAACATTGTGTGCGCCTGTGGCTTCCAGTCTCATGGGAGTTGTCTGGTGCTAGATTAGGCAAGATTGGAGAGGGGGTCACTGGAGGGTTTCTTAGTTGCTTGTTTGGCAGTTATAGACTTCTTCTATTCATCCTAAACTTTTTACGATTATTTAGGCTACAGTAGTTGGTGAAAGTATTTGTCACCGAGCATGGTTTAGAAAGAACTGGTTCTTCATGTCTATTGTAGCTGCATTTAGAAGAAACATCCTTGTGATGTCTCACTTGTTTGGACATTTCTCTGGCCTGTACACTTTCTAATAATGATTCTTGAAGTGTTATATATAATACTATAGTACTATTTAAGTAAGCTGACATCTAGTGCTTGTTTAAACAAAAGGAAGTAGGTGTTCTACGGTTTACAGATGTCAACTTTCAAAATGAAGCATTCCATGACCCCTTTTCACTCTTTGCTTATACTTCTGCTCCATCATTGTGACTGCTGCTGGAAGAAGATCAATTAGTTGATAGCGAGGGAGGTCACTGAACAAGGGTTATTGTATCATCAATATAATGTGATAGATTGAGAAGTGCCTGTGAAGCGTGTATTACACATAATATATAATTCTGGGTTGCGCCGCTTCCTCTAATAAGCTTTTGGTTTCATTAATCTTCGGATGAACTTTGTAGACATTCTGCTCTTTTTAAGCATAGTAAACACAGACTGTGCCATGCCGCAGTGTAAATTGTGAACCTTTACAATGGCTGCTTATTACCAAAACAAACACTAAAGATAAACTTCTTACAAAGAGCTTTACTGTGTCTTGTTGAATTAAACAGCAGGATTGTTTTTACGGCATAGTACAGCTGCCCTAGATATGTCATCAAAGAGCACCCAAATGCCAACTGTAATAACATTAAGGGGTAGACTGCTATCATCTTCATGTCCAGGGTTAGACTTTTCAGTTAAAGGCTTTATATCTCCCTTTTATATTAAACATTTGTAAAGACATTTGTAAAAAGTAAAATGATTATGTGTTAATATATTGCAACTGTCACTGTCATATATTATTATTGTTTTAAATACAGTGATCATAGCACTTTTCAAACAAGTAATACAAAGTTGAGTAGTACAGACCATATTGATCCTGCTAATAAAACACATGCACAACAAAACTTATACACAATAAAAAAGGTTTAGATCCCGACCTTACAAGGTTATAATTACAATGGTTTTTGGGGGTTTTCGTCAACTGCACAGAACAAAGTTAATGTAGATTTTACAATTCAGAAAAATGAAGCTATAGTAGCTTCAGGATTTGTATTTAATACAAGGCTTGATACAATAAAACACCCCATGGTCTGGCCTAAATACACCTAAATCTAAATCTATAACCACTCACCCAGAACCCTTTTACCATCTCCACATGGTCCAATGAATCAATACAAATAAACATATTTAGCACTCAAATATTCAATAGTCCTGACTAGATGTAAGCAGCATGAGGTACTTTAATCTCACGTGTGCTCCATGAAGCCAGGGACCCTGACCACCACAATTTTTTAGCCCACTTACAGTTGGAATTCTTGTTGGAATTCTCATAGGAGAGCCACAAAACACTTCCTCTAAGCCAGGGGTTCCCAGCCTGTTTCTGAATATCTCAAGTACCACCTAGGTGGTACATAAGGGTTACTAGTCACCTAAAACTGTTTTAAAAGAGCCCATTACCATATAAAGTACAGAAATATCACACAAATAGCTGGTATTACTTTTGGAGTAGTTTTGTATTAATGGGCAAATCAAGTATAGATGGCAACACTTCCAATTTGGTACAGATCAGTCTGTAACCTTGTTGAGTGCCCTCTGATCTCGCCTTTCCCCTGTGGTATCCATACTACTGGTAGGAAACCCCTAGTTTATCAAAAGGATGGAAAGTTATGGTGCACTGGAAAATATCTTGTTATGCACTCTTTTGTGTACAAATGATTGAGTCAGAGCAATCTGAGTGATGAGCAATTAGATGCTACTGCAGACCTGACTCACCAAAATTAAGTTTCATGGGCTCAACAATCAAGCTAGCTATGAAAAGCAAAGTTCTTAAGAAAAAAAAAAAAAATATATATATATATATATATATATATATTGCAACTACTAATGGTATTTTGGTTTCATTACCAGAGCTGTGACCCATGGAAATCAATTAGATTTCACCAGTCATTGCCAATTAAGAGGCCAATGAAAATGGTTCTTTTGTGGTTTCACCTTATTCATAATAATCATCAACAGCTTTTTCTCATTTTTATTATTCGAAATCTTTTTAATACGGTTTAATGATAAATTGTTTCCTTTAGACCTTTGCATTCTTTATAAATGTGTCTTCAGTTTAATCTGTTCCATGCACTCTTTTTTACGCAAAAAGACTAGGGTGGGATTTAAGTTTTCCCCCCAATTCATCACTCTGGAGCACACTGGAGTCAAATGTCATTAGACTGACACTTGCAAATTCTCCAGGATTGCATGTCTGAAAATGCTTTATAATAATTAAAGAGAAAACCCATTTGGGCTAGACTTCCTAGGGCTACAACTATTGTCTGGCTCTTGTTCAGAACTGTCAGGTTAGCACGAGCGCTATTAATTCATATCCCAGAATCCTTTTATCATAAAGCTGCAGATTCATTTCTGTGTAGTTTGGCAGCCAAACTGCATTGCTTTTACGTTTCTTGTAAATGCTGTAGCTGTCTTTGTATGTGTCTTAAAAAATTGTGCCAGCAATGTGTAACTAAATAAATATGGCTGTCCTGATGTCATAAATCATAGCAAACAGTCAAAAGCAGGCTTGCTACAGTGAATATATTATGCAATGCTCAATAATATTACAGTAGTGCTCAATCTCACTAGCATACAGGTAAAAATAAATCTATCTTATGTGTAAATAACTGTTATCATCATCATGGCTTGGCATGTTTCCAAAACGGAATTGAAATAATAGGAATTACTAAATAATGAAATTAATTAGGGACAGGCTCAAATACTGGAGTTAAAGCAGAGCTGAAAAGTTTTCTTTAATAAGCTTAGGAGGGGTTTAAACGTTAAGGGGTTTAATAATTGTCTGTTCCATAGAAACTCCCCAGAGTTCTGTATAACTTCTGAAATTGTGAATATAGTGTTGATTAAGGGAGAAGTAGCAAGCTGGACATTTTGAGAAAAGGGGTTAGGATGACATCACGCAGGTATAAAAAATACACTTTAAATATAAATAAACTTTAAAAGGTAGCTTGTCCATAGAAAGTGGACCCTGGGCTAAAATAAGCAGCCTAAGCAATTACCAAACCACGTACAGTAAGTGAGATGTGCTCCTGAAAAGGTTGAACCCCTGATTTAAATAAAAATGCAGCTATAAAAAAACAGTCATTTAATTATATGTTTTAATGGACTGTACCAAAATTCAACAAATACCAGTCGGGGCACCTCCTGTGAAAGCAATTGGTGTGATAATTATCATTTTACAAAATACAAAGCTAAGTGCTTAGATTGCATTTGATTTGGGAATAGAAGATAAGCACCCCTTAAGTTTTATGCCATGTGGCCTAGTCAAATCTGATTATACTGCGACATTATAATATATTATTTGCTAGCTGTCGTAAACATTGACCCTTTATCATGCTAACCCTGAGTTTCGTCTTTTCTTCTTCTAGGTTCATGAGAGGTGACTATCACATCGATGTCTGCATCAACGACTATCTAGATGTTTTCTGCCCTCATTATGAAGACTCTGTATCTGAAGATAAAACTGAACGCTACGTTTTGTTCATGGTGAACTTTGATGGCTACAGTTCCTGTGATCACACATCCAAAGGCTTCAAAAGATGGGAGTGCAATCGACCCCACTCCTCCAATGGACCTCTAAAGTTTTCAGAAAAATTCCAGCTCTTCACTCCCTTTTCATTAGGATTTGAATTTAGACCGGGAAGAGAATATTACTATATATGTGAGTAGATTCTAGCCTGTATCAGTTTACAATGTAAAAGCAATGTGATTTTTAACAGACAATTCTAATAATCGGAAACATTAATTAATTTAACCACCAGCCATTGTAAACAGAAATGCTGTAGGTGTCGGACACAGGGTATGAGGCTTCCCAATTTTTAATGTCCTCCCTGCAAGCCCAGGCCCCACAATTGGCTGTTGGTGTCCATGTGTTAGGGACTCCTTTCAGTGACTGGAAACCCAGAAAAAGACTATGAACCAAGTGACCGCGGTATAATAGACTATTTTTCATACAGTATAATATAAACTAGGCCTCAGCTAAGTACTCTTTCTGATGCATTTTGAAACTTGAGTAACTAGTTGCCATGCACTAAATGTACTCATCTCAAAAGTATATGTAAACACTGTATTTATTTTAAGTAAAGCCAATTTCTTTCATTGAGTTTTTGGGTCGGGCCTGAGCTGGGAGGGGCATGTCATGGTGTAGCTTTATGAGTCGTGAGCATGCTCTGCTGTGGTTGCAGAAAGCTACAGGGCCACTGTGACTTGCTGTGCTCACATACACTAAGAGCTTCAAGGGACAGAGTGGCTGTCCACTTATTGTATGTTCTTAGAGATATAAAATTGAAAGCAGGGCAAACTTTTGAGCCCTGCTATAACTTTTATTATGTGCTGCAGGAAATAGAGGCTAGGCAAATAGGGCAGGCATCAGGTGAACTGCCTTATTATTGCCGTTGGGTTTACAGTTCCTTTAAACACCTGTTAAACATCTGTATATAATGCATTCATTCTAAAACCTCATAAATTTCCCCCTATAAACTTTAATAGTGTTTTGATTTGGCGATCCCAAATCTGAAATCTTATAGCCAAACTGCATCTAAGCTGAACATATTCTAACGCGTTCTTCATCTTACTGGTTATCCAGAATGAAGACTTTAATAATTATTTCCTGCTGGCATTTAAGCTTTAAAATAGATTTTGTATCAGATATTTAAATGTCCTTTTGTGGACGCATATGAGATGAACCACTATTCTACTTCTCCTTAGAAATCTTGCAGTGGGGACTTACATCAACAGGCTAGAAGCTGACCAACCATAATCTGAAGAAACTAGGGCCAGTCTTCTAACTCTAAGCATATGAATGTACCTATTGTATACAACTATGGGCAGCTTTAAACTGGACTTACAGAACTCACCGTTGTCATGGCTAGATATGAGAGCCACCTAATGATTGTTATGTAAATGAAGCCTTTTAGGGCCTGGGCCCTAGCACAGGCCTATCAATAATGACAATTTTTCATTTGATTGGCCTTCATACATTACATTTTTTTCCAACTGCTGTCACTAAGGTCGACCAAGACTGGACATATCAGCTCTAAGATTCTAGATCCAGTTGGATACTCACCCCTGGGGCATCCTAATTTGGGTGAAACCCTGCCAGTAACCAGGTATTCTTGCATTGCTGGCGAACCAATGGTACATGTGCGGCCACGTCAATCGTAACTGAATGGCTGGCGTGGCTGCATAGAGCCATAGATAGGGGTGCAGAAGGTGCTGTGTGCTGATTGCGGGTGCAGCTAATCTCCCATTTAGTTTCCACACAATAATATTCCCAGCCAAAGAAGCTAATTGCTGGTTGTGAAAATCCAAGGATTTGGTCCACATTAAATAAATGAAATGTCTGTGGTGTTTTTACAGTGCAGAACCTGCTCTACGACCAACTCAGGACTGCAAAGTTTAAATCAACCATTGCTTGATTTTTCTTTGTTTTTTAACCTAAACAAAGAGTTGGCGTTCAGGGAGACAATGGTCTCCTGTACTTCTACCTTGATGTTGTGCCAGGCGTAATGGTGGGCCTTATATATCCCAGAAGTGGTGCCTCTGCAGTCTCCCATTAAGGTGCCTCACTTTGGAGGGCAGGGACATGGATGAGAATTTCTGGACATTCCTTTTCATGGCACTCCTCCACAGTGACACATTTACCTCCCTGCCCCTAGGGGTTTTTCCTCATATTTCTGAGAGCTGCAGGGATCTGGTTTTGGGACAACCTTCCGGCATGCATTTTTGTGTCCACTAATGCCTCATGGCTGAATTTAGGGTGTGCATACATGGAGGCCAGCTGTGAAGTGTACAGTCAGTTTCGGATCTTTTTGGTATTATTTAGCCAGGAGGAGACTCCAATCATCTGACCTGTATCTCTATTCTGTAATCCACAATGTACATACAGAAACACAGCTAGGTTTACCTAGTCAGGTAACAGCTATTCAAACAGTGACAGAAAAAAATAATGGCTTCTTACATGCAATATGTCTGTTACTGGTTAAGTAAAAACTTTATAGGAAATATACAGTCCATTTCTGTGCCATATGGTTTTTATTCTTACACAGAGAGGCTTTCCTCTTGAAACTGAAGCAAAATGAACCATTAGAGACAGATCCTTAGTAACTGATTGAAAACAATTTAGCAGCAGAAATGACACAGTTTGAGCAAATGTGATTTCAATACTGTAAATAAAAATGTTAAAAAAAAAGATGAAAGTGTGAAAACATTACAAGCAAATTGCTGCAAATATTGATATTAATAAGCACAATAGCAAACACTTCCCCCATCAGGAGAGAATCTCATTTCAGTTAGTGAAGTGAACATTCCTTCCTCATACTAAGTAAAATCTTTCATGGCATTTTGTAGTTTGCTTGAGGTTTGATTGTGTAATTTATTCGATTGCCTTCTTTCTTTCTGGTTGCTGACATATTCTGCATTAGCCGCCATTTTTTAACCTTGTTTGGCAAGGCTTAGCAAGGCACAAAGTCTTTCAGGTAGACCACTCCTGCCACTTTGGTAGCCAAGGATACCAGAGCCTGATCTGGGCATAGGATTTTGGGTTTGCAATTTAGAAAGTAGTTTCAGAAGTAAGAATCTGTTGAAAAGTACCTAAACTCACGTGCTGGGTTTGAATAAAAACCTATCAGGTCGGAGCTTTAAGCCTATCAGCGGACATATTGCTATCAGGAGTGGCTGTGACTGCTGGGGTTAATGACTGACATGAAACAACCACACTGTTGCTGCTGTGATTAGGTGGCAAGACTGTTACTCAAGATTGCCATTGGGCTGGCAAACCAAAATCTGGCAGCTGGCAAGAAACGTGAAATGGTGAGTTTTCTTAGAATGTTACTTCCCCTAGCCCGGGTGAACATGAGATGAGGGCGTAAGGAGGGGTTTGGCTCTGGCCCTTATGGCCACTGTAAGGCATCTCTTGGTGTATGCTTTTACTAACAACCATCAGCCCATTCAGTCTTTCCTTTCCCAAGACATAAACATATCAGTTTGAGCTATTATCTCAATTTGATCTCAATATATCAATTTGAGCAAGGCAGCCCTTGGTGCCACCTAGCACATGGTGTCGATGTTAACCCATGGCTTTGCCTAAAGCACTGATTTTCACTGCTCATCAGTGTGTTTACACCAATAGTATGCCGAAATCTAAAGGAATTGTATTAGGGTCCAGAAAAAGATCATTTATATTGCATAGTTTTGGAACATTCTCTGGGGTCGATTCAGGGTCAGGTAAGAATTCTCACTCCTTTTTTAGGAGAGAAAACTGAGACCGGGTGTCATTTTTTTCCTGACTCTTAATCAGCCCCAGGGTAGACAATAAAAGTCAATGGCAGTTTTCTGTCCTAAAAAAAGAGTGACAATTCTCTCCTGGCTCTGAATTGATCCCAATATCTTCCAAGCCAAGCATTTTGTTGATCTCTGGCAGTGTAATTTATAAACATCACTCAATGCCTTAAAGCAGCCTAGGACTTTATCGGAACAATGCAAAATATTCTATTTGTCTTACTTACTTTATATTATCATTTTATATTATCATACCTATTGAAATGTAATGTAATGTAATCTTACATTATTGCTTGAGTCTAAAATTAACTCTGATCTTGTTGTTTAAAAGAAAATGCTACTTTAATCTAAAAATTACACAAAAAATGTATATTTATTCTACACTGGTAACTTAACAGACGGTATGAGAAACAAGAACACAATGTAGCTTGTTTCCTTGCAAGGTATGGCCTTCGGTAGTGACCCGAGAACTCTACAATAATATGCAGCATTCTGAGTGATAACATGCTTCTCATTAATAAGAAGGAGGCCTTTTCATCTCCTTGTCTGACATGACACCAGTGACCCACAGTGCAAAGCAGTCCAAGGACAGAAGTTGACTTGTCACTCTTGCTCGGAGAACAGGAGACATGGTGAAAAGGTTAACTGAATTGATAATGTAAGCATTAAGTCTAGGTACAGCATAGCTGAATTTGCATGCTTTATTTTTACTGTCCAGTTAGAGGAAATGATTCCATGGAAATGTACCAGTACAACCTATTAACCTTAGTTTATATAATAGTAGAGCTCTCACACATACTGACACTTGCCATTTCTACGGGTGATTATAGATTTGACATTATTAGCAGGAGTCAAGGGTAGTTAAAGCTTTGGGTCTCTTCTTCTGGGTGCAGCTTGGGCTGCAGAAACAGATATGAGTGGGTTTCTAGTTCTTAATGAGGGGCTCCCAACCATTTTTTTTCACCAGGGACCACCTTCCATTATCTAATTAGAAGAAGTAATACCTGGATGGTCTGTATGGGTTGTCAGTCACCTATAACTGTAGTCAAACAACATCTAATGCATATATTCTACCACCTTTTTGAGAAAAAGTAAATTGGCAGCAGATCAGGCTGGGGTAGAGGTCAGTCTGCAGCCTCGTCATGTACCATCTGATAGCATCCTGTGTACCACCAGTGGTTTTGGTTAAGAACACCTGATCTAGAATGTTATCTATCATGGTAGGCAATGCTGTTTGATATACAGTCAGGCTATTGCCTACAGAACAGTCAATAAAAAATAGTTTAGAAGCAGAATATTTAGACAAATTTAGTTACACAGGGAACATTGAGTTTATGAATAGTTACCCAGTATAAACTAATCAGGTCTCATCTTAAATGTAAAGTAGTTAGTTGCTTTTTCTCCAAATACCAATACTAAATCAAGCGATATGTTTAAATCATCTCTGTTTTAGGCTGACAAACACTTCCCCTTAGGGCTCCTAAGTACCCATCATGGCCCATTCTTATCAGAATGAAGGAGGAAACGTCTTTTATGGCCGCTGTAGCCATGCCCAGCCGGCAGATTTGATATCTTAAATGTAAAAAGCCAGCTGGCTGTATACCATGCTTCCCTCTAGTTTGAGGCGCACTCCCAGGGCAAATAAGGTTCAAGTATCACATTTTATATTTATAACCAAGCCTGTAACTATAAGTGGTGCAGTTGGCCCAGAAGGTCAGGGGACCCATCATTGCTGCATCTAATTGAGTTAAAAGCCCAAAAAAAGTTTACTGTATCAGCAGGGCCTCATTTAATATTCACACCAGGGCCCCCGTCACATTAAGTTAAGCTACTGTTTATAACACATTTAAATCTAGTGTGTTATGATGATTCTTAAAAGTAAAGATACATTTTAAATAACTGAATGTATTAACAGACTTTGAGGTGTTAAACCAACGCTTGAATGACAAAGAATATCAGCATATGTTCCACAGTAATAAAATGATTATTATTACTGACTTGTAAGACCACCGACAGAATAGCTTTACATATGGTCTGATTCAGCACAGAATTCTCTCTAGTGGTCTACCAGATGGAAATCTACATTTCTCACCGGCCCTGGTGCACAGTGCATGCTGACACTTTCCTTTGGTAGCCGAAATGAAGATAAGTAAGAAAACCTTGGGGTCTTTTTATGATAGATCTAGAGGAATAATTGCTGTTATTAATTAATTGCCACCAATTGCCCTTTTCACTAACACCTCATTTATTTATACCCAATTGACTTGTGAAGGTTGGATGCAGATAGCTTGGTGAAAAACATTAAAATGTCTTTATAGATTAGTAAAATCCTCAATCAGTTGTGCGAAGGAGAAACAAAACTTGGGATTTTCACTTTCCTAGGTTTTCCTTTTCAGCAGAGCATCTAAATTTGGGATGCCCCACTGTGTGAAATCCATCCGATCGCTGTAAAAATCAGCTGCTCGCGCTCCCAATCATCTTTGATATTATGCCCTGACTTCGCCATAATATGATGATGAAGTGTGTGAGCTGCTGGATGTTTCTCTGCTTACTCACGCCAGCCATTCAGAAATTCCTGGTGCATGTACAGGCATAAATTGTGTATATACTCCACCTGGCCCAACAGTGATAGCACACAGCCTACACATGCGCCATGGGATCCCCAGCAAGGTAAGTATATCAGGTGATTGCCGGGGTTTCAAACAGCAAGGCTTACAAAATTGGAATGTCCCACAGAAAGCAGTATGATGTTTGAATGAGAGCCATATGCTATTTCATTCAGTTACTAAAGCTAAAATAAACTGTTACATAATGGCAGTTAGGTTGAAGTGTTCCCCAATGCTGAGCTGTGTGTACTGTAACTGAATGTATCATAGCTGGGAGGAGGGTTGTTCGACCTAGAAGCAATATGGCCGACTGCATCCAGTTCATGTTGTTATGAATATTGCACTATTGCATTAAGTCTTAGTAAAAAAAAAAAAAAGAAACAGGCTTTTTTGGGGCACTGAGCTGGGGATAGAAAGTGAAAAAATGTTGTTTCTGAGTATAGGATTGCTTTAATGACTTGGTCACCTAGCACAACTTAGTAGAGGAGCACCACTGGGCATCATCTTGGGATGTCAGCCCTAATGGCAGTATTACATAATTGCCATTTTCAAAGACAGATGTGCCACTGTTCCATAGAAGCCACCTTCTTGTGCAGTATAGGTCCTTATTGAAGTGGACCCACAACCTCTCTGGGAAAGCTATGCTTACGGTGGACTTGCTTTGGGTTTTCCCTTAGAAAAAGAGCTTCATCATGTCACTCCACAGTGCTGCAGCTTTCTTGAGCACTTCATATCCCCTTGCTTTTCACACCCTCCCATTGTGTTCTTGCGTACCATCAGAGGCAAAAGTGGGCCTAGTATCAGTTTAAATGTATGCTAGCACAGTTGAATTGCCATTAATAACCCTGCACCATCTATATGAACTTTATACAGTCTATGTTCTGAAATTGGCCTAAAACATTTATGTAATCTGACAGTAATAGTGTGGGTATCAATCTGCTTTTAAATGAATTTGGTGCGAATGTCTGCAACAGTGCAAATGAATTCAAAATTATGTGGAGAACATCTAGGGCTTAAAGGAGCACTATCATGAAAAATGGCCCAATAAGAAAAATCCATATAAATATGCTGGATGGTGAGTGAAGGGGTCACTTTACACCCGGCATCATCCATCCAGGCTTGTTTTTTTATTTTAATGGAAGAAATAGGAAGTCACGGGTGACAGGCTCTGTCACCCCTCATTGGCTAAACCTGTCACCCCTGTATTTTATTCCAACCAGGAGAGGTAAATCACAAGCTTGGTGGGATGGGTTTTATTCAGTTCGGGCCCATAGGTGTTTATATGGATTTTTAACATTTACAATTTCGCGATAGTGCTTCTTTAAGGAGGAACTATGGTAAAAATGACCATAGTCCCTCTGTAGGACCCTGCAGCTGTATAGACTATGGTCGTAGTTCCTATTTACATGTTCTTTACATGATTCAGCAGGGAGCTAGATAGATGCTAGAAATAGGATGTGCATAATATAATGTAATGTGTGCTCCCTGGTTCTACCCCACTTTTTTATTTTACAAAACATATTTATTGCAGCCCCTGTTTTATGGGGGTTTTGTGTTTCCACATCTAAACATCAGAAACACAATAGCTTGACTGGTCCTCAGCCCAACAGCTTTGGGAGGTTCGTGATGTGGGCTAATATAGTCAGTAGTATTATGGGACAGATGCTCCTCATGATTGTTTAGAAGAAAACACATTCTAGCAGTATTAATCAAAAATCAGTATCGCTTAGCTTGCACATGCATCAACCACAAAATAAAGGAAATTAGCTAGTCTGCAAAAACCTGGAACAGGAGACAGCAAGCACATTAGATG